>OY998129.1:16457902-17057902 GCA_963921915.1 Hyposoter dolosus | reverse complement strand
GGATATTATTTGTATTTACATGTAATTCGTTAGACGACGTCAAGAGAGTATGTGTACGCCTTTGAGCAGCGTACACAATAATTCAATAACAATAATGATAAAAGTGGCTCGTTGTCGCTTCTATTTTCTCCCTTAGAGATCCAAACGCGAGTACGAAGAACGTCGCTGTGATTACTATCAAGTTTTCTCTAAGCCTAGCTTCGTTGAAGAAATTAATATCGAGCAAGTGTCAAAGCTTTTTCGAAGAAAGCTTGAGAGTGGAAAAAAAAAACGGAAAAAGAATGAAAGACTGCAAGTGTTCGAAAGATAAATCGTAGAAAAAAAATAGTCAAACGTTCGAACGAACTCGTGACAGTTAATACTCGTCGTTGTCCAACGGGTTTCCGGGAACGTGCAACTTTCGAATTCACGCTCTTTTCTTGTATTAGAAAGCGAAGGAAACGTATTAGAAATGCGGAAAAAAAAAAAGCGAAATTGAAATGTTAGGCCGAGCCGCAAGTGATGAAAAGGAAAATAAAGAAACATTCGGATCAATCGTTAACGATGAAGAATTTTAGATCCTTTTTCTCCTCTATCAAATAGGTAACTCGGTAAATTCGTTCCGGTTGATTTGAAACGTTTGTTTTCTCGCTGGAGGGTCAAGTGACAAAATCGAACGATAGTCCAGCAACAAAACAAAGGCAGGATCGACCGTGACGAAGCAAACAACCATTGGTTACCATTCTTCTTTCGTTTTTTCTCCTTTTTTGTCTCATTTATCTTTTAACTTTGTGTAAAATTTGAATAACTTCGTAATCATTACTACCTTCAATGACAGTTACGATCTTGGCGCTGGTGGCGGATGGCTGAAGTATGTTTTAGTGGATGGTTGATTGGTAGCGTTGAATGTTTGCGATGGTGTTGAAGCTGCCGGAGCGAGGTTGGAAAAGCCGCGTGGCGCGACAGCTGGTAGAGGTGGTGGCGGCGGTGGCGGAGGTGGTAATGTTAAGGTCGTCGTCATCGTTGTCGTGGTTGGGAGAGCCGTGGTTGTTGGAAATTGTGGCGGATACGGATTCGCGCCCGGGGGTGCTTGAGGCACCAAAAACTGCGGCGTCGGCGGTATTGGGATGCCGATCGTCGACGCTACTGTCGTTTGGCCACCCGGCGGATATATCGGCGGCGGTAAATTCTGCGGTATCGCAAATGCTTGGAACGGGACCGGACACGACTTTCCTTGGAATTGAGGATAATTGATCGTTGCTGAACCCGGCGGTGGTATGTACGGCTGCGGTGGCAACTGTGGCAATGGATATGGCGACGTAACTCCTGGTATCACCGGCACCGGAGGTGATCCAGCTTTTCGAGCTTTCAATATCGCCTCTGCCGTCAAACCTGAATGTTGTTAAAAATACGCTTATTTCCGGTGTTCTTTATCATTTTTCGACACGGTCAAATATTCAACGAAGTATTTTTGAAAAAAACCTGAAAACTCGAGATTCAGGCTCAAGTTTTCAGGAAAGGATCGGTGCAAACTGTTCGAGTTTTGTTTTTCGCCGTTGAAATATTTATTGATAATGAAACGATTGATTATTCCAATGAATTTGTAATGATGGAAATTTGGTCAATATCTTTCAAACTTTTGGCCACGCTTACCTTGTTTTCGCGCTCGTTCCTCTTCGTCGTCGCTGAGAAATAGGCCAAACTCGCGTTTCAATCTTTCGGTAAGATTCTCGCGTTGTCGTTCGACGAGGGTTGGCGCAGCTGACCAGCCGATAGTGCCCTCTTCACCACCTGCGGGTACACTAATTCTTAGCCTTTCACACCAGCCTCTTTTTTAGGAGTGGCCATGAACATCAAAAAAACGAGTTGATTCTCGCAATCTTTTCAATTGGTGAGATTTTAAATCTCATTGTTTTGCTGGAAATCAACTAACCTTTGCGCTCTTCGCTCTCGTTGTTCGCGAATAGGGGAAGCGTCGTTAAACTCGGCAAATCGAGAGACGCCTTTGTCGTTTCCTCGTCCGAACTCAAGGACGAAGTGCCGCTACTTGCGCTATCGGATCTCCCACGGGACGCACTTTTTTCCGACGATAAAGGATCGTTCGAAGGCTCAGGCTCTGGCGGCGTACCGGACGATTGTTGCTTCCTTTTTCTATACTCTGATATCGAAAGCTGAAAAGTAATCAAAATCCTTTATAATTAAACCGTCTGATTTTTACAATAACTTGATGTTTCTTCGTCGAGGTGATGAGAAATATTTCACACTTGTAAGAAATTCTTGGAATGATTTTTTTCTAAAAACCTCTCTCGAGGTTTCCGTTTACATTGGAATCGAGAAATTTCTCAGTTGAATTTGGCATCACCATAACGATTCACTTCGTCCAAATGGCATTGAAATTTACAGCGTTCATGCGCAACGAAAAATTCACATTGATTTCTTCTTCCATTAACTCGATCGACGAGATAAATTCATTTAAAAAATACAATTATTTGAGTATTATTTCGTTGCAATGATGTAATTTCAATATTATTTGCTCAATCAAGTACAACATGTAACCATAACTGCGCCATGCATCGACAATTACTGTCTCAAAAATTCATATCAATCATTTATCAAATATCATGTTTTTGGAAAAAAAAAGTCCAACGAAAAAAAATCGATTACTCTCGAAACGTGCAATTTGGTCGTAAACATGCTACGATGTTGAACCTGCGAACTTTTTGCGATGCCCAACGCGTATATTCGCAAAAATTCAACGGACCTTCTCAGTATAAAATTATCAATATCCTCATGCTCATCAATTTTCTCGCGAAATTCGACTTATCTGACTAGCTTAACTTATTACTATCACAAAACGACTTTATTTAGGATACTTTCAAAATTTTGTACAAACGTTCTTGGCACCAAAACTAAGAGTTTTCTCCTCTGAAGAAAAATTTTCTGACGTTTAGAATGTGAGATATTTAATTTCCAATTTATAGTTTTAATGCCAAGAACGTTTATACAAAATTTTCAAAGAATCCTAATTATAGTCGTTTCGTGTTAGTAATACCTTAATCTCAATATAGCTGAAATTTCGTCACAGTATTGACTTTCTTTAGAATTTTCTTTGCCCAATATAAGAATTTGATATTTTTTAGAACGAACAAGAGTTGAGAAATGCCCAAAATGGGCATGGAACTTCAAAATAATCGCCATTTCCGAAATTTTTCATCAAATATTAATGAAAATATATAGCTGCAGTTTTTCACACTGCTTAATAATCATTTTGAATTTTTTTTTAAAGTAGCCAAATAATTTATAGAAAAAAAGCGAAATGTTCCTTCATGATTTTACATGATTCGTTTCAATGAAAGAAAAATTAATTTAATTGAAGGAAACTCCATGAGATTCGGAAATTTTCATGCGCGTTAAATTGCGAAGGTCTCTTATTTTTTTTTTTTTCGAATTCAACAGGCTTTAAGCATCCGCAAATAGTTTAAAGGAAAAAATGAAAAAAAAAGCAGTCCACCCTAGGCGAACTCTACCACATTCCTACCGTTCTAACCTTGCGCTTGACTGGGGTCGGAGCGTCTTGTTTGAGCGGAGGTGGTGCCGGCATCTCGTTAGGAACAACGGTCCTCGGGTCTTTTAATCTCCGAATTTCTGGTTGTGGAATTCCTTCTTCTTTCGTAACGTTGTCTTCGATCGGTTTGTCGTTTAGGAAGTGAATTTCGCTGGGATCGGCAACATTCTCGCCTGTAATTTCATCGAGTCTGTCGCACATCGGTGGTGGATTGATGCTTTCTTTGAAATCGGTTTCGTTAGTCACTTTGGGTGTTGAATCATCGTCCATTTTGGATCCAAGTAAAGTTTGGAATGCGGTTGACATGATACTCTTGTCATCGCCATTCTCAGATATTTCGCTCGATTCAAGGTCAATCGTCGATTCAATTATCGCAGCTTCTACGAGCTCGAGTTGTTTTTTTGACATGCCCGTGGATTCCGGTTTCTTTCGGATCCGTTCGCTCAGAGGTGGAATGGATTGGAAAATATTGGCGTCTTCGGCAGGAGCGACGTTCTCTACCACGTCCATGCTCGAGGAGACTGAGTCGAACATCGATTCTTCGGAAGATCCTAGAGACACGGTTTGAGCAACTTCCGGTTTGACGGGTTCAACCTTGGACGTTTTCTTTGACAAACCGTCGTCCGTTTCACCGTTGGTCGAGTCTTTGATTTCTCGAGAGTTTTCGAATTCCTTGAATCTACGTTCCTCGACCTGCTGTTCCTCGAGGTGACGGAACTTTGGTGACGCTTCGATGTACTTGAGATCCTCGATGTCGTGATCCTCCGAGTCCGAATCTTCTTTAGAACTTTCCATCAGACCCTCGATACCGTCCATGCTTTTGTTGTCACGCTCCGAACTCGTATCAACTTTTTCCTTGTAATCGTTGCCATCGTCACCTGTGATTTTTTTCATTTGTGCCTCGACATCGAACTCGTCGATCGATGCGTTGTCCTCCGAACGAATGTCTTGCGACCTCTCGAAAATCTCTGGCTCTCTGGCGTCGTCATCCGATTTTTCATTCTCACTTGCTATGCTCACGATCTCGGCAATACTGCCGCCAAACTCGAGCCTCATTTCGGCGACTCGCTGCTTTAGCTCGGCGTCAGATTCCATCGCGGCTATCGGCGAACTCAGATCTTCCATTTCTGTGTCCGGCTCGTTCTGATCGACGATCTCCACTGTTCCTTTCTCGATTTCCGGAGATCGCGTTTCTCTCTTAATCAGCGGTTTTCGTTTGACGCTTGTGATGAACGAATGCTCGGATTTAACGCTCGTTTCGTCAGGCTCGTGCTCTCGCTTCAACGAAACTTTAGTCTCTGTTTTAATAAAAACCGACGATTTTACCTCCAATCCTTCCTTCGTATCCATCGGCTCCGCTTTTAACAAATTTTTCGAATCTACCTTCATTTCCTCAGACTCGACTTTCAATGTTGCAGCTACCAACTTTGTTTCCAAAATTTCCGAACCAGCCTCTTTCTTCACTTCCACCGGCTCGACCGTAACAATTCGCGACTTTGTCTTGCTCTCCGAAAAAGCCATTTTTTTCGATTCGATATTCGTCTCCTCCTTAATGCTTTCGGAATCAAAATCCCCCCGCATTCTTGCCTCTATCGTGACGGGAGACTGTGGATGATCGACGAAATCATGCTGAGAACAGAATATCAAAATTTTTCAATTGCATAGCAATTTTTTTCTTTTATTTCTGAAACATCAAAAACGTAACAGGCAGAAAAGTGGCAACTTGAGATTTGATTCCGATCGTCATATGGGTCAAAAAATTTTGACCCTCAAAGTTTTCTGCTATCTCTCTCGAACGCATAGCGATCGATCCGACATTGCATATGATGTTGACAATGATATGGATGACTCTGAAGTTTGCAACGTTGAGATTCAACAAAAAATATTGTGTAAATTTATTTATTGAATTTTAAAAATCATGGCGTGAATGAGTAAATATATAAAAAGGAAAGATTACCTCGTTATTGATAAGAGTCGAGTTGGCGTTGGCAGAGTCCGGAACGAGAAGTGTAGGTGTTGTGGGTGGAGTATAGTTATCAGAGGATAGGCTTTCCCTGGCGATGCGTCGTTTTTTAGGTGGAGCGGCGACAATTTCGTTGGGAGGACTCTCGGGTCTGCTATTGGGTGAGTCGCATTCTTCAGAGATGGCTTGACGTAGCCAGCGTTTCTTAGCGGATCCGGAAGAAACGGGGCAAGCAGAATTGGAGTTTGTAGTTTGTTTTCGTTGAGGAGGTGAGTCGATAATGCCGGAAACAGAATTGACGGCTTGTACGAGAGTGGCGAGTCCCTTTGCGGCGTAACTTTGTGTCAAGAACTCCGGGGGCGGATCGGTGGGTGACAAAAAGTCGGTTGGTCTGATCGCAGAGGGATTATTGGTAGGGATGCAAGCGTTGGTGGTTGGAGCTGTGGTCGGAGGTGACGAAACTCGAGAGGGTTGGGGGTGAAGCGGCGGTGGATCGGGTGATTCTTTCAGCCACTCGTTCATGAGGACTTTTTTAGTTTTTGGAAATTTGAAGCCCGGTGCGAGAGGTCCAACGGCAGCTGCAACGAGAAGACAAGCCGATGAGAGTGGAGTGGACGGAGTTGAGCTTTGGGAGCTGCTGCTGGCGCCACTGTCGCAAGTTGGACTTTTGTTGGGTGCGACTTGCTGGAGCGTGGGTGAACTGGGTCCAGGAACCGCGGAGGAATTAGCGAGTGCGAGAAGGAGCCCAGCGGCGGTCGGTATAGTCTGGTTGTTGTCGCGAGCAAGGCCATCATTATCGGCGTCCTTGGTGGGCGTGTGTAACAATCGCGGCGAATAAGAGGATGTATCGCGATTAGGTAAGCACAAGTGTTGACTGGATGAGGGTGGAGATTGCATAGTGGAGCTCTCTTCGCCGGAGGAGAGATCCGAATCGGCTGAGTTCAATCGAGTCCTTCGATTGCTACTTTGCGAATGTGAACTGCTGGTAGTTCTGGCTCTGCCCTTCCGCCTTTTCCTTCGTATCGGTCGTTCGATGCTGTGCTTCGATTTAGCAGTGTGATGCAACGCACTCTCGCGTTCCTCGTTGTCACTGTGAGCGCCACCGGATTCCTTACGCTGAGCGTTCCTCGCCTGTACTTCCTGTTTTCTCTGTTCAGCTTTTTCCAGCCTCTCGAAAGCTTTCATAATGGCTTCCATTTTGCGCTCCTCCCGAGTCATTTTCTTCTTATCCTTTTTCGATTCCTGAGGAGGTTGCGTGGGTGTTGCAACAGCGGGAGTCGCAGCAGGTTGGGTCGCGGCTGTCGGTGGTTGGGAAGTCGCCGGAGCTTGTGGTTGCGTTTGTTGCTGCGGTGGTTGTTGCGGCTGGGGTTGTTGTTGCTGAGGTGTCTGCGGCGCCAACGCTACCGTTCTCAACGGTGAAGCTTGTCGCTGTTGCGCAACTGGCGCAACTTCTTCCTTGGGAGTCGGACGCGTAACCGTTGCGGTTGAAGTTGGTGCGCCCGTAACAACAGTCGCTGTACGACGTGGTTGAACGGTGGGCGTCGTCTGCGGCGTAGTCGTACTCGCGGTTGGCGTTATACTCGCCGAGGACAAAGTCGACAAAGAGTCGCTGTCCTCGCAAACTGTGTTCCTGCGACCTCGCCGTCTCCTTTCACGTCCGTCAGCGTTCTCCGCGAGTGCGCCATTGCTTCCTCGTCGTGCAGGCACCTGTCCAGCCGTCGTAGTGATCTGACAGGATCGCGGGTTGTTGCAAGCGCACACGAGGGGCATGACTGCTGTTGCGTTCGGATTCGGCGACAGCATAAGGTCGTGCTGCTCGTGGCGAATCGTTATCTCAACGTTTTTCTCGATCGCCGTACTCGTTACGATGTAAAGATGCAGCGTGCCCTTCTCGATACAATGTTTTACCTCCGCGTTTGGCTTACAACTTCGACGAACGAAACGCGCGTCGTTTCCATACGTTCGTGTATCCACGCACACTTCGGTACCATCTCGTGGTAAACGATAAAAAAATACGAAGGGACCTGGCCTTTGAGCGTGCTGCCGACCCTGCGGATGAGACGGCCTGTGCTGTGTACTCAGCATGTACTTCCCACGCAACTCCAACACTGGTGTGTTCGGTGGTAAATACATCGTTGCGACGAGAAACTATTCGGGAATAAGAAAATAAGAAAATTGCAAGTTAAACACAGGATGGACATCTTGAACCGTAAATCTAGAAAATTTGTGTTTCTTCGTAATTTGGCTCGGGGAATAAAATAAAAAAATCATTCTAAAATATTCGACTTAACTTTTCGAGTCTTTAAAAAAAAAGGATTGAAAAAAAACAAGTTTCCATTTGGCTGTGCCAACGGCAAATATATTCCGTTTCGAAATTATCCTCCAGATCGTGGATCAGACAATTCGACCTTGAGAGTAAGCTGTGCAGACTTACCCTGAGATTGTTACTGTGTACGTTGAGCCTGCATTTTCCCGTAGCAACGACGTTCATGTTGCCTTGTCTGAGATCGCTGTGAGTGCCGTTGACCTTGATGCTGGATATCCTGGCTCTTAATTCAGGGCTGTAATGGTTGGTAACAGCTTCCTCGTACCTCTCGATCCATTGTCGGAGAGGCGCCATATTGGAGCCCCAAGCGTCCTGAGTTTCTTCTTCTCGATCGTCGAGGCTGACGCGTCTTTTGGCTTTTCGTTTTCCGGGGCCCCGTTTCGCTGTTTCTTTCTTTCGAACGGCGCTCGTTTGTCGTGGATTTTGTTCGCGTCTCTGTCTCTTAGCCACATTGTTGTTGTTGTTGTTATTGTTGTTGTTCAATCGGCGCAATTGTGGCGGTGGATCAGATTTTCTTCGTGCGAGTTGTTGTTGCTGTTGCTGTTGTTGCTGCGTTTGCTGCGTTTGCTGTTGTTGTTGTTGTTGTTGTTGTTGTTGTTGCTGCTGCTGCTGTTGCTGTTGCTGTTGTTGCTGCAGCTGCTGTTGCTGTTGCTGTTGTTGTTGCTGTTGCTGTTGCTGTTGCTGCTGCTGCTGCTGCTGCTGCTGTTGCTGAGCGTTACGCTTTTTCGGTCCGGCGTTCACTGCAACGTCCGTATCCGCTGAGCTTGTCGATGAAGCGTCCGACGACGTGTCCGAATTCAAAAGCTCTTCTCGCTTTCGCATCTGTAAACCTCGTGCTCGTTGACGATCTACTCGACGAGGTCGACATATCTCGCACAGATATTCGTCCGGAATGTTCGATCGATCTATCCCCATGCAGTCCACGTGCTGCCAGACACTGATAAACGAAGAAATTACTTTAGAGCATGGATTTTGGAAAAATTATCGAAAAAAAAAACTTCTATCGGGCGAAATTTTCAAAGACATGGTTTCGCCTAAAAAAAAAAAAATCATAAAGCCGCAAGCACGTAATACTCTGCCTACAATTTGCCTGAGTTACGAAGGAATAATTTGGCCTCGAGTTACCAAGTTAATGACAAAATTCGCAACTTTTTTCTTTTTTTATTCGAAATAGACTTGGATTTGTGAAAATGTTTTGATTTTTATACGTACAGGCAGCGATCGCAGCAAATCATGTAACCATCGTCGTGCTCGAATTCACTAAAATCGAAAAATCACACGATTGATTATTATGCTCGAAGGATATGGCAGAAGTTGTGGATTTAATTGATGAGGAATAATAACGTACCATATGCAACGAGTGACACTGTCCTCATCGTCGCCCTCGCCTTCCGGAGCAGTTTCCGTCTCTTCACCCTCGGGCTCAGTCTCCCGACCGGCTTCGCTACTGATCGCACTCGCCGCATCATCCGCCGCGTTACTGCCACTCACAGCTGCGAATACAACGAGAGGACAAAGTTTTTAGAAACCTCGTGGACATTCCGTGCGCAAGGAAATTCAATTTTTGCTTGAGACAAAACATCGACGTTCCGATTTAGCAGATATCGATATTCGTCGCTTCCTACCTTGCGAGTAGATGAAAGGATGCTGCAGTGTCACCGTCGATGCACTTGCACCGTTCATCGGCTGTTGCTTCGGATGAGGTGGTGGTGACGCAGGCGGCGGTGTTCTAGGCGGTGGAGCACCGTAGTTATGGTCTTGTAGAACAAACTGGAGACACTACAATTAGACGAGGGAAGGAATTTTTCAAACCATGCAATGGAACAAAATCACACAATTTCACGTTTCCCAAAACACTACGTGCCTTCGACGTTCCGATAAAGATGTTTTTTTTTTTTTTTTCTTCATACTTATCAATAAGTAATGAAACAAGAAAAAATAAAAATCATGGAAAAATCGAATTTCCTCAACAGTTTTTCTTCTCGAACGTTTGCAGAAAGAATTTTGAATGAAATTACAGATTTCTGATCGATGAAAACATACCGACGTGCCAAAACGTTTCAATAAATTATTTTTTTTCCATAGAAATAAAAAACAGTCATAAAAATAGCAACGGAACAAACCAGATGTTCAAGGTCAAGTAAATTTTGTTATTTTGCAAATTCTCTGTCATCGATTTCGACTTGCGTAGAGGCTTGAAATATTTTTTTAACTTTTTAATAATGAACGAATAATTTGGAAAAACACAAAAATTCAGTTTATTAAATTCTTCTTTGCAGACTCTTACGCATCTACCATTTTTTTTTTACCTCGTATGGCAAGGGCATCCTTCGCACCGGCGACTGTAGCGCCGGCGATTGAATGTTCTCGTCTTTGGGAGTGTGAGATTCCGTTTCGTTTCTGTAAAAAAAAATAGAGATTCATTGTTACTCAACTAAAAAATCTTTCACGTAAAAACGTCTCATGGCGCCGAACCTTCTTGGGAAAACAGTTTTGACGCTCTATGTATACTCTAGATCCATTGTAACGAATGAAACAGATTTTTCGTGGTTTTCTAAAGAATGTACTCACTTGTTGTCCAAATCCCTGCGCGTTTCCGACGTGGTAACTGGTACCAAAGTTTTAACTTGTCCAGTCTGCGATCGTATCTGTTGCGAATACTGAGGCGTTATGATCATTTGTTTTTGTTGTATATTTTGTTGTTGTATTTTGACAGGTTGATTTTTGTGAAGCATCATATTAGCGACAGCGGATTGTTGTTGAGGCAGAAGTGTCCTGATGGTAGATTTTTGTGAGATGTTTGTACTTTGTGGCTGTCCTTTGAGAGCGCTCATGTTGGTATTGAGGGAAGTTTTGATGCCAGTGATTTTTTGTTGAGCGTTGTTTCGCTGGATCGGTGGTTTTTGTGGTGGTATAGTTTTTATGCATCCTGGTAATTTTTGCTGCATGGGTGGGCCTCCCTGCATAACAGGACATTGTTGCTGTTGTTGTTGGGCTTGTATAGCATGGTGAGATTGTTGCTGGAGCTGTTGATTTTGTTGGGACTGTTGAATAATTTTGAGAGGCTGTGCATTGACGTTTCGATTGGGATTCGCTTGTAGGACGCCCTGTGAATTTCCGGTTTTGACAATGTTTGTTGTTTTTTGTGAGATATTTTTCAAGTTTCCAGAATTTATATTTTGTGGATTTTTAGGTGGCCCCACTCTCATCAACATTTGTTGCTGTTGTTGTTGGTGCTGCTGAGACTGTTGAATTTTCTGACCTCTCTGATGAGCGCCGGGCACATTGGCAATCGCTCCAATTTTCTGTGGAACATTCGTAACAACACCCGCTTGGGGAGCAGCACCACGTTGAACAGGCATTGTTTGAGATGTTTGCAAATTTGCCACAGCACCCTGTGGCCTGGACTGCTGCCCTGTCATCTGTCCAGCTGGCACGTGTTTTTGCATCGGTTGCTGATTCGTAACGTGAATAGACATGGCTTGTTGAGCGACGTTGTTTTTTGGGGTTGAGCTCGGCATGGCTGGAACAGATGATTTTTGAAGGTTGTTCAGAGCACCAACCAACAAGTGCGGTTGCTGTTGTTGCTGTTGTCTCTGAAGAATCTGCGTCTTTTGAGGCAATACAGGCAACTTGTGTTGTATCACTTGAGTCTGCTGATTTGCAATTTGTTGTTGACTGCTCTGCTGATTAATTTGTTGCTGTTGGCTCGTCGTTTGTTGCTGGGATGAAATATGTTGATTTATTTGTTGTGTCGGCTGGACCTGATGACATTTTTTATTCGAATGGTTCGCAGGACTCATCAACATTTGACCCTGCACTACTTTTTGATTGGAAAATATTTGTTGTTGTTGTGGCTGCTGTTGCTGCTGGCTCGTGGGCTTGTTGGCGACGTTTGTCGTAACAGCGGCTTTTCCCTGAATCAACGGTGGCTGCTGCACTCGCTGCACACTCGCGTTATTCATTGGCTGATTCGTGGTGATTTGTTGATTGGTGGATTGAGCCAAAGTGGTCAAAGAGCTTTGTTGTGATTTGCTTTGAGCGAGTACACGAGAAACTGGTGTTCGCTGTACATTGACCTGTTGATTGTTTTGCGAGCCACCTATCGTCTTGAGTTTTTGAAAATTCATCGTTTGCGAGCCCGACAAAGTTGCAGTGATGGGTAAACCCTGAGTAGTTTTTACCTGTATCCTGTGAATATTTTGCAGCGAGCCAATTGCGTTTATCGACTTTATTCCAGCGAGACTACCAACCACGTGTTGTACCGGTACTTGTTGCAACTTTGGCTGCATCGCTGAACCTTGAGGCACCGCTGTTAACGTCGCCATTGTAGTTTGTTGCTGCGAATTTTTATTTGATTGCAACGTCTCGAAATTCGTGCTCGTCAGTTTGACCGATTGGTTGGAATTCTGCGTGCACACCGCGGTTATCTGGGCCTGGCTCAACGAAGTATTCGCGAGATTGTTGCTCGTCGGTGTTAACGTTGCTTTCATCGTATTTTGGCAAACGTTCCCTCCTGCGGACGAAGAATTCATCGTTGATGTTATTACCGCATTGTTCACCATAGCATTGATGCAGGGATTTGCGTTTGTCGTTACAAACTGCTGGATATTTCCAACCGCCGGCAACTTCTGCGATACGACGCGAGTCGTAAGCGCTTGAGTCGTGTTTGTCGTCTGCGGACACGCGACTTTCGATACTTCCTTCACTGTTCTACCAGCGGAATAAACAAGAGTCGCCTGTTGCTTGTTACCTGTGGAAACTACGCTGCTAGGGAGGCTCGGCCCAGGGTTGTTGCACGTTGGAATCAGCGTATTTTTGGAATTCTGTAAAATCTGGCCTACTCTTGATTCCTGATTGTTGGCTGGATTAACCGCTGTTGATGTATTTGACAAACAAGCGCTAGTTTCGACCGCGATTGTCGTGTCGCGAGCGATTTGTAACGCGGCTGCTGACGTCGATGAAAACGATGACGAGGACGACAACGACATCGGGACAGCGTCCGACGTCGATGTCGTCGTTGTTTTTCCATTGTTACTGGAGGCATTAACATTTTTGTGATCGCGCTCGTCAACCTTACTCTCGAGCTGTAAAACGAAACTCATAGTTGTGCTCTCCGGTGGTTTTCCGACGACGTAGTCGATGTGGTTGTTCCCTGTGACCGCGACGTTAATATCGTCCGATGAATTGGCAGCATCGCTGCTACCGATACACTTGTCGCGAGTTCCAACTCTCGAAACTGCCGTACCGATCGTTGATACACCTTTCGATAATCCTCCTCCTCCTCCTCCTCCTCCTCCTCCTCCTCCTCCTCCTGAGGATGCCGTCGATGTTCCACAGACTTTTCCTACCGGCGATGACTTCTCCTCGCTCACAACTAATCCTCCGCTTCCACTTCCTCCTCCTTTTCCTCCAACCGGCCCACCAGCCCCCGTTAACTTGATAACCGACGGGGTCGACGTCTTGAAGGCTTTTGATGATACGTTGCTGATGAAAATTCCAACCCCGAGTATATCGGGGCTCTTCTGACTGACAATATCCTAGACTTGTTATCCTTACGACCTCCTTCCGATCCTCCGATCTCAAAAAGCTCTTGAGCTATTTGAGAACTTTCGACCATATACTGAAATTAAAAAAAAAAAACAATTCGCATCAATTTCAGTCAGTTGTCTAGTCGATTTTTTTTAAACATAATTATTTTCATGTTTTCGAGGCTCAAGTAAATCCGTCGTGTGGCAGGTTGAGTGTTGGAAATTAGTCACAATTTGAACATCGAAATCTTCACTTTTATACAATCGACTCAAGCGTTAGGGTACCGGGCGTTTTCGTCCAAGACTCGACAACATTTATACAGCAATATTGGACGCTCGGATATTTCTAAAATTAACCCTAGAATGGTAACCATTTTTTTTACTTATTCCGACCGCAATTTTTAAAAATTCATATCTCTGGTAAAATTTAACGAAAAGCGTTCAACTTGGTCTCATTCTTTTCGTTTTTTAATGCAGGATCACGCGAGCCTGGAACAATTTTGCTTAAAGTAAAAAAATCATTAAAAAATGCGGTAAGACGATAAAAAAAGAGAGAACGAAGGCATTTCACGTCGCCCGGGGTCGTTTTTGATCCCAGGTTACCATTCTCGGGTTAAGGTTTATCCGGACTGGTGGAAAGACAGGTTTCACTTTGATCATAGAAATGGAAATAGGCCCGAGCTGCATTGGCATGAGCGAGTGAAGGTTCGACTTTATAAAATTGTAGAACAGAAAAAAAAAAACTGCGAAAATAGAATCCGCAGTGGCGAAAATTTCATCGAGCCCCAACCACGCGAGTATGATTCAAATTTCGATATTGTCCAAATTTGAACGGAAAAACACTCGTTTGTCTAATATTGAGGGAATCATTCGCTTTGAATTATAATTGAAAATTAAAGTCTGGATAGTCTGCAGATTTTCCAACCGGAAATCCGTAATTTCATGAATATAGTATCGAAACTATGATACTGAAGTTTGCATCGTTGGAATACACCGAAAAATATATTTCTAACTCATTATTGTTCATATTTATGCACGTTGTATGCAAAATTTTCTATCGATAGAATTCCTTTAAATTTGCACCACACAACAAAGAGAACAGTGATTTCTAATAGCTCGCGCAATTTTAAGAATTTTCACCATGTACAAGTCGAGATATTTATTTATAAAAATCACCATTTTCAGTAGTTCCTCATAAGAGCGTGTGTTAGAAGTTCCAATTTTCAACATTAAATATTTCGATTTCTAAACGATGAAACCTCTTAAAATTTTGCATACACTTTTGCGTAACATCGAAGAAGCTTTATTCAGTTTTTCAAATAAATCGGTCGTAAAATTTTTTCGAAATTTTGTTTATTGTATAACAAATACAGATTACCTCTTAGAATTTTGGATTTAGAGTATGTTGTTCTTTAGTCAATTTGTCACAACTTTTTTTAATGAACTTAGGCTCGCAAACCATTTTGCAAGTGAGAAAAACTGAAAAAAAAAAATTTTGATTCGACCGTCGCTATACAACGTCCTTAATGCACTTGTTCCAATTTGTTATAGTAAATTCCGTTTTCGAATGGGAAAGAAGGCTTTTCCTATGTAAGAAAATTTGTCCTCTGGTATAAAAAATAATTAGTTTTCGTTGCATTCCAACGGTGCGAACTTCAGCATCGTATCGAAACTGTTCATCTCAATAAATCTCGTGTTTTACTTTCTATGGCAACGAGGAAGAGGGTTCGTGCGTTTTCCTGAATAAAACTCTCGACGGTAGCTGCCATATTGAATGCAGGAGTTTAAAAAAAACCCGGAAACGTTTATATAGGAGCGCACACACGTACAGTAGAATTCTGATACGAATGATCGGCCGGGAGAATCTATACAACGACTAGCTTTCACGGAACATTTGAAACAACTCGATCGTGAGTGGTTTCGCTATTGCAACCGAGCTTATCGATGCATCTCTTCAAAATGTTTGATTCGAGTGTCGAAAACATGGGGCGGATGATTTTGTGACTTTTATTTTTACCGTCAACTTCAACTGATCCTCGTTCTGATTTTTAAAGAGCATTTTTTCCTCGCATTAGAATATTCGTTTTTTTTTCGATATTTTTCTAAGTCCTGGAATGGAGCTAAAAATGAAGGAAGCTTCGAATTTTGCAGGAGTAACGTTAGAAAAATTCAAAGTGAATAAAAATGAAGCGATCGGCTCGATAATTTCATTGAATTATACGAAATCTGAGGAAATCAATATTCCTTTAAATCTGAAAGATTTTGCCATGTAATAAACAAATAAATAATTGCGTTGTCAATCGAGATCGAGCGTATAAAATTTCAATGTGGAGAAATGAAACAAAATAAATTTTCTATGCAACTGCCCTCGTCACGTTATTGGCGAATTAACCCTAGAACGGTAACCCCATTTTTTTTACCTATTCCGGTAATCTGGGGTCATAAATGACCCCAATTTTGAAAAATTATATCTCCGGGAAAATTCAACGAAAAGAGTTCACCTTGGTCTCATTCTTTTCGTTTTTTAATGCGGGATCACGTGAGCCTAGAGAAATTTAGCTTGAAATAAAAAAATTCGTCAAAAATGCGGTAAAACGATAAAAAACGGGAGAACCAAGGAAGAAAGAGCGCGGGATTTAAGGTCGCCTGGGGTCGTTTTTGACCCCAGGTAACCATTTTAGATTTAATTAACCGACAAACATAAAAAAGATTTAAAAATTAGAAAGATCTATATTTAAGAAAAAAAAGTGGAGACAAATGCTTTTGTCTTGTCGTAGCGTCGTTGTGGATTGGGAATTATAACTGAGCAGGAAACTGGTGCTGTTGTGATTGATAATCGATTGAATACAGTTGGTTAACGGGTAGGAAAACATCCGGTTATTGTGTGGCACGTAGTGTCGTCGAGGAAGGAAGACAGCGATTGGAGTGACAGCGAGAAGGCCAAGCTCCACAAAGTTGTACCTTGGCAATGATTTCATTTTCGTCGTGAAACGATTTGCAACTGAAAGACACGAACGTCATGGTTGTCCGAGGTTAGGTCTCGGACGATGGCGATGATAAAATAATATTGAAAAATATATACAGGACGAGAGAATGCACTCATGCACGCCATGAAATAAAATCGTGCGTGAGCCTCCACACTACACCAACGTCTTGTGCGATAATGTTTTACACGCATCCACCGTTTATCCACCAAACTCGTGCCGCGATGAAAACAAAACGAGTGAGTCATTCCCATGAATATGCGTCGTATACCGAGCTTGGGAGTGGCATAAACACAAAATGTGTGTCGAAACATCGTATTACGTTTATTTATAAGTGGGAACGTCGACAGCTCGCCGACTATTTCAATAATGAATTCTCATACGAGCTGAGAAAATTGAATTGAAAGATAAAATCGTTTTTCCCACTCATGGTGTTTTATTCACGACGTATATCAAGAATGAAATTATTTATTGCGAACTACAGATTAACGTTGTAGATTATTATTGACAATTCATGAGCTTAGAAAGTTTTTCCTATTGATCCTTTTCCAACGATGTTGAAGTTTGGATCGTTGGGATGCAACGACAACTGATTAATTTTTATAGCAGAGTACAACATTTTCATAGAGTATTTGTCAACGATAATGAGACAGTTTTCTTTGCCATTGGAAAACAGAATTTACTAGAAAAATTGGTACGATCGCGTTAATTATCAAAATAATGAATAAAAATATTTTTTTCATCTTTTACATGAAAATTAATCACAAACTTAGTGTCGACTTCATGCTATTTTTTTCATGGTTTTTTAATTGTTCATGGAGCTCTGAATCAGATCCTTAATTTTTTAATTCCAAGCAGTTCAAAGCTGTTTTTTTTTTTGCAAAATAACGTGCCGAGAAATAAAATCTTGAGAGGATGAAAATTTTTAGCGTTGAACGAGGAAAAAAACGATTTTCACAAACGATTTTCAAAAACGATGTTGAAAATTGATCATTCCGCATTAGTGAAGAATTATTATGAGACTCAAGGGGGTCGAATGCTCGGCTAATTTGCGTCGGACAATGGCTGGTTGGAACGAGGATGCGATGAGAATTTTTCGGGTTAGCCAGAGCTGTGTGGTCTCTCCGGAAGAAAAATTCTTTTTATTTGAGGTCTGGATTACATGCCAAAAGGACTAACGATATCCTCACCAAGCTTACCAACGAGAACGTACGTTCCGTGATACTTATTTAGTGACTATATCGTTTTCTTCGTTGGCGGGATTGTATGACACAAAGTGTGTAAAACGCTCGTGCGCGCCGGGGTTTCGCTTTCGCGACAACGAGTGGAGGCTCCCTCTGAAAACGCACACACACATATGCAGCCTCTCTCTCTCTCTCTCTCTCCCTCTCTCTTTCGCTTTGTGGCCAGTTCCGTTGGCAGCAATGGAATCTACTGCAGCGACGACCTACTTGGCGTACCTCGACCCTTGTGCATTGATTCGATCCGCGAACCCAAATTACATATTCCCAAACGAACCTACACACACGCTTACGACACACAAAACCTCGTACAGAATATCCACGAAATTTGTTCTTTTTCTGACTGCACACTCGTTTTCACTCTGAATTAATTATCAATGAACATAAACCCACAAAATGTGGATTTTTATTTTCAGACATTTCAACAAACTCACGATATTGTTGTTGATTCGACAATTTTCTTATTTCCACCATTAGCAATGAAATTGTCGTTTTTTTTTTTAAATCAGATTATTCTTCAAGTTCTTAATGTAGGAGTTTTCAAAAACGTACGGTTTTGATTGATTTTGAAATCTTCATTTTTGGAAAGATCGAAGCTCAATGTCAACGAGAAAAACTTTGACCAAACGTTGCGTTTAGATTGGAATGAATCTTTCAAAAAACACGAAAAATTAGATTGATTCTGCAAGGGCCGAAAATCACCACGAATCTTTCAATTTTTGCTAAAATTCAAGTTACCGACTGTCGGTAATGTTGCATTTTAGACGAAGATCGAGAGGATTTTTTTTTTTTTCGATGATTCCATTACGAATGTTGGGGAACGTTCCTTCAGGTTTGAAGGGATTTTACAGAAAGACCGTTGGCCGAGAAGAATACTGTGACAAAAGATGGAGAGAAAAAAATAGAGTTTTATTGGTAACAATTTCAAACATGAAGATTAAATCGATCGAGCAAGGCATTCATGAAACTGCCAGGTGTGAATTTATGAATAAAAAGAAAAAAAAAACGTTTCATGCCCGTGAAAAGCCGACAAGTTTAGTCAAACGCTGAGTGCGACCAGATTTAATGAAACAATTTTTTTTTCTCGCTCCTTTTCAAAGTGATATTGACGAAACGAAGGTGAGCCGGTTTTGCAGGATTGTTGACAGAATCGAGGCTGCAGCAGCGTTTACGAATGTCTTTTTGTTCTTCGAAAGGGGGAAAGTTTTCTCTCCAAGTTGCTCAAATGCATTTGGACGATCTTTCTCTGCGTTCATGTGTGTTGTGTGCAAAGCGTCCACGGAGACCAGTGAAATATCTCAGGACCTTGTCGTGTCTCGCCAGTAACCGGTATCCGTCTCTTCTCTCTCTCTCTCTCTCTCTCTCTCTCTCTCTCTCTCTCTCTCTCTCTCTCTCTCTCTCTCTCTCTCTCTCTCTCTCTCTCTCTCTCTCTCTCTCTCTCTCTCTCTCTCTCTCTCTCACACTCTCTTTCTCTTCCTCATCTTCTTCCGTAGTACGTCCATTTATATTTGCTAGCAAATACAATGCGGCATAAGGGAGAAAAAAAAGGATAAAAGAGCGAGGTTGGAGGAAAGGGTCGAGGCGTCGAGAGCGGCGAACGAAGTATGTGCAACGATTGGCGTGGGTGAGGACTTGGGGAAAAAGATAATCCGTTTCTAGGCTGCTCCCAGCCGAGAGGGAGGTCTCTTCAAGTTTTCGTCCTCTACATGCACAGATGTACTTGGTTAATTGTCGATGAAGAGCTCAGACAAGCTCTTCCGGCCAAAACGGATTTCCATTGAAATTACAATCATACAAATACAAAAAAGCCACAAAAAAGTGTTTCTTCGAAAAATTATGACGTTGAAGTTTGCATCGTTGGAATGCAACGAAATTCTATTTTTTTTTTGTGGTGAAGCTTATTTATTCAAATGCAGAATGTAATTACGAATGTAAAAGGCTCGATTTTCGCGACCTAAAAATTTGTATCCGCTCGAAAAATTTGAATGATTATGAAAATGAAACAAATCGTCAATAAAAATAAATATTTTTCGTTGGATGGTTTCTTGATCGATGGTGATTGATTTTTTTTCGAGTCAATAGAACAAGCCGTAACCCACCAACTTGGCATGAAATTGTGAAATTTGAGCATTCATTCGACTCGCTCATTGCAGCAGTTGACTCAAAATAAAAAAAAATGTTTTATTATGCAGTGTCAGGCAATGAGGACAAAACAATTTCATTCAACGAGCCTCTTGGTTGAAGAAAAAAAATCGACTCAACTTTTTTCTCCTCGCGTTGTCACCTCTCGGAGTAACGGAAACTAAATGATTATATAAAACGAAATTACGATGCATTCCAACGATGCAAACTACATAATCTTTTACGTCAGATCGGGTGGCTGTTTAATGCGCTTTGTTTATTCACGACCTTTCCTCTCCGGCCATATTAATCTCTCTGTGAAAAAGGGTAGTGGGCCGGACGAAGGAGAGAAGAACTGAGAGAGAAGGAGGAGAAAAGAAGAAAATATGCGAATGTCTGGTTCAGAGCGAAACGAGCACGAACCTTTTCTCTCGTCATTCCGAAAGAGAGAAGCACCGTGAGCCTGTACGGGAGCGACGCAGGGCATCGGACTATACCCAAGACTTTTAGAAACATTGCGAAAGCACGCGATATTCCGGACACCCCGGAGAAGCTTTTGCTGCCCGTTTCTCTTCCACATAATCCTATCCTCCGTCTCTTCTTCCTCTTTCCCTTCCTTCGGGTGTATAAATATTCAACGCAGTGAGGTTTATTACTCGAGAGTCGACCATGAAAACGAATAGAGAATCTAAACGCGCGGCACTGCCATCTTGCGGCTGCATCGAATAACTTGATACCCGTTTGCTAATATGCGCAATTCGAGCTGCATTCCTAGAGGTCGATACTTTTGGAATTTCACTTATTCCGGTGAGAATTAACTCACCAATGTTAAAGGCTTCGGTTTGAGCGTTCCTTTGACAAAATCGAACGAATAATACCGAAAGGTACCTCAATGTGTCGAACTTTAGCGAAGCCTCGAACAACACAAAATACTCGTTTTGTATATTTTCAAGTTCTCTAACGAATTAGGCAGTCTGCGTGGAAGAATGCGTTAAGAAAAATCGGAAAATTCAGATTGGATACAAAAAATCTTTGAAAATTTGAGGGAGATTACTGTCAGGGACGAAATGTTCACTAGGGAAAGTAAAAAATTCTTCAGATCTGCCATCATTCAGATTCCGTAGGCACGAAAAAAATTGAAATTTATTGTGCCACTCGATTAATACTTCTTCCAATAAATATGAAAATTATTTGAATCCTTTCGACGACGATAACTCATTCCCAAAAAGGCTCCATAAGAAATATTAAAATTTAATAATTACGAAACGTATAAAACTAGAATAAATACGTTTTTTCCGAATCGACAGAAATTTTGCAAATGTACGTGGAAAAATTGTACAAAAAAGTTTGCAACGTTGGAAAACAATGAAACAAATTTTTTAATATTCCAAGTTATTCCAGTTTTTTTTTGTAAAGTTAATTGTTTGGTAGAAAAAATGCTCGGTTTGAGCATTCCTTTGACAAAATCGAACTAATAATACCGAAAGGTGACAAGAAAAGAAAAAAATTTCGATCTTCCATTTTTTAGTGACTCAAAAAGAACGTCGAAAAAAATGGGCTTGACATAACGAAATTTTCATGAAACTTGAGCAATTTGTAAAAATGTAAAGAGTTGAAAGAAAAGATTTTATTTTCGACGAGACTAAATTCAGAGCATTGGACGAAACATGACTACGCGATTAATTCGCTAGTCGACGACGCGTCGTTCAATTATTCGAGAATATCGAGTCGCAAAAGGTCTCGGGGTCAGGGGACAAGACACGCGGGAGAGAAAAAGAACAAGAGCTCGGGCATCGAAGAGACTCGAAAGACTTTTGCCGAGCACTATGTGAAATGTACAGTGAACGGCAATTGTCGGTTCTCCATATGTATATGTGTGTGTCTGTGTTGGGTAAAACGTGCTCTATGGGCGCCATCGTGCGGACAGTGAAGCATTATTACAGTGCGAGCGCGGATTTCCTTTCTCGTTCGTACGTTGTAATGGACAAACCAACGAAATATACACGCTTTGTACTGCCACGAGAAGGGAAAATCGTCCGCGTCTCCGACTCGTGATTCTCGGTTCAAAGGCACGAGAAAATCCGGTACAATCGTCGGATTAATCATCCGGGAATGCAACCAGTCACGTGGAAAGATGAAAGTTTATTTTATCGTTAGTTTTCATCATGAGTGTGTTTTTACGTGTACGTTAAAATGCCGGATTAACGAAATTGCATATCCCGCGATACTTTCTTGAGTCCGGGCGGCAAAAAATACGAAGGAAAGATTGGCGAGTTTACAATGTTAAAGTTCGCATCGTTGGATCGCAACGAAAACTCATTATTTTTTCTAGCAGAGCGTAAAATTTTCATACAGTAATTGTCAACGATAATGGGACACGCTTCTTTGCCACTGGAAAACTAAATTTACTAGAAAAATTGTAAAGATCGCATTAAGGACGTTGTATGGCGACGGTCGAATCTAAATTTTTATTTTCACTTTTTCTTACATACAAAAGGATTTGCGAGTCAAAGTTCATTAAAAAAAAGTTGTTACAAATTAACTAAAGAACAACATACTCCAAATCCAAGATTGTTCGAGGTAATTTGTATTTTTTATATAATAAACAAAATTTCGAACAAATTTAACGACCAATTTTTTTGAAAAACTAACAAAAGATTCTTCGATGTTACATAAAAGTGTATGCGAAGTTTGAAGAGGCTTCACCATTTAGAAATCGAAATATTTTATGTTGAAAATTGAAGCTTTTAACACACGCTCTTATGAGAAACTACTGAAAATTGTGATTTTTATAAATAAATATCTCGACTTCTACATGGTGAAATCTCTTAAAATTGCGCGAGCTATTAGATATCACTATGCTCTTTGTGTGGTGCAAATTTGAAGGAATTTTATTGATAGAAAATTTTGCATATGGCGAGTGCTCCTTCGAAGAACTCTCCAAAGCCCCGCTTTTGAATTCAAACACGATCCGTAATTAATTATTCATTCAATCTGTGAACGAGATCCTCGAAGAATGAGCAACGAAATAATTTAAGTGAGCAATTGTTCTGTGTCTTTGCCATGCCACTTCAATCTCGACGCGATAAAAAAATTATTTTTTATCGAAAAAAAAACAGCCTTGGATGTCGCGAAGTAGAAAATTGCCGATTTCGGAAATTATTCACTCGAAAAATGACGATATATCATTACTAATAGGGCCTGTGGCTCAGACGTCGTGATTGATCGAGAAATAACAACGAAACGATTTTATTGACGTCAGAACTAAAAATGTGGGTTAAAAAAAAGGATTTGGCTTGATTGTTTTTTTATTATTCTCGTTCAATAAGAAAAAAAAATGTTGAATCATCAACTTAATTGATGAAACGACTCGGTGAGAGTTCTTCTAAAGTTGCAGTAAAATGAAGGAAAAGGAAAAGGAACAAAGATGTTTAGTGTAGATTTCTGAAGGTGGAGTTCTCGGGTAACGCGCGGCGAGAGTTCGCAAACGATACACCAGAGTATACCTTTGTGTAAAGGACGAGGGAGATCCTCGGCGTTGCTATTCGATCTTTTACAAGTGAGAGCAACTCTCTGGTTAACGTGTAGCGAAAGAGGGGAGGAGGATCGCCGACGAGAAGAATATGTAGGAAAGGCAGAGCAGCCAGGAAAGACGACGATATCGTTGTTGGTGTGTTGCTGCTGCTGGGCCATTGTGCAGAGCTCGCCATTTCATCCAAGGTTATAAACTCCAGCATATAAAACGTACACACGCACGTTCATCTCCTCCTTCTTTCTCACTCCCTCCCTTTTCACTCTTTCTTTTTACCTCGCGCTCTCTCTCTCTCTCTCTCTCTCTCTCTCTCTCTCTCTCTTTCTCTATGTGTTTACGAGATTTTGTGCCTCGTGCAGTTTTAATGTCGGTCTTCCTGCAACGACTAAAATATTGCATCGTTCCAGCTAAAGGACTAAGGAATTTATCATAATTTCGCAATTCATTACCCGAGCTCCTTTCTTTCAGACTTTCAATATTTGACTGTTTTCGAACAAGTTGAAGTTCGCAGCCATGGAATGCAACGAAGCTCCATTTTTTTCTACAGAGAAGCTCAAAATGCAGTGTTCGATGCCGATAATGAGACGATCGTTTTTTTTTCTACCAACCAATTAAATTGACAAGAAAAACCGGAATAACTTGGAATATTAAAAAAATTATTTCGTTGTTTTCCAACGATGCAAACTTTTTTGTACCATTTTTCCATATACACTCGCAAGATTTCTGTCAATTCGAAGAAACGTTTTTTTTCTAGTTCGAAACGTTTCGTAATTAATAAATTTTACTATTTCCAATGAGGCCTTTTTGGGAACGAGTATTCGTCGTCGAAAGGATTCGAATAATTTTGATATTTATTGAAAGAATTATTAATCGAGTGGCACAATAAATTTCACTCTTTTTCGTACCTACGGAATCTGAGTGATGGCAGATCTGGAGAATTTTTTACTTTCCCTGGTGAACATTTCGCCCCTGACAGTAATCTCCCTCAAATTTTCAAAGATTTTTTGTATCCAATCTGAATTTTCCGATTTTTCTTAACACATTCTTCCACACAGTCTGCCTATTCCGTTAGAGAACTTGAAAATATACAAAACGAGTATTTTGCGTTGTTCGAGACTTCGCTAAAGTTCGACATATTGACGCAAATGGCTCATCGTGTGCGAAGAGAGTTCCCACCACGAAACACATGGAGAGTTGAAGAGGGAGAGCGAAAAAAAAAACGTAGAGTTCGGTCGAAACGATGCACTAGTCTGCAGAGTCCATCGAGAATTATTATGACCACGATAATAATAATAACGAAAATGCCTCTCTCGTGCGAGTGCTCGAGTCTGGTTCGAGATGGCGGTACTCGAGAGACTCGGTGCATTCTCTCATTTTGCCTTTTTGCCTTTTTTCAACCTTACATTCAAGACTTTTTTTTAAATGCATTTCGTTGCTCATGCGATTCTACTATACGAAGGTTCGACGTTTATGGATATCGCGTAGACGTGTGTGAGAGCGATTACAGCGCATCCACTGTAGCTTTACATGTTTATTACGCGGCTAACGCTCCACTCGACGTAATTTCCTTTGCATAATATTCGTATAACGCAAACAATTGTAAAACCACGATCCTGCCAACACAATTGAAAAGAAACGAGAATATTACTCCGACCCATATGTGGATACAAATTCGATCAACCCAACGATGCTCAGTGATTATGAATCACACAAATCCCAATACGTTAGAAGGAGAAATATATGAAAATTTTATCAGCTGCAAAAACTCACTACGATTCGTACTGATGATACTGAAGTTTGCATCGTTCGAGTACAGCGAAAAATATATTTTTAATTCATTATTTTCAATAAATGAAACTACATTCATAAAAATTCGTTAGTTGTTTGATCCGATAGTGCATCGAATTATCGCTCACTTACATCGAAAGAAATATACAATTAGACAAGTGACAAACGAGCAATAGGGAATTGCAGGAAATTCGAAGTAGAAGCAGAAAATTGTATGAGGAAGGCTGAAAATGCATGAAACTTTTTCAGAGAAGTTTAAGAGGGTAAATTCGATGATACTGAAGGCTGCATCGTTGGAATACAACGAAAAATATATTTTTAATTCATTATTTTCATACTTAATGCACTTGTTCTAATTTTTTATAGTAAATTCTGTTTTCGAATGGGAAAGAAGACTCTCCTATAATCGTTGACAAATACTGTATGAAAATGTTGTCCTCTGCTATAAAAAATAATCAGTTTTCGTTGCATTTCAACGATGCAAACTTCAAACACCTTTCGTACATGACTCTGAAGTTTGCAACGTTGAGATTCAACGAAAAATATTTTGTATATTTATTATTTATCGAATTTTAAAAACCATGACAATTTTTCGTGTCGATTGAGTTTTTAGGTCGGAAGACGGAATCATTTTATTGTCCAGACCAAATATTGAATAATAATTATGAGCTCTACTGACAACAAATTTTCTCTAAGAACCAACCTATTTTGTTTGTAATGTTCATGATACTATTTTGATTTTAATGAATTCGTTATTAGAAGGCTTAAACTATTAGCAACACAAATTTTACAAACTTGCAAGTTTTTTTGCTACTCAATAACGATATTTTGGCAAGAGGATTTTTTTTCTATTGAGATACTTGAGCCAAGTTATTATTGTCGAGGCAGAAGGTACTGTGGGCAACACCGGTGATTCGGGCTCGTGGGGACAAGGGAAACTTTTCATACTCATAACATTATCGAACAAGATCTGGTTCGGTTATACCTGAAATATTTTTAAAAATATTTTATGTTTTTCTACGAAAGCTTCTGGTGGATTAGAATTTGGAAAGATTCGTGAATAGATCGAATTATGAAAAAATAAACCTTTGTCAAAAAATGAGTGAAAAGTCACGTATTCTGCACGTGTTACTTGTTGAAAAACTTGATACTATTTTTATAATATTTCTCAGCGATTGCATGAACGGTTTTTCAATAATCGCGTCTAGAAAAATAAAGGAATGTCAAGAAAGATTTTTGTCAGAAATATTTTGAAAATTTGATATTTCATTTTGGTCTTGAACGTTGATTGAAATTGATTAAATTTTTTTCCTGCACCTAATCCAAAGTTGTAAATCAATAAAATGCAATTGATTTTATTTAATCGACTCCGTCGTCACTTGAATAATTTTTTTTTTGTTTCGTACTCGAAGATATTAATTCGCTCATCGTGCCGAGGTAATTGGAGCATCCGTTTTATCGCAACAACCGGATATCTATCTTTCCTTCGACTTTTGCATGCAACGTCAATAAGAGACGCAATATATTTGCCGTGTCCTCGCCGCGATTACAAACATCTGTAGTTTTCGCGTTGATTTTACGGTGGTACATTCAAAGAGAGACGCCGGCTATATTTGTTCCCTATCGCTAATCTCACTGGTGCTCTGTCAAGCCAATAAAGATTACGCCGCGAGGTAGTTTGTCGCGCGAAATGTACAAGGCACTATTCAACCGACCTTCCGATTTGGCCCCAATTGTTTCATTATTCACAGCAAACAAATCAGCTTTGGAATGTCAAAAAAATTGATGTAACATTTTAATTAAAAACTGGGATAGATTTTCTTGGATAATGTTGAAGTTTGCATCGTTGGGATGAAACGAAAATCTGTTCTTTTTCAGTAGAGCTCATAATTATTATTTAACATTTGGTTTGGACAATAAAAAGATCCTCTCTTGCGACCTAAAAACTCAATTGATACGAAAAATTGTCATGATTTTTAAAATTCAATAAATAATAAATACACAAAATATTTTTCGTTGAATCTCAACGTTGCAAACTTTACAGTCATAAATTCTGTTTTTTCTCCAGCAGAGCTCATAATTATTATTCAATATTTGGTCTGGACACTAAAACGATCCTTTCTTGCGACCCAAAAACTCAATCAACACGGAAAATTGACATGATATTCAAAATTCAATAAATAATGAATAGAAAAAATATTTTTCGTTCAATCACAACGTTGCAAACTTCAGAGTCTTTTTCTTGGAGTGTTACCAAGTTCCCAATAAATACGATATAAGCTGGAAAGGTCGAAGGTGCATGAGAACATTTCCAAAATAATTTCCAAATCTTTCTCATTCCACGAAATCAGCTTGAAAAACGCGTAAAAAAAAATGATTTGAATATCCTGTGAGTAATCTACCAAAACGAAATTCGATCATTATCGAAAAATGTTTTGATTTTTTTTTTTTTATTTAACGAAAAAGAGCTGGCTGGATCGGTTTTTTTTCCGAAAACTGTTTTAGAAAAATTTCGTCACCGTCGAAAGAGCATTGCCGATGGAATTCCCAGCAAGTGTAATGAACGAAAAATTGAGAAGAATTAGTGAAGATATTTGAAAAATTTGATTCGTTCATAAAATTATCCGTCGCTGTTAGTTTTTCGAGTTTTCCCGCAAGGCAACCACCCACGGCAAAAGTTTTTTTTTCATTTTATAACGAGAAATCCCTTTCAACAGGAACAAGCCCCCCCCCCCCCCCCCACCCCCCGCTTTCGTCTTTGTCCATGTCCAAGCTTTCCTCGGTTTTGCGGTCGATACGAATTTCACCTAGGTCCACAGGTACATAGGAGCGAATACACAAAGAAGCTTTTCGTGTAGATGAGAAGCTGCCGACACTCGGAAATTGCGTGGCAAAGCGAGCTTCTGCGTTGGTATACCAACCCCAAACCTCATCTCTCGTCTGCTATCAGACTATCGTTTCTAGTTCGAATGCATACAGAACATTCCGCTACGGCTGGCGTGTGCGATGCAAGATACGGTTGAATAAAATATTAAATAATAAATATTTTGTGCCCCATTACGCCATGTCCGGGGAATCCCATCGAGTCTTCAGTAAATAATCGTGCCCACACCACTTGAAAATTATTATAAGTGATAGAAGTAAAATTAAACTCCTAAATGAATCTCGAACAGTTGATCAAATTTTTCATATTGAATAAAAAACCAATTAGTCAAAATTGGCAAATGAAAATTACAAGAATTTCAACCCAAAATACGAGCTGAAGAGAAATCAAGAAATTTCGAAATATTTGGACCAATTTTCCACCGAAGTTTCGATCTTTTGAAAATTATCAAGTTTCTCATTGATCATAGCTTAGCCTGACAATCATTGACGCAACGAGATCCATTTTTTTCCTCTATTTTCCAAAAGTTACATTAGAACGTCATCCACACTCGAGAAACAATGATGTTGAAGTTTGTATCGTTGGAATGCAACGAAATCCCTATTTTATTGAATTTTTTAAAAGCAGAGCCAAAAATTTTCATGCAATGTCCGTCTGTGACAATTATTGGCAAATGAAAAACTGAATGCCATAGAAAAATTAGGGAGATTCCGAAAATCTAAAAAATTGTGAGTGGATTAAATATTTTTCGTTGGACTCCAACGATGCGAACTTCAATATCGTCGAGAAACAGAAGTTCAAACGTGATTCTCTATCCGCAGTTTCCATCACTGTTATTATTTTGATTATTAATGTTATTATTATGATTATTGGTGTTATTACTATCATTATAGTGATTGTATACATCGTGACTGTTGTTGTTATTATGATAGTTGTGAGATAAGACTGTAATGTCACGTTATGCTCTCTCGCAAGGTTATTCACTTCACCCTCGGTAAAGGCTTGGGGTAGGTCAGCCAACTCTGCGTACGTAGAGGGCGACACCCTTCTTTATATACTTTGATTTTAAAAAAATGGATAAGTGAAAGATCTGTGAGAAAATTTTTGTGTGGATTCACACGGTTTTCTGTGTTTCTATTATTTCGGAAAATTTTCAGAATAATCGTAAGAAATATTGGTACATTCTTCACTATATTGAAGTTCGTATCGTTGGAGTCCAACAAAAAATATTTGATCCACTTACAATTTTTAAGATTTTTAGAATCTCCTTCATTTTTCTATGACATTCAGCTTTTCATTTGCCAATAATTGTCACAGACGGACATTGCATGAAAATTTTTGGCTCTGCTTTCAAAAAATATAATAAAATAAGGGATTCCGTTGCATTCCAACGATGCAAACTTCAGCATTATCATTTTTCGGGCATTGAGTGAATTTACTCTCGATTCATTTTTATTTGCTCAGAGCTTTGTTTTCAGTTTTCGCCTCATAACAGTGCGGCCGTATTTGTCAACGAACCGAGAGTAAACAAAGGAGAATAAAAACCGAAGCAGAAAAAAAATGTTAGCGGAAAATGGCTGCTTTCCAACGTACAATAATGACGATTCAGGTGCACCGAGAAAAACGAAAATTTTAAGCTCTCACAAAACAAACAGTAAAAGAATGAAAAAGAAAAACAAGAGGGGTCGATGTACCTCGTCTCACGCACACACTTCGGCCATTACGTGCCGCTGCCTCGCGAGAATACTGAAGAAAAAAGGAGGCGAAGAGCAGGGCGATGTTTTACTATATTCTTATGTTGGCGTATTCAACTTCCGGCATTCCTGTCACAAGCTGCTCGCTCACGTGTCTGTTATAACCATGGATAATATCGGAAATACTGATCTCCATAACTACACCAATCTAAATTGTGTTATAATAAATCGTTCGTGTACGTAACTGAACGTTACACACGAATATAGTACGAACGTCGCCAGCTTCGTTTGTACACAACTCGAACCCCTATCGATTGTTTGGTTAAGCTCTCTAACTTGGTCGAACTCGATGGAAAACGATAATACACACGATCCAACGGTTTGTCCAACGTGTCCAATTCCCACGTTCAATACGTATCAAAAACTACCGAATTTGCACGACGTTGAAGTTCGCATCGTTGCAATGCAACGAAAATTGATTATTTTTTAATAGCAGAGGACAACATTTTCATACAGTATTTGTCAACGATTATGGGAGAGTCTTCTTTTCAATTCGAAAACCCAATTTATATAAAAAATTGGAACAAGTGCATAAAGTATGAAAATAATGAATTTAAAATATATTTTTCGTTGTATTCCAACGATGAAAACTTCAGTATCATCGAATTTGCTCTCTTAAACCTCTCTGAAAAAGCCTCATGCATTTTCAGCCTTCCTCATACAATTTCCTGCTTCTACTTCGAATTTCCTGCAATTCCCTATTGCTCGTTTGTCGCTTGTCTAATTGGTTATTTCTTTCGATGTAAGTGAGCGATAATTCGATACACTATCGGATCAAACAACTAACGAATTTATATGAATGTAGTATCATTTATTAATCCATCATTTCTTTCTCGTTTTACGGACGTAGATTGTTGCGGAAGTGGATATGAAGGTTAGGTTTCCTCACGATTCGTTCAAAGACTCTGAAGTTTGCAACGTTGTGATTGAACGAAAAATATTTTTTCTATTCATTACTTATTGAATTTTGAAAATTATGGCAATTTTCCGTGTCGATTGAGTTTTTGGGTCGCAAGAAAGGATCGTTTTAGTGTCCAGACCAAATATTGAATAATAATGATGAGCTCTGCTGAAAAAGTAACAGAATTTCGTTGCATTCCAACGATGCTAACTTCAACATCATTTCGTTCAATATTGAACGATTTTTCCCAACAGAATTTTTCAGTCGTGGAACACAACTCGGGGCTACATGTTGACAATTTCAGGAAATTCTCTATTCCCTCGATGTGAATTTTGCTATCGCAGTTTTCTTATTATGATTATTTGAAAAGAGACCGAAGTATGAATATAAAATTTGTATTAACCAATTGAAATTATCGGAACTCTTTCTTCATATCAAGTTGTCATTTTTCATGCCACAAGCCATTGGACAATGGGGATCGAGACCTAATGAAGCAGTTGTCGAATAAAATCGATTTATTCGAAAATCTACCGATCGCGAAAGAGAAAGATGAAGAAAAGGAAATTAGTTGAAACGTTATTCGAAACATCGCGACATATGAAAAGAGGCGGGAGAGCGAGAGAGAGAGTTATGAAAGTTTACGCGAAGAGCGAGACGAGAAGCAAGCGAGCATTTATTTAGCAGCACCAAGAGCACGGCGGTGGCGTCGTTGTCGGAGAATAGAGAAAATAGGAAAGAGCAACGGTTGAGAGGGGTCAGAGGAAGGGGGAGAGGGCGAGCGCAGATCTACGGACTCGCGAGTAGCAGAAAAAAAGGTAAACGAGAAAAAAACAGAAAAACAAAGAAGGGAAGCGTAGTGAGGTGGAGTGGGAGATTCGCGTTGACGAGTTGAGACGATAGAGGGGGCGAGGGACGTTTGACGAGGAGCCAGAGATGGCGAGAGCGTCAGAGAACGGAAAAAAAAAGAAAAAAACAAACAGGAGGGAGAATTAAACCGGCAAAATGGCTGCCGAAACGCACCAGAGCGCCGCCTGGGGAGAATTTTTTTTCTATCGCGCCGTAAGCGTGAAATAAATTTTCCATCGACTCTCCGCTCGGACCCTTAGCGACGTGAAAACTCTTGTTGTTTTTATTTTTCTCTTTTCCCACCATTGTGCCTTCTCGCGAGTTCCAACATTCAGCGAGTCTAATTTCCCGATGAAAATCCAAACGTTTCAGAATCGAAGCTCCGAAAAAACACAAGAAATTATTTACTTATTCAAATTACGCTCTCACATACGTAACTATTGTCACCCCTCCGTTTTTTTAACATCGCGAAATTCTCGTCAGTGCTGTGGAACGCCTGCATTATTCAAATTTCCTTTCACGCTCCAACAACGTTATCATTTTTAAACCGCTAATTATGTAATCGCGATAATTCAATGACCAATTGTGGGTTAATACTGTCATCCTTGTATTTCACAGACTTTCAGCTCCTGGTCATCGTCGTTCAAACAGTTTTCGTATTACTGTCATTTCACTGTAGTTTTTAGGTTATTTACATCCCAGTTTTTTCTGTCGCCCTTCCAATTCGTATTTTTGTTATAAATCTGGACCAAAGTGACCTGAGTAACTTTCCCGTTCACAAAACACAGTAAAAACCTGTTCAATTATGTATCAAACAAGGCACTTCCTCGACAAACTCTTGCCAGTCAATCAGCATGGCTCGTTAGAGCAGAATCTTTTAAACTTCATAATTATGGAATGAAATGTCGTGTCGGTCCATGAGATATTTTGTTTGACAGTTCGATCGAACCTGCCGGGGGAGGCTGCGAGATATTTACTCAGAAGTCACGCTCAGTACAGAAAAATAAATGGAAAAGCTTCTATGTTGATTCACCATAATAACGGAAACAATATTGCAACTTGTAACTATTTCTTTCTCGAATTATAGCCAAATAATTTTGAAGCAATTATTTTAAGTCTGTCGTAAGCGTCAAGTTTCGCACGCTGCCCAAAGAAATGGCAAAAAACATTAGAGAATAATTGCTTTCAAGTTTATCAATGTTGAGCGATAGTCGGGCTTGGACAAGGAAAAACAGATAGCAGAGCGCGTAGCAATTGACAGTCTGTACGAGCTAGAACAGTTCCAAAAGTCTGTTACGTTTGAGATGAAAATTTGTCGGTCTGTCCTGTCGCGCGCTTCCAGTCCTGGTTACGATATTGAACCGAGGTGAAAAATTGAGAATCCTCCGGAGAGATCGGAGATGATGAGAAACTTGAATTTACTGGCATGCACTGGAGAGCGGCGAAGCTTTGTTGTATTTTTGTTTGAAAAAAAAGGTGAAAATGGTTTTTTCGTCGATTTTAGAATGGAAGAAATGTTGATTATTATCAATGGAAACGATTGGAAGTATATATTGCGGTTGGAGAATGTTTTCGAATTTATAGGCAATATGTATTTGACCTGCCCCCTTGAACCACCAATTTTAACACACACGGCCATTGCTGCCACCATACGGAACCTCGAAAAAAAAAAACGTTGTATATGAAACGCCATTTCTCACCGATAAACATTGTTGATAAATTGGTTGACAAAATATTCGGCAGGAGCCGCGGAAAATTCGTCCATGTAAGAGACGAAAATTCGATGTAAATTGTCAGAGTTGGAAGATTCTACGTTGTTAGTTTTAACTTGGTTAGGGTGCGTCGAAAAAAAAGTCTCCGACATTTGTACGAATACTACGAATCTCGCATCTTTTGGGGGGAATTGATGATGAAAGAAAAAACAATGGGGAGAAATTTTCGAAAAATTGAACGAAACGGCATTATTTATTTGAGGAGAAATCAATAAAACGCCTACTTATAGAAATGGATCGAAGAATATATACGTCACACGACGAAAGGAAAATCCACCGTTGAGGAAAACGTTTGTAAACGAATTGTTGTCTCACTGTTATCGAAGTATTTCACATTTTTTTAAAAACCGAATTATTATTTCATGTGATAAACCGCACGAGTTGTTATTCTGACGTTAATAATACGCGATATAATGGTATCTTACCTTAATGTGACAGGAATACAGAAGCTCACTTCAAACTTGAATGTAAACACAATCATTTTTTGTGACTAATAACACCGGGGCAACTTTATTACTGAACTCTATTACACTCGTTACATCGCGATAAACGCGACTGTTATTTTATCAGTTTAATTGATTTATTATTTACCGCGATAAATACCAAGATTTTCGCGATCTCTACGGAAAACATCCATCGAAAACTAAAGATGGCAGCCATTCGTACTGGTACAAAACAAAGGTTCACGTCCACGGACTCCTAAAGCAACGAAGCCTCCAAACCAGTATACCACTTCCGGCGTTTGCAACATCCCGCGAAATTCAACAGTGGCTTCGGCAAACAAATACCATTCGCATGAATCAGTATTTAATACATTGAACGATCGAACGATTGAGTTTGAAGCGTTAACTCCTAGCTTTTTGCACATTAATCGGACAATCAATATCGGAGATATTGTTAAAAATATTTTCAATGTTTAATTCAATTAGCATGCAGTTCCTCGAAATTCCGACAGTTAGCGCGCAAGATGGTGCGTCAGTCATCGCTCTCTGTCGTCGATAGAAGAAAACAAGTCTTCGGCGTCTAATTTCAGGCCAGACCAATATTTTTTCCAAAATATTGGCAAGAAAATCCAAATATACTTCAATCTACTTTCATATGTCGATTTTTCCATTTGATCTTTCCGTCTCTACGTATTTCACGCTATTTTTCTATCTGTTCATATTTCCAAGAGATTTTTATTCGCTTCGAAGAATTTGACGTGTTAAAGTTGGCAAGATTTGATTCACATTGACATGGCGCAACTTGTGTTAGATTCGTATTTGTGTTGTCGGTTTAGGTTATTATTGATTTCGCGTTATAAAACGAGTGAGTTTATTGCGTGGGAGTAGACATTTTGACACTGTGAATATGGATCAGAATTGAGCGTGGATTGATAAGCGACCAGTTATTCCCAGGAAATTCAACTCCAAGGTAGTCAAATCCATTGCTTTGGATAAGTAGAGTGTATCGTTGCGTAGTAGTGTGAGAGCGATGTATCAAGCAGCGATGGGATTGTCGGTAAATTTCGAGCGAAACAAAACAATAGGAAACAGCGCGAGAATGTTGGATTGAAAAAAACAAAAACAAAACGAAACAAAAAACCGGAAATCCTTGAACCGGTAACCGAACGATGGGAGAGAGGCGATCAACGATAATTGAGCTTAAGAATTGAAAAAACGAGCAAAAACTCAATGAGACGTTTAAAATTAGTTAAACAGTGAACAAGCTTGGGGGGGGGGGGGAGGCGTTTTGCATGGCAATATTGGCGATAAACAATGTAATCGGTGCTGATCGATGAAACGTGACACCAATGAAAAAGCTTCGAAATTCTTCCCTAAATTAACTTTGAAAAAAAAAATGTTTGCGCACTCAATTTTCTCCTGTATTTATTTGCTTGTATTAAAACGACTTTGATAATTGATGTTTCGGTTTTTTTCCTTCCTTGAAGTATGATTCGTTTGAAAAATATAACAGACAAGTTTTCGGCCCAAGTTGATGAGCCAATTTTTGAAAAATTCATTTTTATCATTTGTTCAATATAATTTTTGTAATTAACCAATTGTCCTGCCACTCTTGAAGGAATATCCTCAATACTTTTATTGCATTTTGTAAAACTGTTATAACTCATGACGTTTTGGAAAAAATATTCAACATGAAATTCAAAATTTTAGAAATGTCGGCATTCCTTGGATCGCCTACTTATTTTACCTTCTGTTGCCAATGTTTTGAAACGATGCCATATTTTTTTGTCTTACCGCATTGTACATTCTGCAAATTCTTACATCCTACACCTTATCGTATGTTTCATGTAATTCAAAATCCGAGATAATTTATTGATGATATTCAAAGTTACCGAGAAAACTACAATTTTCCAGTGACTGAAGTTTGCAATGTTGAGATTCAACGAAAAATATTTTGTGTATTTATTATTTATTAAATTTTGAAAATCAAAAAATAAATTTAAGGCCATAAAATATGGATAAGCCACTACAACAAACATTTCTACAAAAAAAAAAAAACAAAAAATGCATTTTTACTGGAATATAACGATCTGAAAAACGCCGTGGGTCAGATTGACCCAATATGCACTTGAAGTAGCTTTTATATAAATGCGGTGTACAGTTTGGCGATCCATTTTTTATTCCAAATTGAGGAAAAATTGAAGTTTTCACCGGAGTAATGTGGTGATTATTACGCAGGGAAGAAACATTTATAGCCAGGTGGAAATTGAATGAAAAAAATATGGCTGATACCGATCCACATCTCAAGAGACTTTTACTACCCGCTGAAGAAACTGTTTTCGAGCAATTACTGAGATTTGGTCTGTATATCGGAGCAGTTTTTCAAGTAATATGTTTGCTAGCCATTGTAACGTATCAATCGGGACCCTCTGATGGTGTCGCGATGCTTAAAGTAAGCCCTGAATCTTTGAGATTACTCTTTTCCAGTTTTCTTCGAAATAAGAGAAAAGACTCAATGATGAAATTTGTTGCAGGATGATCCGAGCGACGTAGAATGTTCGGAAAATAGTCCTCAAGTTACGCCTAGAAGACCTCATCGACCACGAAAACAAGAAAAGAAAAAACGACGTTAAAGACTCTCAAATAACGAACAAAAGACTTTCGTACATTCCTCACAGAAATGCCTGTTATTTATTTACACGCACATTTTAGTTCTAAGTTCTTATGTAAAGTTTCAATAAAATACAAAATCCGTTCCTCATAAAAATAATACGTCTTTTTTTTTTCAAATACTCGAACGAGAAACTGAAATTTTGAATTTTATGCGACGCTAGCGACGCTATCCGACGTTTTCGATGTCGCAAGTTGACATTTTCGCATTTTCCTCGTGTTGCCGGCCCTGCCGAGTACTTACTGCTCCATATTCACGTTTGTCAACAATCCCAACGCTCCTCGCGTTTTTATCAATGAAAATACAAAAAATGAGGGTGTATACGAAAACAATAAACCCGGCGAAATTTTAGATGCGATATAATTTTTGGAATCCGCAATATTTACACCTTCGGAAGAATAGGTGGGATTAAAGTTTCAGAAGAATTGTGTTGGTCGATCGCGAAGATGCCGGAAATGGACAAGTCTTTGACACCTGAAGAAATATCGACGGAGGTTAGGAAATTCATTCAGGAATCTGTGCGAAAACCTCACAGAACCGACGTCGCTGAGGTGACCAAAGGTTCTCTTATTTTACTCAGACACTTGCCAGGCTCCAGGGAGGCTGTACTTGAATACATATGCAAAATATTTTTTTACGCATGCAGCCGACAATTACGAAGTATGGAGGTAAATTCAAATCGAACGTCTTATCATTTTCTCGGTTTTTTCTTAGCCAATTTGCCAATTTCTCAATAATATTTTCATACTGGCTAACATTTATTTCAGCCAGTAAATTAATTCGTTAAAACAATCAAATCTTTGTTAAACCGAATTTTTTCAATATCCAATGTCTCCTGTTGAAAACTTGTATGATGTTGAAGTTTGCATCGTGGGAATGCAATGAAATTCTGTTCTTTTTTGAGCAGAACTCATAATTATTACTCAATATTTCGTCTGGACAATAATACGATCCTCTCTTGCGACCTAAAAACTCAATCGACACGAAAAATTGCCACGGTTTTCAAAATTCAATAAATAATAGAAAAAATATTTTTTGCTCAATCTCAACATTGCAAACGTTAGATTCATAATTTATTATCGTTGGTACTTTTTCTATATTCTAATACAAATAGCACAAGTAACAATGACGTTGAAGTTTGCATCGTTGGAATGCAACAAAATTCAGTTTGTTTATCAGCAGAGCTCATGATCAGTATTAAAAATTTGATCTGGACAAAAACTCAATCGACACGAAAGGTTGCCACCATTTTCAAAATTCCGTAAATAATGAATTTCAACGTTGCAAACTTCACAGGCACAAGAAAATGCTATACATACCCAATCGCTCTCAGAGGTATTACAGTTTCCGTGAATCGGCTTTGAGAGTGCGTTGAAATTTGTTACGCAGCTGAGAGCCCTTCTTCTCTGAATATCAATTTTTTTCAGGTCCATCCTGGAGCTCCTATTTCGGAAGAACCCATAATGGATACAACGATACCTTATGTTCATGCGACCCTCGTTCAAATTGTGGATGAGAATCCAGAAGCTTGGGCACCGCTCATTGCTTCATGGTCGTTAGATCTTCTCGGTAATGCTCTAAGGAACAAATACCATAATTCAATGTACTCCAGAAAAATTTAATTTTCAATTTCCACTTTAATTAATCACTCAAATTTAATGATCTTTATGGAAGAATGGACAAGCAGATTTTTCAAGTTCCTTGGAAACGAATAATAGAAGAAAATGACGATATTGAAGTTGGCATCCTTGGAGACCAACGAAAAACATTTAATCCGGTCACAATTTTTTAGATTTTCACAATCGTCTCAATTTTTCTTCGACGTTGAGTTTTTCATTTGCAAATAATTTTTATAGATGGACACTACCAGTTAATTGTTGCCTCTGTTCTTAGAAAATAAAATAAAGAATTCTGTTGCATTCCAACGATGCAAATTTCAACATCATAGAAAATGATTATTTCTTTTTGCAGTAAACACAAATGATAACACTGCGCTGAAAAAGATACGCAACTGAATAATGATGAAAAAAAAACGTATGCGTTAATGATTTTTTCTACCGATACAGGGAAACTCTCCTGCTCTTTTGCCAAGCGTGGAAATCTGGTAAACGACTCGCAGATAAGTGATTATCTGCGGCACTGGTTAATGTTCCGAGGAGCAAGAATCTTGGTCGATCTCTCGGCCCATTGTATTCGCTGTTTGGGGGACACCGCTGCAGAATTATGCATGAATGCTCTAACCGAGTCGATATCATCTTATACTCCACATTTCGACTGGGTCGCGGCGCACGTAGGAAGTTGTTTTCCTAGTTTGATTATAACGAGACTTCTGAATTGGGGCCTTAAAGATTTTTGTGTGACGGGTATACAAAATACTGAGCACAATCAAGTACTGGATTCGGTGGTTGGAATTCTTGGTCATTTGGCGGGTAGTCATTTTTATGAGATCAAAACGGCGTTGCTGGAATTATTCAAGGTTCGTTGAAATATCTTACTCGATTCTATCATTCTGGGGGCTTTGAAAAACCAAAAAAAAAACGAAGAATTACGACGGAATTTCGAGGTTTTTCGAATCTTTGAACTGAATTTCTTAAAAAGTGAAGAATACTATGAAAATTTTCAGTCCGTTTTCTAGAAATCTTCAAAAGCGTTAAATAAATAAATAATAAATGAAAATTGGTTTTTTGACGCAATTGCAATTACAGTGGAGTTTGGACGAGAATATGGAAGACGATGTTGCAACGAGGAAGCAAAAAATAGCTACAGTACCATTTTTACTAAAGTTGGCATCAGTCTCGCAAATACTGCTGAAAGTGATAACAACAGTTGTCTTACAAACACGTGAGTGAATTTGGCGACTTTGGTGACAAGCTTTCATAAGCCAATTTGCAGAAAACTCATCAGCTGTTGTTTCAGTCTTTCCTGTCAGGCCGGACGTGATACCACGACTAGCGGTGTTCGCCTCCGACTGGTGTAAATATTTCGACAATCAAGCCGATGTCCTGATCGATTTGACGGTGCGGCTCGCCCTGGCTTGCGAACAAGGGGCTTCGCAGATAATTAGCATTTTATTGGACACTTGTCTCAACACGAGTAACGTCGGTTACCACGGAGTGAACGCTGCACTTTCGGTGAAAAACGTTTGTCGCGAAATCCTCGAAATGATCCTCCAGGAGATCGATTTATCAATGAGAATGAAAGGACCTCATTCAACGGGAATCGCACTTTTGACCTCGATAAAACAAGACCTGAGCCTCGTAGTGCCACTTTTGCTCGACGCGAATCCTCTCCGTGTGCAAACCGGGCTCAGGCTTTTGTCGCTTTTGGGATCTCAAAGTCCAACAGTCATAATATCGGCGTCAGCGTATGCTCTGAGAAACGCCAAAAGCGATTTTCATTTGGCAGCTCTGGTGCGTCTCGTTTCGGAAAACGTCGTTGTATTTCCGGTTATAAAACCGGAAGCCGAGAATCCAATGTCCGGCCACGGTTATCTGACCCAAGCGCTCGAACAGTCCTTGAGAGAGATTCAATACTCCACTTCGTCCAAGGACCAAGAATCACGACAACTCTTCAGAAACCTCGCGACGCTCTTAAAATGGGAAAACTCCAAGAGAGCCGCGATCCTAGCTTCGCAATTGATTTCCCGAGCTATCACTCTTAACCTCGAACAAATATCTGGACTTCTGATGAAAACCGATGACTTCGAACTCGCTAATGATATCGTAGAAACTTTGGATCTCTTGAGCATCTCTGAAAAATGCTCACACCCTATGAGCGTTCAATTAACTCTCAAAGTCACCAGATCTATTATACGATACTTTTTCATTTGCATTCGAGAAGAAGGTAAATAATAATTTAATAGAAATTCATTTGATTTAAATTGCATCCTGTCTGCGGCTGACAGCGATGGGTACACAGTCGTTGTGAAACTTCGGCGACGATCAAAGTTACGCATCGACTTGCGTGGAGCTTGCCGAAACTTTTCGACACCGTTTCATCGATCGGAATGAAAAAGTTTCAGAATGAAAAAGTGCCAGAACATACACACACACACGCATCTGGACATTTTTTCTAAATATGATTTTTCGATGTTTTGAGACATTTTGAGCACATTGACATTGAACACTGAAAAAAGAAAAATCTTTATCGTCACACAGCTTCCTCTATGAGGAAGCAAAATGGACTCGAACTTTTTGTATTCTGATCGAACGAGGGGTGTGGAAAAAGTTTAACTTGCAAATTTTAAGCCGGTTTTTTCATCTGCTCAATTTTCAATGAATTTATATATTTTTAAAAATTATTTTACAGATGTTAATCGCAAAGAACGAGGTGTGAAAAGAGTAATGAGGCTTCTCTCGGTTCTGTCGCGTTATTCCGCGTCCGCTAGGGTTCTCGCGTTGCGAGAGCTTTTATGTAACAGCATTTTCAATGAGCCTGCTCAGTATTTCGGGGCGAAAGTAAATCACGAGCAGAAAAGTGACAATTTACTGTTGCTGAATCAGAATCATAAGCAAGGAACAAGCGCCATGCTGGCCCAGAAACATTCGTCTGTTTTTCACGCGGGCGTCATTGGACAGGGGCCAAGGAAACCTCCACCTGAGAACAGTTTGGACAAAGAGACCATCGCGTTGAACAGCACACTATTGGTCGATGCTATCAAAGTAAATATCGAAAAAAACACATAGGCAATAATTCCATCTATGCGACGACGCCCTTGAAACTTGTCGATTTTTTTTGCAGGCCTGCTGCAGCAACGAAGAGCCAGGACCTTATCCCGTTAATCTGGACGCCATGACGATGGTCAGTCTTTTGCTTGTTGAGCTCGTATCGCCCGATGTTATGTACAATGGCTTACCGTGGCCCGACGAAGAATTCACGAAAGTTACGGTCGAACGAGATTTGCATATACGAAGAACTTTCCGTGATGTTCCCGTATTGTGGACCCTTCTCGAACTCACCGCAAGGCACAGACCTGCGTTGGCTTATTGCTCGGTCTTACTCCGAGCCATTGCTGCTACTGTTATGGCCAATTGGAATACATCGGATGGCACGTTGCTCGCAAATGTGATGGCTCTTGGACAATTGCTTCCGCCCCCGTTAGTCTGCTTGAGGGATGTTCTGCCAATTCTCAGCCCTAACCAGGTTCGTTCATTTCTCAATTTTTTATTGAACCGAACAATTGTCAATTGATCATTAAGCCCCCGTGGTCACACGTTCTAGAAATAAGGCGTTGGTCATACGGGGTCGAAATGACCCCAGCCACGTTTAAACGCTTGCCGCGTTGCCAGTATCGTTACGAACGGCACACAAAGATTCAGGATATTAGTTTGAACCTTTTAGAATGAGAATATCATACCAAAAAATTTTTATCCAATTTTCAAAATCGCGAAAAAAATCAGCAAGGAGGCAATGTGTAAAAGAAAAATGTGAAAATCTTCGAACTTTCATTTTAAGAAAATCGCTATAACTTTTTTTGTACAAACTGGCACTCCAGCTACCGCTCGTTATCTTCGTTTTCGAATTATCTTCGAATTGGTAATTAGAGATTTTTGGTTTATTATCATTTTTTAGTTGCTTGGGAAATTTAAAACTGGAAAAATGTGATTTTTTGGTTCGGGTTCACACAAAAAATAAATTATTTGAATGCGATACAGCCTAAAAGCTATTCTGATTCATGAGCTTCATTCCTGTGAAAGATTCATCAAAATTGGTTCAGTGGTTTTTGCGTGAAAAGCGCACAAAACAGGATTCTGTAGTAGAGGTTTATATATATGTATATAGAAGAGATTACCCCTTCGAGTGCACACATCCTATAAGTGCATATAGGGTCGATCTGATCCGAGGCGTTTTTCAAATCGTTTTATTCCAGTGAATTTTCCGTTTTTTTTATTGTAGAGACATTTTTTGTAGTAAATTATCCATATTTTATGGCCTCCAATTTATTTTTCAATAAAAACGAAAACCAAACGCCAAACCATTCGTTGCCATTAAATGCTAAGAATCAGTGAGAGAAAATTTTTGGGGTCAGAACGACCCAGTATGCACTCGAAGGGTTAACATTAACTCGAATCGTCTATTATGGAAGATAACTCGAAATGCACTTGGTGAAGATGACGAACTTCGAACGAAGCAGCATATCTTTTAAATTAGCAATATTTCAGAAATGGCAATGAATTTCTATGACAATTGGATGTTTATAGAATTAAGGTCAATTTGATTATGTAGCAAAATTTGGATAATCAAATTTTCAAGTTTTCATTTTAACAATAATCATGAATTTTGTTTAGATAAATACCGTGATGAGAGAATGCATATGGGCTTATATGCACGAGAACGTCCCTTCGCCGGCTCTGTTCACTCTGACAGAAGGTTCGAACATAGCATGGCGCGACACGGACACATCGACCCCTAACATCCGTTTTACTGAGACGCTGCGACTTTTGTTGCTGGCGAATATTCACAAATCCGGTCCACTGTACGCAACGCTATTCTACAACGAGCACAAATGAATCGTGTCCAAAGGGGGCGATTGTTTTTTGTCCATAAAGTGTAAATAGCAACAGTAGCATATACGTTTATGTTCAACTCGTTATTTGTACAAAATTGAAGAGAGAAAACGACGAACGGGTGAAAGAGACAATACAGAAACTTGTTCTGAGTTTTAATGAAAAGAACATCGTATTTTTTCTTTTTTCTCTCAGATACAAGAGACACAAAATAAAGTTAATTTTTGTTTGTTGTATTATTGTTATTAATAATACAGGAATGACGTATGATTGATGAACGAACGCAGTTTGAAGAATCAGTCGCTTTGTTTTGTCTTTTTTATTTAATTGAACTTTACGAATATTATTTACCCTATATGCACGCTTTTTTCTTATCGTTACAAGGGTCGCGTACTCGGGGAGCAACGTTTCAATCTATTCAGGCGACACGAGACGTTTTTTATATTTCATTTTTTAATAATTTTCTTCATTTCATTTCAAACGGCGTTCTTCCAATGGATTTATGAACTATTTACACTGCGAACTTCATAACACGTGCATTTCCAACGATCAAATTCACATTTGCTTCCGGAAGACTCGCCACGAATCTTTTTCTTGCTCAAACTCGTATAAACGTGAAAAATAACTTGGATATTCATTTGTATGATGAGAGCGACAAAATAAAAGGGATTGAGGGTCGGTTTTTGTTTCTACATCGCGGCACAATGTCAAGAATCAGGAGAAAAAGAAATATAAGAATTTTCGAATGCGATTGATACGTTGCTCGTGTAACTTTCGTCGTTGACTACGAGCGAGGAAATTATGCGCGCGTAGAAAAAAAAAAACAGAGTTACTAGCGTATGGCCGGGTCGGACAGTCATTCGGAATATCTCTAAACAGCGACTTGTTAATTTATAGAATTTTCAGTTTGTCCCCGATCTCCCCGTGACTTATCATGCAACAAAGTTGTGTCGATAAACTCGTGTATTTTGTTTTCCATTCCCTCCCAGTCTCGTTCTCTGAATGGAGTATTCGAAATGGTCTCCGAAGAAGATTTGTCGATACAAAAGAGAAAAAGAGTTACCGTTACGTTACATTTCATTCGGTGTTGACGTGGAAAATTTTCTTGCTCGAGATTGAGTCAATTATCATCTCAGTGATAAGTTTTACGTTTTTCACTTCAACGAGATAATATTTCGATCATTTGATTCAACCCGCAATCGACATAGCCATGTTTGCCTCGTCTCGAAGAAAATACAATGAATCTCCATGTGTATCTCCATGAGTGTGTGTGTGTTTTCATTCGGCCACAATCGACGTACTCGTCGTTCTTTTTTTCTTTTTTTTTTTTTTACAATAAATTATTATTATTCAGTTCTTCGTGATAAAAAAAAAAAATTAATTCACTTCTCGAGTCTATTTAGTTACGAGCTTAGAACAGTAACGTGCTCATTCCACCCATTTCACTCTGTTCCTTAACGAAGATCTCGAAGTATTGGTAAATAATTGTGACCGCAAGGAGGATACCCGTTCCAGAACCAATCGCACCCAGGAAATCGGCCAATACCGAGAGAGCTCCGATACACAAACCACCGAAAGCAGCTGCGGTTGGAATGTAACGGTTCAATTCATGGATCATTGAGTTGTCACGGTGTCCTCTCATCACCATTTGTTGTTCTTTCAATTGTTTTGCAACCTGAAAACAGAAAAATAAAAAAAAAGGTTTATTATTTGAATAATAAATTTTCAACGACTCAACAAATGATTCGCTTATTTCGCAATATTTGTGATATAACAATCGCGAGAATTTTGCACTTACATCCTTGGCGGAACTGCCGGAAACTTCGATCCAGGTTTTCGAGAAGAACGCGCAAGAGCCGAGCATGAAAAGAATGTACAGCAAGGCGTGAACCGGGTCCTGAAGAATGTGGCCGACCGATTCGGGTGGCGAGAGATAATAACACAGCCCACCGACCGGATAAGATCGCGCTGGACCACCACCACCGACGTCGGACCACACACCCAGCAAATTGACTATCAAATTTCCTTGAAACTTGACCGCCAACATTTGCGAGATGACGTAAAGATTCGAGACCAATGCGGACTGGAGAATGATCGGGATGTTGCTCGTGTAGAACAATTTGATCGGATAACTGCTGTACTGACCGCGGTACCTGGCGGATTTTATTGGTAGATCGACACGGAAGCCCTGTTGATAAAAAAAAAAAACAGAGTTGTAATTTATTTCTTAATCAAAATTGCACACATAATAATAAATGGGCATTAAGTGGGCCAAGATAAAAAAAAACTGATTTTTTTTTGCAACTCCTTTCAAATAGATAGGAAAGTCAGATTTTCCGAAAAGACAGGTATCTCGATTTGAAATGCCAAAAAAAAATGATTCTTTACTTTCTCAGTGTAAAAATTCAAAAAATCTGGTCTTTCATAAACGCTGCTTCGTTTTCGTCACAAAATTCAAATTATTTGAGTCTAGCAGCTTTCCCACCCTTCCATAGAATTTCGAGATAGCCGTCATTTTGTTTTTTTTTTTTAATAAAAAAAACTTCAGAGGAATAGATTTTTCTACCGATCGATAATCACTTTCAATTTTCTTTTCCGACGATTCTTAGTTGAGTTGTCGCGTTCAGTTGCTTCATTTGAAAAATACAAAATTTGGTAACGTCCCTGACTCAATGTTACGATTTTTCGATTTAGACGGAAAAACTTTTGAATTATCTTCATGTTTTTTTTTTTTTTCGTTTTTCCAACTTGTTGCTATTTACCATCGGGATTTTCTATGCTTACCTGGAAGTATATGACTATAGCAAAGACCAATATCGTTGCCAAAAGATTCATGAGATTCGGAAGATTTTGACGATAGAAAGCCTCGCGAAGTCCCCGAACTTTGTCTTGTCTCGTGGCCAGCAGATGGAACAGAGCTATCACAGCTCCTTCGAATTCTGTGCCACGTCCGGTGTTTACCGTTGCTGGTGAGAATGCTTTCCATACGATTGTTTCACAGATATTCGTAGCAATGAAAAGCGATATTCCACTGCCGAGACCATAACCCTTTTGCAGAAGTTCATCGAGCAACAAAACAATGAGACCAGCTACGAAAAGCTGGATAATGATGAGCAGACAAACGCCAGCGCCAATTTCGGCTGGGTCTCCGTACATTCCAGTCATTACGTAAACGATTGCTTGACCAACCGTGATTACCATGCCGAATACTGAAAATTCAAAATCGATCTAATGAATTTTCAAATTTTACTTTTCAGGCTCACGATCTTGAAAGTCTTTTCACGGCTAATTAACAAAATATTTTTTACGAAGAAAACGAATCGTCTGACGACAAGCAGGTCAATTGATTAGTTGAACGGTTATGATGTCGAAGTTTGCAGCGTTGGAACGCAACGGAATTCTGCTTTCTTTAGCAGAGCTCACAATTATTATTCAATATTTGATCTAGACAATAAAACGATCGTCTTTTGCGACTAAAGAAAATTCAATCGGCACGAAAAATTGCCATGATTTTTCAAATTCAATAAATAATTAATAGAAAAAATATTTTTCGTTGAATCTCAACGTTGCAAGCTTCAGAGTCATAAACAGTTCACTAATCAGTTCCTGATAATCTCATTATTGGATTTGGATGCCAGGAACTTTTCAAAGTTGGGTTTTTTATCATTTTGCAAATTTCCAAATGAAATCTTTTTGGTACAAAATCACTGTTCCAAGTATAAATTAACCCTTCGAGTACATACTGGGTCGTTTTGACCCAAACAATTTCCCATCACTGATTTTTTGTCATTTGATGGCAACGAATATTTTGGCATTAAATTATCGTTTTCGTTGAAAAATAAATTTACAACAAAAAACGTCTCTACAATAAAAAAAAAACAAAAAATGCATATTTACCGGAATACAAACGATTGAAAAACGCCTTGGGTCAAATTGACCCAATATGCATTTATAGCATGTGCGCACTCGAACGGTTAACTTTCACTATTCAGTGAAATGTTTTTGTTCATTCCAAGTTATTAAAAGCAAAATCGGGTGATTTTCTAAGTGAAAATGTTTGAAGTGTCAGGCAGTTTTTTCCCATCGATAAGATTTGAGGAAAACGCTGCTGATGGCAAGCGAATGCAATATACTCCGGGTCACGTAGACCCACGGTGTCAACAAAAAGTTGAAACAATATATTCCAACGATTTGACTGAATTTAGACGAAACCAAGAGCCGAAAAGGGAAACTTACACTTTTGTGCTCCGTTGAAGAGAGCTCTGTCCTTCGGGGTATCGCCGACTTCAATGATCTTGGCGCCGGCCAAGAGTTGCATGATGAGTCCGGACGTGACGATGGGAGAGATACCCAATTCCATCAAAGTGCCTCTGTTGGAAGCAAGGATGACACGGATCCAATAGAAAGGATCCGCGCTGTCCGAAGACATGATACCGAAGAGGGGAATCTGAAATAGTCAACATATGGTAATGCGATTGCAACATTTTTTAATTGCCGAACGTTGTGAGATAAAAGAATGAAGAAGGAGTGATTTGTGTAGAGAGAAAAGTTGGATAACGTACCTGGCAGCATACCAGGAAGATGAACAGTGTGATGGCCGTCCATAATACCTTTTCCCTAAATTGAATCTGCAGGGGAAACAAAACGTCGATTATACACAAATTAGTGACAGTAGGGAAACGAGATAACGAATCGATTAAAACGTCAAATATGTTGTGTGAAAAACATGGTAAAAATGATCGAAAAAGGTGAATTTTTTGGAGGCTTGTACTTACTTTACGTTGTGGTTTCGCTATTTCCGGGAGTATGCCACAGAATGGCTTAATCACCTCGAGAAATTTAACTGGAAAGATAGAAATATGTCGTCACATGAGAAACGTTTGCAAGTTGTTTTATTTTTGGGAAATAAAAGGAACAATATGTCCCCATAGCATCGTGGCCACATATCTCTCTCGTTCACACATAGCGGGATTCGTATGCATAGCGCCAATACTATTCGTCACGAGCAATGAGTACGGGAAGAAGCACTTTTTCGTTTGAAATAAACGTCTAATTTATACTCACTCCCCATGATGATCGCGTATTTTCGTCGTTAATGAATCGCACTACTTCCCGGCCACCGTCCTATAACCGCTCGTTCAACTTTTTTAATTTAATATATATTATAAAACATAAAAAAGACGTCAACGCGAAGAACCCAGAGGACCAGTTCACGCGTTGTACACTTGTCAGGAGAGTGTGCGCTTCGGATCCCGAGTGTAAAGCTGAAGGAATACGGGGGGGCTTGAAATCGTGGCTCTTCTCACCGACACGTATCAATACGACGCTGTCACGTGACCCGATGATGTTGGCCGACCGGGAACACCGGCCATTACGGCGTTGTACCCTTTTTCCATTCACTAAAAATCCCGTTACGTCGCGAGATGGCACTACCTTCCACACCAACTATCGTCAGATCCACCGTTCCACGTCGCGCATGCGCCGATTCATTGCGCGGCTTATTTTTAATTTGTCAAAAACCCTCGCTTAATCGAATTCGGAATAATTAACATTTTCACGAGTTCGATAGTTGGTTGGCGTCATTTTAGCTTGTCCTGACAAAATTCACCCTCGGATGCTCACTGTTTGTGTTCAACAAAAACTTTCATCTGCAAACCGTTATATTTGGTCTCGGCAAAAAGTTTTATCCGTCAAAATTTCTATGTTTCCACTGGAAAATTGTAAAAAGCGTTTGCGCCCATTGAACCTGATCGAAACTTCAAAATTACGTCATTATCGAATGTTTTCTCTTTGATTATTTTTCATGGGATCTTTTTACGGGGACACAATGATTGCGTTTGGCTCGACAGCAAATGAAAAAATCAAGAACACTGGAATCATTGGTCACAGGGTCATCTTCAAAGCCTGATGAGTGTCCTCATTTGGCAAGGCTCATTTTTTTCGTTCTTTACCCTCTCTCGGCTATTTTCAACTTTTTTTCCGACTCATTAATCATTTATGATAATAAATTTCAGCGGGTTTAAATCTTTATCAACGGAGTTCCCCACTTTACAGTTGTTGTTTTGATTTGATGCAATTCGAGCGACGTCTAAATTGCCAAAAAAAAATCAGCAATTAATAGTTTAAGGTAGTACTGTCGGTTTTAGAATTACCGTTCAGAATTTAATCAAATTTGATACAGTAGTAGATTATGATGAGACAAAAATCCAGTCAAATTTTCAAGAGACTACACAGAACCAGAAAAAGTATATTCGTTGAGACATTTAAATTGAGTTTTATGATAAATCTCAGTTTTCGTTGAATGTTACAATGAATTCTCATCAATTCTTAGGAGAAATCACGGTCTTCATCGTGAAATACAATGAAATGTTGAAATTTCAATACAAAACAATGTTAAAATCATTAACAAAATTTTAACATTGATTTCAACATTGAAATCAATGTTAAAATTTTCCGTGACGTTGAAACTTAGTTACAATTTTGTTTCCTCGTTTTCAAAACTGCCGATAGGTTGCAAAAGAATTGTTGGACCTGATGGTCATAAAATTATCATCAATTTGTATATTTTTGTGAGCCCCTAATGACGAGGAAAATTTTTCAAAATCTAACGAACGTCCGTAGTGATTATTTACGACGAAGCTACGCTCATTGTGATGAATATTTTCAGTTTGCGTCACAACAAAAAATTTCAATGTCTCAGAACAGGGAAAATCGCTAAGGTTGCTCATTATTTTGGTGTTGTATACTTCACGCATGATTGGTAAAAGTTCTACAGCAAGAACGACGAGAAACTCCGGTCACTTGCATTGCCAGGTAATCGCACAAAGTCAAATGCCTTGGGACATCGTTCAGTTCTTCGTATAAATAGGCGTCGTTGGTTTCGACATTTCTCATTCTACATTTTACTAGACACGAGCACGATTCAGTCCTATCCTTGAACAAATTTTTATCGTTTTACGTGATTGTTGAAAAATTAAACTTTTCCGATTGTAAGGGACGCGAAACTGCAATGAAACATTTGAGCTCGTCCGCCCTCGTCATTGGGCTTCAATTCATTTGCATCGTTTACTCAAGGTAAGTGAAAGCTGTGTGCAAAATCTTGAGCGTTACGATCGAACGTTTCCAAGAACTTCATCATCATTAATTATGCAGTTTGGTTACTTTTGCGAAAAATGGGGGATTTTTTTTTTTTTTCCTAGGCTGCTTCTATTGGTTGCCAATCACGATATTCCGTCGGGGGAGGCTGAAATTTCCCATAAACTCCATGAGTTATGTCGTTTTCAAGTTTTCATAAATATTTGAGAAAATTTCGAATATTTCGACGTTCACGGTGAGGGAGGGGGGGGGGGGGGGTGCCACGCACACACACACACACACACACACACATTCGATGAAATTGGCGTAAGCCGTAAGAGCAATTTGTACACATTTTGGAGACGGTGTAATTTTCATAATATTATCGAGACTGAGCGATTTTCGTTTCGCTTCTATACTACGGAACATAATAACAGTGACAGTAGTGTGCGGAAGGGCAGTTGGGACTTCTGAAATTAAAAAAAATGAAAACATTCGATAGTATTCATTGTTACCTTATTCTCCTTATTCGTACCTTATTCGTACTTTTGAGGAAACACGTAGCTAATCCGCGAAAACAATGTGTGTGTGTGTGTGTGCATACACCCCCCCCCCCCTCCCCCGCCGTGAACGTCGAAATATTCGAAATTTTCTCAAATATTTATGAGAACTTCAAGACCCCATAACTCATGGTGTTTATTGGAAATTTCAACCTCCCCCGATGGAATATCACTTATTATGATGCAATGAAGGACTTGACGGAGAAAAAAAAAATTTACCATCATTTTTCGCAAAGCATAATTACCATTAATAATTTCGGTTTGGGAAGGAAAGTTAATTATAAATCGAATGATGGCTTTTTTCAAATTTCGAGTTCTTCGGTTTCGATTTTTAACAAATTCTAATTCAACAAATATTTCGGGCTTATTTTTATTTTGCACGACTATCGAAGTAATTTGTGTTAATAACAAATTCCACTGGACTATTCACTTTCGTTCTTATCGGATCTACCATTTGCCTAAAAATCGATGCAATTTTGGTGCAAAACAATTTATGTTCAAAGTTCTTTGCATCGTGATTTTGACTGCAGTTGCTTGTAAAATATTTTAAAAAATAAAGAATCTGAACGTTTCCGGTAACTTGAGTGACTAGAAAAATTCCGAAGCGAAGAATTTGAATTGTTCATTCTCCACCGTTCGATTTATAAACATCAATTCAATATTGCTCAAAAAATGTTTAAGGCAGCACTGTCGGTTTTGGAATTAGTGTTCAGAATTTAATCAAATTTGGTGGATTAAAATAAGAAAAAGATCCAGTAAAATTTTCAAGAGACTATACAGAGGACCAGAAAAAAGATATTCGTAGTGGTAGTTTCATACATTTAACATTGAGTTTCATGAGAAATCTCAGTTTTCATTATATTTTACAATGAATTCTCATCAATTCTTAGGAGAAATCGCAGTTTCCATTGTAAATTACAATTCAATATATGAAATCAATGTTAAATTTATAAAATTACCAATGCAAATATCTTTTTTCTGGTTCTCTGTAGCCTTGTGAAAATTTGATTGGATCTTTTTCTTATCATAATCTACTACTGTACCAAATTTTATTAAATTCTGAAGAGTAATTCTTCTAAAACCGACGGTACTATCTTAACCCTTCGGTGGCTGCACATTTGTATTTACCGCCACTCGCCAAATGCTCGTTATTATATATCCTCGGCGCAAATCGTCCAATTTATATCATAACTGTAAGGGCTTAACCTGAAATTGTGTTCTCCACATGAACGAAAGAAGCAAAATGCAAAATGGTGCAGATTGGCAGTAGTGTGCAAGCGGAGCCTTGGAAGTTTTAGCTAAGAAAGGTGAAGGTCAAATCAGCAACTAAATGAAGGTCGAATTGATGGCAAAAAATATTTCGAGTGGATACAACTTCATGTTGCCGACTCGATTGGCGCATATGAATTTTGTCTCGATAAAAGCGATAAATCAGGGATCTTATCGCAGTTTTTTAAACAAACATAAAATCGATTCATTTTCTCGAGAGGACAAAACTGTTTTTTTTTTTTTTTTTTTTTTTTTTTTTTTTTTTTTTTTTATCAATACTTGATAAATTCTAGTGTTTGTGAATATGAATTTTTAGTTTGAAGATACTACCGGCGCATTGCGGGGAAGAAAAATAAAATTTATATCACGTATTTCATGTTTGAACCACATGATTTGTTATCGTAGCTTTATCAACGTAATTTTGTAAAATGTTGGATAAAAGTAGAAAAAATCGCGCTTCGATTCGTTACTATATATTAGGCGCGGAGTGCTGTCACGGCGTTTATTTGCTTCCTTAGTCTCGTGCGACGTGTATCAGCTGGAATAATATCACAATCGCAGTGTCGGATTATTTTCCGCGGCTTTCGGAAGGTCTCTCTGGTGTTTAGCTCTATTGGTTATCATCTCGTCTAAACTTTTGCTGGAGAGTCCGTAATTTTGTTCAAATTAACCGCCAACACTAGAAAAGTCAAGCCCAGTCATTGTATATACTGTTGGACATAAAATTTATTCGTTTTCTCGGAAGCGTTGGAACTCGTCGTATCTTATTGAGTCACCATCTTCAGTACACCAGCGAATTATGTGAATATTCTTATATTCTTCCATATTCAATCGTCGTCCGTCTAATCTAATCGTAAGAACTTCATGGCACGCGTTTGACGACACCAGTGTCTTTTGGTTTATCGCTTTTGCGCAATCTCCTTGTAGATCGTGAAGCGCTAATATCGATAAATGTGTAACTGTCCTCGTAATTGAATTCAACAATTTTCTGAATATCGACGATCAATAGGAAATAATATTCTAGCCAGCCGTGCCTGCGGGCTTTGCCCGCAGCACGTCTAGTTGGCACTAAAGGGTTAAAGCTAGCTTTTAATATGAAAAGTTGGACATTTTTTTTCCAAAATCTTCAAACTTTGATTTTACTAAAATCGCTATAACTTTTTTTTTTAATACAAACTGGCACTCCAGCTACCGCTCATTCTCTTCGTTTTCGAATTATCTTTGAATTGGTAATTAGCGATTTTTGATTTATTATCATTTTTTAGTTGCTTGTGAAATTTGAAAGTGGAAAATATGACGAAAAATGTGATTTTTTGATTCGAGTTCCCAAAAAAAAAAATTATTGGAATGCAATACAGCCTAAGACTTGATCTGATTCATGAGCTTCATTCCTGTAAAAGATTCATCAAAATTGGTTCAGTCGTTTTTCCGTGAAAAGGGCACAATTTTGTAGTAGAGTTTTTTATATATACACGGAAAGAATGTTATGTCAAAAATTACAATGCCACCATAGGTTCCCTGGTACCATATCGTCCCTCTGAGAAATTTTAGCAAATACATAGTAATTTTTCATCTGAAATTGGGCGAAAAATTCAAAATTTCCGCGATTTCCGATAAAATATGAATAAAAAATTACTATGTCTTTGCTAAAATTTGTCAGAGGGACGATATGGTACCAGGGAATTATGGTGGCATAGTAATTTTTTATATAATTTTCTCTCTGTGCAGAAATTGTTCTTGCTCGATAATCGTTTTTCGTATAAATTATTTATCGTGGCATAGCAGAAGAGGATTATCATAGAAAATTGAATGAAGACGATGCGAGAAATACAGCTGCGAAAAAATTCCGTTGAATTAAATAAAAAATCCAACTGATTTTCGTATCATAGAAATTATAAGGACGGAGACTTTTACGTTGCTGCTCTCTGCTGTTTCTTAATTTACCGGTAAAATGTATTGTGGTCGACGAGCGAATAAGCCGCGAAATTTTTTTACCGATTAGCGGTTAATGCTCTCTTCGCGATTTCTTTTCTTGAAAAAAGAAAAGGTTTTTGGGAATTTAGTATTCAGTTTTTGATAGGAAACATTGCGAATCTTCAAAAAATGAGTTACGAGAATTTGTTATGAATCATAAAAAAAATGTTTTTTTGAATATTTCGGGAAAAGTGATTCTTATAAAATTTATGACGTTGAAGTTTGCATCGTTGGAATGCAACGCAATTCTGTTTTTTCTGTGGCGAAGCTCATTATTCAAATGCAGAATGTAATTACGAATGTAAAACGATCGATTTTCGCGAACTAAAAAGTATATCCGTTCGAAAAATTTGGATCATTTTGAAAATTAAACAAATCGTCAATAAAAATGAACATTTTTCGTTTGATTCCAGCGTTGCGAATTTCAGCTTCATTAAAATTTCAGTTCATTCTAGAAAATAATCTCTAGTGGAAAAATGTTCCGTTTGGAGCTCGGAGTAAACTTGAAATATAGGATAACAATAAATAGGATGTCAAATGATTCTAATCGAATTAATGCAACTTTGATAATCGATCAGTCAGACAATTAAAATGATTCTGATCAATGACAAAGTTGAATATATTCTTCCACGAAGAGAAACGTAGACATTGGCTGATTTGAAACGATACTTAAAGGTCTTTCAAGCCAGAGTCCTGCTCCAAAACATCCGAAGTTTGCATACAGCAGATTTGTGAACCACAGCAATTGAGCGAAGGGCCACACTGGGATGCTCATAATTCGGTTCTTTACTTCGTTGACATACCGAAGCAGAGACTCTTTTGTTGGGACCCTGAAACAGGAAATGTGACGAGCGCTTACATAAGTGAGTATCGATGAATATTTCATTGATTTTCCGTGATTGTGTAATAACAATGTGCAAATAATAAATGTTTCCTCGAAGACGATAATCCATTAAAACGAGTCATCTTCTGAGCAAATTGCGTATACGTTTAGTTTTTTAAATCTTTAGAATCTGATAGAAAAAAACAATTCGGATGTAAATTATTGCTGTGAATTTGTTTTTTGCAGAAAATGGTCAGTTGGGTGTCGTGGTTCCGGTTGTCGGAATGGAAAATACATTCGTTGGTGGTGCTGGCACTGAATTCGTTCAAATAACTTGGGACCGAAAAACAAATAATTCGAACCCTGATGTCAAAGTCCTTGCGACGGTAGACACCGATCGTAAAGGCACGAGATTCAACGACGGAAAGGTCGACCCAAAGGGCCGCTTTTGGGCAGGTAAGTTGAAATCCCATTTAATATCGATTTTTCTAAATATAAGAGAATATTGACCCTTCGAGTGCATACTGGGTCGTTTTGACCCTAATAATTTCCAGCTCGATCGTTTGACATCTAATGACAATTAATGTTTTGGCACTTAATTTTCGTTTTTGTCAAAAAATAAACTTAGGGTCATGAAAAATGAATAATTTACTACAAAAAACGGCTCTACAAAAAAAAAAAAATGGATATTTACCGGAATACAAAGGGTTGAAAAACACCTGGGGTCAGACTGACCCAATATGCACTTCTAGCACGTATACACTCGAAGGTTTAATCGTTATTAAAATGAAAATATTACATTCAATAATCAATATTTCCCGAACGCGATCCATCTTCTGACCAATTTTCAGAACAATACGCATTATCCGTGAGATTCGAATCAGTAATTTTTTACTTTTTCGTCCAACATAATATTTGCACAGCTGGATTCGGTGAAGCAAAGAAATTTTTTGATATCGTGAATCTTCGACAGTATTTTGTTCGATGCGTAAAAATTTCAAAAAACGTGATTTTCTGTGACTCAGCTCGATTTGAGTTTGTGCAGTAAAAGTTAAATTTTTTTTTGGTCCGATGTTTCGAGCAACTTTCGCAAGATGTATAATTTGGAGGATCGATTTGCTGATATTTTTTTTCAACAAGGTACAATGGGCATCAACTCGGAACCTGGATTGGGCTCACTCTATAAAATTGGTTCCGACAATGTGCCAAAGAAAATGGTGTCACCGGTGACGATCAGCAACGGTCTGACTTGGAGTCATGACAACAAGACTTTTTACTACATCGACTCTCCGACTTATAAGGTTTCGGCTTACGACTACGACAACGATGCCGGCGAAATATGTATGTTGAATCGATAAAAAAAAAAAGAAAAAAATTGCTCCAACATTCTGTGAAAAACGAAAAATTCAATGTTACGATATTAAATATTTTCAGCAAATAAACGAACTGTGTTCGACTTCAAAACAAACAATGTTCCCGGAATTCCGGACGGCATGACGATCGACAGAGATGGGAACCTTTGGATCGCGTGTTACGACGGTGGAAGAGTAAATTAAGATTAATCATTTGTTTACATTACTCCTTTACTGAGACCTCTTTTTACTCGAGCTAAATTCTGATATTTTATCTCTTCGGGCCATTTGAATGTGAATTAAAAAATATTCATAAAAATTTTTTTCACCTGGACTAATCGATGATTCTTTGCGGTGAATTATTCTTGCAGGTAATCTCGGTCAATCCAAAAACTGGAAAATTACTGAGAACCATTGAAATGCCAGCGCGACAAGTAACGAGCGTCGAATTTGGAGGTCGAAACCTCGACATATTGTTCGTGACGACCGCGAAGCAAGCTCTCACGAGCGAAGATCTCAAATCGCAGCCAACTGCCGGTTCCGTCTTCCGAATTGAGGGTTTGAAAACTTCCGGATCACCCTCGCTCCGATACAAGCTGTGAGATCGACCAACAACGCGAGATGCATTTCCAGTCCTGCGAACAGAGCAAACAAATAAAAAAAGCGAACCACAAATACTTTGTCATGCGATTCCCAACTACAAAAAACAAAATGCGAATACATGAAAAATTTGATGTATCTGGTCCTTTTAATAAAAGTTAACAACACCGAATCGAGTTTGGAGATTCAATTGAACAAACTTCCAATGATGATTAAATTCACGTTCATCTCGAATTATACTGCGAAATTATTTTCTCTGAATGAAATAAACAGTTGGTTTTGCCTGTTTATTTTTTTATCTCGCCAAACTAAAGATGATCGCGTTGATATCGACGAATTCAAGAGGTAGCGTAATTACTTTGGCGAGAGAAAATATTGTGACAAAATTTCGGTATAAATGCACCAGTTCGCCGAGCAAGAGGTATCACTTCCGAGAGAACTCGACTTGGAAACATTCGCTATTTTTTGTGAAACAATTTTCTCATCGATTTGTGCGAATCGCCATCTCCTTTTCTTTTCATCACACGTGAGTAATAAAAAGGCAGATTGACACTTTTTGAGTTGGACCCAAGTTTTTTTTTTCATCGGGACTGAGAATGCAGAATCGTCAGTGGACAAAGTTTGAATCTTTTGATTGTTTATTTGCCTCAAAGTCAGAAAGAATTGAGAAAGTCCCTCAATCTTGTGACAAAACTAATAAAATGAGTTTTTTTTTCTTGAAAAATGAAGTTCGAAAAATTTGTTCGTAGTTTCTTTTTGGATTTTTATCGTGTACATAATAAAAATCTGGTTTATACTTTTTTTTTCTTCGTAGTTTCGTCAAACCTGACTCGAAGCTATGAATTCAATGCCAAAATGGTTCCTCTTGGTGGCGCTCCTCAGTCTAGGGCTCAGTGAAAGCCTTGGTTCGTCATTATTAGACATTAAGGAGGCTGCGGACATCGATGTTCTTAACGCGGGTGACGGACCTGGACACTCGAATGGATGTGATCACTGCGACTCTAAAACCAAAAAGCAACATAAAAGCGATGAATCCGCGGAGGAAGAGGAAGATGAAACCGCTGAATCCTCGGAAGATGATGAACAAGACTGCGATGACCATGATACTCATACTCATAAAAAACCAAAGAAAGGTCATGGACCGAGTCTCCTCCGTGTGCGCGAGGCGCTTGATGCTACAGTTTTGTAATCACCTTTTGTAATCCGGAACGCACTGGGAAGACTGCTGTTCACTTACAAAAAGTGAAGCAGTCCAATCCTACGGACTGCATGTGTAGCTCTAGAAACAGAAGAAACGTAAACTTTAAAGTAAAACATTATCATAAGTTAGCATATTGGAAAGAATGATAAGGAAAATGTAGGAATGTTTTATGTTTGTATAATTTATATGAGAATAAATTATTGAAAATGAATTTGTGAGATTTACTCGAACCAACCCCATAACAATGAGTAAATATAGGTTCATGATCTTTATGCGTTTTCACGACAAATCATCCGTGGGAGCCCCAAGACGAAATATTCGTGGGACAAATGCTTTGAAATCCCCTATAACACCATGATAATTTTTCTATACCATGGATCGAGCGATATCCATGATAACTTCACCGTATACACCAAAATCTCTATTTTCATAATCGTGGCGAGGCTAGCTCCGCAGAAATCGAACGTTGCACGCGCTTCGTTCTACCGCCTTTGCGCAATTTTCCCAAAATCTGTTGGGTCCGAGAACTTTACCTTTCCTTAGCCACTTGATCGTTTATTATATAAAACTAGCCGTGCCTGCGGACTTCGCCCCACAGCATACTAGTTGGTGCTGAAGGTTACAGCTAGTGTAATATGAAGAGTTAAAATTTTTTTTTCAAAATCTTCAAATTTTGATTTTTACGAAAATCGCTACAAATTTTGTTTTTCACAAACTGACACTCCAGCTATTGTTCATTATCTTCGTTTTCGAATTATCTTTGAACTGGTAATTAGCGATTTTTTTATTTATTTTCATTTTTTAGTCGCTTCTGAACTTTCAAAGTGGAAGATATGACGAAAAATGTGATTTTTTGGTTCGGGTTACCAAAAAACAGCCTGAAACCTATTCTCATGTATAAACTTCATTCCCGTGAAAAATTCATCAAAATTGGTTGAGTGGTTTTTGCGTGAAAAGGGCACAAACACAATTGTGCAGTTGATGTAGAGGATTAACAGATATCACGAAAATAAAGGTCTTGAAAATCTATCCACATACCATACACAAAATCAAACAACAAGGTGGTGATCCTTATATTTGTGATGGTTCTTCAATTATTGTGGAAACTGTATAATAAATATAATGGTACACTTTAAGATACGATGTTCCTTCATTAGCGTTTAAATTTGATGGAATCAATGGAACGCTGATTGATCGGTCTCATCGGTGAATTACCGTGGGCACGAATTTAATCCGACAGACATTTTTTCACAAATATTGTGTCGTCGAGTCAAAAGACGCTTCACTCGATAATCGTTAATCATACTGCGACAACGTTTGTTCATTGTCAGTGAAAAGTTGGTTTTTTTTTCTCTGGGTCTTTTGGACCCGAGGCTCCACGCGATTCGCAGTAAACTTGGATAAATACAGCATATCGTTTAAACAATTATTCTGCTATGAATTCCAAAAGAGCGATCGGCCAACAGGGAAGAATGATTTTTGTAAAAACAGTGCAAAAGGCGATCTAGTTGTTGAGCATTCAATTTTATTGAGAAATCAAGATAACGCTTCACACTCGGGAATCTTTCATGGAAAGTTATTGGCCTACGAAGGATGAAAAAATAAATTTATATTTTATGTACCTGTGATTTTATTGAGACTAAATGATTGTGAGATTCGATTGAATAAACTCCGCCTCAAAAACGCGACGAATGCTAAAATCTTCGAGTATACTGCAAAATTGTTTTGTCAGGATACTTTGAGAACAACAAGTTGATTTTGTTTCTTTGTGTTTTTATCGATAAATGAAGCAAATCACTTTTTCATACACTCGGGCAGGAAACCGATAAAAATTTTCGATTTAAATATAACGTCGGTGCCCAGAAATTGGCATTATTCTAAAGTCAGGGTCCGGCTTGCGTTGAAATTTTTCCCTACTTTCGTTGTTACGCAATTTTTTCTTCGGTTTTTGTGAATTTTGTGGTATGCTGTTCCTATCACCTGTGAGTATGAAAATGCCAATGAAGGCTTCTCGGCTAGCCATGAAAAACAGCTCTAAAATTTTTGTCATAATAAATCTGTATGTTATTAAAAATGTGTATTTTGTAAGTTTATATACTACATTTTGTTATAAAGACGATCAACTTTTCTTACGACGAATGGATCCTGCCGAATACGTTTTCGTGAAGGGAGTTTCCAAAATCTCAATTAAGGATTCGAAAACCGGCATTGTTAGCATGTGAATTGCAAAAATTTGATTAATCCAACTGGTTTACACTTTGTTTTTCGTAGATTTGTCAGAGTAGACGAGAAATTATGTTTTATGGTTTAATATCGATTTTCGTGTTTGCGCTCGTCGGTCTGGGATCTACTCAAGAAAAAGAGTGAGTATATTTTTTATCCTGTCGATCCAGTTGTGAGTTGTTTCACAATAAAATTCATATCCTGCTTAGTGTTACCGTTTTCCTGACGCAATTCGCCATGCCCTCAGACGGAGATTGTTCAAAATTGGAGAGTTGATAATTGATCTTGACAGAGATTTTTCTCGTATCTCTCCCATATACTCACGCCGTCCGAGTTTTCGGCCAATTCCTGAATCCGATTACGACAGCCAGAACGAAGACGAGGAGGACGAAGACGTAAACGAGGAGGAAGCGCTTAGTGTCAGTTAATGATTCGCGCGCTCCTGGAGGCGTGGATGCTCTGTTGTATTTTCGATTCCTGCACGATCCATTGTCAGAGCTATAGCAACGAAACAAACGATTAATATTATGCATACGTGTATTCCATGTACCTGTGAATTTATTATAAGTAAATGATTTGACTCTAATTTTGAGATTTTTCTTGATAAAGCCCAAACCAACGAGAGAATTCATGTTAATAATTCAACATACTGTAACAACGTTTGCTCATTACGAATAACAAGTCCGGTTGTTTACAGTTTTCGTTTAAAATTTCGAGGAGCGATAATATTTCAGATTTATGTGGATAAATACAGCAGCAAATTGTTTTAACGACTCCTGAGTTGGCAAAACATGATGGAGAGTTCGAGTTTTGATGGACCGCAGTGGGCAAAGAAAGTCAGATCATTGTTGCAAGAGCAGAGCACACGCGAGTTAGTATTTTCCGTGAATTTATCGGTGCGAAACTCTCTCGTTGCTGTGCTTAGCTTTTTATATCATTTTCTCGTGATTGTTTGTGAGTACAAATATGGATTGAGACTTTTTTTAGTCGTTTATAAATTTCGAAGGTTTTTTTTTTCCATCAAAGCTGGAGATAGTTACGAATAACGGTTCTGAATTCTCCTTGTATTCCTCAGTATAAGTCGTTATTGACATCTCAATTTGGCAAATCGTGAGATTGTACAATTTTATTGTTTTTCGAGCCAAAATTATATAGAAAAATTATATTTTCGTTATGGATGCTAGGAAAGTCTCAATATAAATAAACGAATTGATATGTTAATTGAAAAAAAGCATTGTCATTGTGTAAATTACTGGCGGTATAAAACATTAATCTCCTTCTTTTTGTAGATTCGTCAAAGTGGACCAGAAGCCATGAAATTACTTTTCAAAGCGATTTTTGTACTAGCAGCCAGTCTGGAATCTATCACCGCATTGTAAGAATTCTTTTCGCAAGTACATCCCAATCAACAAAAGTTTCGTTACCATTGTGTAAAAAAAAAAAAAATTACATTCTTCTCATCTTTATTATTCTTGCGTGTATTCTTGCCTGGAGTAAGAAGAAAGCAATGTTAATAAGTTGAGCCCAATTTAACAGACGTTAAATTGAGCACAAATTTTTTCCCCCAAAAACATACACCTGTGTAAACAATTTGGACACCGATTTCGGCTCCGAGGCATCAAATGAAATCACATAATATCTCAGTTTGCTCGAATTAATCGTTCAACAAATTGAGAATAAATTCGATCATTGGCAAAGTGGATTCAATTTTTTCCCAAAAAAAAAAAAAAAAAAAAATTCGCATGCTCGAGGTGAGTGGATGATTAAAAATAATACTTCAAGGGCTCTCAACGCAGTCGACTGCTCCAGAAAATCAGGTATTTGCATCGAGCAAATCTCTCAGCCGGGGACTCTGAGCGAAGGACCACACTGGGACGTTGATCAGCAGGTTTTATACTTTGTTGATACACCGAAGCAGACACTCTTTTGTTATGACCCTGCAACAGGAAATGTAACCAAGGCCTACATAAGTGAGTTTCCGTGGATTTTCCCTATTAAAAAATTGGAGAATTATTAACGAATAAACTTAACGCGAAGGATACTACGTAAGAAATTTCTTTTCCGAATATTACTGGGTAAAATCCAATTTTAGGAACTAAATATTTGCAACAGGAAATGGTCCGTTGGGGGTGGCGATTCCGGTTGCCGGAAAGAAGAACACATTCGTTGGTGGTGCTGGCAACGATTTTGTTCAAATTACTTGGAATCCCAAAACGAATGATCGTAATCCACAGATTAAAGTTCTCGCGCGCGTGGACATCGATCGTATGGGCACAAGATTCAACGATGGAAAAATCGACCCAAAAGGCCGGTTCTGGGGAGGTAAGTTGAAATCCTCATTAACGTCGCGATGCATATTTTGACCAATTTTCAATACCATTCGTTACAATCCACGTGACCTCGGAAAAACCTGGATTTTTGCGTTCGAATACTCAAATATCCGAACATCGGTTACAATTTTTTGTACAGACTTTAACCCTCCGTGGTCACCAGGGGTTAAAATGACCCCAAGCGCTACTTTGAGCTGGCATCACTACAAGTTATTGTGTGCCCGTGACGGTTGGCATCCTCTCCAACGGTGCTTTGGGGTGCCCGTAGAAAATTTTTTTACACATTGCCTTTTTGCCGATTTTTTTTCGCCATTTTGAAAACTGGATAAAATTTTTTTGGCATGATATTCTCATTCTCAAAGGTTCGAACTAATATCCTGAATTTTGATGTGTCGTTCATAACGATACTGGCAATGCGGCGAGCGTTTAAACATGACTGGGGTCATTCCGACCCCGTGTGACCAGCGCGTTGTTTCTAGAACGTGTGACCACGGAGGATTCGTGTATTTTCTCATTAATAATGTTCAATCCCCTCATTTTTTTCCTTTCAGGTACGATGGGGATCGACTCGAAACCTGGATTGGGCTCGCTCTATAAAATTGCTTCCAACAATGTGCCAAAGAGAATGGTGTCACCGGTGACGATCAGCAACGGTCTTGCTTGGAGTCATGATCACAAAACTTTCTACTACATAGATTCAGCTACTCGACGTGTATGGTCTTTCGACTACGATGAGGAAAGGGGTACAATTTGTACGTGAAAAGATTTTCATTGCAACGAGAAAGTCTGCTTTAAAAATGTTGCGGACCAAAAAAAAAAAATAACGTTCATTGAATATATTTGCAGCAAATAAACGAACTGTGTTCAGTTTTAAGACGAACAATGTTACCGGAGTTCCCGATGGTATGACGATCGACGCTGCTGGAAATCTTTGGGTCGCGTGTTACGACGGTGGAAAAGTAAATATGAATTGATCGATAATTTCCATGAGCCAGTGGCTCATTCCCTCGATAAAAATGTCAACTTTTCTTTTTAATTTGTAAATTTCGATTATGATGTTCTTGCAGGTAATCTCGTTCGATCCAAAAACTGGAAAATTGCTAAGAACTGTGGCAATACCAGCGCAGCAAGTTACGAGCGTTGCATTTGGCGGACCGAACCTCGACATATTGTTCGTGACGACAGCGAAGCAAGGTCTGAAGAGAGAAAATCTGAAATTTCAGCCGAAAGCTGGTTCCGTTTTCGCGATCATGGGCTTGAGAACCTCGGGAACGCCGATGTTCAGCTACAAGCTATGAGACCGTTCTATTCTGCAGGATGTACCTTCGGTCCTAGAAACGGGACAAACGAATTAAAAAAGTGACCAAAGGATAATTTAACCCTAGAACGGTAACCTGGGGTCAAAAACGACCCCAGGCAACTTTAAATCCCGCGCCCTTTCTCCCTTCGTTCTCTCCTTTTTTTATCGTTTCACCGCATTTTTGACTACTGCATTAAAAAACGAAAAGAATGAGCTCAAGTTAAACCCGTTTCGTTCAATTTTACCGGAGATATGAATTTTTCAAAATTGGGGTCATTTATGACCTCAGGTTACCGGAATAGGTAAAAAAATGAGGTTACCGTTCTAGGGGTAATCATGAGCTACTCTCGAAAAATGAATGGAACGAAAAATATATGCAGATTCGATGTACCTGTGATTTTAATAAAAGTAAACGATTCCAAATCGAACTTCAGACCCATTTGAATAAACCTCCAAGCAATACCGAAATTTACGTTAATCGTTAATCATACTGCTACGTTATTTGCTTCGAACATATTCACAATAACCAGTCGGTTTTTTCTGTTTTTATTTTAATCTTAAAAAGCCAAAGACGGTTGCGTTAACATCGATGAATTCAGCAGGTTGTCATGATTACTTTTGGAGACGAAAGAAGATAACAAAACTTCGGTTTAAATGCAACGATATGCTAAGACGGTAGGACCAAATTAGTGCGAGCAGTGTCCCAACTCGGATTGGTATTTTTCGCAATTTTCTCGTTGCACAATTTTGTTGTTTTCATACGTGAGTAAATCGCCCAATTCTTTTCCTTTATCTCGAGTCTTTTTATCCAAGTTTTTATATTTCTAGATAAACATCGCAGATTCTTAGTTTTTTCTTCCTTTCAGGCAATCAGGCGTGAGTTTTTTTAAGTCTCAATTCCTGAGTGAAATTAACACTTTTTCCTTTTCAGATTTGCCAAAATTGATCAGAAACTATGAATTTTCTTCCGAAATCGATATTTGTATCAGCGGTCGGTGTAGCACTCATTTTAATACTGTAAGCATGCTTTTTGTCCACATATTCGAATTCTGAATAATTATTTACACGATTCATAGAAATTCGAGTTAAATAATATTAAAAAATTAAAATATTCTGATTTCTATTATTTCTATACGAACGTACCATGCCTCAAGATTGGTGGAACCAGGTCTGGGAAATGATCTGATAAGCGGGATTGCTGACAAAGTGATGGGTCTCGTGAATGCGGAAGACGCGATTAGACGAGGGCTGATTTCTGATTCCGAAGTGTCGTATCTGTCGAGAGGAGATATTGAATCTTTTTTGGAGTCGGTTGATCTGCCGTTGTAGAGGGTCGAGTGGTCCAGGAACGCCGATGCTCGGTTATAAAAACGTGCAATCAGTCGATCTTGCGGGATGGACTTCCGGCGCTATAAAAATACAACAGACTGATATAAAAACGAGATGAAAATATTTTATGAATGAGTTAATGTTTTAGACGAATAGCGAAAGAAAAAATATTGATGTTCCCTGTACCTGGGATTTTATTAAAAGTTAATTAACAATGTTGAATCGTATTTTGAGACTGTTTTCGATATAAATCTTCAAACATTGAAACAACAATAAGTTATGTATGCATAAGATCTGTCGTTAATGATACTGCAACATCATTTGCTCAGAATGCGTTAATAATGCGTTTGTGTTTTCTTTTTCCCTTCTTATCTCCCCGAGCTGGAAATTCGTTGATATTGATAAATGCAGCAGGTTGTTTTAATTACTTTGAGGTAGGAAAAAGATAACAGAATTTGAGGTTGAATGCGCCGATGTGCCAAGAAAGCGAGATAATTCTTTTCGAGAACAGTACACGGCTCGGGTCGGTTTCTTTCGTATTTTTCTTCGTTACGCAAATTTCGCAAAGGTCTACGCAAACTTCAATCGCCCCATTCGTCGTATTTCACGTGAGTAAAAATTCCAAAATACAATTCTTCATTAAATTGTCGATGAAACTTTGAAATGTTTTTTTTCGTATTTTTTAAAAATTTGTATCCAAGATAAATAAATTGGAATAATGGTGAATTAAGAAAAGTTATAAATCTTGCAATAAATATTACCAAATATTGGAATGTTTTTGGAAAAAAATCATTTCAGCCACTAGTTGTCGTACTGTCGGTTCCGAAAATGTTAAAATTTTAATGAAGAATCGTATTTTCATAATGTGAACAAGAACAATTAGAATATTCAAATTGCTTTGTAATATTTTCTTTGTAGATTCGTCCAAGGTGACCAGAAACTATGAATTCAATTTGGAAATCATTTTTCTTGTTAGCGGTCAGTCTAGGATTCATTTCCGCACTGTAAGAATATTTTTCGTACACACACGTTGCAATAAAGAATTCTTTTTCGAAAAAATATACACGAAAATTTGTTATTCTTTTTGTACGTGACTTACCATGCCCTAAGTTCGACACCAGAAAAACTCGGAAAGCTTATAATCGATACAGATGTTGGTGGAGATGACGCGGCTGCTATATTGTTGGCTCTAGCCGCTGAGGCTGAACTTGGTTCCGATGGATTCGAAATTATCGCCATAACTTGTACCTACGGAAATACGAATGTTACAAATGTAGAAAAAAATGTATTAAAGGTCCTGACAATCGCCAATCGAAGTGATGTGAGAACTCTACAATTATACGAATTTATTAATTCATTAAAGTGGACAATTAATCAATTCAACAATTTATCCAGTTAGATTTTTCATTTCACGAAAAATCTTCTTTATTCCAATGCAATGAAAATGCAACGAGCGTTTTTTTTTACATTAATCTTATCTTATCTTCCGGACGTTACCAACAGCAAAATTTACAACGATTCAATCGTGTAAAAAGTGTACGAAATGTTGAAAGCGAAATTATTTAACAATCACTTGATTAAATTTGCTCAGAGTTTCGATTTTTTTCGGGAGTCAAAATTTTGAGAAATAACTTGTAGCAAAAAGTTGTGTAATACACGTGAATTTTTATCATTTTTTTTTGTTTTTTTTTGAGCTCGTTACACGTGTGATTTGTTAATTAATTTTTACAATTACCAAATATTCGGGAAATGCGATTTTAGCGACTGAAATGATGTCTCATTGGTCGCGACAACAAATCGGAAAAGATTAATCTTTATAATTATTTTACAGATCCCTGTTTACGTGGGTACTAGCAAGCCATTGATAAATAAGATTACCTTCGACCATCACTATGGCGAAGATGGGTTTGGTGATTTTGAGTTTGAAGAAGAGATTATTGGAAAGGTCGATCACAGCAAACACGCGAGCTTGGCTCTGGTGGATTTGGCACGAGAAAATGCTGGTAAGTTTGTTGTAAACTTAATGCAAAATTAATGCGAATTTTTAGTACCTGAAAAGTGAATGAATTGCAATCTTCAAATTTTAGGGAAATTAGTATCCAGAGTTTATTATAATCTCTATGTATATACAAAACTTTACTACAAAATTGTGTTTGTGCCCTTTTCACGCAAGAACCACTGAACCAATTTTGATGAATCGTTTCACAGGAACGAAGCTCATGAATCAGAATAAGTTTAAGGCTCTATTGCATTCCGATGATTTATTTTTTTTGGGAATCCGAACCAAAAAATCACATTTTTCGTCATATTTTCCGCTTTCAAAGTTCGCAAGCAACTAAAAATGATAATAAATAAAAAATCGCTAATTACCAATTCAAAGATAATTCGAAACCAAAGATAATGAGAGTTTGTAAAAAAACAAAAAGTTGTAGCGATTTTCGTAAAATCAAAGTTTGAAGATTTTGAAAAAAAGTTTTTTAACTTTTTACATTAAGCTAGCTGTATCCTTTAGCGCCAACTACGTGTGCTGAGGGCCGGAGCCCGCAGTTACGGCTAATTCATTGCTAAACTAGAAATATTTCGATGACAGGAAACGTGAGCGTTATGGCTATGGGACCATTAACAAACGTTGCACTCGCAATGACTTTGGATTCTGAATTCGTTGAAAACGTGGCGAGATTTTACATAATGGGTTCGAGTGTCTATGGCGTTGGGAACGTAGCACCTAACGTGGAATTTAATTTCAAACAAGATCCTCATAGCAATTTTATGGTTTTGAATGGAATGAAGGAACAGCCAGCAATTTTGTTTCCATGGGAAACGTCTCTCTCTGCTGCAATTTCAACGGTGAGGATTTACTTTTTCTTATTTTCATAGTTTTTTTTTTCCAACAATTTTTCCAAAAACTTTATATCATCAGGAATGGCGTAAGGAAGTTCTGGGAGCTGTTGACTCGAGGACAATCGAATATCTCAACAAAATTGAACGTAAAAGTTTAGGCAAACCTGTCTGGAACGTGGCGGACATTATGCTGTGTGCGTTGACCATTTGGCCAGAATTGATAACACGCTCAACGCTGACGAATGTGGAGCCGGTTTTTGACGGGGCTGCTCAGGGTTCCGTTCTCGTTGATTACGCAGATCAAACAGGCAGACCTAAAAATGTTGAGATTTTAGAGTCTTTCGATGTCGAAGCTTTTAAACAATTGTTGCTGGAGGTTTTTTCAAGAAACTGAGTACGAAAACGAAAAATTTCGTATAGAATTAACGTGTCCTAATGGAATGAATTTAAAAAAATATACAAAAATGCTTCAATCAGGAATTCGAGTTTTTATTCACTTTTCTCCCCCATGTCCAAATTTCTTTCCCAGTGAAAACTCCGTTGTAAATATTATAGTTTTTTTTAACTGGATATTTACCTCGTTTCATTTCGTTCCAAATCCATCTTTGAAGACGAAAAGAACCACATGATATAGTAATATTTTGAATACTCAAATGGAAACGAATCCTGTCGAGAGTTGACGTCGATATCCGTGATCCCCGACAAATTTGGAGAACATTCTTGATGAACAATTGATAGCCAGTTCATTTGAATCGAATGTGAATTTCCGATGACATCGTCGAGAATTCTGTCCTCGTCGATTATCCCATTGCAACGAGCAAATCACAGATCGTAGACATTTTGAAGCTCCCAAAGTTCGCAGATTCGAAGATTTTTCGTTACCAATAATATTCGCAGACTGATCGAATGAAGGAACATCTGTTGGAAACAAAAATGCACGAACTCAAAAGAAATTACATGACATCAACATAAAGAAAATCAGCCATGACGACCTTAGCAAAAGAAATCGTTGACACGAATCAAAAGATCAACGAAATCTTCAAATGACGATTGGTTTTCTTTCTTTTTTCGAATCTCATAAATATCTCACTCGTTCACATTTAGTGGTAAGAAGTGACTCTCGGGATGAAGGAAAACAAATTTGAATGATTGCTATTAAATAATACTTTATTCACGTGTTATAAAGAAAAAAATTTAATTCGATTTTATTATTCCTCCAGTTCCAGTTGCATCGGTGTGTGTGTATTTTTTTTCTTCAGCTTATTAGGAGCAATGTAACAACGCCGACGAAAGTTGAATGCTTTTCAATTGCATGGAATTATTTTCTCACGTCATTTTTCAAAAAGAAGTGAGTCTCATCTTTCGCTCCATTCTGTTGAGTCCTGGTCTTCCCGATGCTGTAACAGAAAATTTTTCAAGTTCTCACACGCGCCTAATTGAACGACGTAAATATTCAATTTTTTAAAATCATTTTATTTGGCTCGAATGGAAAAAAAATGAAAGTTGAGAGAAATGAAGAGGACCGTCGCGAAAGTTTCGCTTCGTCTGGGAAAGTTCATGCCAACAACTTTGACTAACAATGATTCAAATAAGAATTTTTACAAAGACGAGTTGTCGCGTGGGGTCCAAGGAAAAACGAGTCATTCCCACGGTGAAAATTATCAACAAACTTACATTGTGAACGAAAGAAAGAATTTATCGTGCGCGATTAAATTTTCAATGAATTAACTCGCACGCAAGAATTACGTGTACTTGGCAAGATAACACGGACCATATACGTCGACGGGAGTGCGTGTGAGACATTGCGATTAATATCGTACGAAAGAACCGGCTCGCTCAGAAAACAAATTGGAGTTTGTCGTTGATTATTGAATGTTAAAGGTGGCGCGAGTGTTAATCGACTCTTAGAAACCATACAATTCGCGGAGAGTGGGGATACCGCGTTCAGCCGAGCGAGTGACGTTACCGGCCGGCAAATGTCCATCAGTCTCGCAAAGGACGTATGTCCAAGCGTCAACAAGCATGACTTACGCTCTTCCGATTCCAAGAAACTCTGAGAAATAGAGAGCGTCCCAAAACGCGCTACCAAAATCTTCAATGTAAGATTTCTCTGGATTGGCTGAACGGATTCTGTTCCAACAAGGACCATTCGAAAGATAAAAAATCGTAGATAATTGAAATCTAATATGAAATTTTTCTGTCGTCCCGTTTTCCCGTAAAAACAATTTAAAGTTTCTGTGACATTATAAAACGCCTATTTTACTGTATATAATAGTGCGGTGGGCTCGCGCTACGCTTTTTTTTTTAATACTTGGCGTCGAGCCGCTGCCGCGAGTCTCTTGATGAGACATCATATTTTGGACTTCTCTACGACACACGGGTGTGAGCTCCCAGAGACACAAGCTTTTAATCGTTAATCACACGGTTGTGAAATCCTCCTATTCGATTGTGTAACTCTTCTTGACATTTTCTCGTGAGCGAGTTTCATCAATTGCTGTTAAAAAAAAGTTTAAAACATTACGACAAAGTGAAAACAGGTTTAATAAAATTAAATTGATCATGAAGATGTACAGAGCGTTGGGTCTGGTGACAGGATTCTGTCTGTTCGCAATGGCAGCTGCGTAAGAATTAAAAATTATCAACTTGGAACAAAAAAGTAGATTTTCTATCGTTTTTCAAGCGAATTTACTTTCAGCTTGCTTTATTATTGTCTTCGTGATGCTGAAAATGAAAATGGTTTCAGTTCGTCATCGAGAAAGCTCAAAAAGCTTATAATAGACACGGATGCTGGTGGAGATGATGCTGCTGCGATCCTACTAGCTCTTGGGTTTGAAAATAATTCGAAAAAATCAAGTTTCGAAGTTATCGCCATAACCTGCACGTATGGAAATACTGATCTTACGAACGTCGCTACTAATGTGTTGAAAATCCTAACAATTGCCCACCGGAGTAACGTAAGTTTATTATCTAATCACAAAATCAGATTGAAATTTTCGATCTTCTGAAATGAAACGTTTTACCTTGAATTTTTCAGATTCCTGTGTACGTCGGTGCCCATAAATCATTGTTGAAAACATACACACCGGGCAATTACTTCGGCAAGGATGGATTCGGCGATTTTCGTTTCGACGAAAAGATCGACGCTCGGCTCAATGAAACTTTTCAGGCTAGTGTTGCCATGGTCGATTTGGCACGAAAGTATCCAGGTGAATTATCGTCCTTCGAATTTTTCACTGCATCCTGAAAATGATCATTCAAACAGTTTGAAAATCTTCTTTTTTCTTCAATGTTTAAAGTTTTTCTGATTATATGTTTTCATCGAAATTTTTCAAAGAATCGTCCGCACTTTGTAATCGATTTTCATGCACACGAATCCCTATGGACTCATGGGGCTCTCTTCCCTATCGCCGATTAATGTATTACAAGCAGATTCCTGTAATTGTCGTTCGTCAAAAAAGATGCAAGAAACGTTAAAACTTTTCGTAATTGCTGCTCAACGGACTTGAATGACTTGAAGACCAGAGATGACAATTTCACACTCACACTATTTTTTCAATGTCTAATTTGCAGGGGAAGTGAGCGTTATGGCTATAGGACCATTGACGAATATTGCACTTGCGATGAGTCTGGATTCAAGCTTTGTGAATAATATCGAGAGATTGTACGTCCTGGGATCATCAGTCCGCGGAATGGGAAACGTAGCTCCCAATGTGGAATTTAATTTCGCTCAAGATCCACAGAGCAACTTTATCGTGCTGAATGGAACGAACGAACGAACAGTTTTCTTGTTCCCTTGGGAAGCGAACCTCGACGCTGCAATTTCGATGGTAATCATCAAACTTTGTAAAAAACTTTCGAGACTCTGATCCCTTATTTCAATTCGATCGAATTTTACAAAAAAAAATGTTCATACTCAGATTTCGACATTTCTGACACAAAATATTACGACACGTTAGAAATGCTTCGAGTCTAAAGTTATCCATCAGCATAGTAGGGTGCAGAGTCTGTACTTTTCGTCTGGACGAAAAAACCAGAAGGCTTTTTTTATCTTTTATTTTCAAAAAAATCCTGACTTTCGAATTTAAATTTCGATTTAAATAGAATTTTTATAGAAGTTGGTCGATGCCACTTTTTACAGGAACATATAAAGTTTATTCTTCACAACTATATTTTTCAACACTATCATGATCAATCATGCAAAACAAAAAAAAAGCGATAGGTTTTTTTTTAACCTCTCATATTTTTAATATCTAGAACATACTGAAAGCAACGGAAACAAAACAAAGTTTATTGATGAATGTTTTTTGTATTTGTTAAAAATTGTTCTTAACAAAATGTTACTTTTTCAATAACGAGCTTCCTAATCGTCGTGAAATTTTGACGCGACCTATTAAATACTTCATACAAAAACATATTAAATTTTCAGAATTTTCTTATCATTTTTTATTTCAATCCTTGAGCTGGTTAAAGTAATGACGATGGAATTCTTGAAATTTGGTAAGTTTTTGCATGAAGTATTCAGGCGGTCGTGTACAAATTTCACGAAGATTAAGAAGCTATTTATTGAACAAATAACATTAACAAGTTTCATATGGACTCAAAATTCTTAACTCACCAGAAATGGCGTAAGGATGTTCTGGGAACCTTGGATTCGAGAACGATGAGGTATCTCAATCAAATCGAGCAACCAACTCTCGACGGTCCGGTATGGAATGTAGGTGACTTGGCTCTAAGTGCGTTAGTGGTGTGGCCCGAGTTAGTAACGAGAACACTGATCACGAATGTGACGCCAGTTTATGACGGGATGGCTGAGGGTTCTGTACTCGTCGATTATTCGAATACAACGGGCAAGCCACAGAACGTAGAAATTTTACAAACTTTCGATGTTCCAAGATTCAAGGATTTGTTGCTCGACATATTCTCCCGGGAATGATAAAAAACCGAGGAACATCTGTAACGAAAAAAAAACGATTGACCACAAAAACAAAATGAAGAAATAAATCAAGTTTTCAAAAAAAAAAAAAAAACAAATTCGTGTTTTTTGAAGAAAACGTAAAGCAAGTTTTGACCATGATCTCAATGGACAACGAAAAATTCATCTGGAAAATGCAAAATAATTAATAAAAAAAAAACAGTGTCAACTGAAAATTAACCCTCCGTGGTCACCAGGGGTCAAAATGACCCCGAGCGCAACTTTGAGCTAGAATTACAACAAGTTATTGGCGCCCAAGACGGTTGGCCTCCTCTCCAACTTTTTTTTTACATATTGCCTCCTTGCTGATTTTTTTTCGTCATTTTGAAAACTGGATAAAATTCTTTTAGCATGATATTCTCATTCTGAAAGGTTCAAACTAATATCCTGAATTTTTATGTGTCGTTCGGACCGATACAGGCAAGCGTTTAAACATGGCTGGGGTCATTCCGACCCCGTGTGACCAGCGCGTTGTTTTTAGGATTTGCGACCACGAAGGATTATTATTCTGTCGAATTTTCCTTACCTCGTCATAACGCAGTTTGATATTTTGAACGAAATGATAAAATCTTCATCGCTGTAATTGTAAAAAAGAAGCTCCGATGTTCGAGGTACGATAAAAAAACGTGGTTTAGTGAACAATATTGTTTATTTGCTCGTGTGAAAAAGTTATTGAGTAATTAAATTACTTCGTAGGATAAATTTCAGTCTCGATTGTTTCACGAGCAAAATGCCACAACTCTTTCCCTCTCATTGGAATATTTTACAACCATAAGAGGCTATAATACTAGTATGATTAGCTTGCCATTGAAAAGATCCTCGATGGTTGTTTTTTTTATCACATACAATTGTCTTTATCTTTTGCAAAGGACGATAGCACGACGGGGCTTCCGAAGGACTCTTAATCATCAAGGGTGATAATTTCGACGCTGTCTTTCGCATGTTTGGGCTCACTTTTCTTGTTTGGATTAGGATTAGTTTTAGTCCTGGGTAATTCGTAAACAGACATACACTCGGAGGCGGTTGGTCTTACATTTTCGACGATTTTCTGAGGCGGTACGATGCTCAGAGAGAGCGGAAGATTTTTCGAATAATCGATTTGATTCGGTTTAGCGAGACTTTTTTGTTGGGGTATTATTTCGAGATGGGAGTGTTGCTGAAGTTGCGAGAGCATGGAGAGAGTCTCTGCAGAATTTTGCGTTGGTAACGAGGGTTGGATCGTGCCAGACATTTCCATGTTGGCTGGTTTCGGATTTTTTGAAACTTTTCGATAGGGCGGATGCTTCGGCGGCGGCGGTGGTTTGGTGACGGAAGGGCCGACCGGACTGACGGAAATGCCGCTTAATTCTTGAGGCAAAAAGGATGGCTGACCCATGGGATGAGTGGAAGCTCCGGACATGCTGCTCAATAGACTTTGCAGATTGTTCGGCAACTGAGGAATGTTTTTCGCCGTTTTTTGCTTCTTCGGCATATTTAGCGGTTTGGAAGGAATCGGTTGTAACGCTTGTTGGGCCATTTTCTTTGAGAGAAGTTTATGTTGCAAGGACGTTCCCCCGGTAGTCGTGGAGTTCCGAGAAGTTGGCATTCCCATGTTTGAGCTCGTGGCTTTAATGCTTATGGAGTTTGGAGCTTGGAGAACAGAGTGAGCGGCTTGTAGGACGCTTCCCGTGGGGCCGGACGAACTTCCACTGGTCAGCGACGAATGAGAAGAATTGTGAGCGGGTTGAGGCTCGGTGAGTGACTTGGAGACTCTTATTTGTGGCGCGGACATTTGTTTGGGTGGAGGATTTTTCGTTTGAGCTACGACCGACGGTTTCAACAAAGAAACTTGCGTGGTTGTTGGATGCGTCGCAGTTTTCGTGCTCGTCTGAGCAATGGGCATTGCTTTTGTCATGTGCGCCGGCATCGGTTCGTTATGGGAAGATGACGAGGTCGAGTGTTTCGACATCTTCGTTTTTATTGGCTGTTGTTGCTGCATATTGGAACCGACTGGAGTTATTGAGACGCTCGGTACATCTTTGGTGGTCGACGTGCTCGTCGCAGCCTTCGTACCAGCCTGAGGATACATCGGGCCAGCTCTCGAACTCCCAGCGTTCGAGTTATTGCTCAAATTCAACAGTTGCTGGACCGTCAAACTTGAGAGATTTGACATTCCTCCCAAATTACCGAGATTTCCCGAGGGCGATGAAATCCCCGTTGGACTTGTGACGGAACTCATCGTCGGCACTGAGCTCGATACGGTGCTCGGTAAACTCGTAGCTATGTTGCCGAAACCGGCGGCAGCTAAATTCGTCATTGATGACAAATTGTTCTGATACTGTCGCAATATGTCCTGATAATTTCCCATTTGATTCAAATAATTAACTGCGGCTAACGGATCGATCTGGCCGCCCATTCCGGCAGCAAACACAGCCGATAACATACTCGGATCCATCAAAGGATTCATAAAGTATGCATTCATCAAAGCGTTGTTCGCGCCGACCCCTAAATAATTTCCGAAACCGCCTTTCGTGTTGAACTGACCCGAGAGTCCAGCACTTTGCTGCATCGCTTGTAAATATTTATTGATGTTCGGAGGACGACCACGAGGACGTCCCGTCGACGTTGAACTCTTGTAGGGTTTTCGGGTCTGTTGCGTCTGAGGCGAAGTCGGCAAACTCTGTGGCTGCGACGTCGCGATCTGCGGGAACGTCAAAATTACAATTCCAATTAACAAATATCCAAAATCTGCTTTCTTCGATTTTTTTTCTCAGTATTTTTGCCACTTTCTTCACTTTTTTTCCCTTACCGGACTCGAAGACGTCGCAGGCATGACACCGACGCCTGTCGTCGCGATTGGATTCGACTCGGCCATTTTACTCGCCGTCATCACTTGCTGGCAACACTTCAGAGCCACTTCTATTCCGTTTCCTTCAATGTTCTGCAAAAATAATGCATTTAGAGATTTTTCGAATTTACTCAAATTTCGGGGCTTCAGCAAATTTCCCGACATCGTAAAAATTTCCTAATAATAATAATTTCCAAGTTTTATGTATTTTTCTGGCTCATTGAACGAATAGCTTCGTAAAATTTTTTTTTTTTTTTTACTAATTCAAGGTCAAGCGTTTCGAACGAGGGAACTTTTAGACTCCGAGTTTGTATTTTTGTTCTGGTGACTCACCTTGATTCCGGTATAGGCTTTATAAGTGTCAACGAGAAGGGTTGCGAACGCCTGGATTGTGGAATCCTTCGGTGCACAAATCTTCTGGATCTCACGATATATTTTGTAAACATCGAGTAAGACTTGTTTCCGTGGATCAGGTCGATACATTTGCATGTTGTCGAGAACCGTTGGTGGTGGAGGAATGTTTTGTATCCGCGTCCGAAGCGACTGAATGCAGAGCGTTAAAGCTTGCCTGGACAGTTGCTCACGTTCGGAGTCCCTCAGATATTTTCTGGAAACATAATTTTTTTTGCTCTAGTTCCATCGATGTAGTTGAAGTTTGCATCGTTGCAATTCAACGAAATTCTGTTCTTTTTTCAGTAGAGCTCATAATTATTATTCAATATTTGGTCTGAACAATAAAACGATTCCGTCTTCCGACCTAAAAACTCAATCGACACGAAAAATAGTCATGATTTTCAAAATTCAATAAATAATAAATATACAAAATATTTTTCGTTGAATCTCAACGTTGCAAACTTCAGAGTCATTTCCATCGACAGAGACATTATTGTTCGATGAGCGAACTTACTTGTCGGGATCGGGTAATCTGCGCAATTGTCCATAAAGATCCAAGAGCATCAGACTGTCGTCTGTCTCTTTGAGGATTTGCATCAAAAGAGTGATGCAACGAGACATATGGGAGGCGAAACTTCCAGGACGATCGATTTCCTCGATCGGATTTCTCCATACGCCCTAAAAATGAAATAAAGCATAAATATCCGAGATTTATACAAAAGATCGAACGAGCAATTCGCGAAGGTGAAAATATTGAAAGAAAATAAAACATTTATAAATTAACCGTGTCTTGTATGATTTTTAAAATAATTGCAAATTCAATGTTTCCCATGAAGAATTGGTGGAAAAAAAAAATTATGCGAAAACTTTGGACTGAATTTTCACTTTACCGAATCGGAGGAGGAAAAAAAAGTTGAGATTGTAAAATCCGGGCCTCGAAACTTAATCTTTGCAAACTCATTGTCGTCTTTTGTGGTGAAAATACGATGAAGTTGCCACGGAGATAAAAAAACGTGTCAATTCGACACTTCTCTCGTGATAAGGTGGGAGAAAAAAACTCACGTTGAAGAAATTATTATTCTTCCGATCGGCAAATAATCCCTGAACAGTGCGTCCTGAATAGTACTGGCATTTGTAAGTGCCGAGGAAGAGATCACGACATTTTGCGTTATCCTTGGCGACCTTGTTGTTAAAATAATAATGACAAATTCGATAGACGGATTTGTAGTGTTCAGGAAAACGAAGCACGCATTGTTCGAGTCCGGCGAGGCAATAACCGATCAGTTTCCCAACTTCCACGTCCGTGAGATACTCTTCTGCGTAAGGTGAATTGATAAGATACAGGATTAAGAAGCAAGAAGGTGTTTGATTATAAAAAGTTATAAAGCAAAGTGATTTTTTCATCATTCACGATAATGTAATGTGGAATTTTGTCAAATTTTGTAATGCAGATCTTACCCTTTTCTCCTAATTCAGGAATCAGTTTTTTTTTCTCAGTCTCGCTCTCGGCGGATTCACTATCGCTGGAGCTGGAACTATCGCTCTCAGAGCTGTCTTCGCTGCTACTGGACTCGTCGCTGCTACTGGAGCTGGAATTGTTAGTTTCGGTATTGGTTGTCGTCGTCTGGGTGGTCGTTGTGCTCTCTTGAGAACCTCTGCGACTTAGAGTCCCTTCGTCCTTGACCGAATTGATATGTGATTTTTTTCTATCGCTGTTTTTCTCTTTCGACTCTTTGTCTCGTTCTTTGCCGATGAAAAATCTCGCTTCAGAGGTGTGAGCTTCGTCGTTGATGAGCCATTTGCCATCGGATTTCCTCGTCTCGTCATCATCGGGCGGGGAAGTTTGTCGCTCGTCGCTCAGTTCCATGGTTCGTTTCATGAGTTCGTCCATAAGGTCCTGAACGTTTTCCGCTTTTTCCAAAGGACTATTGAGCATCTTTTTATCAACGTTATTGATCGCTCTGTCCTCGTGCGCGCTTCTCTCAGGCTCTTTCCTTCTGAACTCTTCTTTCATTGTGATTTTTTGTGCTTTCTCACTCTCGTCGCTGGACAAAATAGTGATTTCGTCACCGGAGCTTTCTCGATTAGCTGCGATTTCACAAACGTTTGTAATCAAATCGGCGACCAGTCCGACCACGTCCTGCATCAGTTGCAAGTGCGACACACTCCCCAATTTGATTCTCTTTCCATTGTCATCTTGTTGCGTATCCGCATGACGCTTTCGTAACTCGCTCTTAGATGCTTTACTCGTTGTTTCGGTTTTATCGGGGGCAGGAATTTCTTCGACACTGTTTAAACGTTTCTCTTGGTTCGTTCGACTCTTCGGCACCTCCGTCGTCGTATTCTCACTTTGGACCACCTCCGGATAACCGTTGCTACCGGTTCTCTTGATCCTATTCAGCTTCGACTCGTACTGCATGAACGGACTGTTCGCACAATCCAACAGATGATCCATGAAGACTTGACCCAGAGATTTCTTCAATGGTTTCCCTTCGTGCTGCTCCAAATACTTCAAAATACACGCGTGTATTCTGTAGTGAACTTCGAGAGCTTCCACCGAAAGATAACTCGGATTTTTGTGCGGTATGCGAGGAGGATACTGAGCGCTGTTCTTGCGAAGCCAATTGCTAGCCTGTGAATAATTCAAAATAATTCAATGGAGAAGGATCTTTATGGGAGAATACCAAAAAATCTAAAACTATTCTCACTTTGGCATAATGATCCAAATACACGGGAGGATCGTCATTTTTCTTTTCGGCTATCTTCGCAAGCATATAATGATACAACCAGCGTTCATCGTGCACGTGAGTATTGTCCTCCATGTTTGACAAAAAAACTCGATTCGCCGAAATGAAACAATTCACCGCAATATCCAAAGTTGTCTCTTTGCGAGACTCCAGTGCCGCGAATCTCTCCATACTGAGTGTGTCCGTCTCTTGTTTCAACAAACGCGAACAGAACGAATGGACCGTGTAGGCAAAAGTTCCGTACTCGATCCAGATGACACTCTGAGCCGGCACCAATTCAACCGCGCGTTGATAACAAAATTGAGCTACTTTCGCGTCGAAAAGCAGTTTTTTCGTGTCCCTGAAATTAAGACATTAAAACATTTTCCATGATTGTCTTTGTAATTTGTCAATATTAAAAATAAATCGGCATGGAAAGAAATTGTTCGAGGACTAATTCGACAGAGTTGTCGCATTTTTAAAACTAATTGGTCCAATAAAAAAAAAAAATGAAAGTATTTTTTTGATCAAGATTTCGTGAATGAAAATTTATTTCGAAGACGAGGGAATTGAACTAACGGTAACGGTTTGCAGCTGGTTAGAGCAGTTCCAAATTCAGTTCCCATGACCATGGCAAGAGTAGCCCAAGAGTTGAAAGCTTCCGGATGAAGGCACAGATCCATGAGAAAATAGCAAGTAGAATTGGCGTATTGATTGTATTTGAATAGATAATCTCCGAGGAGAGCATAAATCGAAGAAACTTGATAGGGCAAGGGTTTTTTAACGGTTGGCATAACGTCTCTGTCGCCGACGATGTAGGCGGTGACTTCATCGATTTTGGAACTAGGATCATGTTCCTCAGGCACGAGGGAAATGACTTTTTTGAAAAGACTGTGTGTTTCTGCATTGATGGAGGCCGCACGCGGTGTATCGAATTCGGGCAGTTGATCAGGTCTGTAAAAATCGAAGAGCAATTGGCCGCCTTCCCAAGTCAGTTCGATCTGCGGCACTCGATGATCCTCGAGGTACTTGGGTTTAGTTCTTTTGTCTTTGTTCGGATGTCCGTAGAGACAAAAAAATATTTGTTCGATGTATTTACTGAGTTTGTCACGAACCGATGCAAACTGTGGAGTACGAAGTCTCGGAATAACCAGTTTCATTGTGAATATCAAGAGTTTAGCTTCGTTTATGCAGCACCATGAATGACGACCAAGAAACTCATGAGCTGTGAGGAGAATCATTATCGACGTGGGGATGTCCTCGTCCTCGTCCTCCTCGTCAGAATTTTGTTCTTTAGTTTTTTGTGACGGTGACTTGGCTCGACCTTTATCCTCTTCGTATTGCAAAACGTAATGCAAAAGAATCCAGGGGAGCACAGTCTCAAGTGGCATTTCCACCGCATTTTCCGTAACGTCCAACTGATGACAAACCATCTGTACGAGGTTTTGTACGAGGCGAGCGAGTCGCGTTTCCGGTAAATACCTAACGACGAAGGTGCTCACCTCGTTGACGCAAGCCTCGAGCTTTTCGAGACACTTGAGCACGCTCGCTGCCCATTTTTTCTGCTCTCCATCCTCGTTCACGTTGAGATAATTCTGCCAAGATTCGTTGAGACAAGCTTCCGACCATACGTAACACTCTTCGTAATGCTCGAGTCTCCAAAGACTATCGAGCAGCATCGACAACTGGTCGATACGCTCGGTTGTTACTTTTATGTGTGGCACGAGTTTCTGCTGCTGTTTGGCAAACTTGAACGTATCCTGGAGCGTCGCTGCAAGCTCCGCGTACTTTTTCTCATCGTGCAAACGTTGCACTTCCGCGAGTCTCTGACCGCGACGAATAGCAGTCAACATTTTCTCAATAATCGGTACATTTATCCGGGAATTGTATTTGCAATTTGGCAATCTTACGGAAGGCACTAGAGCTTCATGTTTCTTGAACTCTTCCATGTGGCACAGCAGCGATTCCAGTGTCTCGATCACCACATCCGTGTCACCTTGACAATGAAATATGTTGGCCTTGAGCCAAAGAACTCTCAAGAGATAAGTCATGTTTTCTTCGCTGAACAAATCGTCGCGAACGCTTGCGAATATAATGTGGCCAAGCTCCTCGGAGGGCATGCCGGTGCCGACTTTGTCGAGCTTCGAGGTCGGTATGACGTCCGGTTTAGCGTCCATCCAACGATCGGTATGAAGTTCCCCGAACAAAAGAGTCATTTCGGCATCGTATTTAAGAATGCCACAATCCTCGTCAAACCCGAACGGCGAATGATGCGGAATATGTTCCCGGGTGTATGTATACGCCTGGAGATAAATCGTTCCCATGTCCTTCGGCCAGTCGTGATTCCATTTGATGCTCAAAAATTCAGTATATTTTGCAATTATTATCATCAAATTGCTCTTACCACTGTGTTCGTTTATGAACTCATCGACGTCTGCTTTTTCAGCCTCGGTCCCGAAATACAGAGGCAACTCCGCCACCTCCGGACTCGATGGTTTCGAGCTTTCGGTACTTTTGCTTCCTTCTCTCAAAGTTCCATTTTTCTCACGATTCGCAAACAACTGATAAACGTCCATCGTGTCCATCGAATCGTCCATGTTTTTGAAGGGATCTTCCTTTGTTAATTTAACACCGTCCGGTAATAAAGTGCTTGGAAACATTCTTCTCAGAGTTTCCTCCAGTTGGACATCGTCTCTCTCAGCCTCGCGCCTATTGGAGCCACGAACTCTCGCTGATCTTCTCATGCTGCTGCTGCTCCACGCCCACTGTTGGAGAAAGCACAACGAGCTCCGTCGACGTTTCTTCACTTTTTGACCCTCTTCCTTGACGTCGGTACGCTCGTTCGATTTTTCATTCAATTTTTCTATGTTTTTGTCGATACTGCCTTGATTCGATTTATCGGCATTCTCCTCGTTCGATTTTTCACAATTGCTCGCTTCGTTGGTGATTTTTTCACTCGGTGATTTGAGAGCTTCTTCGTCGTCAGCGACGACCATAGCTTCCGGATAATCGAGAGGATCTTCGTTGTTCTTGTCGCGCTGATCGTCGATATTTTTCTCGGTCCGCGGGGTCTCGACGTTTGGAATTTTGAAAGGATCCTCGTCCTCGATTATCTGAATATCGCTCGAGCCTGATTTGACGTCTTCCTCGAGATCCAAACGAATTCCCGTCTCGAAATCGGCGCTTGGTACACGCTGATCATCCGAATTTTCCGTAACATCCATTTCTTCGATATCAGTTTCCATCTTCACATCATTTTCCAACGTTTCCAAATCGAGCTTCCGATTGACGCTACCAGCCTCCGAAATCTCTGCTTCCGCGTAATCTTCAGGATCTTCGACGTTATTGTCTCCCGTAGAGGATAAGCGTGACTCGTCCTTGATTGGTTTTTGAAATTCTAAGACAACGCGGCTAACGAAATTGCAGCAATTGTCGCTCATCCATTTGTGCATCGTGATGAGACTATCGCCCAACTCGAGCCAAGTCGATTTTGCAAGAGGTTTGTTCAGATGCAAAGTCGGCAGAGGCTTATGAATGAATTCGGATTTACAAGATTCAGCCCATTTTTCAGCAATCTCTTTTGCCTCGAGGATCAACTTCTCCGCTAATACCTTATCGTACTCGCTGTCCATCGGAGGATCCAAAGCCCATTCGACGTTGTACATTTTGTAACTTTCTTCAAAGTACGGAATTTCCTTAAATATTTTTTCCCTAAAGGCTAAACCCTTGACGTACGTAGGATCTCGTTCTAGAGCCATTGAGATGAACAATAAACAATTCATGTAGTCCGGCACGGCGTAAAGAACGGAAATTATATTGTCCAAGCAAGGCCAATGATTCGGATTGCATTTCAAACCCTGCTTGAACGCGGAGCACGCCAATTCCAAATTAGAAATCGTCATGGCTAAACAACCGATTCTGTACCACAAGGTGACATCGGTGTCATCGAGATTCGCAGCTTCCCAATAATTCTCTATCGCTTCCTCATAATTTTCCAACGAAGCTTCTATTGCGCCAATATTTTTGAAACACGAGTACTTCAGCGACAACATGGGCTGAGGTTTGCCATCCGGTACCTCAGACTTTTCCACTTGGTCCAGCAATTCCGTGTCCAAAAGATCTTTGAAAATCAACAAAGCTTCCTGCGCCTTTTGCGCTTTCATCAACTCCAGAGCTCTGTTGTACTCCGTGAGAGCAATTTGTTCCTGCAAAGAATCGTCATTGAGATTATCAGTTATCTCCAAACTTTATCTCTTGCAGATCTATTTATTTTCACAATATTGCTCCAGGCGATATTTCTCTAGGAAAGTACGAAAAATCGATTCTTTGCCTTTTTTTTTTTCAACACTGATAAAAATTCTCAAAATTTGAATATTTTCTTATTCATTTGGATGTACAAGAAGTGGTTTGAAAAAAAATCCATGACTTTTTATCAACGACGGAATGAAAATATTTTTTCAATTTGCTGATTCAAATTTTATTTCTAAAATCGTGATTCATTTTTCAAACTCTTGGAGCTTATTCAAATCATTTTTTTGCACAAAATTCTTTGACTTTCTATGGTTGCCGAAAACTTCCTAAAAGTCATTGAGAAAAAATAAAATAAATAAAGAAAAGCATTTTCCTCACGATTTTCTAGATTGTCACGACGAATAAAAATTATCAGCATTGCAAGATCTTACTGAATAATATTGTGCAGTTATTTATCTGCAGAAAGTTTTTTCTTTCAATGTAAACTAGACAATAGAATCTAGGTATGTGTCTATGTTGGAAATACATGCATTTCTGCGTAGCAGAATTTTACTGGCAATATTTGACTGGCTGCAAAAGAATGGAAAATTTTTTAATTTTTAAAAACAAATAATAGCCCAGGCTATGCGATTGACATAGCAATTTCAACCGGTGGTTCGCTAGAAGCGATGCCAAATTAACATTTAAAGAAGTTCTATCACCATGATCTTAATAGTATATACAAAGTAATGGCAAAATCATCAGATACAATTTTTCCAAGATTTCAACATTCTGCGCAAATCTTCTGGAGCGTCGTATTATAATGTGTAAAAAATTTGAGAAGGTTTCACCGTCTGGTAATTGAGATATTCAGTGTTTGAAATTGCAACTTTAACATGATGGACTATATGGGAAGTTACGATATTTTACAACAAATAACTCGATTTCTAGACGGTCAAACTTTCTCAAAGTTTGTCCACAGTTGAGAAGATACATATGAATTTAAAACAATTAAATTTAGAATTTATCCAACGCATTATAAACGATAGAACCTCATTAAGAAAAGATCGATTGTTTTTTTTTTTACTAGAACGCAATAGACTTTTCAATATCGTGTCGTGTTCATTCGTTGTGCATAGCAGATTGAACGTTTGTATGTGAGAAAAAAAAAACAAGTTGACAAACACACGCCCATTGATCGCCGTATTCGTGGATATGATTTTTTTGTTTATTCAAAGAAAATAAATTTTTGATCGTGTTGAAGGAGGTGACATTGTTAGGAAAGAAAGGATCAGAACGAAAAGTACAAATTTGATCATCATTCGAGGACATTGAATCGATGGAGCGATGCAATAAAGACCGGAATTGAGGTTATGTCGATCGCGTGGAGAAAGTTGTTGCATTGTCAAAAAAACATACCTGTGCTTCTTTCGTGATAGTTTGAGCATCTTCATCATCGTTTTCGGGCCGAGGTTGAGGAACCTCGTTCAAAGCCGATATTTTCATCATTTTTAAGCCCAATATGTCAACACTCCCGCGTCTTTTTCATTTCGTACACATAATACAATCCTTACACGGATAAAATACACAAAAAGCACACAAAACAGAATTGGAACAGCTGTTTGCCGCCGCTACTTCGACGCCATTTTCCGGCAAATTATCTAGATTCAATGATTCTCGGAAATATCTAGATCATCTACATTTCGTACGTGAAATCGAGATCATTAATTCACAATAGAAAAAAATCGATTTCGACTAATTCACAAAGGTAACCGGATCACTTCCCAGCAATTATCTTAATCGTTTAACGTTGCACACCCAAAAGTGACAACGAAAATACGAATTTTCGGTATTCCGCCACGTCCAATCGACCGTTGTTCATTTCTAATGATCGTGATTTCTGCGGAAATGTATCACTTGGAAATAGACTTATTGTTGTTTCATCTTTGAAGCTTCCTCCCTCTTGTATAACTTGGCGAAACGAATTAGTTGTTGTACTGATTCGTTGCGCCTTATTATATTTATACACACGGATTAATCAACCGACGAATCTAAATTTATAGAAAATACTGCAAATTTTGTTGAGCGCACCAATGCTGATTGACAATTGAGAAAAAATCCGATTATCTAAACAATACAGTAGACAACGCAATCTCGTAATCTCCAGACTAAATATACACCATGCTTTACACATATATATAGATGACTTACTGTGAGTGAAGATGTGTATAAAGAAACAATCGAGTGCGATCAACCTTTGACATTGAAGTTTATCTTCTGCTTGTGTTATTTCTCTGCGTGGTATAATGAAAAGGAATCGTGTGCAGTGATCGTCGCGAATCCGAGCGACTCGCAGTACAGAAATAGTGTGAACGATCGTGTGTCATTTTATAATGGGTCGTTGATCTCGTGATTTCGAAAATCAAGCAAGAAAATAAATATTGGAAAACGATAAGATATCTTTGAATTTTTCTTCAATTTCACGGGGCAATAGAAAAGTTCATTTGATTTATGGGTATTACGATGCAGTATGAGAAGTTGTATCTGTGCGTCTAACGCGGGAAAATTTTGTCATCATGTACGTAATTTGGGGTGAGTTACGATTTAGTCAAATTCGAAAATTTGATGAAATTTTCGAATAGCGTTGCGACGATCGTTAATAAATAAAAAAATTGAGTATTTTTATCAAATTGTTTACTTTTTTTATTATAACATTTCACTAACGCTGTCACTGACGTCATATTTCTTTACAATTATACAAAAACCTGGCGGGACAATTGTTCAAGTTTGTTTGTTTTTTGTCCTTTTTTCTTCTTCAAATGGTGGTCGAGAAGAATGGGAAGATATTCGCGATCGTTTAATTGGGTATCAGTTTCGAAAATGATGCTTTATTGTAGTTTTTTTTGAATTTGAAAAAATGGTTATTAAGCAAATCATTCCATTGGCACTGCGGAGGATTCCTCGGTTTTCTCTCTATTTTCTCTCTCGTTTCTCCATCCGGAAAACTGCTGATTTTTTCCATGATTTGTTTGGTTTTGAAGTCAATGTGAAGATTATTGCCTGAGATCTCTGCACGTCTTGGTGTGATAATACACAATTTTGTTGCTATTCGATTTCAGGCAACGGATTGGCCCAACAGGCTCGCACACATTATGGTCACACTTCTCTGTCCTCTGTAATCATAAATAGCCAAAATGTAACGAGCTATCATTTTCCCGGACATGGAGTACGTCTCGTTCAATGGATTCGCAGTGGTTATTAAAATTTCATGAGTATATCAAACACGATTCAACATTATTTGTAATATCGTTAAATTTAACAGTTTATGAATGCGTCATATCCCTGCATTGGCATCCCTGCACTGCAGGGAAATTAGTGTCTCTTTTGTGGTGACTCAAAATTTTTAGCAAATATTAACTGCAAAAATTGGTTCATACTTTTTTATCCTGTGGAGATTGACACCGACGAGGAAATCAACAAAAAATCCTGACAATTCAAATAAAACGCTTTACTTTAAAATTTATGGCTTGGGACGATTCCACGGCAGAAAATTTTTCAAAAAATATCATTTTTGTCGATTTTCTCAGCTCCTTCGGTTTTGGATACTTTCTGTCAATTTTACTTTGTCGGAATAAATTTTTTTTGCATGTCGCTCTATTCGTCATCAAAAGAGGGAAAGAGTCATGTCTTGGAAATTTTTTCGGGGTTTGTTAAAAATGACACGTTAATAATGCTTTTCTCCTTAGACTCAAAAGCATTCAAAGCGTTGAGATTAATATTTGGAATTAATTTTATTGAATTTATCAATTGATTAAACTTCTGTATTTACTTGACTTGATTTTTAGAGGCGGAATTGCAACGACAGTATTCTACAATGTGGTTGTTGTTGCCAGTCGGTTCGATATTCATAACAGCGCTGGTTGTGTTGTTGATGGTAAAAAAAAATTGGATCGCAGAGAAAATAAAATGAAGGCCACCGTTTTGTTAAGAATTCTGTTTCCGGAGAACGTTTCAAGGAGGAAATAAAATCGAAAGTCTTTCTGAAACTTGTGACCCAAATCGATTGATTCTTTGAGGAAACACGTGCAAAATTTCTCGATGGACAGAAAAAATAACGAATAATCGCAGAGAAGATTTTTTCCAAAATATGCTAGAAATCCGTTTTGTTTTTCTTTTATTCAGATGCACAGAATGTCCGGAACTCTCTGGTTTGCCAATCAGAGTTTTTGGTTCCTCAGTTTTAGTAAATCGTAAAAAACCATGAGATTAAATTGTTGAATGTTTTTTTTTTTTCTACATAAATTCCATTTCCCACGAACACTAAACGAGTGTGCGTTCTCCGACAACAGCATTTTGAACAAAAATACGGCTTTAAGCCTTCGAGTGTATACTGGGTCGTTTCGACCCCAACAATTTTCCGTTTTTCCAATTTTTATCGTTTTACGGCATTTTTGACTAATTTTTTGACTTGAAGAAAATGGATGAAAAAATGGATGATGAAAATGGGCCCAGTTGAACCCTTTTCGTTAAATTTTACCAGAGATATGAATTTTTCAAAATCGGGGTCATTAATGACCCCAGGTTACCGGAATAGATTAAAAAAAAAATAAGATTACCGTTCTAGGGTTAATGGCAACGAATGTTTCGACATTTAATTTTCGTTTTCGTCAAAAAATAAATTTCGGGCCGTAAAATATGGATCATTTACTACAAAAAACGTATTTACAAACAAAACAAAAAAATGCATATTTATCGGAATGCAGCGGTTTGAAAAATGCCTTGGGTCAGATTGACCCAATATGCACTTATAGGATGTATGCACGCGAAGGGTTAATTAAATGTAGTGATGGAATATATAACGATTTGTTTTTTAGGTGATGTTCAACAGATGCCCTCAAATGATTGCAGCAGTAGTAACGGGAATACTCGGCACAATAATAGTCTTCATAATATTAATGTCACTTGATCACAAGCCAATTTACGTCTGACCCACAGAATGGAGGAATCAATTGAGCACGTATAATTAATGGAGGTTGATACTCATTAGTGGTTAGGATTTAAAATTCCGTTGCGATAAAACTTACTCTCGACAGTGTAAGCGTTTTGGACCTTGTAACGAATCATGTCAGTGGAAACGCGAACGGCGATGTCGATATAGTGATCCAAAGTTTTCTGCAGTCGATCGTGGCTCTGCGAACGAACGATTAAAAAAAAGAAGATAAACAATGGTTATAATTATCATGTGTAATCGCCGGGATGTTTAACGAATAATTATCGGGTCAGCGAATTAAGTCGGTGGTATGCGATGTTTTCATAATTACATAAATCGTTCAACCCGCCTTTTTTCCTGTCAAAATGAAACACAATGAAACACCAACTTTAAAAAATAAAAATTCAACCATTTTGTACGACAAAAGCACCGAATTAATTTTCTGATCGAATCAACATTTTCATCATACTTCGATATAAACGTGATCCTCTTTACTCGCGTGCTCCAGCTCCAGCAACAACAATTCCAGTGTGTTGTACGGTAACCATACCGCTGCTGCTGTAGCAATCAGAGGAGTTTTCAACCCGAAATGTTCCTTCCCCTCTCCCAAAACAGCTTTCACGTAATCCAATGCTAAATCAGTCGCTTCCAATAATCGACCTGTGTTCAGCAAGAGCCGAAGCAACTCAGCGGGATTGCGTTTCTGCGATAAAAATGAGAGTGTCCTCAATTTCGTATTCATCATTCGATAGATTCGTATTTCGTATGTACTGGAATTTGAGGTGAAAATTTACAATTGCAGCTTTTGCGAAAAATTGCTCCAAATTTTTTTTCGACCACTATTGTTAAAAAAAGGTATCCCATAGAATATTGAGAGGGAAGACGGTCAATACCATAAAATCCCATAAACTACAAATATGAAAATCACCTGTTATCATCGATAATCGTCGCTTGGGTGATTTTTTCATGAAAATTCTTTATAAAAAAAAGTATCCCATATAATATTAAGCAAGGGGAAAACTGCCAATCCCATAAAATCCCATAAAAACCCCATGAACTGCAAATATGAAAATCATCTGTTATCATCGATAATCGTCGAATTTGACAAAAATTTCGAAAATCTTTGTTCTAAATATTGTATTGAATCAAGAAAAAAATAAAATAAGGCTTTGTTATATATTTTTGCAAAAAAAACACTGTTCGTTGCGCGATTGCTGGAAAATAAATTTTACCTTGTAGGAAGCCATCAGCCATTCTGGTAAGAAAGCACCGCGATGGAGTAACTTCTTGGCAACGCCTTTGTGCAGCTCGCTACTGTCTTTCTTCTCGTGTGTCAAAGTCAATCGTTCCAACAGCCTCCAGCTTATGTTCGCGACGTTTGAACTGCAACCGTTTATGTCTGTGAACGAGACGCAAAGTCCATTGAGAAAACGTTGTACAAATTATTTCATCAAAATTTGCCAAACCTACGGAACCAGATTTTGTTCATTGGCAGGGAATTCTGCTTGGACGGGTTGAAAAGATTGATCGTTTGTTTTTTTTTTGCTTCCCCATAGAGCAAGCTATGTGACGGTAAAATTTTTTTTTTTACCAGTTTTCAATGTCAATGTGCATAAAATGTCCCAAAACATCGAAAATTTCAAATATTGGGAAAACCTCGACCTTGAAACTTGGGGAATTTTCCTTGTATTTGCTTTTTCAAAATTAGCGTGCGAAATATTTCGATAAACATGTGTACGATCGTCTCAAAATTTGAGAGGATTTCAGAAAAATGTTTCTTATTGCTGACAATCCTCAATTTGAATACGGTTTATGAAATCGAAAAAGTGCGCGAACCGGATTGTCAAACCGAAGGCGAAAAAAATAGAGAAAATATATTTTTACCAAAAACGTCATTCTGTATGAGCCAATCCCAGGCATTGGGATCTTCTTGTTGACTGAGTCTCAGACTGTGGGACGTGAGATTTTCAAGCACAGGGCTTTTCGGTACGTTGAATTGATCGCACAAGTGAAGGGCAGTCGTGTAAAGTCCGACGCTCGAAAGAATCGCAATAAGTTCGGACGGAGAGGCTTGAGCGATTGCGTGCATTTCCGGATTGAGTTTTGACAGTTTTAATCTTGCATCGACCAAATAATACTCTTTCTTTATGCCAGCGAGCTCGAGGACTTCCACTTGTTTTTTAACTTTGTAGTGGAGAACTTCTCGACCGTCGATGCTTCGCTTTTTCTTAGGATTCGCCTCGTTCGGATAATTGCTATCAACGACAGGCCTAACGATCCACTTGTATTTGTCGGTCACGAGATTGAGAGAGTTGATACAGGCGAGAAGGCACTGAGATTGTCGTGCGACGATCGTCGCTGAATGGGACTCTTGGCTGAGTCGCATTGCTTGTTCGTACATCACCGAGGCCGCTGCAATAAAGAAAAAATAAGTTATAAAAAGATAATTTACCGAAAAAGATTATTGTTGAATATTCCAATTAACGGTTGTCGCTAAATTCCTAAATTCCCCGTTACCTTTTCTCATATTTCCCTTATTAACGTGAAAGCTGTACAAAAAGTTGTAATAATTGTTTTCCATGAGATCAACGCTGCGAGCTCTTCCCTCAACGATTCTTTCGAGATCCTCGTACATATCGACGTACGGGAAAGAGACGAGATCCATCAGTTTTTTTCGTTCAAAAAGAGTAACAACGAGTTGGCGAAGACAATCGGCGCGTCTGGCAGCGTCGGGGTTAGCGTTTAAGCAATGATAAGCTTCGGTGTGATGGCCGAGGTTAAGATGTTGAGTGAAAACTATTGAATGAAGTGTCGGCAAGTTTGGGTCATCCTTCGAAGCGATCGTTGTCGCTGTTTCTGCGAGTTCGATTATACAATCGTAGGCGTTGTGTTGCTCGAACAATTCTATTACTTTCAGGTAATATTGTACGAGAGCGTTGCTATCTGACGTCACATTCGCTTCCAGTAATATGTCAGCGAGAAAAGAATCCGTCAAGACTCCATTCGACGCCCGTAAAAAGTGATCGCAGGCTTTTCGAGTTTCGCCCATTTCTAACAACGCCACTGCAAGAATGAATTTTCTCGATGCGCTGTTCCACTCGCACCACGTTCGTAGCAATCTTACGTATTCCTGCACCAGAAAAAATTGACAACTCGAGAGCAACCATTCGGGAAATATAAAGTTACCCGAAATTGGCCAACTATAAACATTAGTTAAAGAATTTTCTTTCCATTTATTTCTCGATTCCCGTTGAAAATATGACTGTAAAGTTTGCAACGTTGAGATTCAACGAAAAATGTTTTGTATATTTATTATTTATTGAATTTTAAAAATCATGGCAATTTTTCGTGTCGATTATGTTTTTAGGTCGGAAGACAGGATCGTTTTATTGTCCAGACCAAATATTGAATAATAATTATGAGCTCTACTGAAAAAAAAAAATTTCTTTGCATTCCAACGATGCAAACTTCAACATCATTTGAAAATTGCATTTTTCCATTTTCTTTATGTTTTTTTTATAACAAAAGGATACACCAGTTGAGCGATCAGCGTAACGTGAGTCAGCATTCCGTAATGCCAGGGTGTAAGGGCACTAGGATCAACGTCAGTCGCATGGACCATCAAAGTATGAGCGTACTTTGCCCCACCGCTCTGAACAAACAATTCTAAAAGCGACAACGATCTCTGTTGTCTGGGTCCAAGCGTCGCTCGTGAATCCGTCAGTTTGAGCGATGACAATCTCTGGACGCTGGTTTCACTGTAACGGGTTATCACGTTACAATCGAATTTTTTGTTGTAAAATTTTCCGATTAAATTTACCAACACGAAATTAAGGAGTTTCGGTAGGAAAATCTAAATATTAAGAAATTGACAAAATTTGGTAATAACGTTCTTCAACATCAAGTTCGAAAACACAAATTTTTTCAAATTTTTCATCGGTCTAGTTATTGAGTAATTCAGCATTGAAGCAAAATTTTCATGCCCCGAATATATACTTATATATATATGAAAACGCTATGCTTATACACGTGAACTTCAACGTCCAATTACTCGGAAACTGGTTAGAAGAAAAATCTGAAAAAATTTGTATTATTATATATAATACTAAAGAATATATTCGCAAAATTTTATTAAATAATAAATATTTTGAAAATTTTAAAGTTTGTAATGTTGTTTAGCATGGAAACATTGTATCGCCCGTACCGAAATGCCTTAAGATGATGAATCAGTCACTGAACCTCACCTCGAATTTTCGAAATTAAAATTCTTCGATGTCGTTTGACTAATCAAAAAAAGGCTCTGTCAGCGTATGCAGGACGATGGCAAAAATCCGCTGACAGGGGCCTTTTTTATTGGAGAAACCGTGTCGGTAATATTCAATTTCGAAAATTGCAGCTATCTCTCTCGCACTCACAGTGGCGAGATAGCGACTGCTCAATCATCTTAAGGTGAAGGAGCAGTCACCTCGAATTTTCGAAATGAAAATTCTCCGTTGTCGTTTGACTAATCAGAAAAAGGCTCTGTCAGCCGACGCGGGACGATGGCAAAAATACGCTGACAGGGGCTTTTTTTGATTAGTAGAACCGTATCGATAATATTGAATTTCGAAAATTGCAACTATCTCTCTCGCACTCACGTGGCGAGAAAGCAACTGCTCCATCACCTTAAAATGCCAAACGATTCAACGAAATGCAGTTCTCTATCAAATATTGACAGTTATGCCAAAAAGCTATTCAAATTCTTTGTTGATTTCTTCAATAATTGTAAGGTTTGTTTGCATTTAAAACGAAATGTGAATCAGTGAAAAAGCGTTTGGGAACGATAAAGCGATAACTTTTTGGCTAAAACGTTGCAAACTCATTGAGAAAGTACTCAATGAAAAAGGTCGAATGCATTTGTATGAAAGTTGAAAAAATGAGAATTTGGTAAGGCCGAAAAATAAACAAACTTACAGCAAAGCTTGAGGCGGTGTGCAAGTCGCCGTTGATTCGCAAATCCACATAACGACGTAATAAGCCTGAGTAAGTACAACGGTTCGAGGAGCGAGCGACGATTTAATGGAATGAAGAACCTGCGAGTCGAAAACTTCCGAACGCGAAAGAACGATCTGTTGGAGAATGAGTAGATCTCGACAAATCGAGAACCTCAAAAGTGTTATCTGCGCTACGCTTTCCGCAACGGTTGATATTCCCAACTGGCTGCTGAAAAGATGGCTCACACTGAGAAGCGTTCTGTTTGAAACTTCTTCATCCATGTCAAGCTTCATTTTATTCGGTTGACCAAGATCGTAGGTCAGAGCTTCTAGTAACATTCCCATTGCGCTCGACGGGTCTTTCACGTTCTCTAATTTGTGATGCAGTTCCATTTGGAAGTCGGAATCTGAAAGCTAAAAAAAAAGATTGAAAATTCAACAATTTGACTCATTCGCAGAAGAAAAAAGGATAATTTTTTTCTTCAAACATGAAAAATTGTTCGAAAGTTTCAAATTTGTAGATTTCCATTGCTCATAATTCTCGCGCAAATAAATCCATCACTAGAAACAAAGCTCGAAGGAAAGAATTAGTTGAAGAAATGAGTAAAAAATCATGAAAATCGCTGAAACAGCCAAGTCGATTTGATGCATTCACTTCACATTGTTACGGAATTCAGTGACTGCCAAAAAGTTTTGAAGAATATTAAAAAATTGAGCAACTAATAAAATATTAGTTTTCAAGTTTTTGTTCATTTTCTCAAACTTTTTCGCTAGAAACTGAAGTCAATAGAAAATTTTATTAAAAATAAAATAATAGTATATTACACACCTAGGGCAGGAAAATAAGGAAAGTCTCAGATCACATGTAATTGTCGGCCGAGGCGAAGCCGAGGCTGACAAACATGTGGTCTGAGGCTTTACTTTTTCCTGCCCGAGGTGTGTATACGATTTTTCTGTCCGACGCAGGCGGAAAACGGCAACTTCGGCCCGCGCAGCGGGCCGAAAGTAGCCGCTTTCGGCCCGGAGGCCAGAAAAAGAGTTTTGTGACAAAGTGTGGAAAATAATAATACACATTGTTCTCAGACACCCTTCATATTTTGAGAAAAAGAAAAGTCACATCTTCTTCTCTGGTGAAATGGGAAAAACGTGCAATTAATATTTTTCTTGAAATATTCAGTCTCTCCAACTAAAACGTGTAGGCGGATTTTTACCGACCGAGCAAGCGATAAACCGCCTTAAACTTTAGAAGCAGAAGTGTAATTTGAAAAAGAAGAAAAATGAAGAAAAACTTACAGGATCATCGGGCTCCATGTCGAGTCTCGAAAATAAATCTTCGACGACGGTATCAGGGCTTTTCAGATGATATAATTCCCGTTCTATGCCTGTTTTGACTTCTTCGGATAATTGCTCTTCAAGCATAACCAAGGCTGACATCAATGAAATGAGATCCTGACAGGTGTCTTCGTCCTGGGAGAGGACAGGAGTAGTTTTGAACCTCGAAGCATAGGATTTTTCGTTGGAAAGCATGAGATGTTCCAAGGCTTCCATCGGTCGAAGAAGAGAGAAGGAGGATTTTTTGAGCAGAGCTATTCCATAGACGCCAGGAAGCAAAAGAAGTCCAACGGGTCTTGTGCCATTGACGTGATACTGTATGACGCAGGAGTAAAATTTGGACCAGCAACGATTAGCTATTTCGAGATAATCCTCGTCCATCAACTCGTAATCCATCACTTCCGTTTGTATCTCAGCTTCCACAGCCATACTGATGCGTTCTTTGAGAATCGCAGGCGAAAGAGTCATATCAGCGATCAAATTCGATCTTCTGTGAATACTAAGAGCCCGAGTGATATCGGTTAAGGAAAATTGTCCAGGATGAAAGATGTAATTGATGTAAGCTTGTCGGGGATCGGTGCCTGGATCACTAACGATGTAATCGCGATCAGGAGGCTGCTCCAGGATCGCGGTTTCCCATTCGGAATTAACTTGTGCTCCGCTCAGAGGAAGCTGCGCATGAGTCACCGCTACGGTGTCCATGTCGGTTGTCCTCCACACAGCCCACAAGCGAGTCGGAGTGAAAGCAAAATCAACGAGGTGTTGCTGAAAAAACGGTTTCAATGTCCCAATTTTTACGAATCCATGAAAAAAACGAACTTAACCCTAGAACGGTAACCTGGGGTCAAACACGACCTCAGGCGACTTTAAATCCCGCGCCCTTTCTCTCTTTCTTTGTTCTCCCGTTTTTTATCGTTTCGCCACATTTTTAATTCATTTTTTGAATTCAAGCGAAACCGCCTCAGGCTCACGTGATCCTGCGTTGAAAAACGAGAAGAATGAGCCCAAGTTGAACCCTTTTCGTTAAATTTTACCGGAGATATAAATCTTTCAAAATTTGGGTCATTTATGACTCCAGGATACCGGAATAGGTAAAAAAAAATGAGGTTACCGTTCCAGGGTTAACAAAACTAAATACCGTTTGCTATTAAAGTTTGCACCGTTGGAACTCGAACAAAAATACATTTTTACTCATTATTTTACAAATTTTTCCTGAAAACTCATTTCAGTTCTGAAGAAATATTATTCATTTGTCTCAGTTATTACTATTTTCTCGAAGAAACATCATCAGAAATTTAACCGTTTAAATGTTAATGGGAAGACTTGAAATTACGCGGGAAGAATTTGAAGAGATTTTTCGTACGCAGAAGCTGGAAAATTTCATGGAAATAAAATAAAATCCCTTATTCAATGCACAAAACTCAATCAGTTCCATCAGAATCTCTATTTTGCTTGTAAACACTTGACCCAAATGTGATAAATATCAATTTTCAATATGAAAAATTGATGTTGCACAAGTTTGCGACCGATTTTTCGGAGCTATACTTACATCCGGTGCAAAAAGCGTGCAAGTTCTGACGAATTTGAATAGTCCAGCATCTTGCACAGGCTTGAGAATACTGAATTCGCAGCCAGTCCCAAATTTGAGGTACGTGCCTAAATAAAGCTCGTTATCCGAGCCAAGGACTTTCCGTAGCATGTGGCCATGAGCTCCTTGCGAAGCGACACGATTGTCAATGGCAACATCAGCGACAGCAACGCATTGGGCTTTGTTGCAGGACCACATACGAACGTTGCCCTCGCGACACAAAGCGAAAAGATAAGTGTCGTTGCCACAAGTGTGTATGACGAGGGACATGGCGACTTGGCCTTCGGAGCTCCGGCCTCGGAAGGCTGTCGCAATGCCGCTCAAAAATCTCGGCATCATCGAGTCTTGTTTGAGCTCGCTCGTATGCACGAGACCCGTTACCGTATCCAAACGGAGCACGAGAATTGTTCCGGAGTTGTAAGCTAACGCGAAAAGCGCCTCTTCGTGTGGCAGCGTTAGCCATGATGCTGCTGCGTGGGGAACCGGAGAATCTGAGCAAAAACGAAACACGAAAAATATATTGCTTTTTTACGAGATGAAAACACATTCGTAGAAAAAAATCGAAAACTTTATCGATCAAATATCAACAGCTATAAAGTGACATTTCTCTTACGAATGAGACAGTAATGATTTACTAATGTAACCCTCAAACGGTAACTTGGGGTCGAAAACGACCCCAGGCGACTTTAAATCCCTTTCTGCCTTCGTTCTCCCGTTTTTTATCGTTTTCTGACCCATTTTTGACTGATTTTTTTTACTTCAAGAAAAATTGCCTCAAGCTCACGTGATCCTGCATTAAAAAACGAAAAGAATGAGCCCAAGTTGAACCCGTTTCGTTAAATTTTACCGGAGATATGAGTTTTCTAAAATTGGGGTCATTTATGACCCCGGGTTATTGGAATAGGTAAAAAAAAAAAAGGTTACCGTTTCAGGGTTAATTGGAAAGATTGGAAGAAACGGAAATACGAAGTACGAATAAAATTACAAACCAAAAATAGCAGAAGGCAAGAGAAATATAAAATGTTTGTAGCATCAAAAATATTCTTCACTCACTAGTAGTTCCAGCACTGGCAATAACGTGAAAAGTATGAGGATCACGAGCAGAGCGACTAGATGCTTCGCCTAGTATCGACTGTACACTGAGGTCAGGATGAGAACCCAACAGATGTTCAGTTTTATGGAATTTATCAGGATGAGAAAAAGTGAGCTTGTGGATGCTGGAGACTGTGACAACTAGTATGATAACGGAATTGACAGTTTCGTGAATTGAAATTCCATCCAAAATTGGAGTGTCCGTGAATTTATATCGAAGATTGCAATTGGCGAGATTAACGTCGAGACTGTGTTCCACGAGTTCGAGCACGTCGTGGCATATGCGCCAATAGATGAAACGATTGCGCGTGTAGTATTTGGTGTTGTCCTTGTACGAATAACCGCCGGCTCTCTCAGGCACTTTTATATCTTGCAAAGTACTTTGGCTTCCACCTGAAAGGACAAATAAAAACATCAGTTTATGATTTTGAAGTTTGCATCGCTGGAATGCAACAAAATACTCCTTTTTCTTCAACCGAGTTCATGATTATTATCTTATATTAGCCATGCCTGTGGGCTTCGCCCCACAGCACAGCAAGTCGGCGCTTAATATGGAAAGTTAAAAATTGCCATGATTTTAGAAATTCATTGAACAATGAATCAAAAACATAGTTGTTCCAATTGTGGTGGAAACTCTAAATTTTTGATACTATTGTTATTTCACTTTATAGGAATATGAAGATTTAGTAAATAAAAATATGGCCTGTTAAAAAATTCAGATTCTGGAATACGAGATTTTGTGACTTCACAAAAATCCTTGGCTTTTGTTAGAACCGTTATATGTTTTGTTGTCGCCAAGAATTTACATGAACAATAAAGTCCTTGTAAAAAAGAAGAAAGTGTGAAGTGCATTCTGTAAACGGTGTTGAAGTTTGCATCCTTGGAATGCAACAAAAACTGTTTATTTTTTATAGCAGAGGACAGAAATTTCATACAGTATTTGTCAACGATTATGGGAGAGTCTTCTTTTTCATTCAAAAACAGAATTTTCTATAAAAAATTGGAACAAGTGGATTAAGTGAGAAAATAATGAATACCAAATATTTTTTTCGCTGTATCCCAACGATGCAAACTTCAGTATCATTTCTGTAGGTTGTATGAAAACTGTGGAATCTTCAATAGAAAACATCGCGAGTATGAAATAATGGATAAATCGAGTCATTGCATCGTTCCGCGCGATTTTGGCAGTTTCATTGAAAAAAAAGCTTCGTCGAGAGAACAACCTTTATTAACAATCGAATATGTTGATCATTGTAAAGAAAGGCGATGGTGGCGCGTAGGAGTTGCAACTTTTTTTGAGGTTAAGGAAGCACGTTCGGAGGTGCAAAAGACAGAATAATTGAAAACTAGAACACCTAACAGCGAAGGAATACAATAGATCTTGCTGCTTTCTTATGGCGAGGCACGTCGATATGATAACGAATAATTTTATCTCAGTTGCAGCAAAACGCCGGCGATTACTATAAGGTTATGTTGTTCGACGCTCACCGGTATTTAGAATTATTTCCTTCCATTTTTCTGGTAGAGTCTGATCGGGAACCACTTCACGATATCCCAGTGGAAATTCTAACATTTTATTATTCACATGTATATTTTAAAACACAAATTTTACTTGATATCGTTTGTTTTTAACAAGCCTTTAAATTCGAAGATACGCAACCGTTGAACATTTTTGAGCGGGTTTATAGCGACTAGTTATATCGATACATTGTTACCAATCTCGTAGGTAGACCCTGAAAATTTCATGCTGACGTTGAGAAAGGAAGATTTCTGGTATCTGGGGAATTTGAAATTCATCGCGACTGCTCTCTGGTCTGCATTCTATCATTTTTGATAATATTGATCCGGGCAAAATAAGGAATCATACCCAATCGTGCACGCGTATTGTCCCAAAGGCCTAAAAACACGGGCAGTCGCAGTGATGAACTGTCCACAGTAAAGGTAAACAGTGCTGCACTATCGTTACGAGTCACCCAAGTCCTTTGAATTCTCTAAAGTAAAATTTTCTCGAACGATATTTCCTGGATAACGGAAATTCTTCATTCGATCGGAGGATCCGTTGTGCATGAAAGTTTTTCACATTCCAAATTTGCAGCAGTCTTACACGTTCTTTATCAATTGTTGCCTTTTTTTCTGAAGAAAATTGCACACGTTTTTTTCGTCATTCCGCCAGGACGAGTGAGAAAGATTGTCACGACAATTTTTCACGTAATTCTCATTGGAGGAAATTACATGATTTGTTAATTAGCATATTTTTTAACACGAATTACAATTAAATTATTTGTACAATGGAAATCGTAAATTTAAAAGTTAAGCCCATCTCACATTTATTGGGGAGCTCCTCTGAACCCATTGGCGAGGTAGTTCGTGGTTTTTCCTAATATATTTGCAGAAGTGGCTTTCCTAACTTTTTATTCCAAGATCGAGTCCTTATTCGCTTGATCCAGAGTTCGAAGTGTCTCTGCTTATGTGCCCAATAAGGACAGCTCTTGACAAAAGGATTCCCCCAAATAGAAACTCTGTCTCAAATCACCAATTTTTACGCACGAGGGTTAATAGTTGAAAATTTCAGTGCCAATTTCAATTTTCAAAGTTTCTCCCCACGTGACGTTGAACCAAGTTTTTTCAAGGAAATCTTCCGATAACACCATTGACGATAACATAGTGCATGACATATACAGTCGTGCAACTTTACTTGAACGCAGGAAATCGTGTCCACCTCGTAACAACTATTATGAGTCATAGTATCTATAAAAGAAAGTTGCACCGTGATAAGCGATCAGTTGACATGCGGTTATCGTGTATAGTCAGTAAATCGCGAGACTACTAACGTATTAAAAGAAAAGTTTACTGACGATGGCGTACAGAACGATCCGTACTAATGAACCGATACAGTTGGAAAAGCTATACAACGATCTGAAAAACTGGGAGTTTTGGAAAGAGCCAGAACCGTTAAGTCTACGGGAAGTGTACACAAAATTCAATGTAGATATTGAAAACGATCCAATGAATAAATTCCTGTTTATAATTCTAACTAAGGCTCGTGGGTTCGTGGAAGTGCCGCGGCGGTTGGGACAACCGGAAACGTTAGTAACCGTAAATCAGGAAATATTAAAACGGTGCAGATACAGCCACGACACTTTTGCTGGATACTCATCGTTATTGAAGAATCATCCACATTTGGACTTCGCAGAAGTTCCTGGATGCTCGTCGATGGTGCTGCAAGCGTCAGATTTCGAAAACAGCTTCTGGAAAATGCGTTCAATCGACGACAAACACTTGACGTATCGGCGCATGCGATACATTTTTGACAAGTATATCGAATACGAAAGGGATTACTTATCTCGTTCGGTAGATCGATTGAAAGAGGAAAAGCGTCTAGTAGAAAATGAGAAGCGTCAGTTGGAAGCGAAACTACGAGATGTTAGACGAGTACTTGACGACGACGTCGCTGGCTTAGCGGCATTGCATTTCGAATAAAACACTTTGATTTAAATCTTTATACAAATGTCACAATCATCACTTTGTATATTTGAAATTTTTGGATCGCTGATCGATTTTCTCATGAATAAATATGAAAGCTTCCGTTTGAAATTATCGACGACGACGACGAGTGAAATGTTTTGTTTGGCTCGTGCCTTCAACTCGAACATCGTGAATTATTTTCGCTTTGGCTTTCTATTTTATGGCATTTCCATCCTTAGGGATTATATGGGGGAAAGCAGATGGATCGGATATTCGAATTTGATATGAATGATTGAATTTTTGAATTTGAATGATATTTCGAATTTTACGAAAATCTGAGTTTTTTGAAAAATCGTCCAACCGCTCTAAATTCTACAAATTTTGTGAAATATTGTGTATAAGTCTAGAAAAGTCGTCGAAATTATATCATTTCAATGCAAATACAAAAAACGCTGCAAAGTGAAATTCGCTAATTGCTCCGTTAAGATGCTCAAGATGCACGATGCTCAAAGATTTTTTTTTAGTTCCGAGCTGGTGAAATTTTTTTTTTTTACATTTGAATAGATTCCGCGTGGTATAGATTTCCACGTTTTGTTGCTCACGATAAAGCACCTGAAGAATAAGTGAATCGATTTACAACAGCATCGATTTTTATTTCAAATTCCAATGTAAGAATCTTCTCCAATTTACATTTTTTCTCTTTTCCATTAATGTTTTTATTGTTTCTCAAAAGTTTGGGAAAATGCAGGAGATGAACGATTTTAAGATTTTTGATTATGAATGCTACATGACCTTTTTCATCGACTTTGTTTACCATACAATTAACGGAATAAGAGAAAACGCACACACGAAGACACGTCTACAAGTGCGAGGGAGATCATATCATAAGATCAAAGATCGGCGACGCGCGAGCGCGAAAGAGACGAAACGTTACCTGATCCTAACCAAAGTTACGACGAACAAACTATTCGAATCATCTCCATTCTATCTGTAGTGCCACCTATTCTCTTTGAAAATATCTCGAGAGACTACAAGGACATTATATTGTGTTTCGTGGCATATTGATCAAAATATTATTCATTCGAAAAACAAAATGTTCCCTAAATTTATACTCACTATATTTTATGAAATCAAAAAAATTTCACTGGGGTAAAAAAAACAATGCGAAAAGTAAGGTTAAAGATTGACACGGCTGATGACGGCAACAAGGTTGTGACGTCACCGAATAACTTTCGGATAAACTCGAGCGCTTACGACTTCCGTCGATCTAAAAAAAACTAACAGACTGTTTCGAGGTGAATTTTTCTCGTAGTTGCATTAATTTAAATGATTATCGAATAAAAAATCATAATAAACGTAAAATTTTTCAAGTATCAAATAGAAATTTGGAGTTGTTCGAAAAAAACGTTATCTTGCAACAAAGTTTATGAAAAATGCAGAGTCCCTGGATAGCAAACGTGAATGTTGTGTTTAGTACCGAGAAACGCCGCCAGTCGGATTTCGGTGTTTGGTATGGTTGATTCGAGCAACGCTATAGTGTCTTCGTGATAAGTAGTTGGTGGGCTTTTCGTGCGCGTTATTATACATTGCGAGCGATTGATGTACCGGCCAATGGCCGACCCAACGTTGTCGGTGCCGCGTACATTTTGCCCGCGCAAACATTTCACGCGTAATAACGAATAGAGTAGTGATAATTAAGAGAAAATCACGACTATACGTCGGACATCGAAGTGAATCGACGATTTATTCCCAACAAACTTTCTTATCAACGTTTTTTTTCTCGTTTTTTTCAAGTTGTTCATCATAATCGCGGCGTTTGTACACACGAGACAAAAAAAAAATAAAAAACCAACTCATTTTCTTCGAGTGCCGCGCGGAAAAACATTAATCGGGGGTACGGAGCTGCGTAATTTCGGGAATATCCGTTACGGAAAAAACGAGTGAGTTTTATCATAATTCGACATAAATATACACTCATATATATATATATATATATATATATATATCGATACGATATAAATATATATAGTTTTGCATACAACACCGCGGGAACTCGACTTTGGGATATCTACGCTATCTCAATGGAACTGCTTATGTGCTCTTTCGTGTATCTCCGGTGCCACGATTCGGCTCCGCGCGCGCACACATTATCCCGCACCTATAGCCGCCGTCTCTCTTATCTACACGGTTTTTTTTGTCACGATATTTTTCTGATATCCGTAACCGTATAATTACGTATGACTCTTGTATGCATCCTCCAAGCGTTCACCGCTAAAATAGACGCTGCTGTCCACCCCCTCCTCTCTGTGGCTTCGCCCCTCTTTCTTTTCTTCTGGTGCCTCAACATTCCCGCGATGTTTTGTATACTCACATAAATTTCCGATTCTTTCTTTTTTCGCTCTCTTTCTCTCTCTCTCCCCCCCCCCCCTCTCACTCTTTCTGTCTCTCTTTTCCTTGTCTCGCTCTCGGGTAGATGTTGGAGATCGCCGAGAATATACATGAATGTAAATTCACGATAGCGTCAGGTGACCCGGCTAATCGAGCTTCTAGCAAATTCAAGAATCATCGGACCACACCATTATTATCATGATTCTTGCCATTACACATTGAATCTTCACGAATATATCGAACGAAATAACTCGTGTACGAAGAACTGACTTTTGCGTTTTACCAGCTTCTCAACGACTTGTTGCTAACACAAAACTTGGCCAATTTATGACGATGTTGAAGTTGGCATCGTTGGAATGCAATGGAATTCTGTTCTTTCTTCAGCAGAACTCATAATTATTATTCAATATTTAGTCTGGACACTAAAACGATCCTCTCTTGCAACCCAAAAACTCAATCAACACGAAAATTGCCACGATTTTCAAAATTCAATAAAGAATGAATAGAAAAAATATTTTTCACTTAATTTAGACATAAACAGCTAATATTGGTCGAAACTAGAAATCGTCCTTAAACGATTGAAATTAGGTTCATTTTACTTTTCTCCACATATTTCCAGCAAACAGAATAACACGAAATCAATTTTTGTGGACGAATCTTCTGATTGTAGAATTTGGAAACTTGCTTTCTTTCCCGTTCATAACCCTGTGGTTGCTACAACAACACGTCTTCTTCTGACCTTTTTCTTTGTAAACAAACAAATTATTCCAAAATTACTCCTTTTTACAAATTCTCTCACAATAATTCGTTTCTTTTATTTTAAAAAACGAACATTATTCACAATGTTAAATTTTTCTCTAACGGAATGCAACAAAATTCATCATTTTTACATTTATTGAGAAACTCAACAGTAAACATTTGAAGTTCGATTTTGACGAGTTCGCTGCACAGGCTAAGATTTTTTAATGCCAATAAAAATGTAGCCAAATTGCTATCGAGCAAATTTTCGTTGCCAAGCTAAAACTTTTGATGCGATAACTGCGTAAAATTGCGGTTTAACGATCAATAGTGAATTATAAACTTTGGAATCTGGGGAAATGCGGTTCCGGGCGCAACTGGAATTCCGATGATGGCCTACGAACTTGTTCAGGTTATTCGATCTGTAAAAATTCATTGGGGGATTATACATTTTTCTGGTTGCTTGTGTGCAGAATCTTGACTGCTGAGTTTCGGCTTCTGGACTTGGGCAAAAATGGTAGAATCGGATCACGGAGAGGCAGCGGAGGAAGTGAAGACAATGCCTGTGTCGGGCGGAGGTGACGTAGAAGCCAAGAAAGTTGAGTCGGTGGCCAAGCGGCCACGAGAGGATTCTTCGGGAGACGAGAGCAGCAAGTTGCCGCACAAGAGACAACGCAGCGAGGCCAATGATCACTCTCCGGAGCCAGATACGGAAAAAGTTGCTGAACCAGCTCACAAAACTAACGGCAGTAGTACTCTCAATAATGACGATACAATGAATGTCGACGATGAAGAATTATCCAACGAGAATTCGAAAAATGCATCCGCTAACTCGGAAGATAAAACCGATGATGTGGTCTCCGCGGACGAAAAAGAATCTGAGGAAAAAACTCACAACGACTCGTCGACCAAAAATGAAGACGCCGAACAGAAGGACGAAAACATAGATAAGAAAGACGAGAAAGACGAAAATGGAGAAAAGGTAATTTTCATTTCATTGATATTGAGGTTAAAATTGTCTAAACGGATAAAAGTTGTTGAATAATCCGCTGTGATAAAAAGCTTGAATGATACGTAATGAATGTTGAATTTGCAGAACGAAGTAAGCTCGAAAGAGAAAGCTGAGGATGATGAGGAAGAAGAGGAGGAGGAGGAGGAAGTCGAGGATGAGAAAGTTTCGTCAAGCAAAGAGAAAGGATCGGAGGAAAAAAAGGTGGTAAAGGCAAACGTGAGTAAGTCGAAAACCAAAGATCCTGAGGTAGTGGATGGTCTCGAGATGTCGGTCGAATGTGCGAGCGACAAGGAACAATCGAGTTCGGAAGTAGAAGAAGACGAGGAGAAGAAAAAAACGAGGCCAAAGACGATAATTGTAAAGGCAAAACCGAACGATTCGGAGCTTGACGCTAGTACGACGGAGGGTGAAAAATCTGAAGACGAAGAAGAGAAGAAATCGAAGAAAACACCTAAAGGAGGAAAATCATCACCGGAAGGAAAAGGTCGAAAAAGAGGAAAGAAGAAGGGCTTTACGAAGGTGGTCGTTTCCGGTAGCGAAGATTCCGACGACGATGCATCAGAAGACGAAGATTATAGTCCACGAACCAAAAAGAAAATGAAGAAAGCATCGCCAGCCAAGAAAACCGGCAAAACTCCAGGTAGAAAGCGTGGCCGGCAACCTAAAAAAGTTGCCAAACAGTCGGAAGAAGAAGATTCTGACGAACAGGACGACGACGAGCCTAAAGTCAAAAAAGGAAAAGAAAAAAGTCGCAAGAAGTCTGTCGGCAGCGAAGATGAGGACAAAAGTGAAGACGATACCACTGAAGCCGTACGAAAAAATGGAAAGAAAAACAGCAAAGCTGTGAGTATGAATCTTTAATAAAAATATTCGAAAAAAAAACCAAAAAAACAAAAAAACGAATCGATGGAGAAAGTCTATGTTTTAATGAAGTATAACTGAAAAAGTAAAATCTAAGGCCATCTGCTTTTTGTACATTCGGTAAAAATTCGTTGGTTCATTTAATTAGAAATTTTCAAGAAAAATAGCATTATCGTGTTTTTTGAAGCCAGCACTTTATTTTCTAAAGTGGACAAATCTTATCGCCAACAGAAATAATCTCAACGTGAACTGAGCGAGAAAAAATCACGAGGTTGAAGTTTGCATCGTTGGAATGCAACGAAATTCTTTATTTTCCTTAGCAAAGCTCGTTATTAAAATGCAGAATAGAAATACGATGATAAAACGATCAGTTTTCGCGACCTGAAAAGTATATCGGCTTAAAAAATTCGGATAATTTTGAAAATGAAACAAATCATCGGTAAAAAGAAATATTTTCCGTTGCATTCCAACGTTGCGAACTTGAGCTTCATGAAAAAATCTGCAAAGGCTAAAAATTTCTATCGTTAAATGAATGGGGAAAATGTTTGCAGCGTCCAGAGGATGATAAGAGGATACAGTCATTGAAGAAGTATTTCCCGATGGCGGGTATAACAATAAAATCGTATGAAGAATTTTGGGCTGGTTGTAAAACGAATACAGCGCGTTTGGCGCGCATGAAAGAGGCCCTCGCTCTTCAAGGAGTCGTCGGCAGGCCGACAATGGAGAAATGCAAGAAAGCAAAAGCGCGTATGGAACTTAAGAAGGAAGCCGAAGCCATTGGAGCTGTTGACCCCGAAAATATAACCGAAGGTAAGCTTTCGTGAGTGGCCCTTCAGTCGTCGCTAGCGAATACAGATCGGCCATTGAACACTAGATTCCGTCACCGACGTTTAACCTTAGAACGGCGACTTTAAATCCCGCGCCCTTTCTCCCTCCGTTCTCCCGTTTTCTATCGCTGTAACGCATTTTTTACTAATTTTTCACTTCAAGCAAAATTGCCCCAGGCTCACGTGATCCTGCATTAAAAAACCAAAAGAATGAGCTCAAGTTGAACCCTTTTCGTTAAATTTTACCGGAGATATGAATTTTTCAAAATTGGGGTCATTTATGACCCCAGGTTACCGGAATAGGTAAAGAAAAATAAGTTAATCGTTCTAGGGTTAAAAATTCATCGAATAATCATGTTCTCAGTAAAAACTCGATGATAATGTGCTATTGGTAAATTTGTATTCATTACTCGCTGCTTTCGCAATTGTTATCAATATTTTTCTGCGATAATAAGAGACTCGACACAAGACTATAACGTTACAATGTTTTTTTGTAAACGAAAGGACGAGTGACCCGAGCACGACGAGGTAAATCGGATGTTTCCAAAGAGGATACGCCATCGCGACGGGATTCGCGCGGGGGTTACAAAAGGGTATCAGCAGTGGTGGACAGTGAATCGGAGTGACGCCGCGCGCACAAAAGATGTTTCGCGCCTGATGAAAGGGATGCGGATAATTCGTCGAACGAAAATCGCCCAGAATGAATATTTTTCTTTCGCTCTGCAAGTACCTAATTATAGAACCTATAATTATAAATAGATATATACGAAGGTAAAAATGATTTAAACAACAAAAAAAAGGAAAAAAAAGAAACAAGCATAATTACCTGCACATAGGAGCTCATAAAACACACGAGTGATCATTCAATGAATTTATCGTCGAAATAAAGCGACGTCGTGACGGTGTGAGAATCGGGTTCTATAGACGAAACAAAGAAAAAGAAAACAATCGGAATAACTTGGCGTCGACTTTCCATGATCGTTCAAAATTAAGTTTAACAAATTTTAACTAGAAAAACGCGCGGAAAAAAACGAAGCACGGGGGTCGTCTCTGGCCCATTTCGGATGTGCGGGTGTGCTTATGCGCGCGTGGACAAGTGTGAGTGTGTATGTGTGTATATCCCTGCTGGTCTGTGTGTAAATTCAAGATTGTTCCTCCCCTTTCAAACTGTGCATAAAAATATATCAGAATCTTTGTTCGAATGGCCCTGGAAGGCAAGAAAAACCGTTCATCCTTCGAATATGATAGTCTCGCTTCATTCACCGAAGGCAATTGAAAATATTTTGGTACATATTCCAGAAGCAAAAAACGAAGAACAAATAACATTTTGTACTCGCTTGGCTAAATTTTAAATTAATGATTAAAATGGAGGAATGTAAGAAAGAAGGTTAAAAAAAAAAAAAAAAAAAAAAAGTAATTCATTACTAATAGAAATGTTTGCCACGGCGGAATAATATGTCGAACGTCGAGAATCCAACACATCCCTGGATATGAGAGTACGAGTTTATGAGCACGTATTTTTTAATTTTTTCCTTCGTTGTTTCTCAAATTCGAATGACTGCATTTCGTTTATGCTCGTTTCGCCGACTATTGAAAACAAAAATGAATAAATATAAATAAAGATTTTTAACGCCACAACGTTGTTTTTTGATGAAAATTAATTTTGCGTTTTTTTCCTCCACTACGCCTACACGGTTCCGTTCTTGAGAATGGACAATAAGATTACGTTTAACAGAAACAACAAGTTTGTGGTTAGATTATTGTTTGATTCAATGTTTAAATATCCGTTTATATAATTTTCTTTCATTTTAATGGAACTTGTTATTCGTTTAATGTTAATTAAGACCCTATTGTTGTCTCGAATGAAGATTTCGGGTGTAATCTCCAGAATTTAATAAATTAAAAACAACTTGATCCTTCTTTCCAAAAATTGTCGACACTCGTTTATGCGTTTTTTTTGAAACACATACAAATTACGAAAATATGTATTTTTCATTTTATAACTTTTACGTTCCAGTATTGTGCACCGGTACGCAGAAAAACTGCATACAAAAATAACGACAATGCAAACGTTTATATTTACAGATTTTTCCCATCCTTGAGTTCGTAAAAAAAAAAAACAATTTTTCTGCTCGATTTTGATCCCGTTATTAAAAGCAGTGTACTTCGGAGATTTGGAACAAATTTTAACTTGATTCGGCCATCACTTAAGAACGTTGTAAGCAAAACTTTCTATCGATAGAATTCCTTTAAATTTGCACCACACAAAGAGAATAGTGATGTTTAATAGCTCGAGCAATTTTAAAAGGTTTCACCATGTAGAATTCGAGATTTTTATTTATAAAAATCACAATTTTCAGTATTTTCTCATAAGAGCGTGTAAAGTCCCAATTTTCAACATTAAATATTTCGATTTCTAAATGGCGAAGCCTCTTAAAACTTTGCATACACTTTTATGTAACATCGAAGAGGCTTTATTTAGTTTTTCAAAAAAAAATCGGTCGTAACATTTTTTAGAAATTTTGTTTATTATATAACAAATACGGATTCCCTCGGACAATCTTCGGTTTAGAGTATGTTGTTCTTTAGTCAATTTGTAAGAACTTTTTTTAATGAACTTAGGGTCGCAAACCATTTTGAATGTAAGAAAATTGAAAACAAACATTTAGATTTGACCGTTGCCATACACTGGGAAAATCTCAGTTTTCAGAGCACTACTCAACTTGTTTGTCATTTTTTCTCACTTGGACGTGTTTTCGAAAAATCCACGAATAACCGTACAGAATTTCATAAATAAAACTGCAACAGTCGAAAAGTCATTCTTTATTGAAAATCATTTTTGGAAAAAAAATCGTCGATAATATATTTGGATTTTCTAAAGCCTGGAAAAACTATCACAAATGCTTTGACTTGAAAATTTTGTAATTTCTTAAATGTCGCTCCATGCCGCGGTGATAAAAATAACGAGTCGTTTTTCGAATCATATTGAAACAACTAATTAAACAGAATCATCGAAAAGTGAACATTTTATTCTACGTACACATTTGTTACGTACTCTGCACAAATTTCGTTTTCATTTCAGGTTAATTTTTGGAAATAGTGAATAAAAATACTTGTGGTATGTTGCGCATAGAGAGAAAACTTGAATATACGATTTTTCAACTGGTTCGTTCGTTTAGGAACGTGGTGATGCATTCTTTACTGCAAAATGGTCTGTCCTCTTTGATAGCCATTTTCCCATTGAGCAAACTCTTTTTACACGTTGCACAACAGAAACATTGATCGTTTGCGTGGAAGTTGAGGTTCTTAACTGCTACGCCTTGCTGATCGGCTGCTATCACTCCTCGGCAGGTGCAACAAGTCTTTGCGTATGTTTTTTGATAACAAGGCAAACAGAGAGGACGATCGTTCTCGGAAATGTATTGTTGACCTGCTAATGGCACATCACAGTCCCAACAACAAAAGTGCTTTACGTGATAATTGTGACCCTCGGCAACAGTGTATTCCCTGACAAATATCAACTGCAACAAAACAACGATTATGACGATGAGGAAATGTCAAACTTGTGAAGGGAAAAATCGTCATTTTATAAATCATGAATTTATTTTCGTGAAGTAAATCAATTTGTCATGCAACTGTTGACAAAGTTGAGCTTGTTTCTACGAACAATTGGAATTTCATTTGGAAATTGAAGGCTTCGGTTAACCCTTCGAGTCCACACATCTTATAAGTGCATATTGGGTCAATTTGACCCAAAGCGTTTTTCAAACCGTCGTATTCCGCTAAATATGCATTTTTTGTGTTTTTTTTCTTTTTGCAGAGACGATTTTTGTAGAAAATTATTCATAATTCATGGTCCTAAATTTATTTTTTTACGAAAACTGAAATTAAATGCCAAGAAATCGGCAATATAAAATTGTTGGGGTCAAAATGACCCAGTATGCACTCGAAGGGTTAATTCAACGTTCACGTTATTTAGTCTAGAAAATTATTATAATGGAAAAAGTGAGAAATCCGAAAAATAAAATTGAGATTTTTGGATTTTAACAGGAAGCTGCAATCGTGACTTACCTCGTCGCAGGCGAAACATCTTGGAATTTCCAAAAGTGTAGGAAGATCACGACCACAATAAAGTTTGCCTTTGTAGTAAAAGTAAACAAGATCGGCGAGGAGTTCGTTACAAACGGAGCAAACGAAGCAGCCAGGATGCCAGAAAGAGTCGCGGGCTTTTTCAGCTGTGACGACAACGTCGTCGGTGCGTATTGGTTCTTGGCACTGGTGACAATTGTGCACTTTGGAATGGTTAACAGACATTTCTTCCATGGCACCTCGGAGACGATCGACGTTTACGGGATTCTGTACTATACCCGAGGAGACTCTGGCTTGTTCAGGGAATATCTGATTGTTTAATTCTTCCGATTGAATGAGGTTCGAATTGCCAGGCCCATAATTGCTCAGTTCAGCTCGCAATGATTGGCAGCTCGTGGCTGGAGCGACGAGGGAACTGTGACTCGAATTTGGACCACTGAGTGTGTCTTTGAGCGAATGATTTTCATCCTGGGCAGCCGTGACGTTGTTGGCTGACTGATCAGGCCTGACAGCATAATTTTCCCAAATGCCTCTCATTATCGCCCTCCTGGGGTCGTTGCTAAAGTTTTCTTTGTGACTTCGTTCAGGAATTTTGAGCTCCTGCGATGTTCCACTGTTCTCGAGAATGTTGAATCCTTCGTGAAGGTTATTCGTACCTAACGGGTAATTTTCAGGGTAATGGTTCGGCAAATGGTCTTGATCGGTAACAGCAACTCCGGAAGTGACGTCGTTCCTGTCTGATTCCTTGTCGAATGCTCCCTGTCGTCGGAGCTGGTCAGCTCGCTTGGATTTCGCTCCGTTCTCTCTTTTCTCGCCAACTGTAAGTTCTCGCGAATTCGCGGCGCCTCGCAGGTTCACAGGTTCGTCCTTTGCGCTGTATTTCGAAGTAAGTTTTTCGCGTATCAACGAAAGACCCTCTTGGCCGAGAGTACTGCCAATAATATCGTGCGCATGAATCGCGCTCGGGGGCAGCAACGCCTCGTTCAACATTTTTTCAGCCAATAATGAATTTTCCTCATAATGACGATTCCGAGCGATAGTCTCTTCTTCGTCTGTCATTTCGGACTTTCTTGAACGATCACCGATTGGCCTGCACAAAGCTGCCGAACTCTCAGGGTTAATGATCGAGTTTGTAGCCGAAGAAAAAGCGATTTCTTGGCCACCGATTGTGCCGGACTTTGCGTAACAACTCGATCCGCGATTCTCATTGTTTTCTGTTGTTCCTAAATTTTCATTATTTCCCAGGAGCGTGGATATGCCACGATTCTCGTCATTCATCAAATTTGAAGCTGCGAATCCCACAGCCGGATCGAGGGTGTTTCTCGTGTCAGAATTTTCCGACTCTCGGTCATTAGTTTTCGTCTTGTTTTCACTTCCGACGTTCATCGCACTCGGTCTCATGAAATTAACCGGGGAATTGCGCGTTCCTCTCACGGCCATCGAACTCGTTATTTCCCCGTCGTTTCGAACATTCGCCAGAGCTCTGTGATATCTTCCTTGTGGGGAGTTCTCTGTCATCGAATTTCCGAATTCCGGTGAACGGACGCTTTCGAAACGTGCTGAAGCACTTGGGCTCTGATCGCGCAAGCCCGAACTCGTGCCACGATTACCAGGACCGACCGGCGACTCCGAGGACCCCAGCGGACTCGGATATCCTGTTTTTGGCACGAAACTGCTTGGGGTTCGGAGATTCAAGCGATGGCCCGTTTCCGGCTGATTTTGTTTGTGTTTCGGACTGAAACGGTTCATATCTGCGGCGTTCGCTGGTGTCATCAGGGAACGATCGAATGGACGAGCACCCATGGCCTGTGGAATTCAAAAAATTGCCTCATTGTTATTTCAGAAATAGGCTACTAAGGGGTCTTTCATTTTCTTGGAAAAAAAATCGGTCTCTCGGTCCAGTTTCCCTATTTCCAAGGACCACCGTTATTGATTTTTTTTTTTTATTCGAAAAGAACTTTCGTTTTTCTTGAATTATCAATGCTCGTCAATAATTCACGTCAAAATTTTTGACGATATTGAAGTTTGCATCGTTGGAATGCAACGAAAAGTATTCTGTTCATTCCCCATTTTTTATTTATTTTCGAAAATGCCTCAATTTTTCGTTGCCATTCAGCTTCTGATTTGCAAAAATTTTCATATTCTTGCACTTATCGGTTATCGGAACAGTTCAAGAGGCCCAGGGAATTTTTCAACATTGCGAACATTTAACGGCAATAAGAAAATGATCCATGAAGTATTGACATTTTTTTTGTCGTTTTATTGTTTGTGGAATGGTTTTCTAGAAGTTTTGTACGTTCGACAATGACCGCGATTATTTTTTGTTAAAGGAATTCTGCTTCTTGGGAAACTAAATAATGTGGGAATTTGTACTTGGAGAGCGATAAATCTGGGCAATAATTAAGCTCGTTATCTTTTCTATTTTTAGGCCAAATATATGAAAATATTCACGAAAACGAAGTGAAACAGTTACCTTTGTCACTTTTCCTTGGCCAACGTATTTCTTCAAGTTCTCTAAATACTTTTCAAACTGTTTCCTTTCGGATTCGCTCAGCTCGTCGCACACTTTGTGATCTATATCGTGCAATGGAAGTTGACGTTGCAATTGCTGTTTTCTCAATGCCGCACCAGCCGAACCTTTTATCGGTAATTTATCCTCGGGCAATGCCTTCATATAATCTGCTGCAAGTTCTTTCGTTGTGTCGGGTGGAGCCCATTCGAACGTCACTTCGTCCTCGGCTTGCTTTTTGTTCACTTTCAATACTGCAAAACAGAAAACGTTACATAGTCTTTTCCAAAAAAATGAATGAATTTCATGTCGTACCAGGATTTTGCAATTTTCATAAGTTCTCGAAGATTAAACATGCAATTTCAAAAAATGGTTATTGATCGTACAAACTTTTCTGAAGACTCATCATGAGTGGATTCTTGTAAGAACAAATTTGCAAAGGAAATTTGAGATCGTTTTTAACCCTTCGAGTGCACACCGGGTCATTTTGACCCCAAACATTTTCTATCACCGATTCTTTGGCATTTAATCGTTTTCGTCAAAAAATAAATTCGAGGCCATAAAATATGGATAACTTGCTACAAGAAACGTCTCTCCAAAAAAAAAATGCATATTTACCGAAATACCACGGTTTGAAAAACGCCTTGGGTCAGATTGACCCAGTATGCACTTATAGGACGTTTACACTCGAAAGGTTAAAATTGACTAAATTTGAGAAATTCAGTCCGAGTTTCGAAAATTCGAAATTTTTTCTTAATTCTCAATCAGCGAATATTGATGTCACTGAGAAGTTATTAATGAAATATGAAATGTGCATGTTTTCATGTTTAAAGCCCAATTATTGTAATTTTTAAATGAGTACCTATCATTTTTTTGTTCGGTTTCCCGGAAGGGCCAAACAAAAGATCGAACTGTGGGAATTCGTCGTTCGGTACGTCGTGATCGTCTCTACTGCATTTACAGTTTTTGCATATCTTTCGCCAAAAGTGAAGATCCAAGCCAGGACACGCTTCACTGCATTTTATACAAGGAGCGCCTGCGCCAACCTCGTGAGCCAGTCGCGGCTGAAAGTAATTATTAATTTTAATATTATTCAAGAGATTTCTTAATTGAAAAGTTCTAGCCTGCAAAGAATCGGTTGATTAATCGCAAACTATAAACAAAATTATAAAAAATAATAAGCGATCGAAAATCGATCTTATGTTTATTGGAGATTCGAACTTTTGGCATCGTCGGGAATCGGGCATTTTTCAAGGATCTGCAAACTCGATTTGTAGAAAAATTGAACGGTTTCGAAAATAAAAATCGTTAATGACGAAAACTTCGTTAATGCAAAACTTTAGGGTCGCTAGAAAATCAATTTTCTTTAACTTCAACAATAAATATCTCGTCATATTTAGCTCTAACTTGTTTGAAAGAGGACGCGATATGTTTTGCGCCAAAACATTGACGAAAATCGAAAGTAAATATAAGAAAGGGGACTTGCATGCCCGAACTACCGGACTTAGCGTGGCGATACGCAATTGTAATCTTATTCAGGCTACACGAGCCTTTTGTTCGGAGAATTTCATAATCTCGTGCATCGTTCTAGATGGATCGTATGTTTCGTCAGTGAAGATTAAAAAATCGTTTGTGATCGATAAGCGGTTCGAAGAATGGAGAAGTAACGTAATTTTGTTGAAATTTCATTTTTTACTTTATTTTAATGACAACAATGAATTTGCCCTTGATCAATGTTAATGAGATTTATTTATTGGCTGTAGTTTTTACGGGAAATTTCTAAACGTACACTGAACGGTTTATTCCTCGTGGAACGTATTCAACGACTTTCATAAATCAATAGTAATTTGGATGATTGTGACGAAAAATATAAAATGACAAAGAATTTTAAAAATGTCCAAACCTTTCGTTTGCGATTCTCTAGTTCGAGCAACCACTTCGGACGATTATCCTCCTGTTCCATCTTTTCGCTTTGTCCCATGGTCACCAATATTGCACTCAGTTGCTTATTTGAGTGGAAAATAACGTTTGAAAACTTAAATTGGACGTTGAAGTGATCACCGGCTGGTCAGTCTCAATTTCAGTGTCAAAATTCGTGGATAACGAATGTCCATATCCATGCGCGAAGAAAAATAAAATGCGAGGATGTAGAATGAGAAAAAAATTCAATTATTAAATTAATTGATTAAGTTATTCTTATGAGTATTCGTTCGTGCACGCGTGTGTTTCAGTCACAAGTTCGCGAGTGACTGGCTTGTAGCTCGATGTACAAAAGACTCTTGTTGCCTCGCTTCTGAGTCATCCAGCTACGATCGAGAGAGAGGCACTCCATCGTAAAACCCCCCACTCGTTCCATGGCTTAACCAGCTGCTGGAATATATTGCCCCTGTATTCATACTGTGGCGGGGTTCACGATCGAGGCACCGACGGTTTGGGCACGTGAAAAAAAAAAACGTGTTTACTCCAGCGAAGTATTGCAATAAAGAAAAAGCAATTCCAATTCTCGCGAAAACATTTTCCATGGTTGCTATTTATTCGAAGACTGGAGTTCAACGAGCAGCCAATTTCATCAAATCGTGTCGAATCACTCAGGGATATTGAAGGATGTATGACATACCACACGTTCGCTTCTCCAAGAAACATGAGTCACGACCTGTGGTCGAAGTTTATATCCATTTTTCTTCGTTCTGTCGACGTCAAGTCAATTCGCAGATTTTCTTTTCGCGTTACGATATTTTATTTTCGATTCAATCAAACCGTTGACTTGGCGATTTCAATCGTATCAAGTTCTAGTTCGACTGCAATGCGAAACATTTACAAAATTGGCATTTGTGTATTTTTTTCCTTACTTTGCGGGAGAAGCTTGCAGGCAAAGTGAAAATTCCAGCAGTATATCCTACGGCGTAAAAGCGTGTGGGTGCATACGTAGTAAAGGAACGATCGCTCGACCCCCTTTCACGAAGGGCACAGCGAAATCCAGCTCTGGATCTTTCGTGCGGTGCAGGCTGCACGAGCTCCACATCATCAAACTAAAACTTTATACTTCGTAAATTCTGCTGACGTGTGTCTCCAAAAAAAAAAATTCTCTGTGCTTTTCGGAGCCTTTGTTTATCGTTTTTTTTTAATCTTAATCGTTTTAGCTTTTTTTCTAGTTTCTGTCTGTCAAATCGGTCAAAACAGATCTCTTGAAATTCTTTAGACAATTATGAATACTGTCGAATAAATAAATTGAAACGTGAGAAGTTGCATTTTCGGAATTAGATTTTGGGATCGTAACGTAAAACGAAACGAAGGTTTATTGTGCAAGGATGAGTTTCTCTGTTTCTTTCTATTTTTCGTTGCCTGTACGCTCGACGAAACGTGTTTGAAAACACGGTCCAGCATCATTCGCAAAAATTCTTGTCTCTCCCCTTCCTTCTCCCGCCATTCGTCCGACGATTTATGCCAACGTGCTCGGAATAGAACGCGTATAGTCCCGCGCTAACGAAGAGGAGCCCTTATCGATGAACTTACCGTGACACAAAAAAATAACAAAAACAAAAAACCATGTCGGATTCGATGTAGGAAATATTTATTGTGTAATTTATTACAACGATGGAATTCAAGTGATACAGCTTGTTCTACGTGATCCCAAATGCCTGGTCAAATTCCTCGCGCGATATCTGAAAATTTCAAAATAGTGATTAACATTTTTCATCTTCGGGAACTTTATGGATAATTCATAAGCAAATTTGGTACGATTCGTTATTAACCCTTAATAGTCACACCTCCAGATTGTGACGTAATAGTCATTGGGGGTGTTGTCAACTCCTCTCACTTTGAAAGGCGATAAATGGTTCAAAAGTCGCAAGCATCGTGAATAAAATAAAAATACGACTATGATGATTGTATTTAATTCGTGCAATTTTTAATATAAAAAAATGTCAAAAAAATAAATTCTGCAACTTATTTGACAAAAAATGATGCAGAAATTGTAATTTTAATGAAAAAAAAAAAAAAAAAACGTTTCATAAGTCTGAAGTAGCATGCTTCCAGGTGGGACTGGTTATATTAGCGACCGTTCCAAAGAGAATACCCCAGGTTTACACCGGCTGCTGCTTCCTACGGCTTCCAAAACTGAACTAACGGGCCCTTTCAAATAGAAATGGTGACGCTCTCTACTAGAAGGTTCAAACCATAGACAGAGGGTGTCATAGGTCCCGTTTTCTCAAAAAATTTCTATTACGTATTGTCGGTCGAAAGCGGCTGGGGTAAAATTAACCCCATGTCACCATTAAGGATTAATTAAGGGGGTATGTGAGTCCAGCTCTTATCGTGGGGGTCGTTCAGGAATTTTCCTCAAAATTCCACGAAAAAGCAACAAAATATCGATTACCCATTATGAATTGATTCTTTGAGGTTTAGTGTTGTTTGGGTTTGTTTGAAAAATATATTTCAACAAGAGATGAAAAAAGTGGATTGACGAGGTGTGGAATTTTGAAGATTTCGTTCGGAGATGTAATTTTTTCGGAAAATCTGGACGGTAACCTCTCAAACGCCCTGAATGAAGATTTTTGGAAATGAATAACTTTGATAATTTGTGAACCTTTTTCTTCTTCAATTTCTTCATCAATGCTATATCCTGGGCAAGCTCGGCGATGTCTTCAGCACTGACGACCTTTCGTTTCTTAGGTTTTTTTGTAAGTCCTTTTTCGATTTTTTCGTTCCTTTTTTCTCTTTTCTTGCCGCGTTTTTCCTGCCGCTCGATCTTTCGCTTCTTCGCTTCGGACCACGGTTCCGTTTGTTTCGCACGACGTTTATGCTTCCCCGGCCATATGCCCGTCTCACGATACTCGGACAGTTTTCCCAGCCTGTTTTGTTCACGTTGCTTATCCTTGTACCCAATGCCATTGAGATCAACGTCAGTTTCAATAAAACTAGAAACATCGCGACCTTTCGTTTCTGGCATTCGCGGCATTTTCAAAAGTCCAAAACCCATACCGACTTTACCAAGATCAAGATCTTTCAGTCGAAGAATAAGATTGCATTCGTGCTTCTGGTAACTTTGGATGTAAGAGACAAATGCACGATTCGCCTTGTCGAACACAAGTCTGTCTTGCATTTGAAGTTTTTTCATCGTTTTTTCACAATTTAACGAAGTTTCGGAATTTGCTGTCAACGCGAGTCTTTCCAGGTCGACTTTCTGGTTCCTTTTGATAAACTCGATGTACGCATCCTCGGTATGAAGGAGAAACAGTAACGCGTTACCATCGTTGCCTATTCGGGCAGTTCTGCCGCATCTGAGACAGAAAAACATTTTTTTTTTTCATTTCGTCTTTCAAGCCTAGTACCGAGGAACATGCCTGCAACAGACAGTTTTGGAAAACAAGATTTTTTCAAGAAAACAATTTTTTAGGAATTTTCGAATGATTTTTTCGTTTTCTGCACCTATGAACGAAACTACTCGCTGTCGATGGTGGATCGTACTGCAAAACCCAGTCCACCTCCGGTATATCGATTCCCCTCGCCATAACATCTGTACATACGAGCAAGCCACTTGGAATTTGACGAAATTCTTCAAACACTTTGTGCCTCTTGCTTTTCATTTTTCCGTGCAGTGCCAGGACCTTGGTGCTCGGCAACATTCTGGGAAACGATAAAATCATTGTATGCTCAAAAATACGCCTTATTAATTGCTTAATCGTCAGTAAAGGCGTCTTCTCGAAAATATTCTCGAAGGAATCAGCAAATATACAAATATTACTAATTTTTCATATTTCAAAATATGGGCTTAAAAAAAAGTATTTCTTCAATTTTAAATACGCCCAAAAAGAGAAAAACGATTGAAAAAATCATCGACGAATTTTAAAAAATCATCTGTGACTCAAATGCAATAAAAAATTTCTACGTATATTTGTATAAATGTAGAAATATCAATTGTAAATCGATGAAAAAACTTACGAGTCAATAACATGACTGAAATAATCGACACAGGCGCAAGTTGAAAAAAATACCATGTACTTCAAATGGTCGCCTTTGAGCCTCACAAAATCGATCATAGTTGCTAATTTGTTTTCTGCTTCAACGAGGACGTAGTAGTTGCTCAAAGTCAAAGGTGTTGAAAAGCTTGATTTTTCTTTGACTGACACAAGTGCTGGATTTCTAAGACCAGCTCTTATTAGTTGTTGCAATTCTTTAGTTTGCGTTGCTGAAAAAAGTCCAGTTCGTCGTAGTCTTGGTAAAAAACTTAGAATCGTGTTCAATGTTGCGTAAAATCCAAGATCCAAAAGTCTGTCAGCTTCGTCCAAAACCAGAAGCTCCTGGAAACACGAAATTTATTGATAGTTAAAAAACAATGAAGCTGAAGTTCGCAACGTTGGAATCCAACGAAAAATATTCATTTTTATTAACGATTTGTTTAATTTTCAAAATCATCCAAATTTTCGAGCGGATGTACTTTATAGATCGCAAAAATCGATCGTTTTACATTCGTGATTACATTCTGCATTTGAATAATAAGCTTCGCCACATAAAAAATAGAATTTCGTTGGATTCCAACGATGCAAGCTTCAACGTCATAAAAAAAACAGACTCAATTAATTAATAATTATAAAAATTGTTCATTGGGATTCGAAATTTCTTCTCCTTTATGGCATTTGTTTTTTTTTTTGTTTGATTAAGTATTAACCCTTCGAGTGCATACTGGGTCATTTTGACCCCAACAATTTTCTGTCACCGATTGTTCGGCATTTAATTTCCGTCAAAAAATAAATTCAGGGCCATAAAATATTGATAATTTACTACAAAAAAACGTCTTTCCAAAAAAAAAAAACAAAAAATGCTTATTTACCGGAATACAACGCTTTGAAAAACGCCTTGGGTCAGATTGACCCAATATGCACTTATAGGATGTGTGCACTCGAAGGGTTAAGAGTCGTAATTTATGGACTTTGGAATCTTGAGGCAATAATTGTATTACCACTGATTTGACATTGGCAGGCAAATTGATGCTTTTGCAATTAGACAACAAATCTTCCAATCTGCCAGGAGTAGCTATTATGATATTTGCTCCTTCTTTCAATCGGGCCACATCTTCCTTCACGGTTGTACCTCCAACAAGAAGTATTTGATTCAACTGAGGAATATTTTGGAGGAAGTGCGACAGAACTTCGCTAATCTGAGTCGCAAGTTCTCGAGTCGGAGAAATAACGATCGCACCGACTTCTGTAGCTTTCCATTTCTCCTCGCGTTTCTATGAAAAAAATACATTGATTATGGAAGATTGAGCAAACTCGCTGTCTGCTCCTTGGATTTCTTTAGACATTTTGGCAGAGACGTCCTGATGGCTAGTACAAATGAATAGGACATGCAAGCATGGTTATTATTTCTTGAACTCTAATATCAGAAGCCCGTGTTTCCCCCAATATTTCACACATTTTTCAGGATTTACGAGAACTATCATAAAAAGATTTTATTATGTCGCTATAGATTGAAATTCGAGACTCATTTACCTGTAATAATTCCAACAATGGAATGAGAAACGCGAGAGTTTTCCCACTGCCTGTAACAGCTTCCGCGGCAACATCTTTACCGGATAGCAGAAGTGGTATGCAGGCAGCCTTTCAAATAACAATTATCGTTGCCATTACGCTTTTTCATGTTTTCATGAACTTGTGTCGTGTTTACGAGAGAACTGTTTAATGCGTTTAATATTCACCTGGACTGGCGTAGAGGTTAGGAAGTTGAGTTGCTTGAGCGTTTTCGTTACCGGAACGCTCAGAGTTACTCCTAAATCCGTGAATTTCTTATTTTTCAAGTCAACTCTATTAACTGCCATTTTGACCACAATTCTAAAGTAATTGTTATAGCAAAAATTGACCAGGCGGCTTTATGGCAATGGAAACGTTTTATCACATTTCAATAAGATCATCGTATTGTTTCATGCACTACAGCACATAAACTCTCGGATAGAACTAATAATTTGATTTGTTAGGAGAAACAACAATGTTTCTCTTCATGAAAACACGCGAGACAGAGTATTTCGAGCATGGTACACAATAAACGCGCTCGTGTCACGTAGCACGGAATTTCAAGGTTATGAGACACCGGAAACACGTGTTTAGGCGATATGTGACGAACATCGCTACAAATAAAATGTAAAAAAAAAGTTGAATTTCCCGATATTACCTATATAAATTATTTAATACCATTAAGTACTTCAATAACTTTTAAGGTAGTACTGTCGGTTTTAGAATTTAATAAAATTTTTAACATTAGTAGATTACGAATAGAAAAAGATCCAGTCGAATTTTCAAGAGGCCACAGAAAACCAGAAAAACTCAGTTTTCATTGTATTTGACAACGAACTCTTATCAATTCTTCAGAGAAATCACAGTTTTCATTGTAAAATACAAGGAAATGTATGAAAAAACGATCCTAAATTCATGAAATTACCAATGCGAATATCTTTTATCTGGTTCTCTGTAGCCTCTTGAAAATTGGACTGGATTTTTTTTCTTATGATAATCTATTACTGTACCAAATTTTATTGAATTATGAACGGTAGTTCTAAATCCGACATTACTACCTTAAACTTTTTTAACAGCGTCATAATAACTCTCACTATATATATTTATTGGGGTTGTAAGTACGAACCGCTGTGAACGTAAAAAAATCATCGCGAAATGTTGAAAAATGAATTTGTAAGCCTGAATAGTCTCAACGAACGATTGTCTCATTTTCCAGAGATTGGTTTTCCGGCTAATTTTTATTTGGCTAAATCGCATGAATGTGATCCCGTGGAAAAAACGACGATTCCGTTGAAACAGTTCGCAATAAAATCTGCTCAAGTTTTCATGAAAATGTAAAATGCTCAGTCTCGTCTCCCCTTCAGGATTTCCCCAAAAACCGAACTCGCTTTAATAAAAATATTGATTCTTTATTCACTTTGAGGGCCACCGCCTCCAGAACTGCCAATGACATTGGAACATGTTCAATTCCCTTCGAGTAATTCTCGATACACTTTATAAGAATTCATTTTGATCGTTTGGGACATCAAACTTATGAAAGATAAAAGTTATAAAAGCTCGAAAAATATACAATAGATCAACGCTGTTTTAACTGTGCAGTAATGAGTTAGCATGGTTTTTGATTTATCGTAGCTCGATCAACGAATCCTCACAGCAGAGTGCGAAACTGTTGAAACAAATTTCAAAGAATGGCTTTAAGCGGAAATCTGCTCAAAAAACAAACAAGGGATTTACTAAATAATACTGATCGAAGAATCGAAATTATAATGTAATTCTGTACAATTATGTTTACAATGATCTCACTCAATGATCATGAACCATTTGATGATTCCAACTCTACTTTCTGCGATTCCTTAAGCTCCGTCCTGAGGCTGATGGTGAGGGTGTTGGTGGAGCAGACTGTGCAAAGAGGAAGTGTTATTCGTCATCGGATTTTCGTTCACATTAGAAAAAAATTATGTCAAATTCCCAATCCTAGGAAAAAAAAAAAACAAAAGCTTACTTCACAAGTTTCCAGATCGACACAGGAATCGTCGACGTGCACGTACAATTTCTTCTTCCGAGTACTCCTTTTCGTTTCTGACGATGGAGGCGGTAGAGCCGCTGCTCGTCGCCTTGGTTTTCTGAAGAAAAACAAGAACAAACGCAAAAAAATTAAATATCTAAAAAAATGAAATCTTATACGAAGAGCATCATTGGCTGATTGACGCGGAAATTCGATTTGAAACGATAACGATCAATATTTTTTTTGTCAAGCTCTCCGGTTTTTTGAAAACTCACTTAGTCTCAGAATCGGACACATCCACGACATCGTGTACACTTTTTTTATCTTCGTCTTCGGGTTTAACTGTTTTTTCGGGAGGTGCACTTGGTAATTGATGGAACAATTCCTGAAACCGCGTGATCTGTGAAAGTAGGAAAACGTGAATAAATTCGATTGGAAAAATTTTTTATAATTGTCAAGAAATATGAAAAAATTGGGAAAATCTGGAAATGTTTTTCTATATACCTCTCGGCTTCGCCTCTCGTTATCTTCTCGAAGCGATTGGACCAAACTTTCATATTTTTGAAACATCTTATCCCGATTAACCGTAAAACTCTCCATTTCGTATTCTTTCGCAACAATAATGGCTTTTAATTCTTCTATTTCGGTTTTGTATTTGTCAACTTCAGCTTTTTCCGCTTCCGCTTTAACTTGCATAGCTCTGAACTTTTTCGAATTCTTTTCCAACACTTCAATATGCGTTTCGAGGGATTCGATTTCTTTTTTCGAGCTTTCTCGTAATCTCGTGTAAAGCTCGTCTGTGCGAGCGAGAGCCTCCTTCGTCTCTATCAACTCTCGCAAATTTTTTTTTCCGTCTTCTTCAAGTTTTCTGACCTGTGCATCTCCGGAAATTTGGGCTTTGCACGCTGCAAAAATAACAAAGAACGTTAAGGGTAAAGCAAATCCAAAATGTCAAGCTCTCTTTTTTGGCTCTCTATGAAGTTGAGAAAAGTTATGAAGAATTGAAAAGTAATGGGAAGTAAAAGAAAATGAACGAACATTTTTGTAGCATTTTAATCTCCGTATCCTTCTCCTGATCTCTTTTGTCAGCTTCTTGAAGCCGTTGTTTCAATTGTTCCATTTCCTTCATGCGTTCGCTTATGCTTTCTTCCAATTCTTTATTTTGTGCCTCGTAACGTCCAATGCATTTGTTCAATTGCGCTATTTTTTCGTCTTGTTCGGTGGCTCGCGTAGCAAGTGTTTCCTTGAGTTCACTGATTTTGTTAGTGTGTAGCTTGATGGTCTGTAGATTGAATTTAAGAGGATTAGTAACAATAAACTATTTAGTAATGAGAATTCGTGGCTTAGTGTTGAAGCAGATAGAAAAATAATGATCGAAAAGTCACCTCCATGTGCGTGTTTTCACGTTCTTCACTCTTCTTTAGTTTTTCTTTCATGTTTGCGATGCTGAGCTCGTGTGCTGCTCGACTCTATGAATAAGTTATTGTTTATAAACAACGTTGGAATCATTTACTCGTTATCGCTCTCAAACGTTGGAAAACCACGTAATATTTTGTCTTTACCTCGGAAAATTCCGTCTCCAGATTCTTTCGCAGTTCCTCAGTCTCTCCTAATTGTTTCTCCATTTTTTCTCGTGCCTCCTTGGCAGTAGCCGCATCGGTCATTAAACTCGTGATTTCTTTCTGGTGCTCTTCCCGACACTGTCGTCAATAAATTTTACAATTAATGTTGTCTCTCAACTTTGAGTCGAATGAAAAATTGTTCGTTCGAGAAGGACACCTTCCTGGTGCACCTGAGCCGAACACCTTCGAAGGATATTTTAAAGAAATATAAATACCTGGGAAATTTGAGATTCTAATTTCTTTAGAGATTCTTCAGTTGCATGCAAAGATTTTTTCACTAAATCTGCTTCGGCCACTGCAGATTTTATTTCGTTTGTCAGTGTTTCGATTTTTTCAAGATCCTGGGTCGATTGTTGCTCCAGAGAAGCATTGATTTGCCGCAGGCTCTTGACTTCCTCTTCAAGTTTCAAAATTGCCTTAAATCGAAAAAAAATTACAGATACGGATTTTCGCCAAAGTTCAAATGGATTCGGATTGGGTCCTGAGTAATATTTCGATTGAGATAAATAAGGAAATTTTCTTTGAAAACATGTATCGAAAAAATCAACATTTGCCATATACTAGAAGAAAAAAAAAGAAAAATCAAACGTACCAATTGTTTTTCCTCGCACTCGGTTTGGAGTTGCGAACATTTTATTTTAAGTTCACTCATCAGATTGTCCGTGATGATCCGTGACTCTCCATTTTCGGCGAACGAAGTTTGTACCGATTTTTCTTCTTCGCTCGATTCGAGGAAACTTGTCTGCATAGATTTATTAAAATCGACGACAGTGTCGGTTTGGTTACCACCTTCGGTCATCGAAATCAGATTGGTTTGACTTTCACAATCCTTAAGGGAGACACAGCGTTCGATCGCTTTTTTCGCCAAAGAAACATCACGAGCTCTGGCTTCGCTCTCAAGATTTTGCGCTTTTTTCAATTCTTCTAAACCCGCCGTGATTGTTATCAATTGTTGTTTCGTCGAGTAGAGTGATTTTTTCAACGATTGAGTTTCCTCGAGTCTCTGTGATAACTTTTTTTTAAGCGATTTATTTTCGACCTCTTTCTCGTCGAGTTTTTTTTGCATTTCTAAGAGTTTCTCAACCATTCCATCTACATTTTCCTCCAAAGCGACTTCTTGAACTTGCACCAACATTTCGCTTTCACGATCGTTCCTATACGCGCTCGATGGAATGGTCAAAATTTCGTCGGTGTCTGTCTTTATAACAATTCCATCGGGTATTGCAGTTTTTGGGAAATCTGTCGACAAATCGCTTTCGGATTCGGACAGGATCTCTTTTTTAATGTCAATCTGTGGCGTCGTAGGGCTTGGGATACTATTGTCTTTCGGTGAAGATGATTTCTCCAGAGCCTCAATTTTTTCCATCAATTCTCGTATTGTTCTCTCCATTTCTGCCTGAGTTCTGTGAGAACGCTGTTCCGCTTCCAGCATCGCACATGACTGTTGATTTAATTTTTCTTCTAAAATATCTGTCGCTCTAGTTTTCTCTTCTAAACAAGCGTTCGTGTTATCCAGTAACGCTCTCAAATCTGCAATGTTCTCGTTTGCTTCAGCTAAAGCTTCTTGGCTCTCTTTTAGTCGATCTTCCATCATTTCAGCGTGGGATGTAATGCTGATATACTCCTCCTTCGCCTCATTCAAGAACTCCTTCAATTTCTGCAATGAGGCCAAAATGAAAATTGAATTTTCACATTTTTCTGAAGTCATTGAGTAACTGCCAACAAAATCCATTTTTTTTACATCGTTAGTTTCTCAATTACAAAAAAAAAAAGAGATTGCTGTGTGAACAGCTGTTCAAATCCGTACGAATAATTCAACATCTTGCTGCTCTTTGAGCTGTAATATTATGTGTCAATGAAATTAAGGTCTTGATGTCTCGAAGACGCATGGGCCCATTAAGGACGTTATATGCAAAATTTTCTATCGATAGAATTCGTTTAAATTTGCACCACACAAAGAGAATAGTGATATCTAATAGCTCGCGCAATTTTAAGAGGTTTTACCATGCAGGAGTCGAGATATTTATTTAAAAATCACAATTTTCAGTAGTTTCCCATAAGAGCGTGTGTTAAAAGTTGCAATTTTCAACATTAAATATTTCGATTTCTAAATGGTGAAGCCTCTTAAAACTTTGCATCCACTTTCATGTAACATCGACGAAACTTTATTTAGTTTTTCAAAAAAATCGATCGTAAAATTTTTTCGAAATTTTGTTTTTTATGTAACAAATACATATTACCTAGGACAATTTTGGATTTCGAGTATGTTGTTCTTTAGTCAATTTGTAACAACTTTTTTTAATGAACTTAGGCTCGCAAACCATTTTGTATGTGAGAAAAACTGAAAACAAAAATTTAGATTTGACCGTCGCCATACAACGTCCTTGATGGACATTGAGTTGATCTGAATTTTTTCAGTCTTCCATAATTGGTTTGGAGGATTGGGCACCGTTCACCCGTAAAACTGTTCCCGTAAGGGATCATCACTGACAGAAATGATTGATGGTTATCAATGAGAAGGGGACGTATCGGCACCATTCGTGCAAGATCTCTTTGAAAGCAGACTTCATAGGTGATCACAAGCACCGGAAAGTTGTATCACTGATTTATAAAAAACCCTCATCCACGTTATAAATACTTAACTAGGAGTATTCATATAACCATCGGGTCCATCAGGGCTCACTAGTACTTCTTCCTAGGGTCTTTTAGATCAATTGCAGAAATATGCACTATTGTCATTGATAATCGGGTAAAATCAAATTTTTTTCATCAAGTGTAGCAGTTTGATCGATTTTTAATGATCCCCCGGGAAGTTTTGCCTTATGGTCTACTCGGCTAACGTTTAATTGAACGTTCGCTTGTATTTCATAGCTTTTTCGGATCTAAAAAACCTTCCCCATGAACGGCGGGGCTTTATACAACAAGTTTTTACTTTTTACTAACGGAAAAATATCATAAAGTGCATAAATAATGTTTTGGCAGCATCAAAAAGAGGTCGTGACAAAACACTATGCTAGCTTGTTCAGGAGCAAAAATGATACTCTCCGGCGGGGAATCGAACCCCGGTCTCCCGCGTGACAGGCGGGGATACTTACCACTATACTACCGAAGAAGATGAAGGAGAATCAGCTGATCAGCTGTAAGAGGATTCGGAGTATTTTGCTATACTATACTCGGAAAAAATTTCAAAAAAAGTAAAAAACGGGTGCCACTCCATTGAAAATTGCATGGCAGTTGTGAATTTCCAAAAACTCGGTGTGCTTGATCAAGAAAATAAGCCCGGGATGATATAACATTGAGATAATGCCATGCGGCATAGCAGAGTGAGAGAGACGAACGATATCATGCTGTCTCTCTCACTTAGCGACGCGCGTGAAGAGGGGGTAAGCCACGTTGAGGGGATTAGGTGACGTCAGGGTAGGCAAATGTCTACCAGTCACGTAAAGGACGTATGTTCGAACTTAAACAAGAGCGGTTTACGTCCTACTGATTCCAAAGGAATGGGAAATGCCAAAACGACCGATCCGAACTCTCAAATATTAGATTTCTTAGGATTGATTGATTGATTTCTTAGGATTTCCTTGAAACACGGACCATTGGAAAGATAATAAATGTATAATCCGATTTGGGATTTTCCACTCAACCCATTTCTGCGTGAGAGCAGGTTGAAGGAAAAAAATGGCCAAAAACCGGCATATTGGAGTATATAAGAGTGCGGCAGGGCTCGGGCTATGTTTTTTATTCCCAAATTAGTTCATTGACGATACTTGGCGTTGAGCCTCTGCCGCGTCTCTTGACACAGAGCGCTGTTCGAATTTTCATTGAGAGCGATCGAACTCACGCGACCATCTGATACACTGAACGCAAGATACAACTGGAACGCTTACTGCCGTGGTGGGGGGCGAGCCGAGAGAGAGCGTTGAAACGGGAGGTTCCGTCTCTCTCGCACCGCGTACAGTCAGACAAAAATATTAGTCCGGCTCAACAGTTACTGCGTGTAATAAAGTTTCGAATGAAATATATAGCAAAATACTTTATTGAGTTTCTTCAATTCACATATAAATATAGAAAAATTAATGGAATGAGTGAAGTTTCGCGGAATATTATATAAAAATCAAATCCAATCCGTCATACACGGCTTAAGCTTTCTCACCCGACTGTACAAAGAAGGATAGAACCTCCTTTTTCAGCTATCTCTGTCGGCACGCAAAATCGCTACCCCCACCACGGCAGTAAGCGTTCCAGTTGTATCTTGAGTTCAGTGATCTGATATCGCTGGTAACGCTTCTAGTGGCAAAACCCCGAATTAGATGCGAACCAGTTTGTTGACTAAAATTCAATTGAACCATCAAATATCCCATCAGACGCTGCAGTCGGACGCCCATAAATCCGTGATTTCGCGACTTTTTGTTTTGTTTCGGGAGTAAATTCTGACTATATGCATGTTTTCAAATAGAATTAATATAATAATTAATATATTTAATATAACAATTAATATAATTAATAGAATTAAGAGAATTGTTTTGGTTTTGTTGTTTTCGATAATCAAAACCGGAAATTTCGTGCTCACCGCAAGACACTTTTTTTTTGGACCGCCACGAGATCGTCTACAGGAGCAGTATGAACTAATGGGCAGTAATACATCTCTGCTCTTTATATCTCTAATCTTAATAACTCTGTGATTAGTTAATCCGTATTCGTAAATAACTTCATTCTTAAATATCTTAATGCCAAATTCTCTCATACTAAACATCTCTACTCCAAATATTTTCATTCGTAAATATGTCTTATTTCTGACATCGCCATTATTAATTATTTTTATTCCTAAATGTGGTTCAAGACAACTCTGTTCGGATACATCACCATTCTGATACAACTCCCACACAACCCCATTCCAGGACATGCTTGATGAAAATTGGCAATCAAGCTGCACATTATTTTTATCAAGTATGTCCCGGAATGGGGTTGTGTCAGAGTACAGTTGTATTGAACCATATTTACGAATACAAATAAATAAGAATAAAGTAATCGGAGATGAGACACATTTACGAATGGAGATAATTGAGAGTAGAGATGTTCAGGATTAGAGATAATTTGGCATTGAGATATTGAAGAATGGAGTTCTTTACGAATACAGATTAATTAATCACAGAGTTATTGAGAGCAGAGATAATTAAGAATAGAGATGTCTCGGATTAGAGATGTTCAGCATGGCGTTATTTAAGAATAGAGATTCAAAGAGCAGAGTTGTATTACTACTAATCAATATGTTTGAAAATAAAAAATGCCGATGTCAAGTTAAAAACTACGACTACATTTCCCTTTTGCTACTTATATTGGTCAAATGAAACGCCTTTTCAGAAAAAACTCGTAAAAAACAACTTTTCGGCCTTGCAACTGCGTGTAACTTCTTAAATGGAGCTGCCAAATGTACTTGTCCGAGACTCTACCGAGTGTCTTGATAGACTGGATCTTTGGTCCGTTCGTTTCCAATCGCAATTTATTTATGCAAGCCTCGTCTATTTTGATTGCGAATTGACATTCGCGAACAGCAACAAATTTATCGAAAGTTGCGTTATTCTAATATTCTCTCCACCACATCGCATTATGTCATAGAGGAATCTGAGTTGTTTACTTTTTCAAAGAAATTACATAGTTTTCATGTAGTTCAAAAGGCTGTCAAAGTAACTAAAAAAAAGTTGTAACTAAAATCGGTTAGTTTTTGTCTTCCATCGCATCTTTTTGGTCAAATGATTTTTCTCCAATAGCGACATGAAGACAAGAGAATCAAATAAGTGGACAATACCTTGATATGGTCCTGTTTGTCGTTCAGTTGTTTTCTCAATTCTTCAACATACGTGATACTTTCGTCGTCTTTGCACATAGAGTCTTGGGCGGTTGACAAAAGATTCTTCAAGCTCTTGAGTTCATCATTAACTAATCCAAGCTCGAACGCCAGTTTATTTTTCTCCGTTAGTAACGTCTCGTTGTTTTCACGAATATGTTTGATCGACTTTTTCAACGCGTGAACTTTGGCCTGCAGACGTGAGTTTTCTATTTCGAGCTCAGTATCGTTTCGGTCTTCATCATCGCTGCCAAGGTCCTCCGAACGTCGACGTTTACGCGAAGCTGACTCTGTGAGTTTTCCTTTCCAGAAATTCTCAACCATGTTGACTCTCCATTCGAGCTGGTCTTCGTTCTGTGCCTCGGCGTTTTTCAACCGATTCTTCCAATCGTTTTCCATTTTCTTCATCATCGCTGTATAAGTGTTGGTCATTTCTTGACGAATTTGTAAATCTTTGTTAAGCATTGAGGCCTTCAAAGAAACAATTTCTTTCTTCAGGCATTTGTTTTCGTCAAGCAAGTCTTCATAGTCCTCGGGATTCACGTAATCGCTATCTCTGTCCGTGGCGTCTGAAGATTCGGCGAGACGAGTCAAGTCCGCGGGATCCCAGTCCGTATTGGATTTGCCGGTCCGTGCAACGATTTGAGAAAATCGTGAGTTTGAAATTTGGCGACGAATCTTTTTCGGTTCTATTACTATTTTTTTCGCAATTGCCGAAAAGTTCAAAACATTCTGGGTCTCTGTGTAGAGATTGGGTATCGGATTAACGTTGACGATCAGAGCGATTTGTTCTTTGCCAGAAAGAGCGCGTTGGAAAAGTCGAGTTAGTTTGGATTCTCGGAAAGGCCCAATGTGTTCTTGGCGATGTTTCAGCGATTGGCCCTCGTAAATCGTTTTTAAACAACGACCAAGAACCAGAAGACTCGTATTAATGTTTTGTGCCTCTTTGAGCCTGTCACCAACATTTAAAGTCTTTTTCAAACGTTCCGAACCGGCGAGATCGCAAAATGTGAACGTACTGATTTCTACGGACTCCGGAACATTTTCGATGTAATATTTGAGCAATTTTATAGTGAAAATGCAGTGTGACCTTGAACTCCGAGCGTTCATCGCTGTTGCAGCCACTTTTAGATTGTATTGTCCTGCCATTAAAACTTGATAAGCTTCAGATCCAGAATTGACACAAATAGTTTTCAAACCCTTAATGAAGGCCCGGTCGTGACCATCAGCGGCAAGTTTCAACGCTGGCCGTCGTTTTTGGCAGTCATTTGATAACAAATCGTAAATGTTTTCGTTGTAGATTTCGGCAAACGAAACCCATACGCTGTAATGCGCGTCGCATGCTTGACTAGCTCGTATCGGTGACTCCTCCTGAAGCAATTTTTGCATTTGTTTATACGCGTTTATGTATTGATACTTGTCGATCGATGCGAATGTCAGCAATTTGTTTTTCGCCTCAATTTCTTGCGCACGATCTACTGCGTTCAGACTCACGACGTTGTTGCCGTGTATTGGTTTGTAGCAGGGCGTTGGTCGAGGATTTATGTTTGAGAAAACGTACTCCAGACCTCGCGGTATTATGCCCGGCGATGTCGTCGTACCTTGTAGAGTGTACGATTTGCCTGAATTAGTTGTTCCTTCATGAAACGAGAAAAAAAAATTATTTTTACATCATGAGCCGACTGAAAAATTTGTATATTGGTAATTCAAGTTTGTAAATAGCAGATACGTTCACAAAAATGACACTGAATGCAGTCATCAGTTCATTAGACAGTCACAAATAAAGCGAAGCAAAAAATTGATAGTCATTTCTAATCAAGCTCAAGTTCGCAACGTTGGAATCCAACGAAAAATATTCATTTTTATTGACAATTTTTTAAATTTGCAAAATTACCCGCATTTTTTGAGGAGATATACGTTTTAGGCCGCGAAAATCGATCGTTTTACATTCAGCATTTGAATAAAAGCTTCCCCACAGAAAAAAAAGAATTTCGTTGCATTCCAATGTCATCGTTTCTATTAGATATGCAATTATTTTGACGCTGATTACTGTCGATAAAAGCCATTAATTTTTTCAAATGTTTTTCCATGAATAAAAAAAGTGGCCGCGATTTCGGATTTTTCAATTCCTCCGATTCTCACAGATTGTTTAGTCTTTACTTTTCATTTTTTTTTTTTGATAAAAAATTCTTTGCTTTTTCACGTTCCGGACACGATGACGACATTCTAGTGGCATGGTTAGTTATTTTCGTAATAAGTTTTCATCAATTTTCCAAAGTTTTCGTCTCGATTCATCGTTCGGTAGAACAAGTTATTGCATGAAAATGATATAAATTAAAAATTGATGAAATTTTACCATAAGTCATGACTGTACAATTCTGTCCAGTCAGAAAATCCATCATTCGCTGTTGGATGATTTCTTCGAAAAGATTGAGCTGTGTGGTTTCAGGCCCAAAAGTTCGGGTGAATGTGAATTTGCGACACACCCCATCGGCGCCTTTAGCTCCTTTCAGAGAGAAAAAAGTATTGTCCAAATTCGGTAGTTGCGTGACGAGCGTAGTCGAGTTTGTTATACGATAAGCTTCGGTTTCTTCTTTGGACAAATTGAGCTTGCGCGGAAACGGTTTCATCCGAAGGTAAACTTTTATCGTTTGAAGATTTACGGACTCTGAACCAGCTGTAGATGCAGTCTCGTCCGGATCCTCAGTTTCTACATCCTCGTACAATGAAATGAGATTTCGTTTCGACGACGGAAGAGGCCGTTGTCCAAAAGCAAGGATACTGGGATCGCGCCCATAGAGATACGACATATCAGAGTTTGTGCCTTCGATGTCCGAAGGTCTTATGGAATCGAGGGTTCTCTCCATCTGAATAAAACGAACGATTGATAGCAAAAAGCAGAAACAGTCATGCCGATGAAATATTTCGTAAACTATTAATGAAAACTTGTGTGATTGATGGATTTGTCGATCCAGGGAAATGTTTATAAAGTTCTATGCAAGAATGTTTATAAAGTTTTCTTGTTCATTCTTTTATTTCAATCGAAATCGTCTTGACGACATGTTTCTAGCAGGATTCTTAACAGTCATAAAAATGATAGATTTTGTGTCGAAATGCAATCAGGAGAACAGAAATTTTCGAGCGTTCCAAGGACAAAAGAATCGGAATCGTTGTTTTGACAAGGCCGCAAAGTCGTCACACGGTTCATTTCGGAAATAAAATCGTCATCGTTTCATTGATGAAAGCAGTTTTTTTTCTGTTTGACTTTTAGTCGAATTTTTTTCAATTTTTCAAACTGCACGATTTGTTTCGACACTTTACAACATGTTGACAACGAAATAATGGATATACCGGTGAAAATAAGGCTTCGATTCTCTCAAGGGATGTTATTGTCGATAATGAGGAACTATTGCTTTTTTTTCTAAATGAAAAGGTCCTCAATACCGATTACGCTGCAAACTTTCAGATCGACTTGAAAACTACACTGTCACACAAAACTTTCATTATCGTCGGCGAAAACTTGGGATATAATTGGAAAGAGATTCTCCAACTATATCCAGTGCGTTCAAATATTTTGTTGAACGACGCAGGAGACAACTTGTTGCTCTTTGTTATCATTCATCGTGGTTTTTACCTTTGTAAGAGCTCAATTGACAGAGGAAAACACGAGTGACAACTTCATGAAACTTATCCAGTTTTTGCACAGGGAAATAACACGTATGGATTATTTTTAAATGAGAAAAATACGCGGATACTTGTGTACAAGGTTGCGGATTACTCGCCGACCGTTTGAGTTCAAAGCAGCCGTTAAAAAATCACGTTAAGGACCTGCCGGAAGTTTCCCCTACTTTGAACTGACCAATTCCGCACGTTGATTCGTCCATTCGCACACATTCATTTTCGCGACCAATCACATCAATTTGTGCAAGCTGAAACAAGTTTTGGTATTTTATTTTGAACGAACTTGCGCTTGCGCCGTTATGTTGTGAATGCAGATGTCACTGACGACGTCTGAGACGTGCGAGATTTCGTTTGCCTCGACAAGGTTCTACCCTTCGATAGAAAACATCGTTTCTTCCAATTTTGATATTATTCGTTAATCTTTCTTCATTGATTTCATATACATCCGCAAAAATAATACTTCGAGAAAGTATTTGCCATAATCGCGATGTCTAATAACTTTAGTGGTTCGCGCCATATATTTCGTCTTCCGTATTAGCTGAGTGACGACTAGAACACGACACCGCGCATGCGTTCGGTCAGCTGTCAAACTTGGCGGGGGTTTCGAAGGATATTTTTGATGTTTTATTTATTTATCAATACGATGAGGAATAAAATCGACTTTGAACTGAAAGATGGTGTTTTTTTCACGTCATACGCCATTGAAATCGCGGTCTACTTACAAATGTGATTATGACTGATAACCTAACAATTATGAATTCACGGTTGTTTGAATTCTTGCGGATTCTAAAGGTGCGGCCCCATGCAGCCGCTCGACGCTTGTTTGCAGCGACAAAGTTGCGCCAAAGCTGAACATGTTGAGCTTTATCGCTACATATCCTACAAACATATCACGTAACCAGGAAATCGGCTTTCAAGACCATTCGGATCAATCTTGCAAGCAGCCATGTGACGCTGCAGCTGTTCAGCGCGGCGACTTGGCGCTATCGCGGAAATTCAAACCAGCGTCGAGCAGTTGCATGAGGCCGCGCCTTAATGAATCTAGATATCTAACCTTACTTTTTATACGTGTTCGCGTGTTTTGATAATTGAAACGTAATTTCAATGCGAGTTTCTCCCAATGAAAAATTCAATGTAACGAGATAAATTACTAACTATTCGCGCGAAGAAACAACTCGGCGAATTTTTTTTTTTTCTGCAAAGTTAATCCTTGAATCATCCAACCAGACAAAATGTCGTTTATCCAATTTGAGAGTTCCAGAGTGAAAGAAGCTGAGAGACACGCTTTGAGGGAAGCTCGCGAACAAATTCTGACAGAGGTAACGCAGAAATTATGGTTCCGAAATGGAACATAACAAACAAACGAAATTTTTGACGTAATCTCGAATTGGCATTTTTGACTAATTTTTCCAAAACACGATTTATGGTTCTTTGTCATGTGATAAAAAAGCGTTTGCAGAAATTTGAGTTTCCAGCATTTCTACGACTAAGCTCAACATAGTTGGGCAGCTAAAGGGTTAAAAAAAAATGACAATTTTCATGATTCTTGTCTCTCAGTTACGAACGAATTTACCAGTTTTTTCATTGAAAAATGTTGTCGATTTATGTTTAAGGCTGAAATCGCATTCAACAAAAAACAAGCTTATGCACAGAGAGCCAGAGAACGAGGCGACGATCAGTGGATGTTACCCGCTGTGGAAGCAAAACTGTCGTCTCCATCCTCCGCAAAGCAGAAGAAAAAAAAGGACAAGAAAGAAAAAAAAGCCAAAAAGTCAAAGAAAAAGAAGAGAAAACATAGAGAATCTAGTTCGGACAGTGTAACTAAGTTTTACAATTTCCATAGAATAATTATGAAAAGTCTTATTTCAATGGAGCATAAAAATACTCAACGATATTTGATTTTCGTAGGAATCTTCAGAAGAAAAGACTGCAGAATGGATAGAGAAAGATGCGCACAAACCGAGACATTCAAAGTCAGAGATACCAGAGAGCATAGTCTCGGAGAAGCCACTCGAGCGAGACGAGTGGATGAATCTTCCAGGTTCTTTTTTATGCTCGTCACGAGACATAAAGCAAAAGAAAAAAGAAGATGATAAGAAAGAGACATGTATTTTGGAGAAGCCTGGACAAAACAGCAGGGAATTGAATCCTTACTGGAAAGACGGAGGAACCGGACTCCCAGAAATGGAGAATACACAAAAAGCTAAATTGATGGATGCCGCTTGGTTGAAAAAAAGTCTCAGGAGGGCGCAAGAACAGGCAGAGGAGGAAGGAAAAAGTCTCGAAGAAATAGCCACCGAAAGATGGGGAGTGAGTACTTTTGAATTGGAGAAATTTCATGAATAGCGCTGTGGTCTTAACTTTTTTTTTAATCTTCATATTCAAATCATTCAACTTCAACTTTGAAATCGAATTAATCGATCATATTGAAATTTGATTTAAGTCGCTGGACACGATACATTCAATGATAGAGGAAGCTGAAAAGAATTCGAAAAGGATTTATGGTGGCGGAAGTGTTTGGAGACGAGGAAGCGGAAAATATGCGTCGTTCGGTAGAAACAATTACGAGGACGACCATAGGCATCGTCGGGACGATGGGAGTCATGAAAAACGTCGAACCGACAGTCGTGATCGCGAAGGACAATCAAGACACCGATCGAGATCGCACAGTCGGGAACGCGATAGAAGGCGATCTCCGAATCGCTATAACGACAGACAATTTTATGGAGAACGTAAAAAAATGAATTTCATGAGGCCCACCGAGGATGAACATTCCTCGGTTTCGAGCTCTAGAAAATCTTCCTCCACCAACAAGAGGTGGCAAAAACCGAACACGAACAGTTTCGAGGAACGTCGGAAAGAGACTCACACGTCGGAAAACCTTACCAAACAATCACAAAAATCTCCTAGCGATCAAAGTCAGTCTGACGACAACGACGACGACGACAACGATGAAACAATGAACAATTTTGACAATAAAAAACCTGATGGTGACGAAGAAATTATGACCGAAGCTGAAATGAATCAGCTCGGAGCCAAAATCGTGAAAGCGGAAATAATGGGCGACGCGGTAAGATTTATTAAAAAATAAAAAGACAACCATCCTTATACACTTCATAATGTGTTGAAAAGTTCAAAAAAATATAGAACGTCGTTGCTTCACATTTCGAAATTATATTCTCCATTTTCTTAAGATATTAATTTTATTGCAAAAGAATTCCGAAATTCCGAATCTTTGGAACTTCACAATCGATGTTTCTTAAGAATTATAATAAAATTTGTCGATTACTTTTGGATTTCAACTACAAAATTTTAATTAGGTTTAATGCTGCAAACCATTTTCTGATCAGTACTTTTCGGTAGGAATTAGCTACAAGACTTAAAGCGAAATTGGAATTGGCAAGAACAACACGAAAGAACAAACCTGCAGCAGCTCGTGCGTCGAAACCTTCACAAGAGGAGAATGTTATTTTGACCAAAATTAATGCTAAGGGTATGGCGAGACCATTGGAACCAAGAAGCCTTTACGAAGAGCCTACGGGAGGTCGACGGAGAGCCAAGAAAGTTGATACTCACGAATCCGGAAAGCGAGTTAGATATTTTGCGGATGACGACAAATTCACTCTCCAAGAAATGGTAAAAAAAATATCCTATCGATTGATTTCACTGGAAATCGACGCCGGCGGTTTCACAAAAGTCATATAACTAATTTTGAAAACTGGAAATCCTTTAAATTTCAGTTCCAACGAGAAAAGGGTCAAACTTCGGCTGAGAATGACGCAGCCTTCGTCAAAATGGCCTCGAAGGTAATTCAACTCGCTTTTCGAGATTTTATCGCCAGTTTGTTTCGTCATAATTATTCTCGGCAAACATTTCAGAGCATGGACATGGACGAGCTTTTCGAACAACGTATTACGAGACAAGATTCTGATGCCAAACAAGACGACAGGGATCGTACGAGAGCGATTAAAGATCACAAGAAGCTTGAGAAGAGTTTGGACAATTGTCGCTGGTGTTTCGACTCCAAAAACATGTTGAAACATCTTATAGTCGCGATGGGTTCTAAAACGTACGTCAGTCTTCCTTCGCACGTTTCTATGACCGTTGGACACTGCATTTTGGCGCCTATTCATCACGTCTCCTGTCAAACGCAATTGGACGAGGATGTGTGGGAAGAACTTCAGGTAAGAATGTGAAAAATCAGAAGACTCTGAAGTTTGCAACGTTGAGATTCAACGGAAAAATATTTTTTTTTATTCATTATTTATTGAATTTTAAATATCATGGCAATTTACCATGTCGATCGAGTTTTTGGGTCGCAAAAGTGGATCGTTTTATTGTCGAGACCAAATATTGAATAATAATTATGAGCTCTGCTGAAGAAAAAGCACAATTTCGTTGCATCCCGACGATGCAAACTTCGACATTATAAAATCAGCTTGTCTTTTGCACGTACATGATGGTCAATGGAAATTATTTCCATTGATCATTAAGACCATCTATCACTTGTACGGTCGGTAAAAATCCCCTTACACGTTTTAGTTGGAGAGACTGAATATTTCAAGAAAAATATTAGTTACACGTTGTTCCCATTTCACCAGAGAAGAAGATGAAACTTTTTTTTTTCTCAAAATATGAAGGGTGTCTGAGAACAACGTGTCGTACTCACGCGATTGCTAGACCCTAGAATGGTAACCTGGGGTCAGAAACGACCCCAGGTGACTTCAAATCCCGCGCCCTTTCTCCCTTCGTTCTCCCGTTTTGTATCGTTTTACCGCACTTTTGAATAATTTTTTGACTTCAGCAAAATTGCCGTAGGCTCACGTGATCCTGCATCAAAAAACGAAAAGATTCGAAAAAAAACGAGAAAAAAACAAAAAGATTCGATAATGCAATGAGAATAATTTTCACTGGCCATAAACATCATAATACTTTTCGATTAAAAATTCTACAGCCTTGATTTCCAAATGATGGTCGGCATTGAATAATGAAAATGGGTGATTTATTGTTTCAGAATTTCAAAAAAGCTATTACGAAAATGTTCATGGACAGAAAAGAATTTTCCGTCTTTTTCGAGATGTCGGTTGGCCAGCACAGATTTCCTCACATGCAATTGGAATGTATACCATTGCCTGACGAAGTTGGAAGCATGGCCCCTATTTATTTCAAGGTTATTAAAACAAAAATCTTGGTTTTTATTCATTGGACACAATCCTCGAAATATTTCATTGTAATTTTTGTTTAATTTACAGAAAGCCTTGTTGGAATGCGAGACCGAGTGGTCGACGAACAAAAAAGTCGTCGATTTGAGCAATAAAGATGTACGTCAGGCGATACCAAAAGGCCTTCCCTATTTCGCTGTAAATTTTGGCAACCACGGAGGGTTTGCTCACGTCATAGAGGACGAAAAGTTATTTCCGAAAAACTTTGCCCAAGAAATCATCGGTGGGATACTGGATCTCGATCATGCTCTTTGGCGCAAACCAAAACGCGAGAATTTTGATCAACAAAGGAGAAAAGTTCTGGAGTTTGCGACGTCCTGGAAACCGTACGATTTCACTACGAATGACGATTCGTAGACTAGCGATAAACGAAAAGAAAAATATCTGTAATATAACTAGAAAAATCAATTTATATTAAAAGTACCGATTATTTATTTTTACCATTTACCATTTATTTTTACCATTCGAGAAATTTACGTTCATCCATAAGCGTAAGGCAATGTTGTTCGCAAACATGTGTTTCGGAAGATCGTTTTTAAGATGAAATAAAATTGGAAAACGAAAATTGATTCTATTTCTTTCTGGAATTTGTACTCACATTATTGTATTTCTAAAAATACGTACGAATTTTCTCGGGGAAAAGAAAAAGTGAAAATCAACTTCAGAGAGGTTTTTAAATTTCGTTTTTTAGACTGGCAAACATGAGTTGAGGCTTCACCGATCCAAAACGATCCAAAATATGTGGAAACATTTTTTTCAACAAGCCATGCCGGCTAGACAGTGCATATTGGGTCAATCTGGCCCTATGCATTTTTCGAATCGTTGTATTCCGGTGAATATGCATTTCTCCTTTTTTTTTGTAGAGACATTTTTTGTCCATACTTTATTGCCCTAAATTTATTTTGACGAAAATGAAAATTAAAGGCCAAAACATTCGTTGTCATTAAATGTCAAAAAATAATTACAGAAATTTGTCGGGGATCAAAACGATCCGGTATGCACTCGAAGGATTAAAAACAAATTTCAAAACATCAACAAATACATATATACGCTCCGATCCTCATTTCCCAAATCGACCGCTACGAAAAAAGCGCCACTGCACGAACCTGAAAAACGTTTGCTCGTACGTTTTGTATTGTGGGCATAAATAAAAAAATCGTGCGTGATGCAATCATAAAAAAAAATTCTTATCACACAGATTGTTTTTGACAAGTTGAGCGATAAAAAGTGATCGTCTATTGTTATGCCGGTGACCGCCGTAATAAAACGTAACTGAGAAAGCATTATTGTGTTTCTTATTGTGATTGTAAAAAGGAGCCAATGTGCCGATGTGTATGATCGAAAAAAATGGCTGAAATAATACTAGAAAATGTTTTAAACAAAAGAATATCTATCGACCAATTATTGAATTGGTTGACGAGCGAAAATTCCGAGGTAAATTACAATTGACAAAAATATCCGAAGAATTGAAATTTCCCACGAAAAACAACCATTTTTAAGGTTAGGATCGATGTTTTTATTCACGCCTTATGTTTTGTTCCATTGTAGGAAAGAATTTTACCGGATTTCTCACAAACTGGATATGCCAGGACCGATTTTATATCATATTTTCTCAGTTATTTACGTGAACAGTGCAGGAGGTAATTAACGAGAATCAATCCTTCATTAATTGATTCGGCTTAACAACAATCAACACCATTATTAATTCGAATTAACAATTGCAAACCGTCATTTTAATCAAATCTCCATTTCCCCAGCTTAATGGTAAATTATAAAAAATCGACCGAGACTTTACAAAATGTATTATTTTCCTTATCACTCGATAACAGAAATTTAACTTTCTCCAGGAAAGTTCATTTTTATTATTTTCATTCCCTCGTTCCTCAAAAAACAAACGAATGTCCGAAGAATTCCTAGCAACAATTACTATAAAGCTGAAGTTCGCAACGTTGGAATCCAACAAAAAATATTCATTTTTATTGACGATTTGTTTAATTTTTAAAATCATCCAAATTTTCCGACCGGATATGCTTTTTAGGTTCGCAATGACATTCTGCATTTGAATAATAAGCTTTGCCACAGAAAAAGTAGAATTTCGTTGCATTCCCACGATGCAAACTTCAATGTCCTTGATTGCTAAGGAGTGTTCAAAAAACGTGGAACCTGAAAATATGTAAATGAAAAATAAAAAATTCAATTATCAAGTTTTATTTAAATTTAGTTGAAAAAAGTATGGGATTCGATATTTGAATCCAGGGGAATAGCGCAAAAAGAAATCTAGAAATCTACATTCGTCCATTTCTTGCACAATTCAAAATTTATATTTTCATAAAACCAACAAATCGGCAATATGTTCTTTTTTTTCATAAGCATTCTGCTGGAGGTCAAAGAAACGCAGGAAAAACCAGTGAAGAAGAATTCGCACGTCCAGGCACGACCAGGGATTGTAGAAGTGAAGAAAGCCAAAACGACGGTGCGAAGTGCACAACCGTCTCATGGAGTTTCTGTTGTCTCTGTTGGGCCGAGGTTACCCGGGGCTCCGAACCCTCAACCCTCCGTGCTATTGGGACAATTTCCACCATTGCCTCATCAGCTGGACGCCGCTTCGTCGTTACCCCACAATCCAGCAAATCGGTTTCCAGCGGCAAGTCCTTCCGGAAATTTGAATCTCCAACCAAATCTATTATCTGAAAATTGGAATCATGGCAATATCGCTCGGTATCAAACGCAGCCGATGAGTTTGCAGCCATTTGATAATTCCACGGTTGGCTTCGGTCCCACTGCTCCATTTTCACCGTCCAATCTTTCAAACGTTGCTCTCAACCAGCAGCCAACGCAAATGATAAGTTTCAACTCATCTTCCGAGTCCGGAGTTGGTGGATTGTGCGATCTAAATCTTTCAAACGCTTCCATGTCCACGAGTTCGCCCGTCAGAAACGAAAATTGCATAAGAAATAATTCCGGCACGATTAATTCGTTGCACGGTTGGTTCAGCCCTGTTTCGGTTCTCGATGCCAATAATTCTTCGATTCTTATTCCCCCGAGACACGAAAGATCCCACAATGCGACTCACAGCACCTACGACGATTCCTACAGTTCGAATGCGAGTAAAACAAGCACACCCAAAAGCACCGGTGGTAGCGGATCGACAAATTCAAAATCTCGACAAAACAACAGCTTCCGCCTTGAGGATTTCGTGAAATCCGAAAGTTCCAATAAATCAAAGAAACAGGCGAAAACCAATTCAGCGAAACAGTCACAAAATGCAAGAAAAACACCGAATGATACCCAATCAAAAAACTCTCACCCCTCCAACGACAAGCAGACGCGACGTAATGATTCCAAATCCACGAGAAGAATTAAACCTACGAGATTGAACGTCTCTGGCGACGAAGGTATATTTTTATTGACGGTTACATTCGCTTCATATATTTTAAGATGGAGTTTCCGAAATATTTCATTCCCAACAACCCATAAAATGCTGTAGCAAGATTATAACACAGCGGAGATCACGCGGCGAATCCTAGAAAAAAATTGACATTATTTTAATACAAACTTTCCAAAAACAAAGCATTTTGAGAAAAACTCTCAATTTTTAGGAAAATTCTTAATCTTTCGCAGTTCTCCCAAAAGGAAATAAATTTTTGGCAACTGCGAAACCTCCGCGAAGTAGTCTGTTGATGTAATTTTGTGTTGAAAAATAAACAGTTCATTAATTTTGCTTTCAAAATTTGGATGAAAATATTAGCAAACAATGTCGTAAAATTCGTATTTAAAGATAATTTCGACAACTTTTCTAGAAAGTAAAGAGAAAGTACAGACTTATTCAAAATATCTTAGAAAACTTGCAAAAATTAAAGCGGATAGACGATTTTTCGAAAAACTCAGATTTTCTCCTTATCAAGATACTCTATAGATTGAAAAAATAGTTAGTAATAAATCTTAAAATTTACGAAAGTTGGAGTGGTGACACCCTTTTTTTGAAAATTTCAAAATGCCGTAGAATTCGTATTTTTATTCGTTATTCGTAATTTCGTAATTTCGTGAATTCGTAATTTTCACACACACACACACATCTCAACATTTTTTCTAGAAATGAATTTTCGATTTTTTGGGACATTTTAAACACATTGACATTGAAAACTGGGGAAAAAAATTTCTCCGTCACAAAGCTTTCTCTATGTGGAAGCAAAAATCATAAAAACCGACACTCGTTGGCAAAAAGTATTTCGATTAACAAAAAAATCTGTTTCTGTGATTTCGACATGAATTACGACCTTCAAATTGAATTTCTGTCCTTATGTCCGATCAGAATTCCCGATAAATAATGAAAACTATTATTTCATTATAGAAACTCGTGAAAAGGAGGTATTCGGTGTGATAAATCGACCGACGGCAGCGAATCCAAAATTCGTTGAAGTTCCATCGACAGATAAATCGCAGGAGGAATTATCGTTCGAATTTGAACGAGGTTTGTTGAAGCTAGAAAGACAAAGGCTGCCGAAGAACGAAACGAGTTCGGAAGTGACAAACGTCGAAGCAAAATTGCCGAACAAGACTAAGCTCGAAGCGACGATAGTACCGCGTTTGGATTTAGTCGAGAACGTTGAGATTCTCGATTCTCTTGCCTTAGTGTATAGCGGAATTTTCGATCATAATTTAATGTCGAATCCCATGAGTGAACTTTACTTCATGATGACACTCCTGACGACTCAATATAAAGCCACAGCGGACAAAAAAATCGTTACGAATGAAGTGATTGTCGCAAAGAATCAATCTTCTTCGGCTCAAATTATGGAAACGTTGAAGAACGACCTTGGTTGCCGGGAATTATCCGACGAAAATTGTACAGAAACGAGTGATAGCGATTTCAAAAGAAGCGACAGAAGGTTCAAGGACAAAGCGTCCGCTCACGATAAAAATGAGTCGACGGGAAGCGTCCATTCCATAAATGATTTGGAGGAGTCTAAGAACGAGAATATAAAACCTTCTGTCGAATATCTCAACACCGCACACAATTGTGTTTATTTTGCGACTGCTGTACTTTTGCACCAACGATGTATATTGAGCGTTCTCGATCGACCCACCTTAAAACTACTCTGTGAAAACCACCAAATCGCCTCCTTCCAACCTCAACTTCAAGCCTATTTGAATGAAATTTATAGCGCCAAGTGCTTGCAAACAAATCGCTTGAAACCAACGGACTCAGGGTGAGTTTTGACAATTTTTCAGTTTTCCCAAGAATACGAAATATCTTTCCTCCGGAGGAATAAAAACATTATTAATATTTACCGTTGTATAAATTCCGTAAAAAAAAGTCCGAACTATTTTTGTAACTCAATGATTTTGGGCAATTGGCAGAAACAGAAATTCACTGAAATAATTTTTTGAAATAATTTCAACTTACGTAACAAGCTACAGAACCTGTGAAGTAGGTTTGCAAAAGGAACTTGCATTCAAAAAAGGAGTTGCTCGAGAAGTTGCTCAAAAATATGGAAATCACAAATTTGACAAATTGTAGGATTGTTGTTTCAAATTTATTGATGAATTAATTTGGATATTTTCAAGACGAATTACGAATGACGAGGAAGTGAATATTCTTCATTTTTCTCTTCAGAAGTTGCCAGACGAATGTTTGTTTCCAAGTGGATACGGACAATCGCGAAACTTTTCCATCGTCACTGGCATTCACGTTATTTCGAAAGCAGCGTGATTTGTTTTACGATATATTGAAAGATTGGGAGGATAATCACTTGAAACCAGATTGGTCGTACCAGCGAGCTCTGAGGAACAAAATAAATTCTTTGCTGACCCAGCACTGTGATGCTGTCAATTATTGCCACTTGGCAAAGTTGTTCATCTCGCAATTACTGGTTTCGTGCGGGCAAACAGTAAAAACGGTGACTATCAAAAATCTTTGTAATTTTCACCTAAAATTCAATATTTGACGGAAAAAAATCAAAGATACTTTGGAAATAATGTTTTTAACCATTTTTGAAAACTTCAACGTGGAATCTTTCTTCACATTCTGCAGGAAGATCCCTTGGACGATGAGAGTTTGAGTTTTCTAAAGTCTCTGAAACATTTGAATCCAGAGAAACTAATGCAATTGAAAGAACGTTTGGTGACCCCATTGAGCTCAACAGGCCCCGTGCCGCAGCCGACGTTCCCGGGAGCACAAGACTTCTACAAGGAATTCATTCTGAACGCTCAGAATTGGAAGTTTTACGTGATTTTGGAAAATAGTCTCATCAGTGAAATTATGGAACGAAACGAGACACAATTTGCACATAGTGAGATCGAGACCACAGGTACTTTTTGCAGTTACAAAATAATGCTGAAAACTCGTTTTAACGCCAACTCACAATAATCCTCCTTATCGAGCACAATGCGAATTTCTACACCGCAATGATTGATATACAAATAACATTTTTTCCTACTATTCTGCGAGCAAATGTCACTCATCAGTGATCGCAGGGATTTCTCCATGTTGACGAGTTTTTATAAAAGTTTTGATTTTACAAAAGCGGAGTAAAAAAGTTTATTCGAAATTGAAAAAGCACATCATTTTGCGATGTGCAGCGAAACTTGTTGATGTGAATGAACGCTTTTCCCACAGAAACTACGGTGGAGGAAAGGACGAAACAAGATTTTGTCACTTGTGTATCCGGTCTAAGATTATTGGCGAAATTCACCAGCTTTACAATCTCCTTGCCTTTTAAATCAGTTGCAAATTCTCCGGAATGGCGTCTCTCGCAAATTCAACTGCGAGGACGTGTAAGTATAATTAACCCTAGAACGGTAACCTGGGGTCAAAAACGACCCCATGCGACTTTAAATCCCGCGCCGTTTCTCCCTTCGTTCTCCCGTTTTTTAAAATCGTTTTACCGCATTTTTGCCTAATTTTTTGAATTCAAGCAAAATTGCCCATGGCTCACGTGATCCTGCATTAAAAAACGAAAAGAATGAGTCCAAGTTAAATCCTTTTCGTTAAACTTTACCGGAGATTTGAATTTTTTAAAATTGGTGTCATTGATGACCCCAGGTTACCGGAATAGGTAAAAAAAAATAAGGTTACCGTTCTAGTGTTAATCGGGTGACCGAAAAATAACAGAATGCAATATTTTTCAATTAGAAAAATTATTATTTTCTTTTGAAAGCCAATAAAAAAATGCTGCTCCGCAGTTTTCTGAATGAATTCGTTATTTTCCGTAGGTTGTTCCTTCGCTGGATTTGCAATCTTGTCTTCTGGAGGCTATTACGAAGAAAAGATTATCACTAACAGTACCGTGGATTGTTCAGTACATGGCGATGCTGGATCCAGTGACATATCGATTGCCTTATTTCGTGAATATCGGCGAAATACTATATTGCATTTATCGCATTTCAAATAATTCACAGCGTTCGCACAAGAAAGAGCACGCACGAGATTCGATGTCACGGCAAACATCTGCACTCATGATTTTTACGATTGGATGGTTGTTCGAATTGTCGAATTTTCCGCGTGATCTCTACGACAATTGGCAACGGAATTATAACGCGAGAAGAATCCGAAACCTCGATCTGTCGAGCGAACCTCGAGAAAAAGGTTGTAACGTGATTAGCATGGACAAAGAATTTGTCAAATGCAACTCGTCACTGGACGACCTTGATATCATCGACGACCGAGCTTTTTACGAGTGCTGTCCATTTATGACGGAATTGAAAATATTATTGATTTCTGGCAATGCCGTTTTGAGCAATAACAACGCGAACCGTCACATAACGCCCGTTTCGAGTCAACTCTCCGAACCGAGCTCCGGCGTTAAAACGAAAAATCTCCAAGTAAGATTAAAGTTCCGTTTGCAAAAATAGCTCTGAATTTTTATTCGTTTTTATCGCTCAAATAATCGAGTCAAAACTCTGATTTTTTGTTGGAAAATAGATGCAGATCGAAGAAGCATTTTGGCACGGTCAACCGAGCTCCGTTAAAAAAACTGTGGATTTCATCGTTGATAGAGTTGCCTCGGGCTGCGTCAAGCATATTTGCAACACGATCATACCCTCGACGAAAGAAAAAATTATTAAAAACTATTTAAAATCGAAAGAGAACGACTTCAAAAAAATAGATTTCTTTCAAAAGGATGAAGATCCCGATGACAAGAGTCAAACATCGCCCGATGCCTCACCGAGCGAATCGCCCATAAAAGTTAACAGAGAAGCACATGTAAGTACCTTTTCTCATCGAGCCACGTTGTATATTTAATCTTAAAGCCTAGAAACTGGATTTCGAGGTTTCGCAACGACCCAATTGTTTATTCTTTCGCTTTTCTCCACTGTTCCTCATTCAATCCACCTTCAATCCCTTCAATTCCACTGAATGCACATGCCGTTCTCTTCGTAATAAAAAAACGAAGAAAATGGTTTGCAATGTCGATCTGAGGTCAACCTGAATATATTGAGAACGCAATTCGTGCTGTAGACATTTTTGGACTCGGTCTAATCGAATGTTATCCAAGTCCCAAGTAAAATTAAAAATTCGAAGTATATTAAAACGTTAACGAGATTTGCGAGAATTATTTTGATCGAAAAATTGAAATTATTCGTTTTTTGGAAATAATTACAGACGAAAAAAATACAACGCCACATGGAATTGCTTGCGGCAATAATAAAGGACAACGTGAGACGCGAATGTTCTGAAAAAATGTCGAATCTATGCGAAACTAAAACGACTAATTCGTTGGATGCACTTTTGTCCGATGACGTACTTCCAACCGTCAGACAAACTTGCATTTCTATTGCAAAAAGGACAGCTATGGAGCGTATAGATCAATGGATCGATGCGCATCTTGTGGAATCGTTGTTTCTTAAGAATATAAACAGCGATTTGAAGCGTATCTTGAAAGAAGATGACAGCAATCAAAATCTCAGGGAGATTCATCACAACAAAAATGTTCCATCGCCAACGGAAGTTATCGAAATGATAAGAGTAAGAATATTTTTCCCATTTCACCAATATGCCCTTCTTTTCTACAATCTTTTCATTTTTTCATTTTCAGCATTATCCTTGCGTGAGTTTTAAATAAAAACACATCGATTTTTAAGGAAATTAATGCTTCGAGTGCACACCTACTATAAGTGGATATTGGGTCAATTTGACCCAAAGCGTTTTTCAAATCGTTGTATTCCGGCAAATATGCATTTTTTTGTTTTTTTTTTTTTTTTGTAGAGACGTTTTTTGTACCAAATTATTCATATTTTATGGCTCTAAATTTTTTTTTATGAAAACGAAAAATGAATGTCAAAACATTCGTTGCCAATGCCAAACAATCGGTGACAGAAAATTGTTGAGGTCAAAACGACCCCGTATGCACTCGAAGGGTTAATATTTTGTATATTTTTTCGTATGAAATTGTACGAATTTCGGTGTAAAATTATAAATGGATTTCATTCTACCATTTTAAATATAAAAAATCATAGAAAATTCAAATCTAATATGAAATTTTTCCGTCGACCCGTTTTCCCGTGAAAAACGATTTAAAGTTTCTGTGACGTCATAAAACGCCTAGTTTACTGTATATAAGAGTGCGGCAGCTCTCGTGCTACGCTTTTTTTAAAATACTTGGCGTCGAGCCGCTGCCGCGTCTCTTGATTTATTGATTCGTCAATGAAGCTCTGATTCGATTAAAATGAGATTATGTTTTTGTTTTTGTTTGGGAAGAATTCCATGTGGGAATTGCTGGAAAAGCAGAAACGATGGTCCGTACTATCCAAGCAGAATCTGTTGAAAACGGTAACGAATTTACAGCAGACGTTGACAGCTCGAGCAGACTTGGTTGACTATGCAGAAAAGAATCTCTACACGATGAGTGTTGAGTTTTGTTTGTTGCTGAGTAAGGAATAGACATTTCTTTCGAGACGATGAGTCGGTGATAAAATATTCATTAATTTATCGTATTTTAGTAATACACGCTCCAGATTTATTTACGTCTGCGATACACGAGAAATTTTTGGAAGTTTGGAAAATGAACAATTCCCGATCAGGAGGAGGGGAGCCGTTGTTCGCGGGACTAATGAGTCCGCGGAATATTCGGATGCTCACGATGAGTTCGGACTCATTGGTCATGGGCGTTTTTGCTCGGTTGTTGAAAGCTCTTTTGAGAGAAAACCTCTTGAGTATCGGAGCTTTGAGCGATCAATGCGTTGCTCTCTTCCGGCAGGACTGGCCCGAGGTAATATTTTCAAAAAGTCTCGAAACGTGCCGTTCAAATTATTGATCCGTAGCAAAATTCTAAGGAGAATCATTAATGAATTTTTTTTACCCACAGCCAACCTTGAAACTATTGTCACAGTGCCTACAAAATATCGTAACGGATTACAAATGCTCGGGTGCGGAAGCACAAGCAATGAAATATTTGTTGGATTGGATAGCGACCACGTGTGATCAAATGGACATTTATGAGTGAATGTGGATCCTACAAATAAAACGTCGTGAAAGGACTTAACAATGGAAATTGAAAAAAAAAATTAACAAATCTGGCATCGACAGGGACGAACGATTTGTATCTACTGAATATTTTTTTTAAACTGGAAAACAGAGTATAGAGTGTATAAAGTAACATCGTTTTTCGTAATAAAATTATTTCATCCACTACCACGAGCCAAATGTCTCGGGTATTTGCAACAAACTCATTCCATCGAGTTTGTATTTTTGTGAATTTTTTTCTCTATGTCATTTTTTATTTCTAAGGCAGAAGACGAATTCGTCGAGTTCGAGGCGACCCATCAGTTGGCTGAATACGAGAAATTTTTTTTTCAGACTTAATATAGTCAGACTCGAAATAGTGCTCATGGATTGCACGATTTTAAATTTCAGTATCACGCGGTTCTTTTTGCAAACTAGTTCACCAATCACTACCGAGTACCGATGTGGCCATTACACGGCCACAGTACAAGAACCAATAACAGATGCAGATAGTGCAGAAGGGAAAAACATCAGCAGGCGACCCCCACTACCACTTCCATGTTCAATAACATTGTTATGTGTACTGCAGATGATTTCGAGGTTATGCCACGATATCTTGTTATCGGTTTTGAATTCCATATTGGTTATTGAGTGTGAAATACACGACTGTGAATTCCTTCGCAACCATCTGTATAGGTAATTCACAAAAAAAAGTTATCGAGCTCATTATTTCAATAGTATTGTTTATTATCACGATGGAAAATAAGAAAACAATTTAAAGTTAACCCTTCAAGTGCATACTGCTGGGTCGTTTTGACCCGAACATATTTCTGTCACCGATTGTTTGACATTTGATGACAACGAATGTTAAATACATTTAGCGCCATGAAATATGGATTAACTACTACAAAAAACGTCCCTATAAAAAAAAAAACAAAGAATGCACATTGACCGAAATACCACGATTTGAAAAATGTCTTGGGTCAGATTGATCCAATGTGCAGTTGTAGGAGGTGTGCATTCGAAGGGTTAATATCTCATCGAATGTGCACCAAGAAAAAAAGGCATAAAATCTTTGCTCGTTAGGATTTGGTGCTTGAGCAATTTTCAGCAATTAAAAAATGACTGTTGAGACATCCTGTAGTCTCGAGTATAGAAATAGTCAAAGATCCAAAGTGGAAAGTTAATTAACACGTCCCAGCACACGGCTCAATCGTTAGTATTGCAATTATAATTTAACTCGATAGGATAACGTCACTGAGTTTTTACGTCGCGGTTAAAACTTCAAACTGTACTTTCCAATCCGACCCCATAAAAATTTTCAACACGTTGCATTACTTTCCTCGCGCATGTGTGCAGTCGAAGGTTTAAGAGTGAAGAATTATTGTTTTTGCACAAAACCAAGAATATCGCAAAATATTGGAAAATTTTTCAAGCCGAAATTTCTATTATCGATGGAAAAAATATTCATTGACAACTCTTTTATTTTATAGCAAGTTGACTTGTCAGATTCTCTGAGTCAAAAAGATGTTGGAAGAAAAAGTTATTCTGGTGACCGGTGGTTCAGGTCTGGTTGGAAAAGCCATTGATGCTGTTGTCTCCGCTGATGCAAGGCCAGACGAGAAATGGATTTTTGTTGGTTCCAAAGATGCAGATCTCTGGTTTGGATTTATCTGTTGAAATTGTTGATTTTTTTTTTTTTCAAATATTTCTCTACGTTTTTCTCGTTACTCAAAATTGTATGGAAACGATGATTTTTTTTTTCAGCGACAAGGAGAGTACGGTGAAACTTTTTGAAAAATACAAACCGACGCATGTGATCCACTTGGCTGCAATGGTCGGTGGATTATTTCATAACATGTCCCACAATTTAGACTTTCTGGTAAGTTTCCCCGGTCGATATTTCTAGCTGCGAATACCCGCATTTTTTTTAAGCAACTGTTTTTATTGCAGAGAAAGAATTTACACATAAATGACAATGTGTTGCAAACTGCTCATGAAACCAATGTTGTCAAAGTCGTTTCTTGTCTCTCGACGTGTATATTTCCCGATAAAACTTCGTATCCCATAGACGAAACTATGGTAAGTACTTTTTTCGAAAAATAAACTTACGAGAATAAATTCTGTCACGCAAAAAATAATCAAAACGGAAAAAGGTGTTTCCTCATTTTTTACTCACACTTTTATTTCGATTATTTAATCCTTCGAGTGCACACTGGGTCGTTTCGACCCCAACAATTTTTTATCACCGATTGATTGGTATTTAATTATCGTTTTCATTAAAAAATAAATTTAGGGCCATAAAATATGGACAATTTATTACAAAAAACGTCTTCGGAAAAAAAAAAAAACAAAAAATGTATGTTTACCGGAATACAACGATTTGAAAAACCCCTTGGGTCAGATTGACCCAATATGCACTCATAGGATGTGTGCTCTCGAAGGCTTATAGGTTTTCTGTAAAATTTGGAATTCAGGTACACAATGGTCCACCTCATCCTTCCAACTACGGTTACAGTTATGCAAAACGACTAATAGACGTGGCGAATCATGGATATCACCAGCAACATAATCGAATGTACACGAGTGTTATTCCCTGCAACGTATTCGGACCTCATGATAATTACAGTCCAGCTGCAAGTCACGTGATTCCTGGATTAATGAGAAAATTACACGATTTGATGAAAAATGGTAATTTTTTTCCAAATAATTCCACGTCAAATTAGACACGATGATCCAATGATCGTCTTTCGCTCATTTCATTCAACGAAAATATGTAATGATGTGCTGAAACGACCACCTAATGAACACATAATGAAACTCTATTCCAAATGGACGATGAAACAAAAATATTATTCGATAAAAATAAATTATCGGTCGTTGGAACCAATAATATTGGAAAATTCCTTTGTAGAAATATTCCCGAAGCGTCAGTGAATGAGGAGTGTTGAGTATTAATTTTAAAAATCGGCCTAACGAACAGGTTGATTTTGTGATTGACACAATTTTTTTTTTAATTTATTTTAAAAAAAATCTTATCTGAACGTAAATCCATCCGGTAATCGGTGGATCCTCCGCTGACAAAATAAAGCGAAAAGAATTAATGAAAAATTGTTCGATAAAGTCGCCGTTAGCTCATTTTCATTTACATTTTCTATTTGCATTCCGTTTTTTTTTTTTTACAGGTAATTCAGAAGATATGGAATTTAAAGTTATGGGCTCTGGCAAGCCGCTGAGACAATTTATCTACAGTTTGGATCTCGCTAAATTATTCGTCTGGGTTTTGCGTGAATATAATTCCGTCGAGCCGATTATTTTATCAGGTAAACATTTTATCAGTAAAATTCATTCGGCTTAGAACTTTTTTATTTGTTATTTAAACGGGACTAAAACTTGAAAAAATACATTTTCTGAAAATGGTTTTTAATGGCGTTCTTTTTTCAAGTTCGTCACAAAAATCTATCGTCAGAATAGACATTGCTTTTTGATATACGTAAAAATAAATCATTTCGAATGATTTATTTTCAGTGGACGAAACCGAAGAAGTGACGATAGCACAAGTTGCGGAATCTCTCGCGCAAGCTTTCGGCTTTAAAGGCAAAATCGTTTTTGACACGACGGCTGCAGACGGTCAATACAAGAAAACAGCAAGCAATGCTAAGCTCCGAAATCTCCTTCCGGACTTTAAGTTCACGCCTTTCGATCGCGCTATTCGCGAGAGTGTGAATTGGTACCGGGAAAATTACGACCAAGCCAGAAATTGAAGACTGTCATGAGCTTTTCCAGGCATCTTCAAATGCACGTTGTAGGTATGAAAATCAATCAACTCTACGAATTTCTACGGCATAGGAGAGAAGAGTCAAAAAAGTGTCCAAGAAAATCGAGTTTTTTCCAGCGTAACTGGGAATTCTCTCACTGCAAGAAAAACGAAAGAACAGAGTGGGGAAAAATGTTTCCAAGATTTGAAAATATAGTCCAGATATTTTTCTACAAACGATATTTTATCTTTTCTCGTGCAATCGAGTTATTTCATTCAGCAAATTTTCAAAAATCAATGGAGGAAAGATGTAACGGAGAAAAATCGGCTCGTTGCCTAATAAATCGCGATTTCGATATTCAGAATGACAAATATAATAATCCACATGATAAATACACGATGAATAAAAATTAGAAATACTCAACGCAATGCAAAATAATATTTGGTTGTATTTTCATTTTTCAACGAGTCTGTTCTAAAATATTTTAATTTTTCAATGGGTCGAGGAGATTTTTGAAGACGCTTTTTCCCAGGAGATAAAAATATCGAGCGAGAAATGCAAACGTTATTTTTAGTACAGGTAAATTGAATGTGTCAAATTGAGCAAAAATCGATTTGAGTAAAACTGAGAATTGGTGCGACGAGAGGGAACGAGAAGGAAAGAAAAAAGAGCAATTATATGGGAAGACTGTGATTTCATGTGAAAAAATTAAACGAGCAATTTCCTTTGCTACGATCGAGTTTATTATCCTGAGCGTCAGGCGGTCAATAAATTGTACAGTAATTTAAAGTCGACGATCTTAGCAGCGACAGATGTATTTTAGTCCATGGATCGAGGTGCACGAATGCACGAGCAGCTCGTATACACGTTTTGGCACACTCGTATACGAAAATAAATCAGCGAGAGTTAAAAAGCTTGGGGTTTGGTGATTAACACAGAAAATATAGTCCGGCTGACAATGTGATTTGTTTATTTTTATTAATCGTTCATTGGGAACGTTTTAGCTCGGGATAAACGCGTGTCACGACAACAGACCAAGCTCAACATATTTTCGTCTCACTCCATTGCGACGAAGATTATTGGCTCGAGATGTTGACAGAAAACAGAGTCGAAGGAAGGCAAAAGAAACAGAAGATTCGGAGATAAAATTGAGCGAGGGAGTGAGAAATAATAAAAAAGGAAAAAAATGCGAATGAAAAATGGGAATTGTAAGAAAGAACCAAATGGCACTGGAATTTTTTTTTTTTTTAACTGATCGAAGAGAAACCGAAAAAGAAAGGGAGGGAGAAAGAAATACAAACAATAGGAAGAGAAGGAACTGACTGAGTAGAGTGGGAAAAAAGAGAGGAAGCAAAGTGGATGGAAAGGTGAGGTGAAGAGTGTGGGAAATGAGAGAAAGAGAGAGATGAAGGTCGACGGACTAAGAGAACAACCATGCTCTAAATATACAATGAACTGCGGTCCATAAAGCTTGCCATATAAATGATTGATTCTCAGCTTGCATTGAATCATTCAGAGTTTCCGCTCAGAATATCTCTTTAACCTTTAGGGACATTGAGATTTAGCAGAAACTTCAAAATATTTGTTAAGACGATTAATAAATAAAAAAGTTATCTGTAAATAAATCGTGAAAAAACGATCACAATTTATTTTTTATACTCGACATTTTCCATATGCCATTGATTTCTTGTTTCTTTATCGGCAAACTTTGCAGTTGAATAATAAAATCACCAGCGTTCGAACAAAAATGAAAAATACTTTTTAATATTTCAGTGATTTTTGTTCATCAGAAAATTTCATTTTAACGAATAAGTGGAAATTTCTTAGTTTGCAAGTGAAAATAATATTTTCGCGCGTTTCTTGGCCAGTAGAATTTTTCTCTGCGGCCTTTTTTCAAGGTGCTGGTCGATATGAGACGATCTGCATCTTCCGGTTATCCAAAAATACATCACCGTTGCTCACTCAGTAATAAAATTTTCAGCGTAGAGACACGGATTCAAATCTGTCGTGGATTAAAAAAGACAATTGTGAAATTAGGCGGAACTCTTTTGTCACCGCCTCAGTCTATATTCATAGATCAGCATGCATTTTGTTCATACAATCGTGTGAAGAACGTATTTACGGTCAAACGGCTGAGCCCGTCACCTCGACCATGACCTTAGAATTTTCATTGAATTGTGTCTCGGAAGAAAAAATATTCAAAAATGTCTCCACCTCCTTTTTTCCAATGTAGGAATTTTATAGTTTAGTTTTCAGTTTACAGGATTTTTTTTTCAATATTTTACAAATTACTCTGGACAATTTATAACTTTCGAATGTGAAATTTTCAATGGGCACAAAAAAGATAAGGATTTTTAGTATAGAATGCGAAACAAGCGCGACTTACGCCCTGCCGATTTCTCTAGATTGGCTGAACGGATTTTTTTCAACCAAGGACCATTCGAAAGATAAAAAATCGTGGAAAATTGAAATCTAATATGAAATTTTTCCATCAACTCGTTTCTTCGTGAGGACGATTTGAAGTTTCTGTGACGTCATAAAACGCCTATTTCACTGTGAGTGTGGTAGGGCTCGCGCTACGCTTTTTTTTTTATAACTTGGCGTCGAGCCGCTACCGCGTCTCTTGATGGGAATGTTCCCGTACGCGACCGGTTGAGTTTCTCGAGCGGCGTTTCCGTTTCGCATGTTTGTTGAATCGTGACATTTGACCGAGAACAAAAGAGCTCTCCAAGGTCGCATGCATATTCAAAAAATCCTTAAATTGAATGTGACGGACAACATTTTCGAGCTCATTGACATGGCACGATTTGTAAAATATATAGTTAAACTTTCTTTATAGAAACTCGATCGAAAGGTCAAACGAAGGTCGCAAAATGTTAGTGGAAGTTTTGCCCGGGGATCCATGCAAACGCGTGATATGAACGTTGAGCACGTTTTCGAGAATTGAACTACTAAAGAACGTTCGAAGGTCGGAAAGGTCAGCAGCCAGAGTAATTACGAATTACATCCCGTCCGTTCGTTGTAGGAACTTAAAAAATTTCAAATGCTGTCTCGGTATTTTTGTTTATTCGTCAGAACGTATTTCCCAGCCGAAAATATTCAGAACATTTATTCCACATTACGATTTTCTCATGAATTTGTTTTGACAGAATTCGTCTTTTGGAAAATTTCAATTTAAAAAAAATTTTAGCGTAATCGAATTTTGCCTTAGTATGTTTTTTTTTTTTAACGTGAATTGTTGAGAAAAAAGTTTTATATGTGCGTGAATATTTTTTATTGAGCCTGGCGGAGGCTTCGGGGTGGCTTAAAAGTCTGTCGATGACGACCGAGGGTTATGGCCTGGTGTACATTTAATAGCCAACGAACAGGATGTGTGCACTCGTAGGGTTGCAAAAGAAAAGCTGGAAACCTTCCCTTCTCTCTTTCTCTTTGATTATTTCCCATAAATTGTTCTCCCTCCGCCTCGAGAGATCCTCGATTGTAAAAAGTCCCTTAAACCTCTCCCTACAACTTCTGTGAAGCTTCTTATAGCAATCCATTTTGGAGAGCTACTCGAAAGTTCAAATAGCGCTTATTCCTACGAGCTGGAAGGAAAAAATTCATACATCCAGTTCGCACAGATAAATTATTCAGCGACGCAGTTCGACTGATCGGAAATCTAACGCGCGATCCAACGTGGACATTGCGAGCGACAATGAAGACAAAAAATGCAGATTCTTTGCGACAGATTTGTGGATTTTCTACCCATTTTTTCTTGAGTATAAAATTCTCAACTACGAATGAACATTGGACAAAGTGTTTGTCGGAAAAAAAGGAAAGGAAAGGACATAGAGAGCGGAATAAGTTAAGAAATAAAAAGCGGAAAAACAAATGAACGGAGACGTCAGGAACGTTTTTTTCTGACACAAGACACACCATTGCTTTCGGAGTTTTTTACATCGCTTGTGTACAAAAGCAACGAAAACTTGAAAGATCGATACGCACGACGTATCCCATCGTTGGCTTTGTCAGTCGAACCAAAAGTTGCAAAGATTCTTGATGTTTGTTTTTAACGAACACGAACTACATGGAAATGAGCACACGTTCGTCTCACAGTTCGCGATCTCTCCGTCATCTCCGAGTGGTAATTGCGTCATTACAAATCACTGCGGAATCCGGTGGTAGTAAGACGAACACAAAGGGCGGAGGCGCGCGCAGTCGTAGCTTTATAAAAAAAATGAACGTTTTCCGAGATTTCTTTCGAATGAGAATCGTCAGTTTTTTCGTTCGCCAGTTTCGTTCTTTATTGTTTTGCCCTGCTGTCAACGATGGAGCCGAACGTTGACAGTGGTCATGTACTGCTGGAAAAAAATATTCAGAGAAAAAATATACGGATCCAGAAAAAGCCACGAGGACGAACAGTTATGAAGCATAGAAAAAAAGGGCCAGGGTGAATTCGGGTGGAGAGGATAATCGTAGCATTGGTTCTCTGCACTACCGTTGGTGTCTCGTGGCAGCACTGAGCAGCGTATTCGCACGAAATATGACGCGGTTTTGAGGGTTAGATTTCTCTGTGCCGGTGGTGTGGCACGTTCTGTCTTTTTCTCTCTGCTGACGCTGATGGTTTCGCGGGGGAGGAAGCGTCGCTGCCTCACGTACTACCAGCGGAGTCCAGAGTTATTCGGGAGTGGAAATTCGAACGAAAATACGCAGGCGTCCTTCGCATCAAGATGAGAGGGGGACTCTGCAGTCGGAGTCTGGCGTCTGCATATTTGCTTCCAGTACTAGTACGTTCGAGATGACTCCTGTGAATGGGTGTACTATTCGCTGAATATAAAATTGTTAAACAAAAATGATGCATCTATATAAAGCCAAATGAACGAACAAGGTGTCAGCTGACGACCGATCATGACGGAAACTTAGGTTCGAAACGCAGGCCCAAAAGCCTGCAGTGATGATTTCGATGAGTGAAGAAATCGAGAGATACAGCGAAAACGGTAAGAGATAGAGCAAAAGACTTCAAGATCACTTTTGTAGAACGTTAAATTTCCTACAAAAAAGGTTGCGTCGAAATTTTCCGGTTTCCAGCCGTTTAGCCTGGAGAGCGGATCAAAAGAAGCAGCTTGGTCAGCGGATTACTTTGAGCAGCTCTCATGGCCCAAATACTGTAGTTAGAAAAAAAACTGTCGGAAGCTTTTCTGAGATAAATGTCATGCTCTACAAAATTTGTCTCTTGGCTTTTAGCCCTATCTCTAACCGTTTTCGTAATAAGTGCGATAAATGCGCGCGTATGCTGTAACTTCCGGAATAGAAGTGTCCGAAGGTTCTAAAGTGAAATTAACGATGCCAACGATCCGTACTGTTTCGCTTCTGAAGCTAGAAATCTTAGCACGATAATCCAAACAACCGTTCTTCCCCTAAATATCTTTCCCAGCGATTTTGCTTCCATCTCGTATTTGTATTTTTCGGTTAAGAAACTCTCACTGCAATCTTAACCATAGAACCCCAGGACAAAGAGCAAATCCCATTCGATCTATTTTTCTCGCGAAACAAAATAGTGAAACGTGATGTTTATTCGTACAGATCGAATTGAGCAGAGGTCAAGAGTCGAAATATTTAGTCTGCAATGTTGGCCCACGTGTCGAAGCCCTGCTGCCACTTCCGGTAGCGAGTGGGCAGCCAACTCGCTGAACTTGAGAACTTTTTGACGTAGATCCGTAACGAATATCTTGCCCACCGTTTTCTACATGTAAACATACGTGCAAACATTTTCTTCGTGACCTTGAAACGCAAATAATATATACACGTCCCTATAATGTGTTGGTACGTCTTGAGATAAATATAGACGAGGATTTCATAAAAACTATACACTGCATCGTTCCTTATGCGTAAATGTTCGAAGTTTCAATCGATAATAAGGTGAGCATTCGAGTCGATGGTCTCGTGTAATTTCCCCTCGAAATTTCACGTCTTTCTAAAAGCAACACGACGAGTTTTTTCAACTCGTAAACCTCTCGATTATTTTCCTCCGATTGTTCGTATCATAATTTAACAAATTCCTCAATTGTTCAACAAATTTGTTAGGTTCGATAGACAAACTTGTTTTTTTGACCTTGGGAACGTACAGAGAATATTTTCCAGCCGATTTTTTTTTCGAATCATAATTCGGTCAGTTCTGAAACACTACCTCAGAGTTCTAAACGAATTTGTTTTTTTTTGGCGGAAAAGTGCGAAATCCTCTCTCTCCTTTTTCTATTCTTATAAAGTTCTCGGGGTAAATTTAGAAATGGAGGTTTTATGGCAAGAAAATAATATCAGAGCACAGTTCTGTTGGAATTGCGAATGATTCAGTAGACTTTTTGTTGGTGATGTTGAAGTTTGCATCGTTGGAATGCAACGACATTCTGTTCTTTTTTTTCAGCTCATAATTATTATTCAATATTTGGTCTGGACAATAAAACGATCCTCTCTTGCGACCTAAAAACTCAATCTACACGAAAAATTGCCATGATTTTCAAAATTCAATAAATAATAAATACACAAAATATTTTTCGTTGAATCTCAACGTTGCAAACTTCAGAGTCATTTTTTGTATTGCCGGCAAAGTATGTAACTCTCGAAATAAATTAGTTGTTTCAAAAATCGTATTGATACTCCGATCGCTATTTTTTCAAGCGGCAAAGTTATCGGAATTTCGATATGACGCAGGCATACTCCAAGGAGGATCGCCGTGATTTGTTCTGGCGATTCCGAGAGCAGAGTCGTTATGCAGAATGAACTTTGAAGTTTGCATCGTTGCAACGCAACGGAATCCTCGATTTTATTCTATTTTTTGAAAGCAAAGCCAAAAATGAACATAAAGACTGCGTCTATGAAAAAATAATTTGCAAATGAAAAACTTAATGTCAAACGAAAAATTAAAGCGATTTCGAAAATCTAATAAATTGTGATGCGAACTTGAATATCGTTATGTAGTTGCCCAAGTTGAATTGTTGCTTTGGAGCGAGGCCCACGCCTGACAGCTTTGCTGCATGAAAAACAGTTTCGCACTCTCGGAGCGTGTATTTAGAGCGGAGAGCGGTTATCGAGTAGAGCTGTGAAGAGTAGAGATGTTAAATGTCTGCAATGCAACAACTGCACGCTTGCAACTCCACTCGATAAGAATTGCACTCTGAACATCTCTGTTCTATCTACGCAAAAGTAGCTTTTTGCTCACGAGCAAGTTTAACCGGAAATTCGAGATTAGAGATGACAGAAGAGGAGACGTATTGCATGCTATACTGATTTTATGCATTTAGGAGCAGAGATATATTGAGGACGAAGTTGTCATAGAGCTGTGAAGAGAAAAGTTGCTTTTCTGTTGCAAAAACATGGGCCGGTGTTTTTTTTCCATTTTATTCCGAAACTCTTTTTTATTCGTCACAGTTCTCGTCGTTTTAATTGATGATTATGAGGAAATATTGAATGAGTCCTTCGAGGGCATCCTGGGTCGTTTTGACCACATCGGCTACTTATTTAAAAATTTTGAAATTGTAAAATAAAAAAATTGAAAAACTAAAATATTCCATGATTATCAAATGCAGGATGAAAAACGTGGTAGTAAAAATCTGAAATTCAAAAGGATGCGTTTTTGTTTTACTCCGACGAGTAAACTCATTGTAGTTTTCTGAAGAGTTTGGCATATCATGTTTGGGTAATCAACTTTGAAGATTATTCATAAAACTTATAGATTTTTCGAAATAGACAAGTTTTTGTTATTTTCAAATTAGGAATAATTAACCCTTCGAGTGCATACGGGGTCATTTTGACCCCAACAATTTTCTGTTACCGATTATTTGGTATTTGATGGCAACGAATGTTTTGGCATTTTCTTTTCGTTTTAGTTGAAAATAAATTTAGGGCCATAAAGTATGCATAATTCACTACAAAAAACGTCTTCACTAAGAAAAACCAAAAATGTATATTTACCGGAATACGACGCGTTGAAAAACGCCTTGGGTCAGATTGACCCAATATGCACTTGTAGGATGTGTGCACTCGAAGGGTTAATCATAAGTTTACGAAGGGGACGTCAATGGTATATTCATTTTTAAAATGAAGATTTAATTTTTTTGATGAATTTTCGATGATTTTATTCTTTCAATATTTTCAAATATTAATTTTTCAAATTCTGTTCGTATCAAGAAAAAGGAAAGTGCACGATGAACCTTCTCTTGCTATATGAGAAGCATTTATTTATGCTAAAGAGGAGATTGTAATAATTTTTGCTCCCATTGGAGGCTTTTTGTTTCAAACAAATAAATTTTATCGCCCAGTCTGAGGTTAATTAGTGCTTTGGGATGATCGTTTGTTATTTATTAACATGCATTAATAATAATTAATGTTTATGGTTATCACTGAATTATGGTAATACGAAAAGTTTGATAATGATTTAATCCTCACCAAGAAACACTCTTATCCACCATTATTGCCCGTTACCATTTCGATAGAAACTCAAAGCGATAAGTCAAACGTGGAATATAATTGCGAATGGGCTCAATTTATTTCCATAAACTTTGTATAAAAACGATAAAATGGAACATTTATCGGGGAATTGGTATGGAAGCGAAATAATATAAAAAATGTACAACGAGCCCTGGAGAAATATTGTTCGGACAGGGAGAAATCGATGAGTTTTTTGTTGTTGATCGAGAGTTGGTAGTTCTGTACACTTGTGTGCAATGTTTTGATTTTTTCGTTGAGATTAACGATCGTGAGGGATCGTCGATATTCAGGAGTAAAAAAAGGGAAGCGGCGTGTGCGGAAAAGAAACGTGCGGAATCCCGACGACAACGAGGAGACACACGAGTTCTCCCCACCTCTTCCGTGTCCCGCAGGGGATAAAGCGCTTCGAAAAACTCCCTCTTGCGCTTCCTCCGACACCCCCTCCCGCTCCGTCCCCGCCAATACCCGCACAGTCGCGCTTCGCTCGCGCGCCCGCGCCACCCTCAGTCTTCAGTGTATTACTCGCAAGGGAGCCGGGCACCCGGCGCGCTGACAAGTTCCGCGGCAGTCTCGCGGCGGACGTCGACCGGTGTGCAATTTTTTTGTTTCTCGCTGTATTCCCGTCCTTTCGAACAACGATGTTTTCAGTCAACCGAATTTATTCAAATTTATTTGCGATTCATTCAGCACGCGGGAATTCAAATGTGTCGACTGAAATTTTGTCCGGAAAACTGAGTCGGTCGTGATGAATTAATAAAAAATACGTGTGTGCAAATATACGCGTGCCTTTCGCGTAATACAGTGAGGAAATAATTAATTTATCGTTCGTGCTCCACAAAAAGGAAAATTCTTGTTTTTATCTATCGCGAATTACGTGGTGCTGGGGGGACGATTATGAAATTAGCGGTGTGACGGTGGCGCTGTAAGAAATGCGGAGAAAAAAACGAAGAGAGAATTCGTGTACTGTGTATCGAGTCCTCTCTGCTTAAAAAACCGACGCTCGAACGACGGATACGAAACTCTCCGAAACAGGATACAACCGCGTATATCGCGACTGCGGTCGATTTCTATTCACAGGAAATACCAGTACGTTTTATAGCTCTTTCCTCGAAAATTCTACGAAACTTTTTAATCCTAAAGCAATGTTTTAGGAATCGCTACAATTTCGCACCAATTCTCGATCTAGACTCGACATTTTTTCCTCATAATCGCACGCAGATAACTCTATCTACGAAGAATATTCTTAAAAAAATGGCTTTTTTATTTTGCTTAAAGTTCGTCATGTCCAATTTTTCTGCACATAAAAAAAAGGCAGAAACGGTTTCCGTCAATTGTGCATAATAGAGCTTAAAAAATTAATCAGTTTATCTTTTCTTTTTTTTTCATCATTACCTATTAAAAATCTTTCAAAAAACTTCAATGAATTACAAATTCGATGTTTTTTTTGCATATGCAATCGAGATTTATCGAGGCTATTGTTCGATTAATTGAAAATCAAATTAAGTCAAAAGTTTTTGGTCCCATCGTGACAAATGAAAAATCTTGAGTAAGCAAGAATTGTAATTGGAATTTGCGAGTAATCAAAGAGATTCGTGAAGATTTCTCAGTCCGACTAGACGCGACGCTCGGTTCATACCGATGATTGATCAATTTCGTGAACAGCGGTTTTGGCAAATTTGAACAAACATCGCGGAACTGGAACAAGTTGCAATACTCAGGGAATATAAATATTTGTACGTCAAAAACGTACGAAATTTTGGCATAGAAATTCGAGACAATTTCTTCGTGGAAAATATCTTAATCCTTAAGAGTATCTATTCGGTTCAGTCGGTCTGAATCCGGCTTCTCACTTCTCTCCGACAAAGTCAAAATCTTTAGACGAATCAAAGTTGAAGGTTTTTTTCTTTTCTCCTGAGAAAAACTTGCTGTTTTGTTTTCTCTCGGAATAACAAGCATTTCCAAGAAACAAAGGGGCTCGGTTTTTTCCTACTCTCTCTCGGTGAGTCGAATGATGGTTCATGATTTTTTGTTGTTTCTTCTCTGAACCTCCGAAAGCTTTGTCCCAGGTGGAGATGTATTCCTTAGAAGCTACAGTCGCACATCGTTGATTACTCGAATCGATATGGTGCATCCGCGAATATTTTCAAGGTCTTCCTTTTCTATTCTTCCTGGTCGACGTCTAGCACACGATTTCTAGTCAAATTCTCATTTTTTTTTAAGTTTATAAAGCTCTGATGATAATTAATTACTGCCAGAAATGAATATCGAATGCTGTCCGATTGTGACAGTGTCGAGGATTGAGGGTGGCAGCAATGCCCCTCCATACCAAGCAATGTGTAGCAAGCGACGTGTGCTGAACGTAAACATTGCTGAGAGTGTGCGCCGGTGCCACATCGACTAACTCGCTACTCAGAATTCGTGCGTTTTCTACGAAACGTTGATACTTCGAAAGGAAATATATTCGAGCAACTTTTTATTGTTGATGATGTTGAAGTTTGGATCGTTGGAATTCAACGAAATTCTGTTTTTTTTTTTCAGTAGAGCTCATAATTATTATTCAATATTTGGTCTGGACAATAAAACGATCCTGTCTTCCGACCTAAAAACTCAGTCGACACGAAAAATAGTCATGATTTTCAAAATTCAATAAATAATAAATATACAAAATATTTTTCGTTGAATCTCAACGTTGCAAACTTCAGAGTCATTGATTCTTGACACATTTTTACATGTTGTCAAAATATCGATTAGGCATCAAACAAATCGACGGATTTTTCGGGTTACACTCAGAACAAAAGAAATTTCTGACAAACCATTCGAACGATTCGATGATGAAATTTTCGGAATTGGAAAGCAACTTTTCTTTTTCCTGCACAGCCTAAAATTCTCATGCGCATCTAGTTTTCTGTACTCGGAAACTAAATGCGATTAAAAATTGCTTCACGTTGACAATAACAAAAAAAATAAATAAATGGATGTAAATAATAATTTTCGTTGCCTTTCAACAATGCAAACGCCACTACGATTTTTCTACTGATTTTAACGGTTCTTGTTTGTCTTCAAATTCAGTACTTCCTTCGAGCACTCTGCTCTGCGGTCCAGATTACACCCTCGCAATGAGGAATCAAGTGGATTAATAAAAATAGAGGAAAAAAAATTATGAGGTTACCGCATCACCGATGTGGATTACGAAAAGATGGACGCGAGGAAAGTGATGCAACGCGTTGAAAGTTTTTATGGGGTCGGGTTGGAAAGTACAGTTTGAAGTTTTAACCGCGACGTAAACTCAGTGACGTTAGCTATAGAGTTAAATTATAATTGCAATACCAACGATTGAGCTGTGTGCTGGGACGCGTTAATTAACTTGCCACTTTGTATCTTTGACTATTTCTAAACTCGAGGCTACAGGATGTCTCAAAAGTCATTTTTTAATCGCTGAACATTGCTCGGGCGCCAAATCCTAATGAGCAAAGATTTTATGCCTTTTTTCTCGGTGCACATTCGATGAGATATTAACCCTTCGAATACACACCTCCTACAAGTGCATACTGGGTCAAACTGACCCAAGACATTTTTCAAATCGTTGTATTTCGGTCAATGTGCATTCTTTGTTTTTTTTTTTTGTACGGACGTTTTTTGTAGTAAATAATCCATATTTCATGACGCTAAATGTATTTTTTGACGAAAACCAAAATTCTCCGAATGCACACTTCCTATAAGTGCATGTTGGGTCAATCCGACCCGGGGCGTTTTTCAACTCATTGCATTTCGGTAAATATGCATTTTTTTTTTTGTAAACGTTTTTTGTAGTAAATTATTCATATTTTATGGCCTTGAATTGATTTGTTGACGAAAACGTGAAATTAAATGCCAAAAGATTCGTTGCTATTAAATGCCAAACTATCGGTGACAGAGCTGGGGTCAGAACGACCCAGTATGCACTCAAAGGGTTAATTCACTGCTAATTTGGTATCAAGTCATTTTCCCCCCATTGTCATTGTTTCAGTCTGTCACTCACTCATTGTTTCATTAACGATGCTCTTTATAACGATCGATTTTCGCGACGTAAAAAGTATATCCGCTCGAAAAATTTGGATGATTATGAAAATTAAACAAATCGTCAATAAAAATAAATATTTTTCGTTGGATTCCAACGTTGCGACCGTCAGCTTCATGAGAAAACTCGTCTGTCTTTTTTTTCTTTTAATCGTGTCCGGAGAGTGTGACGACACAGTAATCTGTTGTGGACAATTTATTTCAACCCTTTGGCTGCACGCTCGTGTGGATCTGCACCACCAGTTCCGACGTTTTTGTTTCAAGTTGCTTGTTCAATGACGAATAATCGTTCAAGGTCAAATGAAGTTTTTACGTGACAGAAAACATTTCTCGAACCAGGAAAAGGAAAAAATAAATAAATGCTGTATTGGGAGGCTCTGTAAATATGAATGAAAAATTCTGTTGCTCCTCAATGATGGAAAATCAAGAATCTTATCGCTATGAATAGTTTGAAAATTGAAGCGTTTTTTTTTCTTATTTTTATCGAGGTTAATAAATGTGTGTAGGCTTCTCTCTAAACTGCTTTGGCACAAATCCAAAAGTTGGAAATATTCGAGTCAACGGTTGTACGAATTGTGGAGACAGGATGTAATTGCTGTTTGCGTTTTGTAATAACGAGTGGACGCAACGAATTTAGTACACAAAAAGGTGGTTTCTCTGAAACAAACGATGTGCATCGAACTGTATAATTAGCAAGTGCGTGAAACGAAGAGAAAGTGAAGCAGAATATTGCATCGTTGGCGTGATTATTTTTTTCGGAATCGGTGCTTCGACGATGAACTCACGAAAATGAACAAAAAGAATGAAATTTTATTGAGCTGAAAAAAATAATATAAAACTTGTAGGTTTTTTGATCGAAACTGCAAGTCGCGAAGGTCTGGAGAAAATAATCGTAGTGAAAAATAGAAAAAAAAAGTTGTCCACACGCCAACTGATATTCATGTGCATAAGTTGGCTAAATTCTGAAGGATATTCGTGGAGGAAAAAGCATTGAAAAATGGTCGTTTGGGGGTCAAGGATCCTCGGGAAAAGGCTCGAAGCGCCGATATCGTTGCCCTCCTGACATTTTTCCCCTTTTTCTTCCTCCTTTTTCACGGGCCTGGTTTATTTTTTTCATTCAATTCGTTTTTCGCGTCAAATCGAGCAGGAAAAATCGAGGGATTCACGACGAAATATGGCAAAATTTGACGAGGCTCAGCCCGTCGTGATTTTCGACGTATCGAGACGACCAACGAACGATCACACGACGAGAATAGAGACGACCCCAGTGACCTTAATCGTTGAGACGCCAAAGCACGACCTTGACGACGATGATAAGTACCAGGACGTGACATTCTCAACGAAAAGATATCATCACATTGGCCTCGAGAAAACCCAGGACACGGAAATTCATTCAAAAATGAGCAACTCTCATCTATTCGCATCATTTAATTTGTGATTTCGAGCTTAATCGAAATATGATAACACACGATTATCCTAATTATTATTATGACTATATAATACCAATTAAATTAATCATTACGGTGATTAAATGAAGTGCGGTTTTTAAAACAACCCTTTAATATTCAAACTGTATGTTGGACATGCGGTATATTTAATTAATTTAATAATAATAACGAAAAATAAACAAATTAATAAATAGATAAATGAATAAATACGTGAATGAATTAATAAATAAATGGATGAATATATAAATATACATATATATATATATATATATATATAAATAAAAATATAAAAGAGTGATGCCTGGTATCGTCGTTTTTCGAAGACGCTGGAGCGTCGGCAGCGACGATCTCGTCGTACCTGGTGCATTCCTCTTCAGTCTTCATCTCATATGGTGAGTGGATATTTTTAAGCTACAGCTTAATTATGACTGCGAAGTTTGCAACGTTGAGATTCAACGAATAATATTTTTTCTATTAATCATTTATTGAATTTTAAAAAGAGAGGATCGTTTCATTGTCCAGACTAAATATTAAGTAATAATTATGGGCTCTGAAAGCAAGAACAGAATTTTGTTGGGTTCCGAGGATGCGAACTTCAATGTTGTTGAGTTTTTATAATGGACTATTGTTTTTTTTTTTTTTTAAGCAAGCAAATCGAAATTTTTCCATTTTCTATCATTCGACGTTTATTTTAAGCTTCGGATTAAGGAAATTTCGATTGACATATTTCGATAACCTGTTAAGCCACAAAAGCGATGTTTCATCGTTTTTTGATCATTGGATCTGCGACGACGTGTGACTTTGAATTTCGAAAATTGTTCATAATAGCTTGCCGGAGTCGCTAACCATTTTGCTGGTCATAACTATTTCCAGCCGCAGCAGGCATCACCGGGTCTGTGAGACCCGGTCGATTTTATCGCTCCTTTCCGGGGACTGGCTCGACTTATAAATTTTTTTCTCAAGCTAAAGCCACTCCGTGCTTTCAAAATTGCAGATATTTTGAGAATTAATGAAAATTTTCGAATTTTTCAATAAATTTTTTTTTTTTTCTTCAAATCTCGAAACTTATCTGTTTGGATGAACAAGACTTTGGTTTTCGTACAGGCACGTAGAATCTTGACAGTCATTTCAACCAGAAAATATCATCGAAAAAAAAAAAGTTTAAAAAAATGGGACATAGGCAAAAAATTTTTTACTCTCGTATTTATTTTGGCGTAGTGGAGAACAGAATTGAATTCTATTGTGCCACCATCGCACTGCGAACCCCTTAGAGGGACAAAAGGCTCGTATGACAATTAGACAAATTTGGCAACCGAAAAATTGGGTAGGCACAAAGCTTGCGGGGACAATTAATGGCCCTGCAACTTTTTTATTCATCCCTCTGCATCGTTTTTATGTTTGGCGTCTTTGGAACAAAAGACCATCGAACCATAGCGCTTCAACGGGTTAAGAGCACTTTTTAATATTCCGGGCCATCCTGTCGATTGTTCTAGACGAATTTCATACATACGCGCATTCACTTACACATGTACAGTTGTACTTTGAAGCTTTTAATGGGATTACTGCTTCTCTCGAATTTCTGAAGCTTATTGAACAAAAATGATGCCACTTTGCCTTGTTTTTTCTCCTCAGGCTTTCGGGTTTGAAAATCCAATTAGAACTTTATGAGCATTTGGAAATCTCTTCTCGCACGTATAAAATTTTGGAAAATATTATTCCATTGACGACAGTCCGAAAAAATAATCGAGTGCGTCTCAATTCGATTTAAAAAAAAAAAAAAAAATTAAACAAAAAATTGTTTCCAATTGGATATTTTAATATTTTTTGTTGAAATAACAAATTTTTGTCATTCGGCGGCAAATATTTTATAATTATCCAAAAATATTTAGTTTTTTTTTGTCGCATTAAATAAAATATCGACGTTTCTAAACAAAATTGGCTTCTCAGTTGAATTTATTTTTTAAAATTCTCTGAAAATTGGTATTTTTTGGTTTATTTCATTGTCACGAAATATTCGTTGTCGCGGTTTACAATAAGATGTCAGTTTATTTATGCGATAACTGTAGACCGTAATTAGGAATATGTAACTAGTTGAAACAATGTTTTTAGCTGAAATGCATTATTTTTTTTTGAAAATGAAAAGCAATATTTATCGTTGCGTATTAATATTTAAAAATAAGTATAATTCGCAATGACGATTTCGCTATTTTGGTCCAAACGTTTGCACTCACAATCAATTAGTTTCAATGAAACCACCGTAGACGTGACCGAGATTTATTTAAAGTGAATGCTGCATCGAGTTGGACGTGATAATATACGTATATCTTATGGATTACGAACTGCGATCGTTAGTTTCGATTAAACTCTCCCCTGCAGAGTTTCTTCGGCAAAGTTATTGAGCTGGAGGACCGCGAACGAGAAAAAGAAAGAGAGAGAGAGAGAGAGAGAGAGAGAGAATCAGTTTTTTGCCATCGAACGAAAGGCAAAGAACAATTGGTCCCTTTGGTGAAAATATCAACGCAGTCCACTAATTAAAATACTTTCCAATAATTATTAAAACGAGATTATTAACGGGATCATTACGTCCAATAAATCGGCGGGAATTTTTAAATCATTTTGGGACGATTACACGTATTTATGCTGCGAAATCGTTATGGACGAGTAACTCGAGATTATAGTAACGAAGTTTTGTTCAAATGGAATAAATATGTGAAATTATCATGATTATGAAGTTTGCATCGTTGGAATGCAACGGACTCCCCCATTTTACTTTATTTTTTGAAAGCATGGCAGAGCCAAAAAAATTTCATGCAATGTCCGTCTATGACAATAATTGGCAAATGAAAAATTGAATTTCAACGAAAAATTAAGGCGATTCCGAAAATCTGAAAAATTGTGAATGGATTAAATATTTTTTATTGGACTCCAAAACGATGCGAACTTGACTATCGTGAATTATCGGAATTTATAAATTTACATCGAAGTTGTTCGAGGAGGACCGATCAAATTTTGTGCCAATCAATCCTTTCCAGCATTTTTTATCATATTTTCGCATCGTTCCTGCGAAAGACTCAAAAAGAGTGTTGGCTCGGATTTCAAATTTGAAAAGTTACAGTCATCGATGTCAACTGCTTGAAACTTTGAAAAATTCCTCAGCATATTATTTTCAATATTTTATCGAGAATACTTTCATGGAGTATTTTAGTCAACAAGACCAACAAAAAAAATCAAAATGAGCCAAAAATAGGAGCCTATGATTTGAGCTACTCAATACCTTGGGATATCGGTTCATTGGCTCATTTTATATTTATCTTTATTTTTATTGCTCCATGCGTAGACCCCTGAGGGGATTTAGGAGTCGATCCCATCACTCCCAATCGCACTTTTTCCTCACTTTATGGTTTTTCTGTCTGATAGGTCGGTGGCAGCTTCAGGCACCGCTAGTCGATATTGAAAAATAATTAAGTTTATACTCGCCGATGATGTTGCTCGATTGCCACCATTGGAAGAAAGTCAGAATATGATGATTCGGAAGTTTGCAACGTTGAGATTCAATGATAAATATTTTTTCCATTAATTATTTATTAAATTTTAAAAATCATGGCAATTTTCCGTGTCGATTGTGTTTTTGGGTCGCGAGAGAGGATCGTTTTATTGTCTCGACTAAATATTACAAACCCAAATTTCAACATAATCAGAATATGTCTCTCTCTCTTGATTAAATTCTGCATTGTTTCGACATTCTCGAATTAATGACAGTTCCGATTCTTTGGTTATTCGCACCGTTAGAAAAATTAAAGATTGTTCGAGTCGACGTTAAAGAAAAAATCGATAAATACTCGTCGTCATCGTGCAAGATAAAAATTCTGCACAATAGGTGAAAAAAAATCGTTGCATACCAACGATGTAGACTCCATCTCATCGTCCTCTGTGGTGCAATATTTTCGCATGCAATCTACGAGTTATCATTCAAATGTATGAGAATTTAGGATGGGAAGTTTGCTTATTTGAAAAAGTTGCAGCAAAGTACGACTCATTATTCATTCATATTCTTGCGAAGATATCAAGCTCTCCCGAATTTACACATTTTAGTCACGAACTATCAAATTACAAACTTTCCACATCCTCCTGTTCGCTTGTCGTGCTATTTTCCAAGTTTTAATCGAGCATACATACAGCATGCATTTGGGATGCCATGACATTTCTATGCACTTCAACAATCTCGATTTCATATATTAGTTTATTTTTAAACGGACGTAGCAACATAATTACAATTAATATTAATATTAAAATTATATTATTATTATTATTATTATTATTATTATATTACTATTATTATATTATATTATAATTATAATTATAATTAATATTAATTATAATAAATCAAAATAATAAAAACACTCAAAGTGATTATTATCGATAGCACGAGTAGGAGAAAATCAAAAACAAGAAATGAGCGTTGCAGAATAAAGCACAAAGCGAATCTTGAGACGGCCTGGAAGTTTCGGAATTTTGACTGTGCACGGTCCACATTTTTGAAGGATAAAAATACAACAAATATTTTTATTTAGATTTTCAAGTTAATTTTAATGATGCTGAAAACGATCATCTCTTGCAACCTGAAAACTCAATCGACACGAACAATTGCCATGATTTTCAAAATTCAATAAATAATGAATATACAAAATATATTTTTCCTTGAATCTCAACATGAATTTTTTTTCGTAACGTTAGTTTTTTTATTTTTATTTTTTTTCCGTGTGCCATTATTTCGCGAAAATTGTTTTTCGGGGCTCAACATATTTGAGAAGCCCAAAAATGAATAACTTTGCTCATGATGCACTGTCATTGGCATCGCCAATGCAATTATTTTGTAAATTAATGTTTGGAACAAAGGGAAATATTTTTTATAAATTATTATTCATTCCGATTCAAATTCAATGAGATTTAAAAACGAATTAGCAGGTGATAATTTCGATGATAATAATTAATAAACATTAAGAATTGAATAATAATGAAGCCAAATTTTGGAAACCATGTGTTTATTTATTTCGGTGTATTTCACGTTGAACGCTTTCTACTCGAAAGCATACGGAGCTACTGCATTCTGTTCTCTATTAATAGCTGATTGATGCATCAACTTGAGACGCGTGTATAAGAGCCGATAGAATCGCCTATTCCGTCTTGGGAACGCACGTTATCTCTCGCAGTCTAGTCGTGTCTAGTGGGCTATGTGTGTGCGAGACTCTCGGCCACTAAACTCGTCTGAATATTATATAATACATATTGAAAGGTTGCTCGAGCGTATGTACAGATATAACGATTTTATGATATTCTGCTCTCGGCCATTCCTTCGCTTTCATTTTCATTCATTCATTCATTCATTCATTTACTGCTTCAAGCTATGTACATTCGTGTGAGTCTGATGTTTACGGGTTGAACTCTATTGAAGACAAAGGTCGTTTGTTGTAGATGCTAATGAAATTTGCATCAAGTTGGAATACAACGTAAAATATATTTTTTATTAATTATTTTGATAATTAATGCACTTGTCACAGCATTCTTAATGCATTCATGTCACAGCACGAATAAAACGACAACAATGCCCCCCGTTGGTCGCCAACTTCGGGCGTTACTCATCAACTTTTTAGAAGTGGTCAGGGTATTAAAGGGGGAGGTATTAAAGTTTTTTGCTCTGCTATAAAAACTAATGAGTTTTCGTTGCATTTCAACGATGCAAACTTCAGCATAATAGTTTTGTTCGTTGTAATGGAACGCCTCGTGTAACATTGACCGCCAACAGCCGAGCGCGCGAACCTCTCTGTTCGTCGTGCGCTTGCTTCACAGTCTCCTCAGTCTCCTGTCGCAGTGTCTGGTACGCTCGTCGATTCTGATGTACGAAAATGCCTGAGACGTCGATACGTTATTACGATTGACGGTGAATCGCGAGTGTTTAAGTAAATCAAAGTTTTTCACGTCGACGCACAATCATTATCACTAAAAGTCGCCCACGTTGCGATAGAAACAAAAAAAAAAAAACTGATAAAAATGGAGATATGCAGATCGACGAGTCGACGAGTCGCGAAACACTGCTCGATGAACGACCATCTCGTCAGTTTTACTCTCGCCTCGTGTCACTATCACCTCGGCACGGTGTCCCCGTAATGATGAAAAAAAAAACAATACACAGTCAATAGTTCGCGGTGGTAATTTCATAACTTTTTTCTAACTGTTCGTTGACTCGAATATTCAAGAAATATTTTCAAACGACATTGTTTATTTATATACACAATCTTTTTACTACTTTTAATGTGAACGTTTTGAACTAAAAATACGGAACAGATGGATCAAAATGAACGAAAAAATTCAGTGAAAGAAAAGTGCACGCCACGTTGTTTTTCTTTTTTTTTCTCAACTTTGTGAATTGTTTTCGAAAGGGAATTCGATAGTCATTCGTTTTAGTGTTCGGAACAATTTTTTTTTACGAAGAAATAAAAATAAGAATTCTATTCGTCGTCTTTTCGAAAAATCGTTTTTTTTGTACGAAACTATTTTCAACATTTTTGAATGTTTTACGAAAAAGTTTTATCGCTTCGTAGCAGTTCGCGTTTTTGTTTTGCGGTCAAATGTTGTTTTAAAGTGGAAAAAAAAAATTTATATATATATATCGACGGCTATGCCACGTGGTGTTATTATTGACCGAGAGAGTGGGATTGTGGGATACGTCGACGCGACGCTCCCCACTCATACTTTGCTCGAGTGAACGAGGCACACGTGACTCGGTTTAGTTTGTAATCACTGGGCACCCCGGTACGTCGAGGGGGAAATACGCGAGTTCGTCGGGCTTGTTAGCCCAACCGAAAAATTTCTATGCCTTCTGTCGAGTGCTTTTATTTATTTTGAAAAATAAAAACTAGAATAAAACAAAGAAATTTCATCGATGCCGAGTCTCGTTGCTTTTGGGCGACGATGGCGCGTCGGAAGCGACGATTTTGTTATTCCCGGCTTCGTTCTTGGCTTCCTACATGCTCTAGAGTAAGTCAAAAGTTTTTTTTATTTCGATAAATCGAACTTTCTGCTAGATAATAATCTCGTATTTAAAAATTTTTTTTTTTAGCCAAAGTCGAACTTTCTTTTTCGATTTTCAAAGCATCGTCCAGAATTAGCGTCAAACCGGAATCAATAACAGACTGTTTTTTTCTTTCTATTCAACAAACTAGCGTCTGTTAGATTTTACTTTGTGGAATCTTTTCTTCACGCTCTCTTGCGATCGGTCTTTATGTTACACGTTTCTTCTTAACCACGTCCAAAATGCCGTAATTGCTAGAGTCAAATTCTTGGTAAAATGGAACTAGCATTCGGAATCGTGTGTCAAAGAGTATTCGTGAATTAAACGCTCACTAGAGCGAATATACCATTTTGAAACTCGAGACTCGTTCTTCAAAGTGTACGGTAAACTTTGTGCAATATTATTTGCATTTACACTGAAAACAAAATTTTGTTGAAAAAGATCGATATTTTGTTGGATGCGTTCGACTAAACGTTTTTTTGAATAATCCCAAAAATTGTGTCATTGCAGCAAGAAATATTTTAGAAAGTCTCTTCGAAAGCAAATTTTTGTCGTTCCACTCGTAAATTTCGCTGAAAATTCCGTTAGAAAAAATATATACTGCCAAAATAACGAAAATTTTGAAATTATCCAAAAAATATTTAGTTTACCGTATTCAACAAAATATCGGGGATTTTGTAACAAAATTTCATTTCCAGTGTATTTATGTTGCAATATTTGGATGCGTTAATATCATCACAAAATACTTTATTGTTTGTGAAACGCGTATGCTTGGCCGGCAATTAAACCCTTTGAATGCATACTGGGTCCTTTTGACCCCCGGACAATTTTCTGTCATCGATTGTTTGGCATACAATGGCAACGAATATTTTGGCATTTTTATTTTCATCGAAAAATAAATTTAAGGCCACAAAATATGGATAATTTTCTATAAAAAAATTTCTCCACAAAAAAATAATAAGAAATGCTTATTTACCGGAATACAACGATTTGAAACACGCCTGGGGTCAGATTGACCCAATATGCACTTTTAGGAGGTGTACACTCGAAGGGTGCTAAAACTTATGATTATAAATTTAGGGCTTGGCGTTTCTCTAGTCCTTTGGGTTGGTCGTGGTGATGACACTGGGACTGATTCTGCATATAGTGAATTTTCAAGCGAGTACCGTGACCGAACTATCGGTTGAAAAAGGTTCAAAAAATAACAGAACATGCTACGAACATTGCACACGATGTACGTCAAGTTTTTTCATGGGAAATCAAATGGCAACATATTTTTAAAAATTCGAAAATATTAGAAAGTAAACGAAAAACGTTTTTTCACCAATAAAAAAAAAATGAGAATTTCGTCTCTTTTGAATATTTTCACATACAATTCGAATTCATACTCCTCAGAGATTCGAATTTTGGGGAAAAAAGGCAACCTAGTGTCCCTTCAAAACAAACATATTTCTTATCAATATTTTTTTATCGTTGTTTATATATTTGTACGGTGAGGAAAAGTGCCTCGATCCTAAGTCGATTTTTAATCGGTCGAATGGTCGTTCTACAATGTTTTTTTTATAGTGTCAAATGATTTTTATTTTCTTTCGAACACAGTACACGTATTCGCTGCTTTAACATTTAACAAGTGCGCATCTCAATCGCGAAGATATAGCCCGACGCTTTTATCGACGTGACTCTCACTTGTCTCTGAATTTCACGACGTTGAGATACTACTCCTCTGCTCGATTAAATCCCTCGGGATTCCGGCTTTAGGCAATACCTACACATGCGGAATAGTAATTCCATCCAGTTGTTGTGTTCATGTAAAATCTATATGTATATCTATATGGGTATGTGTGTGTGTGTGTGTATTTATTTATACGCAGTAAATGGAGTATCGATAATAGAGAAGATTTTACAAACACCCTGAGAAGCCAATTTTGTTGAAAACGATCGTTATTTTGTTGAATACTCGATTAAATTGTTTTTCGGCAATTATAAAATGTTTGTCTCATCAGTAACGAAATTTTTATCATTCGAATCGAATATCTTGTTGAGGGTGTTCGAAGAAACAAAAAGAACTCCAAATAATGACGTTCAAGTTTGCATCGTTGGAATTCAACGAAATTCTCATTTTTCTGTGGCGAGGCTTATTATTCAAATACATAATGTCATTGCGAACCTAAACAGCATATCCGGTCGAAAAATTTGGATGATTTTGAAAATTAAACAAATCATCAATAAAAATAAATATTCATCGTTGGATTCCAACGTTGCCAACTTATCACTATCTCGTGTTATTTTCCTTTCGTTTCCTGTTGCATCTTTGCATCGTCAGTGAAAATCGACAAATAGTTTTTTTTTAGGATTGCCAAGTTTGTTGTTTTATTTGTTGGGATAAAGTTGACAATAAAGTTGCAATAAAAACCACGATGCAAATTAGAGCTCATTTTATATTAATTTATATTTATACTCTATTTTTCGTTTTTAAGGACGTTGTATGACGACGGTCAAATCAAAATTTTTGTTTTCAGCTTTTCTTACATACGAAATGGTTTGCGAGCCCAAGTTCATTGAAAAAAGTTGTTACAAATTGTCTAAAGAACAACATACTCTAAAATCAAGATTGTCCGGGGTAATCTGTATTTGTTATATAATAAATGAATTTTCGAAAAAATTTTACGACCGATTTTTTTGAAAAATTGAATAAAGCTTCTTCGATGTTACATTAAAGTGTATGCAAAGTTTTAAGAGGCTTCACCATTTATAAATCGGAATATTTAATGTTGAAAATTGAAACTTTTAACACACGCTCTTATGAGTAACTACTGAAAATAGTGATTTTTATAAATAAATATCTCGACTTCTACATGGTGAAACCTTTTAAAATTGCACGAGCTATTAAATATCACAATTTTCTTAGCGTGGTGCAAATTTAAAGGAAATCTATCGATAGAAAATTTTGCATACAACGTCCTTGAATGATTATTGAAACATTTTCAATAATAAAAATACAAGAAAAAGGGCTTGAAAATTGGAAGGGCGGGCCTTAGACACGAAATAACGTCAACCTGAACAGTAGGGGATTGAAAATTTGTATGCTCACGACGTTGCCAACATTTTTGTTGAAAGTTCCGTGAGCTTTTTTGCGCCCACTTCACTTCGTTATAATATACGCGAGCAACGCCCGTCTCGTCGGAGCAACACAATTGTAGGATAAATTATATTTTCACTCTTGCATGGTACACTGAAAGGATACAGATTCGTGAAAGGAAGCTCTCGATGCACAAAAGAATTTTGTGGAACGTTTTCGTTGCACGTATTGCTCGGTTGGTTTTCAATCTTCTCCTGTACTTTTCTCGCATCCGGGACAATATGTGAAAAGAAATAACCTTCTCATTGATGACGAAATATTGCAACAATGTCGCTGCACTCTCGTGCATGAGATTCAATAAATTTCTTCGCATTCCGCCAATACCATTCGCAAAATGACCATTCGAAATAACTTGTTTCTCAACAAATTCAATTTACAATTATTCCCTTTTTCAAATTGTAATTATTCGTTAAAATCAATGAATTTGTTAAAAAATTTAATGAGTAAAAATCTAAATACTATTTTTTTTTGTCCAATTTATGGAAATGTAGGGTTTTTACATATTCCGAAATGCAAGAAATAAAAAGTTGGGGTCAAAATGACCCCAAGTGCAGCTTTGAGCTAGAATTACGACAAGTTATTGGCGCTCGAGACGATTGGCCTGCTCCTCTTCAACGGTGCTTTGGGCTGCCTGGAGACATTTTTTTTTTACACATTGCCTCCTTGCTGATTTTTTTTCGCCATTTTCAAAATTGGATAAAAATTTTTTCGCATGATATTCTCATTCTGAAAGGTTCAAACTAATATCCTGAATTTTTATGTGTCGTTCGGAACGATATTGGCTGTGCGGTAAGCGTTTAAACATGGCTGGGGTCATTCCGACCCCGTGTGACCAACGCGTTATTTCTATAACGTGGTACCATGGACGGTAATAATATAATTAATTGTATAACATAATTGAAAAGTGTCGATAATTCGATACGATCGACACAACTATTTTTCGATAACAACAAGTTCATGTCGTTTCATCAGTATATTTGGTTTATCCAAACACTGTCCAAAAATTTGGGTTTTGCTGACATTGTCGGCAAAAAAAAAAAAATTACCTTTCGAAGCGACAAACAATTTGGTATTATCGAATAACTATTTAGCTGAGCGTTTTCAACAGAATTGGCTTTCCAGCTTCCGGTCGTTTTATAATACGACCGATTATTTTTTTGATACAACACATCGGTACAGAATTGCGTAAAAAAAAAAATTGAAAAAAAAAAGAAAAAAAAAGTGGATCCAAGAAACATGGTAACGTAATTTTCGAACTTTTTAGTCGGAAAAAATACAAAATCGTTGTAACTCTTTGTCGAAAAAATTAAGAGAATATATGAGAAAAGAAAAAAAAGAATGGAAATAAAAATGGGATGAAAAAAACAGTGCGTACTGCTAGGGAGGAGTACGTAATTCTAAGGATAAAGGGGCTGAATATACGCACCACATAGTAGACGATAGACACTGGGTGGGAGATGGTACTACGGTACGGTGTATGTCACTCGGTTTTATCGATCGTCCTTCTGGTGTTGCTTTTGACGTCGTTTCTCGTATGCCAACGATGACCGACCTTTTCCCCGTTTTTTTTTTTTATTCTCTCCCCCTCGTCTTACGACGATCCCGTCGCCAAAGAACCAGAGCAGGAACGTTGAGAAGCCCAGTTTGTGACGTTATCACGAAAGATGGCCACTCAATGAACAACTTGTTTGTCCACTCATACAGTTAATAAACTCTTTTAGTAGAAAAATAAAAACATTCATAATAATGAGTAACAACTGTTTTATGGTCTTATCCTTTTTTTCAAATATTCGTATGACGTCATTTCAAAATATCGGATGCAATGATAACAATTTGTTTACATTTCTCTGGGCGTTGGAATTGCACGTTCATTTCTAAGGATCACGAACCCACGGACGACGTTTTTTTTTAAACAATTTCGAAACAATCACTTTTCCGTTCGTCTCTGAATGTGAAGTTGTAATTTTGAAAGAGGATAAATCGTTTTGGTTTTGTTTTCTTGAAATATTAACAAAGCCTGATTCTGGCCGAAAATTATTACAAAAATGCACAAATTTTGGACAGGAATTTTCATTCGAAATTGTCGTTAGACTCACCAGACGTCCTAGAGAGTTGCAGTTTTTAAAAATCAATCATTTTCGTATCCCACGACAATCGAGCCGCGCTTAGACCATTTTTCAAAAATCTCCATGTGAAGATCAAGTTTGGAGGGATTCTTAGAGGATTAGCTTTCATTTTTAGTTTAGACGAATCCACGCTCATGCCGTTGAGCGAAGTAGCTACCGTGTCAGGAACGGAGCCCATCAGGAAAACCGGAACCGCGATAAAATTTTACTCCCAATAGAATCTGGTGCATGGGATTGGACGAAGGAGCCATGGAGAGGAAATCACGATATATAGATTATCGTATGAGAGCCTTCAATTGCTTTGCACTGAGCTATCGAGATGAAAACCGTTTCTGCTCCACCAAAGACGATTTTCATATCTCTCTCCCTCTCTTTTCCTTCCCACCGACTCGTTTTATCGTTTCTTCAATCGTTATCTTCGGCTCTCTTTTTCTTCGTTTCTTTCCATCAGCCTTGTCGTTATTCTCGTTGATTCTGGCAATATTTTTCCAGACTCGATCTCCTTCACGAGCATACTGGCTCAACGCTGAATACACTCTCTCGACGAATTACAGACTCTCGAGAAACTATATAGAAAGCACGTGGGTGTCTACTTTGAAAGCATGATCGACCCGAGAGAATAAAAACCTCGTTTCGCGATCAATGAATTTTTTCGTGAACGTCCAAACATCCAACCAGTCAGAATTTTTATTCAACTAAATTTTTTGCATGAAAAAAAAAATTTCAGCCAACAATTTATCCGATAATTTACGGTAACCAGAACAGAAAAGTTCATTGCCCAGGTGGGCAATGAACTTTTTGCCAACGTGCCTGATGAAACCTCTATCAGAGCTCACAATATCATCGACAAAAATAATAGAAAGTTTAGATTTTGTGAGATTTTGAAATATTATTTGATGTTGAAGTTTGCTTCGTTGGAATACAACGGAATTCATTATTTTATTTCATTTTTTGAAAGCAGAGCCAAGAATTAACACGCAGTGTCCGTCTATGACAATTTTTGTAAATCAAAAACTGAATGTTTTCGGTTTGATAGATCTTGCTTCCACCACACTGGGTCTGAGAGACCCAGTGAACTGCGAATGTCAAAGAAAAATTGAGGCGATTTCGAAAATAATTTTTTTTTTAATTGGCAAATGAATAAAATATTTTTCGTTCGACACCAACGATGCAAACTTCAATTCCGTTTACTAGGGAGTGTTCAGAAAAACTGGATGATCTTCATTTTCCATATAATATCAAAGTTTTCGTCGTTTGACAAGAAAATTCTTTTCAGACGTCCTTCGTTCCTTATTTCCAGAGTCCGCAATCTCGTTTTAGACGAAAAATTTAATCTCCAACGTAAAACTTATGAGAAATGTGATAATAGACGAAAAAATCGTTTTGGTCCGTTTTAACGATGCGGAATTCTTTACTATTTTTACCTTGTAATGTACACGTAAGGACGAAAAAATATCGTTTCTAACTTGGTATACGGAGTAAAGTTTCAAAGGCAAGAGAGAACGCATATTCATTTGCCATCATCAGAATCACTTGGAATTCATTTGCTTTGCACAATGTTTGTAAATTGGCTACTAATTGTTTGGTAATGAAAATGCTCGAAGTTGGTTAGATAGATTTGTGCAGTTCTCGCTTCATTGATTAATACACACACGTACGACATGTTGACGATGGTCATAGCAAAGGATTAATCGAAGTTATCGAGTGGCGAACTGGTTCAAGCGAGTAAGTCAGTTTCACTTGTCGAACTTTGGTTTATCGATACACCCTGAATATTTAGCGTTTATTAGCAGTTGGTCAACGATCAGACTTTGTCATCATGAATTTTACGTTTTTGCAAGAAATTTTGTTTTTTTTTGTCCCATTGACAAGATTTCGCTTTTTCTACAGATGTTCGATCTTCTTATTACGAACTTTGTATGTCAATTTAATCTTGAGAATACAAACGATGATTCTTTTGATTGTGAAATCTTAAAGTCAAAACGGATATTAATCTCCCAGGCCGTTCCCGTCGTTCCAACGAATAAACAGTGGAAAAATAAAAGAAGAAACATCTTGATGGACCAAGCTATCGAAACGTGTGCATGCCTTCACACACTAAAAATAGCATGAAATGTTCAGTTTTGTATTTCGATCGAATTTTTAGTCCGGCGAACTTCGTCTTCTCGCCCAAGCTCCTTCGTTTTAATTTTGAAACCTTATTTTTGTTTTCTGGAAAAATAAAAAACTTTGCGTCGTGTTCTTTTCGCTAGTTCAGCCTACGAACTCGAGCTAATCTTTCTATTCGTTGTTCACCGAAAACTCATTTGCAATCGCCCGATAAAGAATATTTTTCTTTTATCAACCACACGATATTTTGGAAAGTCTCGTAAACAATAAACTCTCGTCCTGGGATAATCAAAATTGTGACGTTGAAGTTTATCATTCTAATGCAGAATGTAATTACGAATGTAAAACGATCGATTTTCGTCCCCCAAAAAGTATATCCGCTCGAAAAATTTGGATGATTTCAGAAATTAAACAAATGGTTAATAAAAATAAATATTTTTCGTTGGATTTCAACGTTACGAACTTCAGCTTTATTAGAAATTTTGAAATTATTGACGATGTTGCAGTTCGCATCGTTGGAATGCAAAGAAAACTCTTCACTTTTCATAGCAGAGCTCAAAATTTTCATAGAGTATTTTTCAACGATAATGGGACAGTCTTCTTTGCCATTGGAAAACTGAATTTAATAGAAAAATTAAAACGATTGCATTAAATATCGAAATGATGAATAAAAAATATTTTTTTCCTCGTTAGCCAACGATGCAAACTTCAGTATGATAATTATTGGCAGGAACACCTTTTGGTTTCGTAGCGTTTTCTTTGCTCGATCTTTCTGGGTTTGAAGCAGATTTGAGCCTCTTTGTACAGTCACCAACGTCTTAGAACCTCGTGCTTGTTTATAACCGATACATGAATTTACGGCCAATATATATCCAACATTTATATACACGAAGGGCTGTTTCGCATCGGAGCACAAGAGAGAAGCTACCAAACCCTCAACTCTGCTTCTTGTCCTGACTCTTACATTTCCTCGTTTCGTATGCACCACGAAACCACCGAGCGTCGGTTTTGCCTCGCAAGCCGCGCGTTACTTCGCTTTCATTACGATGAGGCATCCAACGAGTACTGCCAACGAGGCATCTCCGCTCAAGGGGAGCTTCTGCACATATATATTTTCTTTGTCGACGACCTTTTCGAGACATAACTTCTCAATGTGCTCTGTCGAGCTGTCCATTCTTTTTGGCACGATGCACACAGGGTGTCTCGAAATCAACCGTCAATACAGTGCAAAAATAATTTCATTAATGCGTATGTAAAAATGTTCAATTCTTCTACAAAATCTATGTTTCACGAAAGCTCTGACGCTTTTTCAAATCTATGCGAATGAAAATTTGCGCGTTGCTTCGTTGCCTCATGTCGTCCCTCACCTTTTGCCAAAAACGTTATTGGCTTAATTTTCCAGACGCACGGAAGATTTTAAGGAGGTTGGCTACACACAACAATGTTGACATGTTAAAAGCATAGAAAAATTCTAAATTATTAGGATTTAATGAAATTTGGTGAGTATATTCTTTAGTATATTCTTTCCATGCATACCCTTCTAGAATTTTTACATGTCTTCATATTTGCCTCTATTTTTTAATTCCACAATTGTTTTTTCTTTTATTCCACAATTTTTTTTATTCCACACTTGCTCGGTGGACCTACATTTTAACGTGGGTTCCGAACCACAGAGAGTACAGTTTAAAACACTTAGAAAAAATCCATTTTTATCGGCGGGGATCGAATCCGGACTCATTGATTGTGAGCCGAGCACGTTACCACTGGACCACTGTCTCCCTCTATATTCTTTAGTATTAAATATGAATATACAAATTTTTAAAGATTTTTCTTCTACATAGTTTTCGAGTAATTCAACACTAGAGTTTACATGCATGAGCATAGGATTCAGATATATATAGGTATGTCTTTTGCATGTTGTAAATTCCAATTATTCGACAACTATGTAGACGTAAAATGTGAAAAAATTGTGTCATTACGATGCTAAAGAATGTCATCACCAAATTTTATTAAATTCTTATCATACTGTCGTATGTAGCCAACCTCCTTAATCAATATGCTGTGATGATTACTTGGAAATACAAAAGTTGCTCAAATTCAATCAATCATTTTAAACGTCATCGTTTAAAAATTGATTACTCCGTTATTTTACGAAATATACATTTTCTCTTAATGAGCCATTTTCCAAACTTCAACTTCGGGAGCTTTCCAGTGCTTTCAGCCTTCAAGTTCGCACTTAGCAATCAGGAAGATTATAAAATTGCTTTATTCTGTTTTCATGATGTAGAAAAATTTTACGTACGAATTAAGAAAAATGTCGCGTGTATTTAGCTATTTATACGATATTCATCGCCCTGGGATTTTACTCTCGACATTTATACCGTCTCGGAATCCATGCACCTCAATGCTTGCACAATGTGCTGCATCGTCGCTCGCAAGCGGATCAACCGATGCGGCATTTGCTGCGGAGCCACCACCTCTATAGCGAAAACTTGGAGCACCGCGTTACGCCACGGACATTATGCACGATGACGTTGAAGTTTGCATCGTTGAAATGCAACGGAATTCATTATTTTATTCCGCTTTTTTTTCGGAGCAGAGCCAACAAGTTGCAGGAAGTCTCGGTCCATGAAAATTATTTGCGAATGAAAAACTAGACATAAAAACGAATCTCGTCTATTTTCTACGTTTTTATATCCATTTGGAAATCGATCGTGCATGATGTTGGAAAATCAATGCAAAGAACTAAAGAGTTCTTATGCGAAACAAGGAAAAATCGGAATCATCGAATTCCAAATCAAGAGACGCGGTAGCGTCTCGACGACAAATATTAAAATCATTGCTTCTTGAAATAAAATTCCGGCCCGATCTTTTGTTTTCCCAAAAGTGCAATCGATTTATTTTTGGAATTGAACGTTTTTTTTTTTTTTTCAAATTCTCTGCTTAATGTGCGACCTTTTAATACTTCAACATCATCACTTATCGAAATATATGCGTATACATATATATAGAAACGACGAATAGCTGTATATTTGTGGATCGATACACGTCACGTTGTGTACTATAGCTCGCGTAACATTTCGCCTGTGAATGGACGCTCCCTACGCCCTCGTGATGCCTACTTGCTTTGCTTTTACGTATGTATATAGGTGAAATGGCGGAGTGGTGTGTATATACAGGGAATTCCAATTGAGGTTCTACGTCTCTACCCTCTTACTGCTTGTCGGCTTAACTCGCCATTTTTTTTTTTAACCCTCGTACGAAAAATACGCACGTGCCATATTCTCTCTTTCCCGCGGTTACGTCTTATGTATTTTTTTTTTCGCACGAGCTATTCTTTCAATTCCGACAAATCCGTCAAGACAAAGTCCCAGAGAATTTCTTCCGAACCGTGAATTTTTTTCTTTGGTTTTTTTTTTGGCAATTCGAAAATGGTTTAGATGAGAGAATATTTTTCAATGAATTTTCACGTTTTTTTAATCAACGCTCCAGGATCTCGGACGTTTCAATTATTTTAATACATTTTCAAGCATCGAATTTTCTTTGAATCTAAACATTTTTTGTTTCGAGCAGCTGATCGTGTTTGTGGGGAGAATGTTACAAAACTATGGAACGGATTTCGGAAGATTAAACTTCTCCATTTTGTCTGGAATTTCCTCTGTACACATGTGTCTTCTGCATATACATTTTGCCCGTGCTCTCCCTTTTCTTGCTCGTTCTCTGCGACTATACATCGGTATGCTTCTCTCTCACCCTCATTATCTGCTCTCTCGCTTCCTTTCTCTCACTCTTCTCTCTCGCCCCTTGCTGCCTTCGTGAGCAATGAATCATTTAAGGGTGACGATCTTCCCTTCTTTCTATATACCCTTCCACCCTCGGACTATGCACAAACCAAGAGAAGCTCGATGAAAAGCCTGCATAGATGTTACCCATCCACCGAGAACACCCCCTTGACCTCCTACACCGAACACACCAAGTTTTTCGACTCAATAACGTCAGCCTAATCTCATGCACACGTTACCCATGAAGTTGGCAGACACTGACTGTTTTTGTTGACGCCATGACAGAATCTAGGTCGATGAATCGAAGGTATTTCACTTTTCTTTCCGTCTCTTCTCACTGAAAATAACACTTTGCTGGAAAAGATTGATATTTTGTTGCATACGTTGAGCTAAACCTTTTTTTGAATAATTTCAAAAACGTTGTCATTGCAGCAAGAAATATTCTAGAAAGTCTCTTCCGGAGACAAATTTTTGCCATTCCAATTTAGTTTCTAACGAAATTTTCCTGACAACTCCGTTAGAAACCAAACACACTGACAAAATTATGAAAATTTTGAACAATTCTTCTTACGAAGATTTTGACAATTCCATTGAAAAAAAAAAAAACAAAAAGAAAAATCATGCTATATTCATTTTTTATGAGTCATTTTCTTATTTTACTTTCTTCTCGATTGTTCTTTCCGTTATTGTCTCTGTTGCTTATTCAATTATTTCTCTTTCAGTCGTTTTTTTTAAATTATTCTCAAATTTCAGTTTATCTTCTTTTTATCTTTGGATGCCTCGTTTTCCCGCGATTCTTGCCTCGTTTTCTCGTTAAAGATGCTCGCAGTGACGCGATAACCCCTAATCGTTACAATTTCGCTCGAATTAATTGAGGAGAAAGTGTGGGAGGGCGCAGAGACAAAACAAAGTGAGATATCCCGAGCGCATCCGGTTTGATTGGGACTAATGAAGATTAAGCGAAATCGAGGCATTTGTCTACCAACCAACAAATCTAATGAAATTTAACGACCCAACCAGCAAATGTTTTCATTCTAGTTTCGATTTATTTTTCTCCATTAAAGTCTAAAACTGTTCAAATTGTAAAAAAAAAAAAAAATCAAACGAATTGGTAAACGAAAACGTTCAACGTATAAAGACACTTGACAAATTAGTGTAAAGGACACAGAGAAAAAAAATTACTTCATTACTCGGCTTACGTTATATATTGATAGTTACGAAAAATTGACTTTCCGGGCTTTTTACTCCGCGCTTTTTGGGCGCAACTAAATTGAGAACGAACATTTCCGTACATTACTGCAGACATTGCAGTATTCTTTAACGTGGAAATGAGAAGGACGAGAACTACCGGCTTTACGACCTAATGTCATGGAAAACCAGGGAATTGGTCCGGCACAACGGTATTACGTGAAATTTATCACCCGCGTCTTTTGTATCGTCACTGCCGCGTGCTGTCGTATAGAACGCGAGAAATGGGCGGACGACCACGAAGCATTGTCGCTTACCTCTCCATATTATTATATACGATTGCCTACCCTGTCATAAATTTCCTATCGTCCGTATATTTACATGAAATATACAACACAGATATGTGATGATTTTCGGCTCAAAATTTCTCGCTGACTTTTATAACGTTCGAGGGGGAAAAAAAAAAATTCTCACTTAATTTTTTTAATCTGGTAACATTATAAGCTGTTGATACTTTTCACAGACATCGACAGCGATCAATGCACGGCCTGCATGTGGCTTTGCGGTGAGAAAATTATTTTTCCACTAAATAACGAATCGCGATTAATTTTCTTCAAGTCTTTTCTAAAAATTTATGATGTTGACGTTTGCATCGTTGTAATGCAACGGAATTCATCATTTTATTCCATTTTTTAAAAGCAGAGCCAAAGATTTTCATGCAATGTCCGTTTATGAAAATTATTGGCAAATAAAAAACTGAATGTCGTAGAAAAATTAAGGAGATTCCAAAAATCAAAAATATTTTTAGTGGATAAAATATTTTTCGTTGGGCTCCAACGCGATGCGAACTCTAATATCGTGAAAATTTTCCCTTTGTTTCTCGTCTCGTTAGGTCGATAAAATATTTTGGATGTTTCAACGAAATTATCTTGGATGAAAAAGAGCTAAATTCGATAACGTATAAACTCAACCTGGACGGACGTCCAGTGGCGAAAACTTAATGGATTTTCTCGGCCTGGAGTGTACCACATTATTTTTCATTACGAACTGTCTCCCTAATGTTTATGTACCGGGCTCATCGTTCTCATTTCCCAACAGTAAACAAACTGAACGTCTTTTTGCACTTTTTCGTCGCTAGTTCGTGCAAATGCGGCTGAATAAACTTTGTGCGCAGTGCGAATGTAGTGAGAATATTTTTTAATCAGTTCGGAAAAAATTTTGAACATCCAATCGATAGGGCCATTCGAATCTAGTCACTGAAAATGAAATTTCGTTGAAAAACATCGTAAAGTAAATATTCCTGAATAATTCCATAATTTTCGTAATTTTGGCAATGTATTTGGTTTCTAACGGAAATATCGGAAAAATTCACTATTAGAATGGCAAAAATTTGCCTTCTGAAGAGACTCTCTAGAATATTTCTTACTGCAATGAAAATATTTCTGAGATTATTAAAAAAAAGTTTAGATGAACGTATCCAACGAAATATCGACCTTTTCCAGCAAATTTTTTTTTTTTCAGTGATTGATGGTCTGTTTTTATGGTTCATTCAAATTCATCTATCGGAGGAAAGTATGTCTGCCCGTTCTCAGTTCAATTTCCAATTTTTCAGTTGGCTAAAAATAAAAATTCGTCAGTGTCCTAATTCTTCATCTTTTCTCTGACCTTTGATGCAACTCGGGCACTCGAAATTCAACACGAATGCAGTTGAATGGTGAAAACGGTTTCAACCGGCTAAAAAGTTAATTCTATTGTCAAGTTTTACGGAATAACGAAATCGCGAAAATGCCTTAAAGGGTTTAAACTTGTTGTTGTTGTTTTTTTTTTCTGTAAACAACGAGGTCATGGAATATGGAAGATTCATCGACAAACGTATACACATCGAAATATCGAGTTAAATATACACGTACCAGTCTTGATGAAATGCACGGATGATCCATTCAAGAGTTATGGAGCTGTCGATACGTCCAGACTCATCATGGGTGCATGTTTCTTTTTCATTATATATCAAAGTTAATGCTTCGCCCGTTTCATTGCGTGGGTACCATATGATATTGAGTTTGCGTGGCAAAAAATGGCTCAGCCATGCAGAACAGTCTCAACAATTGGTAACTCGTACCAATCATACTGTACACGCCTACGGACCCAATAATTCGTTTTACTGTATGCTCATTCATACGTGTCTTCTTGTTTCCGAGTATTTATCATCTTTCGACATTTTTTCACCTACGTACAGACGTAGGAGTTTCGATTTATCTCTGCTTAATGTAAATCCTCACGTTTTCAATACTTTCTCAATTAGAGCAATGATCCCAACTATACTCAACTTTTTCTTGAGTTAGAGCAGGCAAGAAATAAACGATATTGAAGTTTGCATGGTTGGAGTCCAACGAAAAATATTTAATCCACTAACAATTTTTAAGATTTTTGGATTCTCCTTAATTTTTCTGTGACAATCAGTTTTTCATTTGCCAATTATTGTCATAGACGGACATTGCATGCAATTTTTTGGCTCTCCTTTCAAAAAATTGAATAAAACAAGGGATTCTGTTGCATTCCAACGATGCAAACTTCTACATCATTAGAAACGAGTTCATTTTCATCTTATCTAACGAAGCTGAACCCATTTCGTTGTTACGTAACTTAGGAATCCTTCCGAGTATATCGGGCTATTAAAAAACTGTTGGAGAATAAAGTAACCAGGCAATGTCTTCCGTTCTTTGAGATGACGTCGTTTCGCAAAACTGCGGGGAACTTTTTAGAAACTTGGACAAACTCGCCATAATGTATTCTCTATTTTTTTTATATACGCGAGACTCTCGGGATATTTGAATTAAATATGGACTCGCAGACTTCTTGCGACTGCGGAGACCAGTAGATAGTCGCCGTTACTCAAGGAATATGAGTCTTTTGCCAGGTCTTTGTTCCATCCACCGTTAATGATCCATTAATTAATCAGTCACTACCAATCTAGTCCACGACACGAATAAGAAAGAACGTGGACTAGGGAACAAGGGCATCCCTGGTCCAGCTCATTGCTCTGTGCTTATTATTGTGTTATTCACTTTTTCCACCCAAGCAACGGAATTATTTATTATTTTTTTGATTGGTGGCTCGTTAACGCATCGGAGAGAAAAAGCAATCACGATTTTCTTTTTTGAAACATGTTGAGATCCGTCGTTTTAATCGCAATTTCGAACTTGAGCCTTGGAACGGCCTTTATGTAATTCCGCGGCTTTATCCAAGCTCACCAATTTCATGAAGGTATTGCGGTAGCTCAATCGTATCGCTTATCGATCCTTGAGTAAATCACTAGTCGGCACCGCCTGAATTACTAAGTGCTAGACAATGATCGATCTCTCGGGCTCTCCGGCCACGTTTGCTCACCGAAGACGTTAATTAGATTATCGATGTTGAACACATTGAAGCTTCTACAGGCCTTGTGTCATTGCTTAATCCACAGTGTCTTATGAATAGTTTGGAAGACTGTGTCTTACAAACTATTCGAAGAAACCATCGAAAAATTTGCCTAAACTTTTCCTCACCAAGTCTCTTTCTTTTTTTTGATTACGTGTTTCCTTCGCCACTGGATTCAGGTTAACCGACGCATGTTAATGAACAGACAACAACAGTTTCATGCTCGCAACTAATACCACGGCTCATACATTGTCTATAGAAATTTCTATCACCAAGTTTTTTGTATATTTAAATGCGACTATGAAGTTTGCAACGTTGAGATTCAATAAAAAATATTTCTTATTTATTGAAGAAGGGAATACCAGCGCGCGCTGAAACGCGCGTAGAAAGATTTATTTGCGCTGCTGCGCTCAAACTACAACATGAACCCTTCGACTTTACAATTCCGAAACCGAACCATAGTCGCAAACTGGGTCAATCTGACCCAAAAAGTTTTTCAAATCGTTGTGGCCTGTATATAACAGCCAATCGACCAACCACGTCACGAATGAAACGACAACAGTGCCCCCCGTTGGTCGTCAACATTTTTTTCTCGCCTCAAAATAATGGAGCCCTAAAATCTATTTTTTTTTGCAAAAAAACATTTTGTTGAAAAATGATCAACCCTAAGATGCTGAGGTTCTTTGACCAGTTTTCGTAGACGTAGGAATTCTGAGTGATGGAGAAAGTCTCCTTGCGTGTCCTCGTGAAAGGTTGTAGTGGTTTGCGTTTCTGGAAAAATTTTGACCCACCATTTTCGGAAAAAAATAAATAAAAAATTTCAATCCCGAAGCTGTGGCTCCATGATAAGTTTTCGCAGATCTAGCGATTCCGAATGATAAAGAAAGTCTCCCTGCGTGTACTCGTGAAGAGTTCTAGCCATTTGGGCTCCCGGATAAATTTTTATCCAACATGTTCGAAAAAAAAAAAACAAAAATGTATTCCGATCCCGAAGCTGTGGCTCCATGAGAAGTTTTCGTAGATCTAGCGATTCCGAATGATAGAGAAAGTTTCCCTGCGTGTACTCGTGAAGAGTTCTAGTCATTCGGGCTCCCGGATAAATTTTTATCCACCATTTTCGAAAAAAAAACAAAAATATATTCCAATCCCGAAGCTGTGGCTCCATGACGAGTTTTCGCAGATCTAGCGATTCCCAATGATAGAGAAAGTCTCCCTGCGTGTACTCATGAAGAGTTCTAGTCATTTGGGCTCCCGGATAAATTTTTATCCACCATTTTCGAAAAAAAAACAAAAATATATTCCAATCCCGAAGCTGTGGCTCCATGACGAGTTTTCGGAGATCTAGCAATTCTAGGTGATTGAGAAAGTCTCCCTGCGTCTACTCGTGAAGAGTTCTAGTCATTCGGGCTCCCGGATAAATTTTTATCCACCATTTTTGAAAAAAAAATAAATAAAAAGTTTCAACCCCATGATGCCGAGTTCCCATGACGCGTTTTCGTAGATCTGGCGATTCTGGGTGATGGAGAAAGACTCCCTGCGTGTCCTCGTGAAGAGTTCTAGTCAATCGCGTTCCCGGATAAATTTTGATCCACCATTTTTGAAAAAAAAACTTCTATATACTGGAAAAATAACAGAAATTCCAAACACATCATACATCATACATCATTATTTTTTTCACGCTTTATCCGAACACTGCAGTTCCGCTCTTCATCCATTGGTTAGTTTTTATCCTTCCAAATCGGTATCGGTTTTTTCATCTCGTTGCTGAATCAAATTTATGATGTTGAAGTTTGCATCGTTGGAATGCAACGAAATTCTGTTCTTTCTTTAGCAGAGCTCATAATTATTATTCAATATTTAGTCTGGACACTAAAACGATCCTATCTTGCGATCCAAAAACTCAATCGACTCGGAAAATTGCCATAAAATGTCAAAAATTCAATAAGTAATGAATAGAAATGAATATTTTTTGTTGAATCTCAACGTTGCAAACTTCAGAGTCTTATCAAATTTTGGATGGGCGACAAAAATATACTTTTACGATCGGTATATTTTTCAACATAGGTTGGTGCACGTATGCGTACAGTATTTATCTATTTCATGCATGCGATCTGAATAGAAACGTTTCGCGTAAACAAACGCTGCGATGAAATGGTTACCTCGAGATATTTCGAAAGCTTGGCGAATCGCCGGTCGGAAAATCAAAAAATATGATTCATGTTCCATGCACTTTCACATACGCTGCCTAAATATTATTTAGCGATTTTTCGTATTATTTTTCTTTTTTATCACAAAATTCGTAAATAAGGAAATTTAGATTTTCCAACTTTTCAACCTCTTACAAAAAATGTAATTTTCGAATGTCAATCCTAATATTAAGAATATCATTTCCTTCCGAATTCCCGAAAGATCGAACTCTTATAATTCAGTTGAATTTTGAAAATATTTTCTTACGCAGACCCACATTTCCGAAATGAACGTTTTTATTGTTATTATTGTCGAAAGAAAATTGTCGAGTTTTCCAACCAACACAGGAAAATTTAACAACGCAGCACCGTAAATTTGACTAGCAGGCGGCACTTTATATACTTTACGCGTGCCTGGTAAATTTTATAAAACACTGAGAAAAGAAATTTGTTGATTCAACAAAGCCACGGCGAACGAAATCCATTTTGTTCATTTGACAAAACATTTTGTTTATTTGACAAAACCGCCACATTGGGAAAAAAGGTAATGACGCGGTGAGCGCATATGTATAGTTGAGGCAATAACTTATTTTGTCAAATGAACAAAATGGATTTCTTTCGCCCTGGCTTTGTTGAATCAACAAATTTCTTTTCTCAATGTACGTATCATACGTTTTCTCATCTAGAATTTTGCCCCAACGGTATTCTCACGTACAATTTTGTGGGAAATAAATTTTCAAATAAATCACTGTTCAGGATAAAAAATTCAGAGTAATTTTACGAAAACTACAGTACAACGTACCGAACACCGATTATAATTAGTTAATTGACTAAATCGTTTATTTATCAAAATGTTTAAAAAAATTATTTTATGTAGGCGTCAACCTTTTTTCCATGCAAACGAATAATGCATTTTTCGCTTTTGGCCACATCAGTTGATCACAGGATTTTTGTATAAATCATTATAGCAATCATGACAGAATTTTCGAGGATTCCAACAGTTTCGCATGCGAATATACACGGTTTAGTGCACGCACACACACACACGACATAGAGCATGTAAATATGTACACGTAACGATCATAAGACTCTTATATAGTCCCGCGACTTGCGGGAGTATACAAACGAGATGAAAATAATTTTCTGGCACGCTCCGAGGAAAGCATAATACCCAGCAACAGAGAGAGTCGGTATAAAGAGGAATTCTGCATGGTATGTAAGCGATAATGACCCTTTGCTGCCAGGTGAAATTTGACACTCGTTCGTGTCTCTTTTGTACTCTCTTATGGAATTGTCAGACATTTTTCCTACACGCGTTGATTCCGGTGGAATGGGCTTATATTTCTATTCGAAATGCCAAAGTTTTACCACTTTTTTGAGAAAAAAAAAATACACACACACAACTTTTCCTCATTTCTGTATTGATTTTTTTTTTTTTTTTTTTGTAAACACTCACGATTTTTCAGTTCACTCTTGACTCTGACGCGTGATGCAGCCACGCTTTCTCTTTACCTCCTCTTTCAACTCCGCTCTGCTTTTGCCGTAGCGAAAATTCGTTAACCCGGTTTTTCCTCCCCTAACATCGTTAATTCCCTCGGTTTAGTCCGCTGACAGAGCAGACAGCATTCACACGCAGCTATCATCAAAGCACGCAGAAACGCAATATATAAAGTGCGGCAAAAAAAAACCACGCGTTTATGTATGTATTCTAGTGAAAATTCTCTCTACCCTCCACTTATTCGTTGAAGAAGTGCAGAGTAATGAAAATAATAGACGAAAAAGCTCTCATGTCCAAAGTCCGGAGCAACCGCGTGTCTGCATAAAAAAAAAATGTATAATAACTCCGTGTCGACAACAAACCTTCCTTTCATTCGACTACGTTTGCGAACAAAAATCAACATCACTCGCTGTGTTTTTTGTTTGTTTTGGGTTTAGTGTTCGTCAATTTTGAACCGCGCTCTGTCCAGTTGAGTGAGTATACGCTGGAGATACGTTCAGAGCAGATTCCTATTTTTCTCGGAGACGCTAATACTTGGAGAAAACGAAAAGCTACGTTTCGTTTTTTGATGAAATGGAAACCGCACGCAAAACTTTTATTTTTTTTTGTCAAATTCGACTCTGTTGGAGAATTCTGCAAGATTCGTATGGACTTGTTGGCAATCGAATGAAACCTGAAGTTCGCAACGTTGGGCCCAAACGACAAATAGGTTTTTCTATCAATTGTTTGTTCAATTTAAAAAATCAGCACAATTTTCGTATCGATTTTGTCGCTGTGGACCCTAAAAACGGTTTATTGTCCTGACCGAATATTCAATAAGAATGTTGAGATTTACCCAAGAAAGAAGGGAATTTCGTTGCGTTCCAACGATGAAAACTTCAACATCGTGGCGATCGATAGATCGCTTTCGTAGAGAGACGTACGTGTTCTTCTTGCCGTTTGGCGGCTCCGTACCACGAGAGTTTTTGTTCCTGAGGTGTGGAACAGCGGATCAGATAAATTTGAAAGAAAAACGTCAATTCATACATACGCTGGTATCAATTACGAACGGTTATTTATTGCGTATGTTCGGTTGTGAAAATGTGGGCGGACGGATATATGCAAAACGCAGAATCATCGATACGCTTCGTTGGCGCGAGGGACTCAAGGTATTCGAGGATTTACAATAAAAATTTCCATGAGTCAAAGTCAGACCGATATGGTTGACGAAGTTTTCAAATATCTGTCAGCCCTTTCGTCGAATTTTCGGGCAATATATTTCTCTCTGCTTTTTGCTTTCTTTTCTCTTCTCCTTCGCCCTGGAAAAGAGCTTGTGAAGCTTTGCGGCACTGAAAACTTTCGTTCTCGTATATATACCGCTATCCCGTCTGCCAAAGCCCTTTCTTACACCCTTAACACTCTTGCTCTTCCGTATCACGTACTTTTGCCTATACACAGCGTATACCACATTTCTGAACGTTTATGTTACTACTCCGCGGGCGAATGAGGGAATTCGACACGCGAGAAAAAGCTTCACGAAAGCTCGATAAAAATCCGTGGCGTAGGGTCGTTGACGCCGGCTGAACCCCGGCTCTCTGTCAAACCCTCTTACCAGCATATCGTCCATCCATATATACGCGACCACGTACGTTATGCCCCTTCATCACCCGTACATTCATTTTTTGTTTCGCTCCTTTTTGAGACTAGCGAGTTTTTGTATTTTCAAAATGATGAAAAAATAAAATAAAAAGGAAGTACGCAATATTTTACATCATTTGCAGAAATTACAGCGGTTGGACGATTTTTCAAAAAACTCAGATTTTCGTAAAATTCGAAAAATCATCAAATTTGAACCGTTCAACCGATATTCCCCAAATTCAATAACAACCTTCCTATTATGATACTCTATTTATAAAAAAAAGAAAAATAGTAAAAAATCTTAAAATTTGCGGAAGTTAGAGCGTCGACACCCTTTTTTTGAAAATTTCAAAATATCGTAGAATTCGTATTTTTTAAAAAATTGCAACAAAATTTTCAGAGAATGAAGAGGTTGTGTAGATTAACATCTGTGCGAAACGGGAGCCCTGTAGCCCAAACCGTTCTCGAGTTATGAACGTTTGAATTTTACAGTGCCAGAACATACACAAAGAAACACACACATCCGGACATTTTTTCTAGATATGATTTTTCAATGTTTTGGGACATTTTAAGCACAATGACATTGAAAATTGGAAAAAAAAATTTCACCGTCGCATAGCTTCCTCTATGAGGAAGCAAAAATATGCTTTCTCGTGAATTCCTTCCTAATAAATCGTTGATGAAAAGTCAAATGACTGCGACGGTCGATCTGGTGAATTTGATGATTATAGTCTTGACTCATTAAGATTTCACGAATGGCGTGCATCCTGGAAAAAAAATGTCCAAAGGCTGTTCGATTAAGAAACTCGTGACCTCCGTAGCCCATAAAACTTTTGGACTTGACTTTCGAGACACTCTATATATCTGTAGCTACATATCCTCTATTATACGCATTCACACAACTCTACGGCATTATTTGCGGGGGAGCTACGCTCCGGCCCGAACAGTCTCGGTGCAAATAAATGGGCCTTTGTCTCCTTCCGATTCCCTCAGTGTGTTGCCACTCGGAATTCTCATGGTAATACTCGAAATCTTATGATATTGAAGTTTGCATCGTTGGAATGCAACAGAATCCCTTATTTTATTGGATTTTTTGAAAGCAGAGCCAAAAAATTTCACGCATTGTCCGTCTGTGACAATAATTAGAAAATAAAAAACTAAATGTCATAGAAAAATTAAGGAGATTCCAAAAATCTTAAAAAATATGAGCAGATTAAATATTTTTCGGTGGGCTCGAACGATGCGAACTTCAATATCGTCCAAATCGTACGCTTTACACATATTCGTGGGCTATTGCGTAGCATGCACTCTTGAAAAATCTATTATCCTAGCATCGCACATAAAAGTTTGGATATAGATCGCAATTTAAAAACTTTTGAATATTCTTCGGATCGTTGGATTTTTCTTCGCTGCAGGTCGCTCCGTGTCATTCCTGGTGAGATGGAAATTGTAAAATCGTCGAGCAATTTGGTCGTGAGAACTTAACAAATTTGTAACTATTCTCTCCATTTGGCATTTTTTTTCATTTTCAAAATCATTACATACAGCTCACTCCGATATGGAGCTATAAAATTCTTCGTAAACTCCACATCGAACAACCCATGTACCTTCTTGACTATATATGGTGCAGGGTGGGGAATCTAAGCGTTGAAAGATCTGCTGATCCCTGCAGATATTATATGGTAAATGCTGCAAGGGTAGTCGTGACACTCATCCTCCCCTTGTATTCCCCAATCCTTTTTCATATTCCCCACCATAATGCTTCGCGTACTTGGTTCGAATCGTAGCGACTTTTTTCACTGTCTTTCTCAGTACAAGCGATGGAAATGAATGAGAAAGGATGAACGTTCCTATTTAAAGGGCTTGGAACCATTGTGGATCATGTGCAGCTTTTTCCATTCGGAAAATCCGCCATTTTCCTTGAAATACGTTTTTTCTTAGTCTCTAGGAAAAATAATATGTGAAAGCATTTTCTAGCATTCTTTCGTGAAAACTCGAAATGGTCGTTTCGTATGTTAACTTTTCGTCTAGTGTCTGATCCAAACTTACCACTAAATGATTTTTTTTAGATTATTCAAAAATTTCCTTCTTGAAGCTAAAAACTATCGTTCGAAATCGACGTTTTAACGACTTTTTAAAATATTTTTGGGACATTGCACATTCTTATCAATAACTCGGGCTGGAAGAGAAGTCGGTGGATAAAGTTTTCAGTCGCACTTGGACCGCTTTTAGACTCTGCGTGTCGAAGGTACTGAGATCGAGACATTTTGATTACCCGCTAAATTTAGAATGAACGTATGTGTGTGTACATATATATATATTTAATTAGGGCCGTCGAATTTACGTTCATTTCCGTTTTGAGGGACAATTTGTCCCAGAAGTCTAATTACCCTTTCGTGATCTCACGTAATTTCTCATCAACTACTTCGACCCAGAGGAATAAGCATAGATCGAAGTTGTCCCATATATAGGCATCCAGAGATGGTCATACATTGGAGCAGTAACACGTGACATATTCTCAGATCGTCTGGCTGATTGGACGTGGCAATATTCATTATCGAGCTCTATATCGATCATTGTATTTGGAGTTTCAAAATTCTCTGGACATTCTGACGCGTATGCAGTGTATTATTTCTTTAGAAAATAAATTTTTGAATCCTTCTGGTTCTCAAGTTTAAAGTCCGAACGTTTTCAACAATTTCGAACATTTTTAGACTCGACAAAATTTGAGGAGTTTGGCTTTCACAAGTATCGCCGAAAACCCGTTTGATCTCATTTCAAAGAAAATTCTTTTTCTTTTCATTTTTCGCTGACAGTGTTAAATTTTCTGGAAAGCTAAATGATACACGTGGTTCTCTTTTCATTAGAGTACAAAGTGCAACTTTTTCTTTTTCCTTTTTTTTTCTTGGTACATCGAGCGTTCTTGCTGCTGTAAAAAAATAAGAATTTGCTCTTCTTCTCTCTTGCCCTCGCGTTTCTGACGGAGCCCCTTAACACCGTACACCACATTCTGCAAATTAAAATACAAGTTGAGAAGAAGCAGACAAAGTGAAATTCTCTGTATTCGATTGATACGAGATCGCGTGCTGACTCAACTTCGAACAAATGTTTTATGCACAAATTATGTGTCTCGGGCTTTCATCACAATTGTCGCCATCTACGCTCTTCTTTTTAATTATTATAATGATTATAAATGCACACTGAAAAAAGGCTCGTCGTTGAGAAGCAAGTAATAGACTCGACTATATACGTTGGCTGAGGCGAAGCCAGCAATGACGTAGTTGTGTCAACCCTCCTGCGTAATCGAAGGAAGAAAATTTCAAATTCTTTGTCAAACCAAAACAAATTTCGAATTTAATAGAGAAAAATAAAAAATTATAAACCATTATGTAAGTGTTCTGACGAGCTATTCTTTCTTTGTAACCTTTCCCGAATTCTGTCAATTTTTTATCGCAAGGTTTATCCGGAATGCAGAAAACTGACAGTGCGATATTTTGTTGGTTAGTTTCGTTTTTTAAATGTTTCCTTGGAACACCCTTTACTCGCGTATAAAGCGTCGTCATGTAATTTCTACTCCGAATATCGACTATGCGCAAAATACACTGTCATTCACAGGGCACGGTAAAATGTCGAATTGATAAATTCAAGCAGTGCAGGTTTTGGTATTCATGGATATCGGGTTGAAGTTTGCATCGCGTTGAAATGCAACGAAATTCTGTTTTTTGTTCAGCAGAGCTAGTCACTGCTATTGAATATTTGGTCTGGACAATAAAACGATCCTATCTTGCAATCCAAAAACAGAATCGACACGAAAAATCACCATGATTTTCAAAGTTGAATAAATAATGAATAGAAAAAATATTTTTTCTTGAATCTTAACGTTGCAAACTTCCAAATCATTTTTCATGGATGGTACTTTATTTACTCGTTATCCTCCAGATTTTTTCTTGCTCGACTTAGATCAAATGATCCCTGGAGCAGCATACAGGTCCGGCAAATGATATTCAAATCCGGAGCGTTGTGAATACGAAAAAATAAAATATAAAATACAAATTTCATTGCTTTCCGACGCGATGGAATTATGGACCGTTTGATGGTTTATTTATTCGTGGATTAAACGCAATTAGTGTCGATTGTAATTAAAAATGAATTACAGTTTTTTCATGATTTGCCGAACGTTTATCTTTGTGTGCAATATTTTCGAGATGATTCCTTGGAATTGCCATCAGTTACTTTGACCGGTAGCGTGTATATTTATGTAACGCGATAAGGACTCGGTACATGCGATGACTCAGATACCGCATGGCTGCCAAGTTCTTGTTTGATACAGATTATGGCTTCCCGATGTGTTTGAGTACACAGTCACCGATCGATTGTCGCTATAACAGAGAGAGAGAGAGAGAGAGAGAGAGAGATACTTTGGTGTCAATCGCCTCTCTATTTCAACGAGCAACATTTTTTTTTTATTCCGTTCCGCATTTTACTATTTTTGCGAGCGAGCTTTTGAGAATTGGCTTTGTGAATTCGGCTTGACAGACGAGTTGCGATTTTTTTTATAGGAAAATTGGAAAAATGGCAAAAAAACGTTTTTCCTCAGAAACCCTTAATATTTTGAGAAAAACAAAAAATACATTTTCTTCTCTGATGAAATTGGAACAACGTGTAACTAAAATTTTTCTTGAAATATTCAGTCTCTCCAAATAAAACGTGTAGGGGGATTCTTACCGACCGAGCAAGCGATAAATCGCCTTAAGTCGGATTTTTTTTTTTTTAACGTACACTGTAAAAAATTCGGTGTTAAATTTAACACCATTTCAACACCACGCCGTGGTCCATATAATTCCATTACTTTGGTGTTAATAAGTGGTGTTGATATGCGGTGTAAACTATCCGGTGTAAAAGCGGTGTTATTGGTTAACACCATTTTACTCAACACATTTCAGTGTTTTTTCAAGTGACACCTTACCGCGGTGTAACTGCGAGAGAAAAATAATCGATACGGTGTTGTGCGATAGGTGTTAACTTGTAAATGAAATTGATATTTTGGTGTAAAAAAATGTCACAAAGTGGTGTTAAGAATGCACCGCAGAACATCACATTGGGACACACTTCTGTGTGAAAAGCAACACCCAAAAGTGGGGGTTGACGGTGTCACGGTCAAAGGATTTGACACACAACGGGGCAGAAAAGAATTCTCAGTTGGATTAATTTCGATTAGTACGGTGTAAAAGTTCTACACGAACACGTGTCTAGAATGACACTGAAATAATTTTTTTCTAACGAATAGGGTGTAGAAATTGCACTCACATGAGTGTAGAAATTGACAGCTACTGGTGTCACTATTCGTCATTAGTATGAAAACTTTAAACACGAATACGTGTCCACAATAACACCAAAAAAATGTTTTTACTACGGTTGAGGTGTCAAAACTGTACTAAAGACAGTGTTACTTTTTCATTCATCGGTGTTACTTTTTATCATTATTACGTCCAAGCTCTGCACGGGAACGTGTGCAGCGTAACACCAATAAAAGTTACTTTCAGCGAATATGGTGTTAGAACTGTACTTCATTAAGTGTAGGGACTGACATCCATCGATGTGTCTTTCCACACTACTAGGAAGAAATTTTACACGAACTTGTGTGCAGAATAACACCCAAAAGATTGTTACGATGTTAGGTAGAAATTGTTTCAATGAGAAAGGATGTGCGCAAATGTACTTTCAACTTATTTATTCTTTAAGTAATAACATAAACGTGAAACGCAAAATATATATGCAAAATAGCAAAACTTAGAGCTAAATTATTAGACTCAACGGAACAATATATTTTTTAATGTCCCCATATGGTTGGTGTAACTCGTAAGGCACGATATGGGATAAACATTTAAGATTAATTAAGCAATATTTTTTTTCTGATCTCTCTTCGACTTGAAAAGCATTCAAGTTGCTATGGAAGTAATTGCTCTGCCATGGTATACAAACTGCGTGCGGAACATTTTCGCAAATGAATATTTGAAAGATTTCAAAAAATATTGGTAAGTCGAAATCGTCGGATCCGTTAACAATAAAATATCCGGATCTGTAACAACGACCGTACGTCACTTGATCCGTTAAGCAAATTTTTGATGCCATGTCGATCTTTACAGAAAAATTATCAATTTCACCGAGTTCACTAACGATATCACCGTATGTAACGTACGTTCCCGGTTTGCATAAAATTTTAACGTCATAACTTTTTCTAGTTATTTTTTTTTGATAATAAATATAACGTTGATGCTGCGCCGCGAGAGTTTTAAATACAGCTTTAAAATTACGGTATTGGCGAACAAGGTGTTTGAAATAGTTATGTTTCCCTTCAAATCTCATCGTCCATAAATGAATTAAAGGACCAACACGGCTGATTACGGTGGGATAATGAATCATTAAGTGATGTTTAGGCAACAAATGCCTGTTAAACTCTTCTACGAACAATGTATGATGCTCTGCGATTAGATATTTCAATTCCATAATCATGCCCTGACTAATAACGGGAGAAAAAATAATAAGCATTATATGGAGTAATAATGTAATGACTTTCCACTTATTCTTTAACACGTCATATTTTGGAGATGACTCATTTATAATATCGGCTATGATAAGAGGTAAATATCGGAGCAAACACCAAGTTTGTGCCGCTCGTTGTCCTATTAAAGCTCCCGGCTTTTCCAATACGATTGGACTGGGTTTATCTGCCATGTCGATTCGTCCGTAAGAAAATGAATTTATTCTTTGATTCAAAGTTTCTATCGATATTAATTTCAACTGTACGATGAAGGTGAGGAATAACTTGATTTCGAGTTGTCCAACACCTTCCAAAATGTCATGCGTTATGTCGACTGAAGGACAATCAAAAACATTAAAGTAACGCAATTCGTTCAAAATAGTCAGAGACTTTATACCCATGAAAGGGAAAGAGGATTCGTCGTATTGCGAATTAGCGCTGGACCTTAGAATATTTTCATCTTCGACTGTCAGTTTTCGGGTTTGACTCTTATCTGCGGTGCATAATCGACAAAAGTAAGTTGCTGAAAAGGATTCTACCATTCCGAACAATGTGTTACCTCCCAAGTTGTCAAAACTTAATGCTGCCAATGTACCTTTCAATCGTTTGTTGCCAATCGAAATACCCTCTGTTTCTAATATTTTAATATCATTGACGATTGGTTTTAAGACACTGTTGATTCCGAAACGTTTTGCATCACTTGTATAAAAGAGACCGACTAAATGAATGTTATCGAGTTTTGAATTGAATTCGGGAGGAAAATTCTGTAACGTCACATAAAATGCACCTAGTTTATGGGCTGAGGTTTTACTTCCGAGAGGGTTGACAGTTTCAAAGTCATCGAAATAAAGATTAAGACGTATCGCATATTTTGACTCCCTAAAAAGTGGATGCGCAGCGTAATACGAACCATCGGTATAATCCTTTAAAATCCCTGGCGTTTTTTGTCTTTCTGCGAAAGCAGCCCGTCGTGCACCGGGATCGGTTAAAATAAAACGAATTGTTTCTAAAATTGGAACATATGCCATCTTACACGGAAGTGCAACAGTTTTGTATGTTTTTAGCACTCGATCGTACCGTTGGTCATGACGTGTTCCAATTTCTACTTCAACTGGTTTTACGAAATGTTTCAAGTTAGAATATTGAGCTTGTCGTTTAAATTTCGATTTATTGTTTTTTAGCAAATTTCTCTGTTTCTCTAAATATTCGTTTAGTCTATCGCATTCTATTTGATCGTCCTTCAGAATACTCGAAACGTCGTCGAGAACTCCCAATAATATTTCATCAGTAGCAGTAATAACCGCGTCTAAAGATGATTTCGGTATTCCCGTTGACTCCAATTTCAAAAGCACATTAGTCCGCGATGGTAGTGAATCGTCAATACAATCGTCATCACATATCCAACTGTCATTCGACCTATCCAATGAAATTGGGTTTTGTGATCTTAAGTTTTTTTCAACCGGTTTCTGAGCGACTATATCTGGGGAAATTTCGACTGAATTGGCAACATCAAGTTTTTCTTGGGTTGATACGTTTTTTGACGTGACTGGCAATTCCGAGAATTTTAAATGCCTCGACAGATGTTTAGAGAAACCACTATAACTTTGAAAAGATAATTCGCACAGTCGATAACAACATTTCAAATTGAGTCTCAAACCATCGAACATAGCATGATCACGACGAAGATGCTTTATTAAATTTTTTGTATTTACACCGAATGGTGCTGAACAAACGAAACACTCGAAACTAACCATACTTACTTAGAATCGACATGGCATGAATCACGGTTTTCTACGCTAATTGTCGTACAGCCACGAACGCACTTCCCGCATTCTGGGTGTAAAAGTTCCCTCCGCCGGCATTCCATAATAAAAGACTTGAATGAACGACCAAAAGTTGACGAGATTCGGATCGAATTTAGTATTAAATACGAAGTGAGTTTTGAAAAGTTTGTCAAAAGCTTCGTTTGCCGATGATGTTTCCGTAGGAAGGAGGCAGTTGTCCACGTTTATGTAGTAGGAACTTATCGCTTGCTTGTTTGATCCGATGGCAACCAAGCTTGGTTGCGTTGTCTTTGCCTTGATTGAATCGAGCGGAGTCCCAACCTATTCAAAAATCACCGGAATACCTTAGTGCTGAAATTTACGGCAAGTGCAAATACGAGATAGAAAGCACTGCTGCGATGACGAAATATAAAACACTGTTGCTACCTTTTCGAAAATAATTAAACGGTCGATGGCTCCCAATAATGTATCTCTTTCAGCTTTTTTTCGTCCTTTGGCTGTTGGTGGCAACAGGCGCAGAAGAGTGATGAAAGCTTTGGTGGTCGTATTCCAATCTATTTAAAATAAGAGAAAAATTTAAAAAAAAGAAACATTCCATGGTTCACATATAAAATGTACAGTTCTAACGATACGACCTGCCTCATCGCAGTGTTATTAAATGTGTTATCATTTTTACCTCATTTTTTACCCAAAATAAAATAAAAAACTTTCATAATTTGTTAATATCGCGAAAAATTCTTTAAGTTTGGCAACATCTAGAAAAAGTTCTCAAAACAATATTAATTTCGAGATAAATTCGAGAAAAATAAACTTTTTTATCTGTTCTTTATTTTTCTAGGAATCTACGGTCGGTCGATCTAGCAAGTTCTGCAACTATCAAGAGAATTTATTAATTTCTGAAATAAAGTAAAAAGGTTCCTCAGCTTCACGGGATATGTCTTTGCATAATTCAGTATATTCTGATAAATATCGTTTTCTTTTCTGAAAACTTTCGGAATGCTCAAAAAAAATTCTCGAGATTCTACCATGTGGTCTCGCAATTCTCAACTTTTTACTTATTTCTGTTTCGTCTTCCAATTTTTACAGATAAATGATAGTCGAATATATTTATCAAATCAAATAAAAATTCAATGAAAACCAACCTGGCTCTGTATTTGCATCTTCCTTACGAGTTTGTAAATGACGCGCTGCATCAAATATTTTGTTTGGTAAAAAATTTTTAATTTCTATCCCCGGAAACAAGAGCGAAAAATCCACGTCAATCTGTACATGGATGCAATGTTTTAACGTAGTTTCAAGGTATAGGTTTTGCTTAAAAAAATTGAAAAAGATCACTAACCAAATACGAAGTGTTCATGAATTTTGGAAACATTTTTAAGATTTCTTTGGGATTTGACTGCCTCAAATGTAACGTCTCTTCTAAAGCAACTTCGATTTCGGCTTTTTGGGTTTTTGAGCACGCAGCATTGATGAAGTCAACTCTATCTTGTAATTCCTCAATAGGCGGACCTACTATCGGAGACCGTGACTTTTTCGGCGACGAAACTTTAACCTCTTGTTGCTTTTTTTCTCGATTATTACGGTTCAACGTTCGCAATCGCCAAGCAATGAATCCCGATCGCGTCGATGGATCATAGAAACTCTCCTATCAAATACAAGTCAACGAAAATGCAACAAAAATACAAGAATCGGGATAACGATTTGCGAACACTTGGGAATATGTTATAAACATACATAGCCTTTTGCAGATCCTGGATCCTTCAATTTTGGAAAGATTTTGATAATATTTTCTGCGTACGCAATTTTTTCTTCTGTCGATGGATGGTACCCGAATTTTTTAACCATTGCATTAACGACGATATTCACTAAAGTTCTTCGAGATTTTGGTGCTAAAAATTGATCTTTCTCATATTCCTGCAAAATCTCGACTCCGCCAGACGTTGAGCTAATGTCAGCTCGTAGATTCTATAGGATTTGACGAGTAAAACGAATACTGAATGAGAGAGCATAAATAACGTAAGCATCCAACTAGGGATGAAACTCACCAAATCGTTGAATCTTTCGGAAGATTCTGATAAAACGGTTGATAGTGACGTAGTCGGTGATCTCGATGGTGTGGCAGGAGTTGAGGATGCTGCTGTGTTCTCTACAAAACATATAAGCAAGTTATACTTTGAAACAAACGTCTGAGCTGGAAATCACTCAAGATTTTTTAGAGAATTGTTCAAAAGACACTCAGCTGTATACTAAAATAACAAAAAACGCTTTTCGCGGAAAATGTTTTTCAAGAGTGAATGTGCGGAAACGATAACCCGAGTATACGCTGCAATGCGAAATGTATAATCGGTGTTTTGCCGAATTGCATGAATTTTTTTTTTACAATTAATTCATAATAGTACATTGCACAGAGGTATTTTTTTTTTTTTTTGGTAAATCGTATTATCGTATCGATCTTATTGAAAAAAAATCGCGGATCGTAATAATTTCGTTTTTAAATAAAATCCGAAATACCTGTGCTAAGAGCAGTTTCGTTCTTGGTCTTGATGTTCAGCACCGTCGTTGAAGGGAAATATTCAAATAATTCTTCCGCAATAATGGCACCATCGTCATCGGTGATATCGAAGTGTCCGTCGATGTTGAACGTTTCTTTCACTAATAATCATCGTAAAGAAAAAATTCGTGAAAACGAAAGAGGGAGAGACCAATATTTATCGATATTTATTAGCATCGATTGATGTTTCATTGACAATAATTCGAGTGATTTATTAACCATTATCCGCGAAGTACTAACTCCGATCATGTAATTAACGACAAAGCATTCACGAGTTCGAACGAGCGTTGTTTACTTATGGTGCGAGAGAGGAAGGTATTCAAAACTTCTTTGAGCGTGTCGCATGACGAAAATTTGCGTTCATACCTCGTTCGTTTTATTTCTTTCGATATCATTCAAATCAAAGGTTATGTTGAGGAAAAGAATATTCCAGTTAAAAAGTTCCATATGAGTCTCTGCAATCACTAATATTGATGAATATTCATTAGCACCGATTGATGTTACATTGACACCACGTTGAGTGATTTCAATTTCTTAACCCGTATCGGAGATGTTCCAACACATATCGGGTAACTAAGAACAAAGCGTGCACGACTCCGAATGGGCGTTGTTTATATAAGGTGCGAGGGGAGAAGCTACTCGAGACTTGTCCGAGCCTGTAACGTGGTGGGCACGTGCGAGTAATTTTTCTTCGATTTTCATTTATTTCGAACTAACCGCTGTATATAATCTATGTATACCGATTATTTGTCACACGCATCCTTTCGACACTTGTTCGAGCCTGTAACGTGGTGGGTACGTGCGAGAAATTTTTTTTCTATTCTCATTTATTTCAAACAAACCGATATAATTTATGTATATAAATTTCTCGTCACACGCATCCTTTCGACACTTGCCCGAGCCTGTACCGTGGTGGGTACGTGCGACAAGAATTTTCTTCTATTCTCATTCATTTCGAACAAACCGATATAATCTATGTATATCAATTTTTCGTCACACGCATTCTTTTTTCACTTTGTTTCTTTCTCCCTGTTACTCTTTAGCACTTTCTCTCTCCCTTTCTTACTCTTTCTCTCCCTCTCTCTCTCTCTCTCTCTCTCTCTCTCTCTCTCTCTCTCTCTCTCTCTCTCTCTCTCTCTCTCTCTCTCTCTCTCTCTCTCTCTCTCTCTCTCTCTCTCTCTCTCTCTCTCTCTCTCTCTCTCTCTCTCTCTCTCTCTCTCTCTCTCTCTCTCTCTCTCTCTCTCTCTCTCTCTCTCTCTCTCTCTCTCTCTCTCTCTCTCTCTCTCTCTCTCTCTCTCTCTCTCTCTTTCTCTCTCTCTATCTATCTATCGCTCTCTCTATTGCAATTAAAAATATGTATACCATCAAGTATAGTTTCTTACCTGCTGTGATGATTCCGTTGTACGTTGCAGTCTTAGCGCCCGTCACCTTTATCCAACGCACTTCACTATTGAACTTAACTTTTCTCAGTTGAAAAAGTGTTTGAGAATTCGTGGTCTTTATTCTTTTCGCTTGCTCACCGTCGGACCCGTGTTCCGATCCGCTTGAATCGTTACGAATTCGTTTGGACATTTCGATCTACGTGCGACTCGAGCGAAATCAAAATTCGTACTAATCTGGAAACGGCCGAAGAACAACGACCGGAAGATTTTTCGAGACATCGCTGGAAAGGGAACCGCCCTTTTTCCTTGGTAGGGGTTTGCGATTTCTCCAATAGCCTGTGATTTCACTTCACGTCATTTTCGGAAATAAAAAAAATCGTTTCGGTGTTGAATCCAAAGACAATGAAGCTACTCAACGCCAAGCATCAAAACATACAGCAAGGTCAAACACAATGTCGCGATGTACACGCTCTCAACAAAGTAGCAACGTTTCTTATGGGTATACGAAATATCCTGTATTTTCTATCGGGGTGATGACGAAACACAGAGAAATCCGGATGATAATTTTTATGGTTTAGCCAAATGAACAAAACTATATTGTAGGAAATCGAGAAATTAATACAACCATTTGTTGATATAATTTTTGCCGTTGATATAATTCTTCGAACCCATCGATTATTCGTTCAGATTTTTTTCGATGCGTAGTAGAAAACTCAAGTATTCTCATGCACTGTTAGCGAAAATATCGCTGTAACTTTCAAAAACATTAGATGACCTCGAGATGACGATGTTTACGGGTTTTTTCTTTGTTAGCGCGGAACGAACCACTGCACGTGCGGGAACGAAAGGCGTTCGCTGTAGTGACTACAACGAATTCGAGTGTAAGACATTTCCTCAAGATTATTTTTCCTAAATTCGATTGCTTGACATTGTAATGTACAAAATTATTCGTCAATTCTTTTCGTTATAGTTGCTATATAGCGAACGCTTCCCGTTCCTACACGTGCTGTGATGCGTCTTGAGTTAACAAAGAAAGAACACTCTTACGATGTATACGTGTGCGTCTGCGCGCGCGTGTGTATGTGTGTGTACGATTGTAGACGAGAAATCTTTCTAATGTACACCGATGGTGTTTGCATATTTTTGAAACTCTTTGGTGTTACGACGACGAAGTAATACCGGGTGAACTGTATAATAAACTTACGGTGTTATTGTGTTCTGCACAATTAACACCGCATCGTCGTCTGTTACATTACGGTAATTAGCAAGGAAATATTTTTTAGGAGCAACTATAAACGGTGTAAAATTGACACCACAAAAACAAAAGTCAAGTCCTTTATACTTTCACACAGGAAATTTTGACGATTCACCCTGAAAAGTGTTGTCTTGTAATGGTGACACTGCATGGAGTTGAATTGAGAATTTAACACCGGGTCATTTTTTTACCAATCGATCGGTGTTATTTTGACTCCAGAAATTAACACCGTTTTTTTTTACCACTCACACTTTTCGGTTAACACCGCAAATTTTTTACAGTGTACAATTCATCGAGTCTCTTTGTGAACTCTTAGAACTCTAGTAAATGACAGAGAAATCTTTAGACAGACTGAGACTCCATAAGATTTCAAGATCACGCCGATGGAATCGACGCATGAATGGAAATCACAATGATCCACTAGATTTCGTTGAAAAGGTTCGAGGCGATTTATTGGTCGACACGTTGACAAAGCCCACAAGAGAAATCAACGACCCATAAGAATGAAATCGAAGTGTCAAAAGTTTTTATTAACGAGGAAAGGGTAATCATTGCATGAATAAAGAACGAAAAGTGAAAGAATTCCGAAGAGCTTCTTGAGGCGGGTGTTAGAAAACGGTAGAAGCGAAATCAAAGGATGGTGAAAATGACGAGTTGATCGATTCGCAGTAGAGCAGTTTCCCATGCATATAAAGTGCGCACCAGGAATCGTTTCAGAAGAGAGGGAATAATTGTGCTATTATTCGTGCGAGTCGCTCGAGTGTGATTTCCGTGGGTCGTGGGCTGAAAAAAAGGTAGAAGACGATAACTCGAAGCAGGTGAGAGTTCGAGGAGCGCATTTAAATTAAATCGGATCTTGAAAACGCGCAATACATACGCCAATGGTTTCGCAGCATATATAATAGCAAAGCCAGAACGAGATGCTCTGTGTATCCGGAAACAGTGTTTAACGATTCCCTTTGTGCCGGGAATTTTTAATCTCGCCCATTTCGCACGATGGAATAAATTTCAATAAATGGATCGATGATGGTCGAGTAGTCCAGATCACCAGGATTCACATTTACTATCGACTGAAAATTGCATTGCCTGGACGTGAAATATCAAGACTGGGGAGAGCCACGAATAAACATGTTGTTGAAGTTTGCATCGTTATATGCGAATATCTTTTTTTTAGTTCTCTGCAGCCTCTTGAAAATTTGACTGGATGTTTTTCTTATCATAATCTACTACTGTACCAAATTTTATTAAATTCTCTTTTTTTTTATTATAAGAATCTGTTGTCTCGCGAGGAAGCAATTACCACGATTATGATACATTGAAGAACATTTCTTCACACAAATAAAATCATTGCCAATCGGAATCGTGTCAATTGTAAACGACAACAATTCCACGTGCTTTCAAGCTTCTTTTCTGACAAAAAAAAACAATCAATGAGTAAATACTCTAGAACTTCGCAGGAGACGCGAAGAAATGGAATTGAAATTTTTCTCAGAGGAAAAGATGGAGAAATATTAAAGGAGTCTCATAATTATTTGCTTACAACTCGATCGATATGATCGATACGGATTTTCCATACACGTTCACGATGCCTTGACTGATTTCTTTAGAAGGAAAATTAATGAGAATTTTCCATTTACACTTGAAGATATTAAAAAACGAATTTGAAAGCAGAGAGAAAAACGAAACGACTACGACGGATTGAAATTGAACCTTTTTTTCTGCGCGGCATCGTGGAAAAAAATTAGTTAAATGAGAAATTTCCATAGGGAGTACTTGCGGGAGCAACTTTTTGAGAAATAAAAATGCAAGCACGCAGATACTGCATATGGACAAGCCATATGCTTCAAAGTTGCTCGGTTATGTCGGCCATTCAACGTTATTCCGTGAACTCTCTAGTAGTAACGAAAAGGCAAGGGCCTTCTCGTTAACGACGTTTAATTAAAAAATGTTGACGTTAAAAAAAAAAAGAACATTTTTCTTCCATATTCTCGGAAATATCTTCCTTTTTCTTCCATTTAATTTTTTTCGGTAATTTGTTAGAATGTGAATCCAAAAAATGTTCTAACCGGTTGAAATATATTGTCAAACATAATTTTAAGTTTTATTAAAAACTTTATCAATAACAAGACCTTTTTTTTCTTGTTTGCTATAATTTCAGGCCAGGTTAATCGAATACAAATGTGATGATACCACAAGCCGTCGTCATTAGTTTTGAATCGACTGCGCCATATCTTTGTTAACGCGCATATTTACATATAATCTACATACAGTATTTGCGGGTGTGCTTGTTAACGAGCGCTTGATCCGCGTTCTTTATCCGTACGCTGTTTCCGCTCTCTCGGGGTTAATTTAGTCAGCGATGTATGTGCGAATTCCACGAATCGCGTGTTTTTCCTCGGTTGATGAATCAATTCGTACACTATTTTTTGACCTCGCTCTTCATTAAACTTTCTAAACATTTCTGCGAAGTTTTCCCCTCCAAAAAACGTAGACTCGAGGACTCAATTGGCCCACCAATATTAACGATTTTCAATCACGAAATAATTGGCCAAATAATGAAACTTTGAATCTTTTGAGATTCGAAAAAAATGTCAACCCCTCGAGTACACACTGGGTCGTTTAGACCCCAAAAAATTTCTTGCATCGATTGTTCGGTATTTAATGGCAACCAACGCTTTGGCTTTTCATTTTTGTTTTCGTCAAAAAATAAATTGACGGCCATACAATATGGAAAATTAGTACAAAAAACGTCTCTACAAAAAAAAAAAACAATAAATGCGTATTTACACGAATACAACGGTTTAAAAAACGCCTTGGGTCGGATTGACCCAATATAGTATAGAATACTCGAGATAACAGTTTGTTCTAATTGACTTGGAACCATCTATGTGGTGGTTCCAATTGCGACGCTTGAAATGAAATTAGAGACGAGCCGACCAACCGAGACGGGGGGCAGCTTTGTAGGGCTGCTCGAGACACATTTGCGCCATGTATGTACTCACGTATATATATCGATGAAAAAGGATTAGGAAAGAAATGGAAGACACAAGCAAACGTACGTGCTAGTCGAGAAAGCACGGTTTGCTGGCACAATCCACACACGCCCTCCTACATTTTATTTTTCTCAGGTCGTCGACCTGAGAAAATCCTTTCGGCAGTATTTTTTTTGTGACAAGGTCAGTTTTTTCATAGAAATCGTTTTTGTCAATGATGCACACTCGGTACATTCCGGAAATGAATGGAAAAAATTCAAACTGGTTCAAGTCCGCAGAGAAAATTTGGGCAATATCAAACAATCACGTCTTTCTTTCGTTTTATTTATTTCTACATTGTTTCAATATTTCCGGGAGACCTTGTTGATCGATTCTTGAGTTTCTCATCCAATTTAGTTTCCTTTACGAGGAGATGTTGCGCAAATGAAAAATGTGTAAATTGAGGGAAAATTTTCGTTTTGTTTTAACGATGTTTATTATACAATTTTGTCAATATCCACGTAACACGTGAAATATATTTTCTTATGTACTCGGCCATAAAATGTCAACTCTTTGTTCGAATGGCTTGCCGTTCCATTACTCTTTTCCAGTTACGTATAAGCGAACCATTCCCTGACGATGTAGCAGGAAAAGGTTAAGGATATATAGTCGCATGTTAATGTGGAAACATAATAGTTTTACGAGGGTGAAAGTATGTTAACGACGATCCTGTAAAAATGCATTGGCTACCAGCGCCAATACCTCGGATCTGTTATTGCACGGAGCCATTTTATCCACTGCATGATGAATAGTCGATAGGAATTGTTTTCACCTCGAAATTTAATTATCAAAGCCCTTTGATAATTAAATTTCGCCCTTTTCTCTTGGGCAAATGGATCAGGCCAATAAAACGTTATTTTTTTAGGGTCCAAAGGCAAAATCTGTACGAAAATTGTCCTGGCTTTTAAATTGAACAAACAATTGATAGAAAAACGTATTTTTCGTTGGGGCCCAACGTTGGAAACTTCAGGGTCATCGCATATTCCGGCACAGACATTATTCAAAATATTTCGAACTTTGGATTCATTGAAATGGATTATTGCCTTGGATAGATTTTGAGTTTCCCATAAATTCGTTTCCTTCTACGTACGAAATACGTAATTGCGAGCATTTTGGAGGATAAACGTGCAAGGAGAACGCGTTACACAAACGTTGGCCCTTTAGACGATAAACTTTAAAAACTCAAGAGAACCACACCCACTCATTCGTTCGGAAATACAATATTCGAGAAAGAAGGGTGCTAGTTGGGCTATATTACGGAGATCGTATTATGCTTAAAAGCCCTTCTGCCAGAGCAAAAAGGGTGAATATCTACGTGACACTTTGCTGTGAAAGAAAAAGGGGGGATGCGAGCTGGTGCTGGGGGTGGCCACGAGCGTAGGTGATAAATATGTAAGCGCCCACAAGGGACGATCTTCCACATCGCCCTAAGGGTCACAATCTAGCCCTTTCAGCCTGTCCTTTGTCTCTTAATATAACGACCTCCAATTACAGATAATTTCTTTTTTTTCTCACTGCACTCATTGTTTTATCTCTCAACTCGATATCCTCTTGGATTTGAATCTTTAGGCTCGTTGTTTTAAGAAAATTTGATCTTACCATCGGAGACCACACAATGCAATCCATTTTTCACCCTCAGTGTTCTCCAAAGGATGCGAGCTCAAATTCGTTTTCTTTTAACTTCAATCTTTGCGATAGTGCGCCATTTTTTCCTCCAGACCCTTTGTGAACACCATTTGGTACCTCGATTTAATTAGCTTGCAAATTTTACGTACGAAATTCAAAGGTGCTTTTAGCGAGCGAAATCCCTCGAGATTCCCATTACTCCAAAAAGCTCCGCTTTAAGGGATTCACGGTCTTGAAATTTGTAACTTCAGAATGAACATTAATATTTATGAAAATTCTACATCCAAACGTTTTCTGCGAACATTCTTTCTCTACACTCTGTTCATTCATTATAGTAAAAAAAAGAAGCGGACGATTAATTGAAATGCCAAATTGAAATCATAGAAACGTTGCAGATTCTCTGGCTCATCGTTCATCACATTTTTCTTTTCCGAATCACGGATCTATATTAATCGTTCACATTCCTGGAGACTATTGATTATATCGTCAGAAAAAAAAGTTATCCGAGTAAATGATGACAAAGATAGAAAATTTGTGAGAGATGGAAAAACCTCGAGGCAAGGACACTGTGACGCAAGATTTCAAGAGTGGCTCGAGGAATTGGACGGATAAATCATCTCACTCTTCCTCTTTCACCCCCCCCCCCCCCCCCCCCCCACACACACTCTCGTTGTTCGCTCTACCAATTTTCCTTTTCCCCTTAGTTAGACATTTCCGGGAGCTCCCGGACTCTTCCTATCTTTGCCCAATCAAGTACGAGCTTGATGGAACTATGATATCCACAAGAAATCTTACGAACCCGACAGATGGAACGGACGAAAAGCGTGCAGTGTGAACTCAGAATCGAGAAACTTTTCCACATGAACTTTTGTCTCTCGCGTGTGCGTTCGCAATGCAACCGAATCGAAACTTTTCAAGGCTAATGGCATCAAGGAAAATTGCTGGTGGTGCAGAGTGCGAAACGAGAGATTGTCGGAAAATTTTATTTTTGAACTCACAGTTTGTTCGTAAACTTTTAAATTGAATATGTACCGATTAATATTGTTCAGTAAGCAGTTTGGTTGATTATTCGGATTTCACGTTTTATCAATTCGATCTACGACGATTTTTATTCACTATTCTGTGCAATACGCTGATAAGAAAATTAAATAATTTGGTGACAATGAGAGACCGATTTGTGCTCGAACGCCTCGTGTACTCTTGACCTCCAGACGATAAGTCTACCGATAAGTTGATTTCGAGAGGCACGGCAGGGTTTTGACGTTCACATATATGTTCACAAAACCGAGCAGCAATGCTTTTCTATATGTATGCCCACGTTTATGTATCTGTCAAGGGCTAATTGGATCAACTTCCCATTTTCGTCAGTAAATTCATTTTCTTCAGAGCTTTCCTAGATACCGATATCAACGTTAAGTTGATAAACTGTTTCTACTTATTAAAATCACGTCCCATAATTATTAGCTGTTCAATTTCTATAATCCCTAAGAAAGCTCCTGATTAGCTTTTGAAAAGCTCTTAATTTCGGCTTTTGAAAAATTGTTACAAAGCATACAAATATTGTGGCGGTTCTAGCTTTTTGGAAACTTGACAACGCCATTGTTTTTTTTTCTCAGAAAGAATAGAACTCCATGGTTTTCGGATCCGGAGATTCCTTCGAAGCAATCCAAAGATTTTCCACAATCCCTTCGAAAAAAAAACTAGCCGTGCCCTGCAGTGTCATTCAGCGCATGGCTAGTAGTGATAGAATTTTCGACTTCGTCAAAATGGAATGTTCCCGATATAATGGGAGGATTTTCAGCTAGTAACAGGTGCATTCGATCTTCGTTATTATTCGGATATTAAGCCGGATACAGGGCTTGTGCTTTTGTTGCATATGAATCGATATTTGCGCTGTGGGAACACTATCACTGGACAGTGGAACGAAAACCCGCAAGAGAGAGAAAGAGAGAGAGAGAGGGAAGAGAAAGATATCGGAGGAAAGCGCGGAAAACAGGAACAGAGAGCGAGTGCATATGCGAGAAGTAAGCTGGAGAGATGGAGGCAATCGCCTGTGCTTACTAACACACACGATTCTGGGATGCTGTTCCATCCCATCGAAAGTTGTGAATGCGGCTCATCCGCAATGGTGCATCCATAATGGACCGTACCGCGTGTATTCCCATTGTCAAAATTTATGATACAAATAGCCCTCTAATAGGTGTGCAACCTTGTGAACGGTGTTCTTCGTCGCTCATGCATTTATGAACTTTCTATTGAGCCTCATATGTGTGCCCGTACTCGGTGAATTCCGGAGTGAACTTCCAGAAACATGTTTCGTCGTCAAGGGCTTATTGGTCGCTGCTCGTAAATGCTCTATTTTGCTTTATGATGCTTTTTCGTTCCAGCTGTCATATTTTTTCCCTTGCTTCTGAAAATAAGCCTTGGTCACGTACGTTGATGTCTATCGAATAATAAAAACACGGTTTTTTTTCGTAAAAAACCTATTTCTTCGTATTATTTTAGTTCCGTAACTTTTTTACAGCTCCGAAAGGAACTCGGGAAACAAAATGATTTTTCATGATGTTGAAGTTTGCACCATCGGGATGCAACGAAATTCTGTTATTTCTTCAGCAGAGCTCATAATTATTATTCAATATTTGTTCTGGACAATAAAACGATTCTCTTTTGCGACCCAAAAACTTAATCGACACGAAAGATTGCCATGATATTCAAAATTCAATAAATAATTAATCGAACAAATATTTTTCGTTGAATCTCAACGTTGCAAACTTCAGAGTCTTGATTTTTCTCTTGTCCATCCTGCTCAATAGCATTAAGGTGTTTTCAACAATTTGAGAGATGAGCAGCTAGAAAGCTTGCTACTCTTGGATGAGCCGTTGTGAACGATCTTCGAGCCTTTTATCCATTGATGCCTTTTCATAGGCCGTTGTACAAACAGCCTGCTGTCAGAGATATCCAAGTTTTCATCGTCCATCATAATCGCACTCGTGCAAGAGCTTTCGGCAAAATCGCGAAATAGAACTTTGGTATCTTCTCAACCTTCTCCCACCGACAGCGTAATAATCTGTAATAATGCTAGGGAATCGAGTTGGCGAAATGGGCATCTCACGGGATACTCTTCTTTATATATTATTATATACATATATAAATATAAAAGAAAATATGTATTAAATTCTACATGTTGAGCATGAAGGATTTCTTCCTATTTCGTTCGACCTATAACCTCTTGACATTTTCTTTTCCCTATTCCTCTATCTTTCTCTGTCCCTTTCCTCCGCTCTCCATCTCTTTTCTTCCAAAATCAATATTATCCAACCCCTCAAGGCGAAATTATACTTCTTCTTATATAATCCACACACTCCAACTTTCGTCGCTATACCTTCAGAAAAACAAGACGCTGCTTTTTCGCCTGTATTAATACGCAACGATTACGCGACCATGAGACAATCGGGTCAAGGGTTTCGCCTATAACCTCCCACCATGCTTTTCTTTGTGATATTTCATTTTTACGAGTTAACGGAATTTCAGTGATTTTTTTTACATTTTTCTTTTAATATCCATTCCTTGTGCTTGCTCGAGATAACTGAAGATTTTTTCCCACACAGCAGACATTTCGTGTGTCAAGAATTTATGGGGACAAATCTTCACGAGGAAAAGTTTTAATTCACAACATCGAAATGTCTTCTAAAACGGATACACGCTTTTTGAGATTTATTCCGGTAAATATGCATGTTTGTTTGATTTTTGTTTTTTGTAGTAAATTTCCATAGTTTACGGCCCTACATTCATTCTTTGACGAAAACGAAAATTAAATGCCAAAACATTCGTCGCCATTAAATGCCTAACAATCGGTAACAAGTAATTGTTGCGAGGTCGAAACGACCCGGTAATGCAATGTGATGAATTCTAAATGTCATTAGGCCGAGTGTAGGGAAACTATATGCACGTTGGTGGAAAAAAAAAAAAAAATACATAAGGACCTGAAACCTGAGTTAAAAAAAATGGCAACGGTGACCATTTGTGTTATTTAAAAAAAATTGCAAAGCTCCATTGCAGAGAAAAAAATAAAAAGGAAGAAAAAAGAAATTAGAATCGTGGAATAATTGAATAATACGAAAGTCAGGAGTATAAACGTACGTGCATAATTTATAACGAAACAAATAGCGTAGAGCAGGCTTGAATTATTTAAAAAAGTTTCGCGTTCGGAGAGAATCACCGAGTTTGCAGCACACCGACGGTCCAAACCCGCGTTCGTTCATTTTTTATTGAGCTGCGAACTCCAGATACACCATGCACAGGGAAAAAGAGAATGAAGGGGAAATCCGACGGAAAAAAGAAAGACAAAACGGCGCTGTGTACGGGGGAGGTTAACTCGTTTTCCACCCAGTTTGAGGGAAACGACGAGGAAAAGGTAGCGTCTTGCATCCGGTACATTCTCACCCTCGGAGCTCCGATAATCTCCTTACACGTATATATCGCGTGTATACATTTTTTTTTTCTCAAATGTTTCTTTATTTTTTCACAACTACGAGCAATGACACAATTTCGGAGAGAAAATTGATGAATGAAAATTTTGGGATGCAAAGAACTCAAGGTTGTTTATACAGATTTTTTCCTCTTCATGAAGACACGGATGTATAGAGAGGGCGAGAGGGAGAGAAAGAAACAGGAACAGACAGAGGGACAGAAAGAAAAAAATGGAGGTTTTGTGTGAACGGGTATGTGCGGCTGATATCGATTGTCGTAGAAAGCCCGCGTGTGCGCTTTTCTCGTTTTGTCTCAGTCTCTCTTATCGTCATTTCTACTATTGCGGCGTTGTGTGTATACACAGTGTGAAAGAATATACGGGGACTGTCAGCCAAACTTATCCACCGTTAGTTCCTGACGCATTCCTAGTGCCCAGTACATTTTAAGGCTTCCCCATCGAGTTTGTCATCCACCCCTGCGATCGTTCGTTCGTAACTCTATCGCGAGCCTCTAATTCCGAAAGATTTCACGTATCAAGTTCGAATCGACGATAAAGCGTTTCCCCATCGTGTCAAAAACTTTGGCCATTTGGCGTAAACAAATAAACATCCTGTGACCCGTTGGCTATTCGGAAAAAAAATATGTATGCAATTTGCACCGCGTAGTTGATTCAATTTTTTATTTTGCTTCTTATTCCCTTGTCACTTATTCGTAAATTTTTTCTTAAATATTATTTCAACGTCAATTCGATTGAGAATCGTAAAAAAAAAGTTCACAAGACTAGAGTACGAAAAAACCTTGAAATGCAACAACTTTTGAAATCTGTTGATGAGACCTTTTGCAATTTGTGCAATGGATGGGCGAAGAGTTGATGGCGTTTGGAAAATCGAACACATTCCTTGAAAAAAAAAAAAAAAAAAAAAAATGACGTTGTTAATCGAACTAAACAGTAAAAATAAATCGTCATTGAACCAAAATTTTTGACGAACAATTTTCGACTGCGTTAACCGAATATTGGTATAAATCTCAATTGTCAAGTTGACTAAACGGTATGGCTGATACAGACGAATAAGTTTGTTTTTATTTTTTTATTTTATTGCTGCTGCGTGTGCCCGTGCGGTTTTTACGAGCCTACACGCCAGTCCGTCAATCCTACTTTTTTCTCGCTCCTGCTTCCGTGCCTGTAAAACCCCCCAGGGTGTTGCTCACAGCCACTCTTGTCTGAACTCTTGTACCGAATTCGCATGCACAAGGGTCGCAGGAAACTGCGAAAAACTTGGCGCACATAGGAGGCTGTAATTTTTCTGAGTTTCGGTCGGGCAGCACGATCAGGGACTTGATAAACTGCCTCCCAGTCAGTCATCAATATGCAGGTCGCTGCATGGCAACATGACAATCACCCTGTCAAGCATTGACCTTGCTCGAGGCTGCTTAACGCGTTATAGTGATCGCTGCGTCAATCAGTAAACTCGGCCATTTTGTTAGATCAACGTTACACGTCGTTTGTCGGTTTTTCACGGTCGTTGTTTGTCGAGCATCACGAAGGATACATTTTGTTGGACGAAACGAAATTCGGGTCAGTCCAAAATTGAAAACATTTTTGAGTTGAGCTAAAATAGCCCATAGACGAGATACATAGCCCGAGGAACCATTTCGTCGTCTCGTTTGCGGACGTTTTTTCTCTCGCTCCGCCCCCGTCGAAACGATCGAGCTTTCGCTTTTTTCTCCCTCATCTATTTTCCTCTCAGTCCGTTTGCCATCTATCTCCCGAGGAGGTATTCAGTTTTCCCTCCGTTGGACTGATACACCGGAGTTTCCTCGATCTACCTAACGCCTCGAGAAGAAAAAAGCAGCAGAAGAAAAAAAAAAGGAATCCCTCCATGTTCGTGGTCTTGATCCTCGGTTCACGTTTCTCTCGGGATGGGTAGAGATCAGCAAGCTTGCTTGCACATATCGACCGACCACCAGAGAATACTCAAGACACAAAAAAAAAGGTGGAGCCGAAATGGAGAAACACTTCGTTGAGAATTCAGAGATTTGTATTTTTCGTGCAATACGCAAAAAGGAAAATCAAAATTAATTTCTTCGTAGAAAAAAAATGTGCAAAAAGGAAGTTTTTTTAAAATTTCATTCATACAGAAATTGATAATTTGTCGGGGGAACCATAATGGAAAATCAAGCAAGGTCGTGGAAAATCCTAAAAAATTGAGGAAATTAATAAAAATACAAAAACTTCGAATGCAAAGGTTAAATTTTTTGTGCTAATCGTTAATATGTACGAATCTAATTACGCCAGCATCTTTTAGCCATAGAAGTGAATTTTCATGGCGTGTGTACTCTACGTACTCAACCAGACACGTTTTCATAGTTGTAACGACCGCGGTTAGGTGGTACATCGCGATGGAAAAACGTCTCGTACAACGAAAAGCATCGTGCCTCTTTACCCGTCTGCCCATCAGGCTTTCTCCGTCTCTCTAAATCTTTCTTTAAATTTTTCTGTACCCACGTATTCGTATTTTTTGTTTAAAAAAAAATCTATGGAACGCGATGCTTTGTACAAGCTTACGAGACAAGGAAGTGAACATGAAAGAAAGCTTTTAAAGAGGACTTTTAAAGCTAGATTCCTTTGATATCTCTAATATCTTGATGTATAAATAATTTCGAGTGTACACCAGAACGTGTTCGGATGAGTAGCGGTAAACCAGACGGAAACTTGTTTTTTGCTGCCTCAACGATGTTTCATCTCGTTGGTGGTTCTGTCTGTTTAACGGTTCAGTAGTAACGCTCCGTATGCAGTCAGACCTTGGAATAAATATTCTGGATTCAAAGCATTTTGATTTTCCATTTGTCAGATTTTTTCACCCTTCGAGTCCATACTGGGTCATTTTGACCCCAACAAATTTCTGTTACCGATTTTTTGGCTTTCAATGGCGACGAAGATTTTGGCATTTAATTTTCGCTTTCGTCAGAAAATAAATTTAGGGCCCAAAAATATGGACAATTTCCTACAAAAAAGTCTTTACAAAAAAAAAAAAAAAAATGAAGAACACCTAGGGTCAAATTAACCCAAGATGTACTTATAGTGGAAAATTGTAACGATACTAATTCGATGTCAGCATGAAATGTGACAAAAAAATAGCGCGGAGACTCAAGGGTTATTATCGACATTCATTTTTAATTACACAATTCTGTTATTTAATTAAGAGTCCTTCATAGTGAATAATTTAATTAGGATGTGGAGAACTGCGATTGCCATTTTCCTATTTTTCGAGCAGACACTCAAGTCTTGACGACCTTATTGTTTAATTACACAATTCTGTTGTTCAATTAAGAGTCGTTCATAGCGAATAATTTAATTAGGAAGATGCCATTTGCGGAGCCAAAAATGCGCTCGATGAATACTCGGTGCGGGAGAAATGTAGAAAATTTAATTGCGAGAGAACGGTTCTTTTGATGATTCCCTCGGATACTCCACCGGAAATATCATTCCTTCGTTTCTTTTTTCTCCGTGTCCCCGGAGTCTCATCTTTCTTTCAAAGTAAGACCATTACAGCTTTATGTATATATATACGTGAAAATACGACGTTTTATGATAAATAGAAAGGTGACTGTCTGCACAATAAAAAAAAGGAAAACCCAAGATGAGCTGGATACGAGGTTAGAGTTCTCAAAAGTTCTGTTTAAATTACGCTCTGGTGACGACCACTTTACGGAGAGAAAATAATATCAAATATTACTAATTCAGCGAAAAATGTCTTCCGCTATTTTCAATGAAAAAGTGAATTAAAAAAAAGTTGCTAATTGCTTCATCAAGATTTAGCAATTTTTGCACCTCTTTTAATTCAATTTTCACTCATTTATCGATGTTTTCCTTTGTAAACATAATTTCGGCAACTTTTCTAGAAAGTAAAGAGGAAGTACAGACTTATGCACAATATCTTACAAAATTTTCGAAAATTAAAGCGGCTGGACGATTTAAAAAAAAAACTCAGATTTTCGTAAAATTCGAAAAATCATAAAATTTAAACCGTTCAACCGATATTTTCCAAATTCAATACCAACCTTCTTATTAAAATACTCTATTTATTAAAAAAAAAAAATTAGTAATAAATCTTCAAATTTGCGGAAGTTAGAGCGGTGACACTTTTTTTTTTGAAAATTTCAAAATGCCGTAGAATTCGTATTCGTACAAAACGGGAGCCCTTTAGCTCAAACTGTTCTCGAGTTATAACCGTTTGAATTTTACAGTGCCAGAACATACACAAAGAAACACACACATCCGGACATTTTTTCTACATATGATTTTCCGATGTTTTGGGATATTTTAAGGACATTGACATTGAAAACTAGAAAAAAAAATTTTCACCGTCACATAGCTTCCTCTATGAGGAAGCAAAAAATTACTATGTCTTTTCTGAAATGGCTTAGAGGGGCGACATGGTACAAGGGAACTACGATGTCATAATATAATTTTTTGTATTATTTTGTCTCCGTGTACTCTAACGATTTTTTTGGTGAAGGAACACTTTTCGGTTGAGAATCGAAGAGATGTTTCTTCGTAGTTAAGAATATCCATTAGACAGTAAACTAAGCTTCTTATGAAATATGGGAAATTTGGTCTTCTGGTTACGAAATATGAACGCACTTGGTTGTAAGGAAGCTCGAGTTATGTGTATAACGTTAAAAAGCGATTCGCGTTGATTTACAGCGATTCTTGCTTTCCTCAGCGAACCTGCAAGGCTATTTGGGTCAACAGCAACACTTTGCTGGACTCCAATGGCCCATTGAAGATTTGCTGGTTGCCCAATGCTCGTTGAAAATGGAATTGGTCGTGAATGATTCGTTCCAACGATGATAAACCTCGTCGTCGCTTTTAACTTGCATTTTGCTCCTTATCATCTGAATATTCCAGTCAAGATAAAAAACGTATGTCGTAGTTCCCTCGGGCGTATCCTTTCCCTCCTTTATTCCTGATACGGATAAACGTTTTGTTTTGTCTCTGTGTGGCCAATGGGAGAATCGAGGGAATCATGGAGCGACATGTCAACTGAGCAAACAATCAGAATAACATTCTGTCTCCTCGTGCACATCCTCTCGTGTGTATAGACGCATGTCTACTGAACGACGTGCCTTACCTTTGGGTCTCCTCGTGTGGTTCGACGACCAGAAATGCGAGACCCGGGCATATTCTCCCCTTTCACAAGGGCAAAGAGGGAACTCCGCGAATTCTCTCTCGGTTGTCACTCCCACAATAATAACGGTCAGCTTCTGTGAGCGAAATTGTATATCTGTACGTCCCTTGGTGCAAATACAATTGTAAAGGACACCATGAGTGGAGTATAGATTTCGCAGTTATCATTGGGGAGAGACAGTCGAGTCTGGATTCAAGGAAATACACGTCGGCGAAATTTGCATCGTTGAAACGCTTTGTTTTTTCCCCTTGAATGAAGCTCGATACTTATTTTTATCATTTTAATCGTGGGGCTGAATTTGGAAAAGTTGAATAAAAATATTTTCGTTCGATTTTATCGAGTTTTCTGCGTAAAATTCGTTTCAGGTGTCGCTTGAAATATTACACGGGCATTGTACACATAAATTATTGTCCATTTGGACAAATGCCTTATTAAGAATATGGGGAAATATGAAACAGGTGAGAGGAAAATTTCTTTTTTTAATTTTTAAAAAATTCCAACGAACGAGACCAACTTTAATCATTCTATTTCATAGCCCCTGGAGACCGGCTGACAAAAACGACATTGTCTCGTTGTGTTTTCCACTCATTGGGTTTATCTGTCCGGAATTCACTAACTACGTCTCGTGATCGTTAGGAAACAATGAACCGGACAAAGCTAAGGCGTCAAAAGGGAGCAACAAGGGAGCGATATTCTCGTTCCTTTCTTTCTGCCCCTCTTTTTATGTCTCTCTCTCTCTCTCTCTCTCTCTCTGCTCTTTTCTGAGTGAGGTTCGTCGCGTAGAAAGCGAGATTAGAGAGACACGATGTTGATGTGCTGTGCAAGCACTTCCGGTCGTTCCAACGATGGTCTGTAAACTACCTCGCTGTTGCTGGTTCCTCTTTTCCTCGTTTTTCCACTTTGTCCCTTATTCTCTTCCATTTATCCATGCAGCACCTTCTATTCCTTTTCGATTGTCTTTCGTTGAATCGTTCATGTACTCACAACCTAACTGGATGTTTTGCACACAACGAAATACGTGCTTCTATAGTGGAAACCCCACGTTCTTCTCTGTTCCTTTGACTTTATTCCGTCAGTAGTGACATGTTTTTTCTATTAATCCAAAAAAAATGTAATTGCAAAGTTTTTTATACGAAATATCAATTCCTTGGCTCGAAACTGAAATTTCTTTCATTTCTTCACGAAAACGTTGAAGGCGACCTCGTGATCAGCTGATGCTACGAGAGAGTACTTGTTTTTTTTTTTTTTTTGTAACGAGAACCTTTCATTTGTTTTTCTCATTGAACGAGCAGTGGGGTCCGTTTTTTTTTTTACTTTTTTTTTTTTATCTTTATGGAAATAATCTCATGGTCATAATTTTTCGTCGATATCACACGCCCATGCAGTGGGATAAATACACAGACGCGTTCACGAGGCATCTCATCGGTCACGATCCTTTGTTTTCTGAAAAGGGTGTTCAGGCGAGATTCATTTGTCCCTCGCACGATTGCATTACGTTGCCTATCACAAGCAGGCCTTATTTCGATCTCGCTTACACGAGCTATTAACTCACGCTGGGATCTGCATTTCAATTTTATCTCTCGAATCGCATCTGCGACGAAAAATTTTCCCTCTTCCTCTTCGGCTTCGATATTTTTTATCTAATATTGTTAAAAATACTTTCTACTAATTTGATTCGTGCCAGAAAAATCTCTCGTTTTTGGGCTTTTTGAGCTTGGAAACACGAAGAAATGATTAATTATAATTTGAGGTTATGTTCAGGTTTCAAGTGTAAACAAAATTGTTATATTTGATAAAATTTTAATTCGAAGATTGAAGTTTTTGGAATTTTATTCACGAAATATGTCAATTTTCTGTTTTCATTGTTGTGAGTTTATTCAGACCTAATATTTCATTCCCTGCATTGCTTAGCATCAAAAGCAACAACCCTTACTTGCTCTGCTGTTTGTAAGCTAGAGTTTTAATTGCCCGTGACCTTCATAATTAATCTATTCGACAATAGCTCTTGTTTGCAAGTAAATCAACAAGAAAATATTCTTCGTCATGTTATTTTTCTTTGCTCCCCTATCGTTTCACTCAAGCACACAGGGGATAATGCATAGTCCAAATATTCACGAGGAAGCGACGCTCTTAGGGGGTGAGATCAAGACGCAAATGTATTTGTTTGTACCCTCAATCATTTCATCCCGGAAGTAAAATTCGCCTCGGTGCGAGCATCCAATGCACACGTCATACGTGCTTTTTACCAATATAATCTGTCCTGTGTCTCCGGTAATTGAATAATTCTGCAATTGAATAATTCCTGTAATTGAATTGAAGGAATAATTCTAACAATGCCAAAAGCGACTCAAATTTCCATGAAAACTTGTCGCGTTATAAATTTTTCCTTTTTATTCTCTCGATCAGTCGCGTTGACTTTTGAATTTTATTTTCTTAGCAAACAATCGATATGCTCCTTCAAGGCCAAAATAATTTCCTCTGACTCCATTTTGACTATTATTCATGACTTTGGACTTCTGGAAATCCTTTTTGTTTCTTTTTTTTTTTCGTTAACCAGTGTTTTTAGAAACAAACTGTCGAGGTTGTTGGCAAATTTGGTGAAAAAAAACGAAAGCGATTCTCATCGTTTTATAGAAATTCAAAAAAATCGCGCAGCGCATTTTTCATTTTTGGTTGTAGTGAAAGGCTTCGAAGGGACGAATGATGGAGAGATTTCCTGGGGGAATAAAACGTTAATCCAATTGGCGAAAAATAAATCATGAATCCGAAAAAAAAAACGCCTGTACGTGTCGATCTTTTCGAGCGACGCAGTTGTCCTCGTGTCATACAGGCTCGTGAGAAAACGCGGAATTTCTATCGCCACAAATGTTGCCGAACCCGCATTATACCGACGGAGATTTATTGTCTCGTATGACAGATAAATGTCTCGAACTCGTGTATTATCGATTTTCTACTGCCACGCGTCAAAAATACAGTTGCAGCCTTCAGATTGGAACTGCATCGTCATTTATATCAAATATTTGTCACGGTGAGGGAAACAAACTGCATGTTTGTAAATCGCCAAAGGAAGTCCTTTCATTTTTAATTTATGTCATTTCGTTTCAATTAACGTTTATTCATCCTTTGTCAATTAAAATTTGCTGGGGAGAGTAGAGTTGAAGGGTAACATAAAGAATAAAAAATTTTCTCAAGAAAATACGACTCCCAAAACAAACTTAGTAGATCGCAAGCTCGATTGAGAATTTTCGCCACAACTCGCTTGATATTTTTGTGACACACGTTAATCAACGAATTTTTCATTTCCTCCTCCACGAGTAAAAGCTGATAACGAGATGAATATTTTTGTTTTTTTCTTTACTATTCAAAGAAATCTTTTCGTACGAAAGAAATTTTGAAATGTATTTTTTATTATTTCTTCTATAAATTTTCCCGCTTCCCCAAAAAATGCAAACCGAAGCGTTCGACGTCGGATATTTTTACTTGTCGAAAATTATGAAAGAACTAAAATCCGAAAAAAGTATCCATCGGTATAAAAATCGTAGGAAACGACGAAGAGTTTTCTTCAATAAAAACTAAACCTAGATCGCTAATTTGGGGTCAAAACGGACCCCAGGCGTCTTTGAATCCCGCGCCCTTTCTCCCTTCGTTCTCCCATTTTTTTAAAATGGTTTTATGGCATTTTTGACAAATTTTTTGACTTCAAGCATAATTGCCCCAGGCTCACGTGATCCTGCATTAAAAAACGAAAAGAATGAGCCCAAGTTGAAACCTTTGCGTTAAATTTTACCGAAAATATGAATTTTTCAAAATTGGGGTCATTTATGACACCAGGTTACCGGAATAGATAAAAAAAAAAAATAAATAAGGTTACCGTTCCACGGTTAATAATGTAGCGAGCATTTTCAAACGGCCGCTATATAATGAAAAAATCCATATCCGTTTTTCATGTTTCCGAGTGTGTGAACAACTTCACGAGCTCGCATTAACTTTTTACCCTCATGAACCCCTTAACGTCCTCCATCATGGTAATTTGTTGTTGAACTGTTCAGTAGTATTGTCCACTGCATATTTCAGCATTTGTGTATAATTGAAAGCACTCTCACAGTCTTATGAGTCCGTGAAAGATACTATTATTGGGCAGTGTGCAGATTTCATGAATAGCTGACTACACATGTCCAGGTGGATAAAAAAAAAAAAAAACCATTCTAACTTCCATTTAATAAAAAAAAATCCTACGCGACCAAAACGAAAAACGTGGCCTCATATAAAAAGGCTCGATGAAAAAGCATTTTCGTATTGGCCGATCCTCGAAGTTCTTGAATGTTATAGATTACCTTGGATGTGACCGAGAAAATCCAGCAAAAACTCAATCGCATTGATCATTCTCTTATCCCTCGCTCTCGCTTCACCTTAACGAAGTCCTCGCGCACACCCACTTTTTTTTCATTGCCAAAATAATTAAGCTCAATCTTCTCGATGGCTATCTCTTCCTCTACTTGCTACGTAAGCATTATCTCTTCTGAATTTCTTCTAAAAGAAAAAAAAAATCAATTTACCAGAGTTGTGAATTGGTTTTATTTTATTGAAATTAAATAATAATACTGCTCATAGATAACAATCTTTTTCCACTTTCCCATTTCCGTTTTTTCTTATACCAACTCATATTCCTTTCTCCTGTGCTCTCCCAACACGTATTTGATGACTTTTTTTTGGTTTCTATTAATCTAGCAATTTCGGCTTTGTTTCTTAACACTGAACATGAATTTTTTCTTGAACATAATTGCTGAATATCTCTCGTTAACACTAGAACGGTGACCGTATTGTTTTTTCACCTACTCCGGTAACCTGGGGTCATAAATGACCCCAATTTTGAAAAATTCATATTTTCGGTAAAATTTAACGGAGAGGGTTCCACTTGGGCTCATTTTTTTCGTTTTTTAATGCAGGATCACGTGAGCCTGGGAAAATTTAGCTTCGAGTAAAAAAAATAGTCAAAAATGCGGTAAAAATGGGGAGAACGAAGGGAGAAAGAGCGCGGGATTTAAAGTCGCCTGGGGTGAAAAACTTTTTTGTTTTCCTTTTTGATTTGATATTTTTATCATCTCAAGTTGCAGAAATTATCACAAAAAAAAAAATTGAAAATTTTTTGCAATAGGAAAACATTTTTGGCCATTCGAAATTGTGGCAGGTCGAGAAACGAAGGAAATAGTAATTTTCGTTGTTTTTCCAACGATGCAATCGTTCTACTTCGTAGAGCCACCAAATCATTCGGTTAAGAACTTTTGAGTCGTTGAAAAAATAGTGGCAAATGGAAAAATAGTGAAAAAAACAGCTCGTTGTTATCCAATGGTGGAAACTTCAATATACTGCAGAAGTTTATGGATGGCCTTCCATTTGTCATCTGCATGTAATGTAGCCAATCTACATAATTTGCCTCGTACATGTATAGACATGGATATAAATTTCCTTTAATCGATTGGAACTGAAAATAGAATGAGGTCGGTTAAGGATACTCTACCTTGTATCGCGGAGCTCTCTCTGGCTTCAAGTCTCATAATTTATAATGACCTCGACACCATCCGAGAACGCTCATTGAATCTTTCTCGAAGCGACGCGATTAACCGAACGACGTTAATTATTTAATTATGCCATGGAGATATATTGAATCAACGCGCGTTAACGTTTCGCCAGCGTTTATTCGAGGTAAACAGACCCTATCGCGTGATATTCAAACGAGAAAAATTGAAAAAAAAAAAAAAATGAGAATAATAATTCTTATTTTTCTTCATTTCTTTTATTTTTGTCAGAGAGTAATTAGTGGTTCCTTATTAATAACACCAACGATCATACGGATGAGCAAATATTGTATGAACACGGTGAACTAAATATTTTTGTTTACTGAAACACAGTTCCTGTCACTCCAACTGGATATTTGATTTCTCTATAGAGACTGTCAACATAATGTACGCTGGGAAACTCAAAAATTGTGTTTTTCCAACGACCGTTGGCAAAAAATATTAATACAATCACTAAAAGTTCGTTGTCATTTGATCCTTCGAAGTTCATTGAAAAAAGTTGTTACAAATTGTCTAAAGAACAACATACTCTAAAATCAAGATTGTCCGAGGTAATCTATATTTGTTATATAATAAACAAAATTACGAAAAAATTTTACGACCGATTTTTTCGAAAAACTAAATAAAGCTTCTTCGATGTTACATAAAAGTGTATGCAAAGTTTTAAGAGGCTTTACTATTTAGAAATCGAAATATTTAACGATGAGAATTGGAACTTTTAACACACGCTCTTATGATAAACTACTGAAAATTGTAATTTTTATAAATAAATATTTCGACTTTGACATGGTGAAACCTCGCAAAATTCCTCGAGCTATTATATCTCACTATTCTCTTCGTGTGGTGCAAATTTAAAGGAATTCTATCAATAGAAAATTTTGCATACAACGTCCTTAATCATGTCCGTGGAATAGTTGTCAAATTTCGTCAAACATATTGATTTTTCTTCGTTTTGTTATTATACGAACAGTTTGCCAAGGTTTGGTATGCATGGCAGTTTTTAGAAAGCTTTAAAAGTGTTCTCATCAAAACAGTACTTTGCAGTTCAGGCGTTAGTATTTCTTACAAAATCCTGGGCTTCACATGTTACACGTCATGAATAACAAACTTGGTTTTACTTTTGTAAATTGATCCATATCGAGATCTTCGATTTTGCAATTTTAAAACGATGTCAGCATTCTGTTAAAAAAATGTTAATTCTGGGTCATAAAGACCCGACATTTCGAAAGATTCAAAACGTTTTTGGTTTTTTTTTTTTTTTTCCGGGACTGTTAGGACTTCCCTGTCAACAACAAACTGATTAAATAGTTTTGACTGATAATGGACTTTGCGTTATGATGTCTTTGGATTAATCTGACATTTTCAAATGTTCACTGGTTCTGTTGACATTTTTTTAGTGCATACTGAACGAACTATCATCGAGTATCCTTGTTCGATTATCGGTTTTCGATAATAAACACAAGTTTCCCTCGTCTTGTTGCAGGGTGACGATTCTCGGAGTATTGCTCGGCATCCTCGAATGGGATCGTACGGTAACGTGTATCCTCCTCTTATGGGAATACGTTCTCGGCTACCTCGCGTTATTCATTGCTTCCATGGCTGTCGAATTTTCGATATGCATCTTTGCTACGAGAGGAAGCATCCTCGACACAGACGCCAGAGCACCGATGCAGCATCTTCTCTACATCAGACTTTGTGAGTTTTTTCCTTTTTTTTTTCTATTGGCACCATGAATATTTGATAAAAATTTTGTCGATATTTTTACTCCCGCAACAATCTCGATTCCGTAATGAAATTTCAAATTTTCCAACAAGCATCAAATATTATTATTATCTACCACACAGACAACGAATTATTGGAAAATATTTCAAGAATTTCGATGGAATTCCATCGCCTCTTCAAATTGTTTTCATTTTTTTCGATTATTTTTGTTTTTCGATTTTTGGTTGATTTTTCAAATTAATAATTTATTTCTAAACGGAAGATTCGGTGTCCCCCGCCCCTCGTTGGTGCTACTTTTTTTTTGTACTTTGTACTTTTTTCCTCGCATATTTTTTTACAAAGAGGAAGCCTGACCGTTTGAGAAGAAAAAAAAAAAAAAATTCTGTGATCCTGACGTCAGGATAAAATTTTTGAAAAATATTTCTTCATTTATGAAAATACAGCAAAGTTGCAAACATCGATGTTGGCAGATTGACTAATTCGATAACAGTGAAAGTTGGTTGGACCGCAAAAATTTGTCTCTAACGAGCTCGAATATAAATAATTCGATTTACCGTCCAACTTCTTAGCCTCTGAGCTCCAGCTGCCGGTGATTTTTCCTCCAGAAGGTATGTTTTCATTGAAAAAAAAGTCGAGCAGAACCGAGGGGAGAGCGACCCAATTTTCTCCAACGTCATAACTCAATTTTTTGCGTGCCTCGGGCTTAAAATAATTTTACAAAAATAAAAAGCAAGTTCACAAAAAGCCGAAGTCCGAAGGTCGTACGAAATAAAATTCATTCTCTCATGAAAAAAAAAAAAAATAAAAAAGTAAATAACGTTTTATGACATTAGTGAAACGAAAGTTACGAGCAACAACGAGCTTTTAATTGCTGATCCTTCGAAAGTTTTTATCTTCTGGATCGATGTTTCTTAATTGAGTTCCTATCGAACTTGCCACTGTGCCACATTGACACACCCTCCTCCTAACTATACGTACAAACTTCATGTTACGTCACAAAGGGCACGGTAAAGGAAATCGAAAGTTTCTCAACTAACTTTTTACAGCATAGTTACACAGTTTACACCAAAAGTCTTACGATCTCTTATTCGTGGATCCAATTAATCGAATCTTTTTCTTATGCAGCTTTGAAGATTAAAAGATCGATTGAAATGCGATCCTCGTGTGATGACGATTTACAAGGAAAATCGATTTTCTCATGCTTTTCTATAAATTCTCTTATGCGATTGCAGGAAAGGTTACAAAAGATTTTTAAGCCTGTTGCCTTGTCGATCTTACTAACTTTTCGTAACGATCCAAATTTTTCAGGGCCCCATTTAATAAAAAAAAACGTTCAAGAAATCGTATCGATTTTCGTAAATTTTTGTTTTTAGAAAATAATACATCGGAGCAAATCCGTTCCTACAGGGAGGACATGAGAGAATTGAAAATATGTCTTGGTTTACGGAGAAGCCAATTTTCGTTTCGATCTCTCATTTTTTCCATGCGAATCTCCATCGAGATGGTGAAATAATAAGAAGGGTCGAAAAACGTTCCTAAGGCGCTCGCCCTGTTGACTACTCGCATATAAATTCATATATACGTATAGAAATGAGAAATACATACACCACGTGTGCGCGGTAGAGCGCCACATAGTTTATGGTACGAGGGTAGAAGCGAGAAACGGGCAGTACGAGATGGGAATATTAATAAGAGCGAATTCTACCCTCGTCGAGTCCTTACCCTAACGAACGACCACTCTCGTATATTTCGAGGGTTGCGAGCGGGAAACAGATCGAAATTACGGGAGAAAAAAAGAGTGAGCGAGGGAAAGAGAGAAAGAGAGAGAGAGAGAGTGAACGAGCATTCGAACGAGCTTCGTATAGCAACAGAGAAAGATAAGAGTTTTTTCACCCCCGGAGGAGGTTCATTTGGAATATTTTACCAGCCAGCAGAGCCGAGTCTACGAGAAAGATTTTTGTCCCGACGTTCGATCATCGCTAAGCCAACTAGGAAAATACAAAAAATGTATAAAAACACCAGAAGACCCACTGAGACCGAATCGCTTTATCTTGGATTTCAAACGATTCGAAAGCAAAAACTATACGCGTTCGTAAATCTTTTCAATAGCGACTAGCCAGCGATTTTGATGCTTTGTTGTATAAATGTGGCTTCACGTTTATAACGTCCCGGTTGTGGTTGACCATTAAATCGATTGAATCTGTATATTTTATACATGGCAATCGTGCAAGGAAATGAATTTCTAGGATTGGAAACTGTCGTCTAGTTATGTCCCGATATATTTCTGCGACGTTGCTCCACGATCAAGCGAATGGTCTATATTTTTCATTTATGAAAAAAAAAAAAAATAAACATAAAAACAATAATTGGCTGAACGTTTTTTTGCCCAATTCGAAAATTTTCGTCTCCAACATTTCGACAGCGATAAAACTGTTCAAAGATCATAACTCTGAAGTTTGCGTGACGTTGGTATTCAACGATAAATATTATGTACGTATATATTCCGGGCATACGAATTTTGCTTTAATGCTGAATTACTCGATAACTAGACGGATGAAAATTCGAAAAATTTGTGTTTTCGTACTTGGTGTTGAAAAACGTTATCACGAAATTTTATTAATTTCTTAATATTTAGATATTTGTATCGAAACTCCTGGGTACGTTGATAAGAAGTCGTGGGAGTGGCTAATACCGAAAAGTGCATCGAATCAGTGAGGTTTTTTGCTTCCCCCACTTCGCGAATTGACCGAGACTAATTGCTCTCGATATTTAACAATAGGTTATTTGCTAAGAAAAAAATAACTGAAGACTTTTGTCTTTGTATTGCCACAAAGTTTCTATATTCTGGAAATCTGGCTCTTGGTTTTGGGGGACACTCTGTATAGAGACAAAGCTATGCAGTTACCGTGTACGTATCGACCAATCAACTGCACGTGATCGGAAATACTGTTTGTGCACGAGTCTCCGTATTGCGTTGAATTTTTGCGGCAAATCGTCCAGACACTGCGGACGTATAGCACAAAGTAATACTCTGGACCAAAAGCTCTGATCTTGGATCGTTGCCAAAACCGTTAGCATCAGATCCGGACTCTCGAAGATGCGGACTCTGCTGCTCTCGAGTTGCGACAACCCAAAAATTTATTCGTATACACATTTTGTCGAGCTTTGAGGTCAGACGATCGGAACGGTCCGTAATCTTCGAACCTCGCAACATCGTTCACGATCTCTTGACTAAATATTCTAACGAATACTGAATCGTTAGGCTCTGCTTTACAATTTACTTCGGTACGACATTTTTTCACGCAAAAAAGTTGGACGATTTGAAAAAATATTGAAATTTCATTTTTTCATTCAGAACGATTCAAATTTTTCGATCAGTCATATAGTGAGTTAGGACATATATCGAGTTGAGCTAGAAAACATTTCAATATTTTTTTATAGCAATTTCGAACCATTTCCGGGGACAAAAGGTCAAACACTTTCCAGGCCAATGTGACCCCATCGGGATACCGCGGCCACTGGAAATGAAAGCACAACGAATACACCGCTGCAGGTGGTTATTATTCCAGAAGTAGCGATATAGATGGGCTTTGGTTAGCTGCAAGCTAACCAAAAATATTATCATTTGTTTCCTAAAGACGGAATGTTCATTGAGGGGAATCTCAATGGACGACTTTCCTCTAATTGCCAATTTACCATCAAGCAATTCAATTTTTTTAAAACATTTCGTAAAATGACTGGAAATTCAGTTTTTTGATTACACCAGTCTGTGTTTTTTTTTTTTTTGTGCGAAGAAGCGATAAACGAGTAAAACAAAAAAAACGTCTATATTTATAAATATGAAAAGATTTCCAATCAATGGTTGGAAAAATAATTTGAAAGCTCGAAGAAAACGTGAGCTTTAGAATCGAAGTTGGAATAATACGGATGTAGCTTCTCTACAAATTGCCACAAATCTTGAATTATTTTTCAGTCCTTTTTTTTTATACTATTATTAAGCTGAATTCGTAATCTTTCCATTGGTACAATTTGTGGGGCGAGGACTGTTAAGAGGCGAGATTAAAGAGGCAGGTGATTGGATGAAAATCTAATGAGGAAAAGAGGAGAGGATTTTGTAAGAGGGTGGATGAAGACTGCGGGACTGGAGAGCAAATAAGAGGGAGAAAGGTGAGAAGAAAAGTGCAAAGCTCTTGAGGTTCTTGCTACCATCTTTATCATTAATATATATATATATATATATATGTAGACTCGAGGCAAACACTCGACGTTTGGAACGTGACCAGGGCGACGATTGGCTATTGTCAACTCGGATCTACCATGCTTCTGACTTTTATTCCTATGTACATAAAATCCCTATGGAATTCTAGAGTACCAAGAATTTTCTCATTCCTCGTACTTTTGTAAACAACTCGGAGTGACGAGGTTTCTACTCTTTTGGTTTCAAATCCCTCATCATTCAAGCCGAGGACGAAGAAAAAGCAATAAACTTTTGCTAATATGTTTGCTTCTCGTTAATATTAAGGACTTTTAAAAAAACTAATTGGCTCGACAAAGAGCCAATCCTCCACGCAATGTTGAATAATCGTTGATACTTTTTTTTTTTTTCGATCTTATGAAAATACAACAATGAAGCTCTACAGAAAAATCTTGTAGGGACATTTTTGCAGATCGCCCTTACATTCAATAAGAATTTTAACGAATCCAGATGATTGTTGTTTTTTGGGTTAAAAATAAAGTAACTTTTCAAAGATTTTAATGAAATTATGCGAAACAGAATTTTTCATTTTCTCTTGTTCACTGGATTTCGTAATAATTATATTTTTATTTTATTGTTGTTTTTTTTTTTCATTGCAGCTCTGTTACTGGTGGAGATTGGATGGCTTTGCGCTGGTGTCGCGTGGCTTGTCCAGTATTATCAAACATGTCCTGTAGATCAGGCAAAAGAGGTCACGTTAGGTACGTCCAGCAAAAAATAAAACATATTCCTCAACGAGTTTCATGCAGTGGTCACGGGCAAACTTCAAGATTTATTTCTTTAATTAGCTTGCATTTTCTTACATTATTTTCTCATCAAGATATGTTTAAAAATTGACGAGGAGTCCAGCACTTATAAAAAAAAGGTTGTCCTCAAAATTTTCGACGCTCGGTTTACACGTAGAGAATTGCCAAACGAACGGATGGAATGATGGAAGCTAAGCGAAAAATGTGGTTTTTTTTTATAAACCACCAGCGTTTTGGTGGAAAATTGGAATTTTTAAAAATTCTTCGATCAATCAACTCTTCGTAGAATAAGCCCGAAAAATATTAAACCAACCGGTAAAATGATTTCTGACATTTAGTGTTCAATACAAAGGAATAAAATTTGTTCGGAAAATGCCTGGACCTCGCTAATGTTTATACAAATTTAGAAACAAAAAATTGAGATTTTTTATTTCGAAACTTTTGGCTTTACAATTACAACATTATTTCTGTTGTTCGCTTTTAGGACTGGTGATATCGAATTGGTGCATCATAGCCTCAGTTATGGTGACCGTATGGTGCACTTATGACGCAGCAGGAAGATCGTGGGTCAAAATGAAAAAATATCAACGTAGTATGAGAGAAGCTGAGTCGAGAGGTAGACCTCATTACAAAAGGAGTGCAGGTCGGAATAGAAATTGGAGACAACGGTAAGCAGAAAAAAAAACTAATCAAAAAATTGAGAAATAAAATCCGGTGAATATTTACAAAAGTGCAAAAATTGATCGCAAAATTTTAGACAACGTGTGATCGTGATAACGATATTTAAAAAAAATCTGAGACCATCTTTCACTAAAGGATCTTTTTTAAATATTCATCAAAATGGCTGAAAAATAAATTGGTATTTGTCTGAATTTCGCATCACTATTTAATTTATTATTTTATTATTTTTCTCTCTTTTTCACACATGTGGAATTTCTCAGAAAATAGTTTACACCCTTTGTTTGATGGATTAATTTCCTAATCCATAAAATTTCAATCTTTCTGTTCGCTTCTCACTCTCTCACTTTTCTCTTTTTTTTTTACTGATTACTTTTCAATTATTCTTCGTTCTTTTTGCTCATGGCTGAGCGTGTGAAATCAAAATTAACGAGGTATCGATTCTCTTGCAGAAAGGTCATACGTGCCTACCAAGACAGCTGGGACAACAGATGTAGATTGCTCTTCTGTTGCATGGGAAATTCTGACAGAAATAGAGTAAGGAAATTGACAATTTTTCACATGATACACGGCTATTTATATATCTATGCAGAATAGTACGAGTTTTTTTTTCTCGGCGAATTACTTTCGACCACAGCAGAGAGCGGCCACACAAAATTGCATTTGTGTCTCTTCGCGATCGATCAAAGTGTCAATTTCGGTTGCAACGTTCCAATTATTGAGTGGACGTTTTTTTCGTCATTTCTCTAACGAAGTCCAACCGCACGATTTTTCTTATAAATCCTCGTTCCAGTGGCAGCCGAAAGTCAATCAATTTTGATCCCAAAAATATTTTTTTCACCCGCGTAAATCTGTGGAAATATTTGCAACGAGGAATAATTATTTGTGAGATTTATTTAAAAATCAAAACTCTGTTTTTTATTTTTTCAATATTTATAGAGTTTTTATTTGGAAGGAAAATATAAAAATTCAATATTCAGTTTTGTGGAATAAATAAAAAATGAGTGCAAATTAACGATGAATAAAAAAAAAAGTAACGATTTAGAAATATTCTCGGTCAAATAGTATCAGAAGCAAAAATCCAATGGCAATCGCAATATGACTGAACCAACTTCCCGAATTATTAGCTCGAAAGTACTCCGATCGATTTTTCACCAATGAACAATTAGCGACGTGGCCAACGCGGAGAAATGCATACACTCTCAATCTATACTGCGAAACAAATTATCTGTGGCCAGTGAAATTCACGAAACGAGTTTCACGGTAATACCCACGAAAAGTTAGTCAAATATTTGAACGTGAAAGTTACTTTTATCTTGACTTTGTGGATTCGTTATAAAGCTTGCCACTGAATTTACCACGATTTCATATTTTTCCCTCTACACACTACTCGTAACTTTTTACACTAGCGCGAATCGCTCAAGGACCTTCTTTGTTGACATTCATAAAAAACAAAATAGGCAAATTATTTCAAATGTTTAATTATTAAAAACTCAATTAGGCATGGATTCCAATCCACTGCGAGTTGACGAAAGACTTTGAGCTATCGATGCAATTGATTTTACAAACAAATGCCAAGTTCAGCTCGGTCAAAATTTCATGATTTTTCACCGAATCAAAAAAGTTTGGAAAAATGGAGAAAAAAAATGTAGATTTTCTACAAGAAAAATTGTAACTGCTTAGAGTTTTCGAATTTGCCTTGGCAACAGTTCAAAGATGCTGGCAGCATCTGAACCCCATGTAGCCTTGAAGCTACTGCAGAGTGTGGACTATGAAGGTTACTTACAAGAATTAGCCAAGCATAGCAAAAAGATATGAATATCTAAAGATCTACGCAGTCACGATGAAAAAAGCTTGAATATAACGACCAAACTGAACCTTGACCTCTCGATGTTGAACAGAACTCATTCACGGACATAGCGAGATTACTCAGCGACTTCTTCAGGGATCTTGACGTCGTGCCATCCGACGTAGTCGCTGGTCTAGTTTTGTTACGAAAGTTTCAAAAGATCGAACGGGAGCTCATCGTGAAACAAAAGAAAAATGACACCTACGAATTTCTCTCGGGGGTTCCGGTCACACCAAGAACGAAGTTTCTCTCCCTCACTGAGGATGGTGACTTGGGACATTTCCAGTCAGCCATTCATTACATGCATTTTGCACTGGCGGCTTATGGATGGCCACTCTTCCTCCTCAATCATAGCACCGGTCTTTGCCAGTTGTGCACGAGGTAATTTCGATGTTTCTTACAACGCTATAACGATTAATCATCTGCTCAACTTTCGCCTCGTTCGTTTCCAAGTAAATCCAGGCATTCCTGTGTAATAATAGAAATATTTTTATATGAAGTATTTCAGTGTCTTTTCTTTCCTTCTCTCCTCATTCCAAGGAAAGATTGATCATTATCATCCTTTTTTTTTCACAAATTCCAATTGTAATCTTTCCAAAAAACACAACAGTGAGACAAGAGATTGAAGTAATGTCATGACGAATAGCTGAATGATGTCAAAGTTTGAAATGTTTGCCTCCTCATAGAGAAAGCAATCTGACGATGAAATTTTTTTTTCCATTAGTTTTCAATGTCAATGTCCTCGAAATATCACAAAACATCGAAAAATCATGTCTAGAAAAAATGTCCGGATGTGTGTGGGTGTGTATGTTCTGGCACTGTAAAATTGAAACGTTTATAACTCGAGAACGGTTTGAGCTACAGAGCTCCTGTTTTGCACAGATGTTAATCTAAACAAGCTCTTCATTCTCTGAGAATTTTGTCGGAATTGCTATAAAAATACAAATTCTACGGCATTTTGAAATTTTGAAAAAAAGAGTGTCACCGCTCTGACTTCCGCAAATTTTAAGGTTTATGACTAATTTTTTTTTTATCAAATAGATTATCATAATAGAAAGGTTGGTATTGAATTTAGAAAATATCGATTGAACGGTTGAAATTTTATGATTTTTGAATTTCACGAAAATCTGAGTTTTTCGAAAAATCGTCTAATCGCTTTAATTTTTGCAAATTTTGTAAGATATTTTGTAAAAGTCCGTACTTCCTCTTCACTCTCTAGAAAAGTTGTCGAAATTATTTTAAAAATTACGAATTTTGTGACATTCTGAAATTTTCAAAAAAAGTCCGCCATCGCTCCAACTTCCGTAAATTTTGAGATTATTACTAATTTGTTTTTTTATAAATAAAGTATCACCATAGGAGGGTTGGTATCAAATTGCAAAAACGCTGCAAATTGAAAGTTGAAAATTGATTCCTCAAGATTTAGCACGATGCTCAAAGCTTCCTCTATGAGGAAACCAAAATAAAAAATATAGTACCTCATAGAGGAAGATTTGAGCATCGAACTAAATCTTGAGAAAGCAATTTGCAACTTTCAATTTGCAGCGTTTTTCATTTAACCCCATTTTCCTATGAGAACCGTCTTCGTGCTAATTTCTTAATTAAAAAAATAATAACGCATGCAAAAAACTGTGTTTTTTAGGCTAAATTGCGGGTGTTTTCCGTGCTTAAGGCACGATGACGACGCTATAGTGGTCGCTGACAATTGCTGCCAGTGCAATTATGCTGCGTTGAGACGAATGATCGACATCGGCGAAGTCGAAGTCGTATATGCGACTTTTCACGTTGACGTCGGTGAGACGCCTTTCTTTGTAGCATTGGATTACACGAGACAGAAGGTTCGTCCAAATCACGATATCAACATTCATTTTTTTTTTTTTATTTTACTGAATTTCCTGAGCACGAGCTTGAAGAACAATTGAAAACTTACTTCTTCATCCCTCATCAGGTCGTTATCAGTATTCGTGGAACCTTGAGCATGAAAGACGTCGTTACCGATCTCAATGCCGAAGCAGAAGTTTTGCCACTCACCCCGCCCAGGGAAGACTGGCTAGGACACAAGGGTATGGTACAAGCTGCCGAATATATTCGGAAAAAGATTTCCGATGAAGGAATTATTGCGACAGCACTTGCAAAGGTAAGATTTATCATCGATTGTTTTTGGGTATTGATTTCTCAAAAATCCATTACAGCGAACAAATCTTTTTTGAATGAAAAAAAATTGAGGTCGTTTGAAAACTTTAAAGCTCATCGCCAAATATTTTTTGACAGTTATTTCGCAAAAAAAAAAAAAAACAGTTGCTTGTACAAACAATTGGCATTTTTTGAAATAATCTTTTCGTAAAATTGATGCATTTTTGAAAAAAAACTTTTTTGTTTATGATTTTTCATTACTCGAAGAATTTTCTTCAAGGTTACACAATTCTAAAGTCAGAAATGGAACAATTTTGCTTTTTGAAATCTGTGCAATTCTGATTGAATGTCGTTACGCAGGATCCCAATCGAGGAACTCATCAATTCGGCCTGACACTGGTCGGTCACTCGTTGGGTGCTGGTACAGCTGCGATTCTCGCAATTCTCTTGAGACAAGAATTTCCCAATCTTGTTTGTTTCTCGTTCGCACCACCCGGCGGGCTTCTCAGCATGCCGGCACAGCAATACACCCAAGAATTCATCACTTCCGTCGTCGTTGGCAAAGATGTCGTGCCGAGGATAGGCCTCAGACAGATGGAGAGTCTGAGGGCTGATCTCATAAACGCCATTAGAAGAAGCGTCGATCCGAAAGTACGATTTACTTTTTTTTTTCCTTTTTTTTCCCTCTCACTCAAGTTCCGGCTTCCTTTGAGTTTGGACTTAATAATTCTCCCATATCAGACTGATTTTTATTTGAAATTTTTCCCATGAAAGCTCTAAACGATTTTCATTTTAATCATCAATTTTAAAAAATCGATCCTCGTTAGCCAAAAACTCTCGATTATTCAACGTCCAAGTTTTGTTTCGTGTTTCGCGCAGTAAATGTTATTTGTTCCTCGAAAAATAAACTCGGTCAGTCTTTCAATTATCGCAACGTTTTTTTCTTTCCATAAACCAATTGCTGTATTGGAAAAAAAAACAGTTTTGAAAAAATCGACGATATTGAAGTTCGCATCGTTGGAGCCCAACGAAAAATATTTTATCCACTCACAATTTTTAAGATTTTTGAAATCTTTTTAATTTTTTTGTGACATTCACTTTTTTCTTTGTCAATAATTGTCATAGACGGACATTGCACGAAAATTTTTGGGTCTGCTTTCAAGAAATTTAATAAAATAAGGGATTCCGTTGCATTGCAACGATGCAAACTTCAACATCATAAAAATCGACATGATGAATCCGTAAATAATGATTGATTGAAAAAACAGAATGAGACGTTGTGGATGAAAATTGATTGCGTTTTAAAAAAGTAAAAAACTTTCAATGCTCAGTCGTCGTAAATGAACTCTTCTTGCTTTTTGTTCCAGTGGAAAACTATTGCTTGCTCGGTAATGTGTTGCGGTTGTGGTTCGATGCCAACGTCCGCAGCAAACTTGGAGGCTGGTGGATGTATCAGCGAATACCAGAGGGACAAGGATTTGGCACGCGAGCAAACTATCGTACCGAGTGATTCCAGCATCGCGCTCACTCTCCACACACCTCTGTATCCGCCTGGAAGAATAATTCACGTCGTTCGCCATCATCCCAACAAGGGAGAGTGAGTTCGATTTCTATTATTTTTCACTTTCTATTCTCCTCTTCGTGCTAACGGGAAGAAATTTGAATAAATACATTTTTAAATATTTCAAATTTCAAGAAGGAAACCTGAATCACAACGATCGAGAAAATTTTATTATGCAATTTTTTTAAATCGATTGAGTTTTTCCAACGGATCTTCGGAAAGCTGAAAATCTTTACACGCTGAAATCATTATCGGCACAAAATGCAGATCAAATTTGACTGAACAAAAAAAAAACTAAAAATATTTCAATTTCCTTCTATATGAACCTATTTTTTGCCCGAATTTGATGAATTCAGCAAAATGTGTAGCTTTGGAAACATTTATCCGATTTTGCACTTAGAAAAATTGCTGAATTTAACTTTTTTCTTTAATTTCCTGAGTTCGAGTAAAAATAAATATAAACATCTGACAAGCAAACTTTCCGTTTGATCGATTTTTTGTTGCCACTGTAATTCAGGTTCCTTCTTTAAAAAACCAAAATAAAAAAAGTTGTCATTCAAAATTTGGCGACGAGGCATAGACGTGAGTACAATAATCGGTTGTGCGATTTTTGAAAACCCTTTCCTGTCAGTTCTCGTATTGACACGATATTTCGAAAACGTAAAAACAACACGCAGCAAATTATTCGTTAGAAACAAAACAAAAACGAAATAACGTGCATTTGATTTTTTAATTTTTTCAAATGTTTTCCATTTTATAGGCAAAAGTATGAGAGCCGTTGGAGGTACGTGGAAATCCGTCGAAGCAACGAGTTTCGAGGATATGGTTGAACAATTGTTGATCTTTAACTCTTTATCGTTTGTTTTCTTATTTTTATTCCTCTAGGGTACCGAACGGAATTGGGAATAATTGCACTTTTTGCTACGGCGAGAAAAATCTTTAAAAATTGTGTCATTCGCTGACCGTAGAATTGGTCCCTCTTCCCATTGGCACAATTTGCAACAGTGCCCAATTTCGTTCGATTCGAAACTGCATCTCAAGGAATTTATAAATAAAAGCATGACAGAAAAATTCTTCGAATTTGCTCAGACAACGTGCCGTTACAATATCATCCCGTAGATCGAGTTGATCGATTCGAGTTCATAGTTATTATAATCCCGAAACATTTAGGTTTGACATTCGTGAGAAAAAAATTTGATCATTTTAACAATCGCAAAAATGTTATCTTTTTTGTCTGACAATTGGCTTTGATATTTGAAGTGATCAAATATTTTTTCAGATCATAGTTAAGAGTGATGCATGCAGAGGGCCTAATCCAGATATTTTTCTATAAAATTCACACGCTGACTAAATTCATTTGATTTTTATCAGGTATTTCAATCAAACTCGAAGATTAATAAAACCTCGTAGAAATATTCGAAATTGTATTTCTATTTTATTATCGTCGGAAAAGGCGCTCGATCCTGGTTTGAATTTTTCAAATGTATTTAATATTCGATAGATATTAGAGTTCTGGAGGGGCGGTAGAGGAGAGATCAGCACGTCAACTGCATACAGTATACAATAAAATTGCAACTTGTAAATAATGTACAAAGGATTATTCTCATGTACGAAGGTTTTACAGGACGTTGAATTTTCACCGTTGGAATGCAACCATATTTTTCCTCTACGTGCTGTCATTTTATTTTGTCATTTTCGGGCTCGGTTTCCTTTTCATTTTCAAAGAGACTCACGACTCATCGTAACTTCACTGATTGGCAAAAAAGTCTCCGAAGACTCAACGTTGTAACAACATGCATTTAAAAAGACAAGAAGGGAGTATGCGTTGCTTCCAGCTGTGAGAATTTCAATGCCACGCTTTCGAATAGAAAAAAAACATTTTTTGCGCTTTGTTTTGCAGCGTCGAAAATGAAAAAAGAAAAATCAATGTCGTGCGTAGTGCGATCGGGTTTGGATTTGATTCGGAAATTTCTAAAATGAATTATTCAAATTGATAGAAAAAAATTGAACGAACAAAAAAATTGCGTTTCGCATGACAAAAGGAAATGGAAAAAAAAAAAAACGAAATATCAAAGTGACGAAAAATCCTGTAAATTTGTGCCTGCGTTTCGCGTGAGTGATTCCGGAAATTTTGATTGATCGAAACGATATAAAAATGGAAGATGTTTGGAAATAAAAATTTGTTTTTGTTGTGAAAATTTTCAGACAAGTACTGAGAAAACGTGAACCGGTTTATCAAGCACTTTGGGCAGGCCCCTGTGACTTTGATGAGGTCCTCATCAGTCCCGTTATGATACAAGACCACATGCCGGACAACATGCTCAAAGCTCTCAACAAGGTAAGCCCGCGTGTCAACGACGAGGAGAGAACGAGAATTTTGAGAGATTCGAGATACGAGCAAACACCGGTGAGTCGTAGCCCATCGGTTAAACCTGGCAATTACGAGCCTCTCGAAGAGACCAACGACTTGATGGAAATAATTGATTCGAGAATCGATACGTTTACATCTGACGTTGTAATAAGTGACGATACTGAGTCTATCATGCCTTATAATTCCGGTAATCGAGCAAGTATCACCGGAAACGCCGCGATAGTTATTGACGTTGATGTACACGATCGTTCTATTAATTCTTGACCGTTATTTTCACAACGTTACGTGAAACTCACGCAAACAAAATATTTTGAGTGTGGCTACTCGAGATAATATTAGCGAAGATGATAAATAATCTCTGAGTCGTTATATAGTTGAAAGTTGTTCAATATTTCACGTTGAACTCAAATCAATTTTATAAATTGTTAATTCTCGTTTATCTGGTCGCCACTGGTATTGATTTTTTTTCCTTTTTGCCAACACGAACTTACGAAACATTTCCATTTGCATTAGTTAAAAAAAAGGCAAAGAAGTGCAATGGACTGAATTATTTCGAGAGATTCAGTTAGAAAAATAAACATTTCAATAACTCGGGTGGTTTATAACCGAGGAAACGATTCGGTCATAACATATTTAGAGTTTTATATTTTATTTTGTGAAAAAAAAAGTAGAAAAGCACGGTTTCACCGAAATTTGTCGATAAAATTATTTTTAAACTGCCAAAGTGAGATCGAAGACTTGGGCACACGATTGTGATATAATTGTTATTGGCGGTAAATGGCAATTAAAAGATATTTCGTTTTCAATAATTTCGGGTTATTGTTTTTCGTGAAGATTGTTAGGCAGAAAAATAGGAAAAGACCAGATAGTGGAGCGAAAATATTCGTCAAAGAAACCGTGAGAACCCCAATTTGTATTTATTTCATATTTTTTATTTTCTCCTACTTGATTTTTGTTTGATTTTTTCTATTTTTCTTTTATCGATAAGAGTCACGTTGATCCGAGGAACCAAGCGATTCAGGAACGTAACAAATACATACTCAAAACATATATTGTGCAAAGAGATTTGCTAACGACGTGCTTTCACAGAATATCAATATACGTAAGAACTGAAACACAAATAGTATAAATATACGAGGACAAAAGTGCACGACACAATTAGAAGCCGGAGCATCGCATGACACGCATATACGTATATATTAATAGAGGCCGTAGTGCATTAAGGGTAGAAGAGATTCTGATAGTTTTGCCGACTATGATACAAAGGTTGTTGAAATGTGACGGTGCATTATTTTCATTATTATTATTGTCATTATTATTATATTTTTGTCTCAGTTCTTGTTCTTTTCACTATTTTTTGCTTCACCGCCTTTTCGTGATATGTATATTTTTTAAATTAATTTAGATACTTTGCCGAATCGAATTGTGCAATTGTGCAGACAACACGAACTCTGTAACTGGGAACCTCTGTGCAAGTTTCTCATTAGTTCAATAGTCTGAGGAATTAGACCGAAAATGTCATGGCGATTTTGCTTTAGTCGTTCCAACTTTGAGATATCTCGAGCCTTTTAGTCCCTTTGTTGGCCAAAGTTACGATAGTCTTTTTGAAAATCTCCTTTTTGTAAAATTGAATAAGCATTTTTTTTAGTGGAGCAAAATATTTTCAATGCAAACTCCAATACCATGATCTTTTTTAGCGTGGACGATTGTTCTTCGTCAAAGAATAAACCTGATTATTTCCAACTTTATGAAAGTTCGAAACACTTTTGTTAAATTTGAATGAAATATAAAATCTTCTGTGAGTTGTCGGGAAGTCTTGAAAGAATTTCTACTGGAGGAAGGATGAACAATTTTTCGATCGAATTCCAAGCATTTTCGTTCAGCTTCATGAATGGGACGGAGCTGGAAAAGGTCCAGCTAGTTTAATATGAAAAGTTAAATAATTTTTTTCAAAATCTTCAAACTTTGCCTTCACGAAAATCGATATAACTTTTCTTTTTTTTTTACAAACTGACACTCCAGCGTTTTCGAATTATCTTTGAATCGGTAATTAGCGATTTTTCATTTATTATCATTTTTTAGTTGCTTGTAAACTTTGAAAGTGGCAAATATGACGAAAAATGTGATTTTCTGGTTCGAGTGATGAGCTTCATTCCTGTGAAACATTCATCAAAATTGATTCCGTGGTTTTAGCGTGAAAAGGGCACAAACACAATTTTGTAGTAAAGTTTTTTATTGAACCACCATGTTTGTTATAAGAGAACTGTATCCCTTCGTTCCCGACAAAACGCCATGGCATTTTCGTTGAAATGATTTTTCTATAGCTGCTTGAGCACAGTTAATAATGCGTTTATAAATATTTTTATTTCGTATCCGATAAAAAAAAGTTTATGTGCGAAATATTACCTTTGCTAAAATTATGATTTTATTTTTCTCTGTTTTGTATTTTATTATTTGTTGTACGCTGTTGACTTTCAATACAAAATTCATTTTTCGCTATCGTACGAGTTTATTTTTCATTGAGCTGTTTTTTTTTCTTTGATTATTGTTTCAGTTCATAATATTTTATTATTTATGTACGTTCGTGTGGGTGTGTGTGCGTATTTTATGCGCTTCATGCGCTTCTTTTTAAGCTCGGATTACAAAAATAACGAGGGAAAGAGCAAAGCTCAAATTGTATGCGCGTGCACTGCACACGCAAATACGATAATTACAATGCTGCTGTTAATAAATGTGGACCGATGCCAAGCACTCGTTCTAACGTGCGTTAAAGTTTCCATGAGCTTTAAATGGTATTCCACAGCTCGTGCTTATCCCTTCGAGTGTTGTTGACACTAACGAGAGCCGAAGAGAATGCTTCTGGAATATCTGTTTACTCGTTAATAACTCATAGACGTGTTTGCATCCGGAAATAGAATAAATATCCATGCTGCTACACGACCGTAGAAATAATCTCCCGATCAACACGAAACTATCGAAATTTCGATTTCGGCTTTTGTAAAATTATGTCTATACATAATTTTCGAGTATTTCTCGTTGGTCATTCGTTCCGGAAGGAAAATCATCATTCGAGTCCTTTGAAAGTTTCTTAGATCTGTAGCCTTCGTACGAGACGTCGAATGAATCGCTTAAGTGTCATTCATATCTCGTTGCAGCAGTTGAATTATTTTTATCGGCTCCATGCCAATTTAGTCTAGTGTCTGTTCTTTAGCCCAAGGAAAACAGATTAAGCATGCGATAATTTATCGTCGAATCGATAAAACATCGAAAGTTGCTATTGCGAAAAATTAACGCTTGTACTTTTCGGTTTCATGACCTTTTTACATCTAGCCAAATCGATTCAGGCCACTCTGCGGGCTCATGACTCTCGGTTGTCGATGTGTTTATTCTTGAGACATTTTTTTTTCAAATAATCGAACAGCTCTCGCCTAAAACACTGCACAAAGCTAAATGTCGATAAATGATTAAATTTACTGCAGTTAGTACTAGAAAAAAGGTTAAAAATTGTATTTTTGGGCGTCAAAGCGACCTGGAGCTGCAAACTAGAGCCGAACGGTCCAAATAAAATATTTCTACGTCGATTTATTTCAATTAACCACGGAATTGTTACGGTTTTATTTAAAAAAAAAAAAACCTTCGAGAAAAGCCTGAGAAATGCTTTTCTCGCATTCTCACGGTCCCTACATCCGCACGATATTTGTATTTCGACTACAAACTCTCGCGTTTGATGAATTTTGCAAATGAAATCGGTTGATCGGCCACGAACGTTTCCAGCATCCAAAACGGAATCAGTAACATAAAAAGGGTTTAAAAAAACAAAAAAAAACAAAAAAACTCCAGACCGCAAAAACGTTGTTTTTTTTAACCCAATGGGGTCCGGAAATATGTTTACCGAGAATAAAATAATGCAGATGATCGTTGAACCTTTTTCTCAATGTCATTCTTGAATATCGATGGCGATTATATATTTTTCCCTGTAGGATTCCCATGCCTAATACTTTTCACGCGACATTGAAACCGAGAAAAGTAGAGGAAACAGAAAAAAAATGATTTGGAAGATTTGGAGTACAGAGCTGTGGAAAAAATGGTTCCGTCTGAGACGAGGGATATGATTCCGAAATATCGATAATCTGTTTTCCGAAATATTGAAATTAGATAGTTGAACGTACATTAATTCAGTTGAAATTTTTATAAATTAGGAAACGAAGTTGTAACACGAGTGAGCCTTGACGTCGTAATGATTTTTGCGATTTAGATATAGAATTTTTTTACGAATACGGATAGAAATAACTCGCAGGCATGGATTTGCCCTTAGTGATATATTTATATATTTATATATACACATATTTATATATACATATATGTATATATACGTATATAGTGGCTGAGGGCGTGTGGTGTGGATTAGGTGTCAGCGGGCAGAGATCATAGCGCTCCTGAGATCGCAACGACGAGAACGACAGTCGTCCTCGAAGTATCGGCTCTTGATACAAGGAGGCCCATCGACGGAGTACACCTCAACAATCTACAGCTCCAAGTACAATGTCCAACACCTCGAGAACGCGACGCCGACGCCTATGCCACCACACCCTCTTCTTGCCACAATTCAAGGTACATTTTGTTCCAAGTTAATTTAAAAAATGTTCAAACCATTTAATCATGCATCAATCACTTCAGGTAACTCACTGAGAAGTTAAAAAACTCCAAATCAATTGAAATTTCAAAAAGTCGCCAATTTTCTCTCAATTAAAATGAGTATGACATTGGCAAATTTGAGCCTGGAAGCTGGAAGGCTCCAAAATCAAATTTGCAAGTTGAAATAATTTCACAACGTTTTTTTGCAACTTGTACGATCCAGAACCAAATTTTTCAAGAAAAATTGACATTTTGGTTAAAAAATCTTGCATCATTTTTCATTCACTTGGTTAAAAAACTGCATTTGTCTTAAACATCTTTGTGAATTTCGTCAAATTCGAAAAAACGTACCATTCCATTAGCTCAATCGTTTGAAAAAGGAAAAAATCTGATTTTATTCGAATTTTGTGAAGAAAATGATCAACTGGACATTGTTGAATTTTTTGAAGATAACTTGCCACGAATCTCATGCTTTATTGTATAGGTACAAATTAATTTTCAATGCATTTTAACTAATAGCATAGGAAAGGTTGAAGAGTGAAAACACACCAGCAATCATTTTGTCGTATAATACCACAGAATTGCACAGTATAATGCTCTATGTAACTGTCTATACACGAATATTTGACTCGTAATTATAAACGTTTGGTAAATGAAAGGGTTCTAATTCATACGATAGCAATTAACGTGTATATTAATATGAACCTGTGAAAATTCATTGATCATACGTATTCATGGTACGAACACGTATTTTCATATGAAAACATCTAATTTTCGTCTCATTCATCGAAATCACATACTTCAAAGCAAATCACTCGTTATTGTTGAATTATTTACTGTTTCTCGTATAAACAACTCCATATTTGTTGCAGCATGCACTAGTGAAGCCTCGTCACATTAATATCTGTAAATAAATGTCACGTACATTGTAAATTGAAACGTATATTCGCATGTGCATCAATATCGAACAGAATGGTGAGAAAAAAAATCGTTCGTTCTGTCAATTATCACACAAATTGCATCCATCCACGTTTTCAAACAGGAAAACTCAAAATCACTCGATCATATATCGTTTTTTCAGAACTGCACGATGTAGAACGCATACCACATTACTCATTCCAACACATTCCTCAAATATTACACTTTTCTTCGGCATATCAATAAATATCGTATATATTTCACTGGATACATTTACTGAAAGAATTATATTGGAATAATTACCGTGAACATGAGAAAAATTTAGAGAGACAATAAATTCATGAAATAATTATTGAACTGATCAAACATGACAATGAAAAAAAGTTAGAATAATTAAATTGATAGTAAATTATTACGCACGAATGAAACATTATCGTTACATTTGTAATTTGAAGATAAAATTGGCTTTATAATTCTTTTCGTACTGTCATAAATTCGCAGAGGATCATTAAACTCGTATCTGTTATTTCTTCATTAAATTTTCATTTTTCAATGTACCCCGACTTTGATAGGAGAATGGTAAAGACCTCATTCGTATATACTTAGTATTTATAATAAATCCCTCCCGCCCTCCTCCCCTTATCGGTACAAAATCTGGCACAATTTCTTCGCGATTCATACAGGATCCTACTATGGACTCCGACCGATCTTGATTCAAATTTCGCGCTCTCGCGTGGGTCTCTCGCTACGGTACGCGCTCTAAGTATCTAAATGAATATATAAATATATGATCGATAAACGATGATGCTAAACGATGGGAGCAAGCACATGTGATGATTTGAAATGACATCGGGGTGCGGATCAGGTTGTAACGACACTCGGACCAGCCAAGCCACAACGTTTGCCATCCGGCTCATCGCCGGAAGCCTCGGAAGGTCGGGAAATAAACGATATCCAGGAAATCGAGATCGAACAAGAAATGAGGGCTCTTCTGTCGCCACCCAGTCCAGCCAAATGTGGATCTTTAACCGCTGGTACACCACCCCATAGACTTTGCCTTGAAACCAGCTTTACTTCTCTTCAAAGCCCTACCGAGTTTCCCCAAGCTGGACGCGAACTTAGCGTCGATTCTCACGGTCTGCCTTGGGAGTACGTCAGCCTCGCGAGCGAATTACTCAACACGCCGAAACCCGAAGACCACAAATTGTAAGAACAATACCTTTCAATCCCAACCTCTACAAAAACGTCAAGATTTAAAGTTCTCCATAAACCTAATTATCCCGATCATCCAAATTCTCTTGCTATATTAAACGGTCCTGTTTCGATTGATGCATTTTTTTTATTCCACGAGTTACAATAAGAGTTGTTCGGACTTTAAAATATCGTCAACGGATTCTTAACGTTGTTACATACAGGGATCAGCTTTCTTTCCGATTTCAACCAAATTTTTCAAATAATTTGATTCAATCCAAGATTTTAAGGTCTCAGCATCCCCCTCCACGCCTTTAGAGAATCGTAAGGTCTGTATGATCTTAAAAATGTCAGCAACGCTCAGGTGGACAATGGAAATTTATTTTCATGTGGCACTTGTCTCCAATGGCAAGAAATCGGGGCTAGTGTGTGAATTGAAATTTGACATCAGAGGAAATTTAGTCATGAAAACGTGTTGCCCAATTATCCATGGAGAAAATCGAATCCTGAGCAAAATGCTTCGGAAAAAAATTGAAATTTTTCAGCTTTATTACATCGCGAATTTCCCCAATTAAAAAAAAAAATCCGAGAAACATTCGAAAATATCGACAATTTCTTTTCGTCACGAAATTTATGTTCGTAACTGAATAATTATTTTTGAGTTTTTTTCTTTTTTGTCCCAAGGTACGTTGTTTATATCATCAGTGTGAAAAACAAAGAAAATCGCATATGACGTCGAATCGATAACCCGCGAGAAATATTTATTCAAATGCATATTTTCGCTCATAATCTCTTTCTCATTTTTTCATTGGGATCATTGTTCTCCAAATAACAAGTAAAACTATAAACGTGAGATATAAAGCTACTTTGATTCTTGCTTAATGTGCTAGCTTCTTCAAATTGCACCCTATCACACACTGCTACTCATATTCATAATCATCATTCTCAAATACACTCTATAATGATGATCCATGAGATGTGGAAAATAATATCGTTGCTTGGAATGTGTACTCACGAAATCACATTTAAACTGGCACAATAAAAATTGAAACACGAGTCTGTGGTAGGCTTCACAAAAATGAACAGCCAAGCTCGTAGAGTAACGCATTTCACGAGTGCAATTGACCGTCTTCTTAGTTACTGCGGAAAAAGGAGAATCCAAAAAAGCGGAAATCTCGACGAGAAAAATTTAAGGGCGCTTCGCACATTCTGATCCGCAGCCAAGTCATTTTTCACGGGCAGAATTTTAGTGATTTTTCGTCCGAGCACTGATTTTCTCATTAACCAATTAATTCGACAGTCATTAGCAAAATATTTGGACAAACATTTTTTCAATAAATATTTAGACATTTTTATTTTTCGGTCGTGCGGAATAAATTTCGTCTCGTTTTTTGCTGCATACCTTTGAATGTCAATTCTTTTTCATCTCGATGTCTATATTCATAAATCTCATGTGCAAAAATGGGCTTTGCCGCTTTTCACTCGAGAACCACTGAACCGATTGCAATGAATCTTTCGCCGGAATTAAGCTCGTGATTCACACTAGATTGCAGGTTGCGATTTTAAATGAAAAAAAAAAAAGTAACAGCGATTCTCGTGAGTTCAGACAAAATTAGAACCGCTCGCCAATTTTTATACATTTTCAACACGCTTTTTGGGAATTCTGAAAGAATAAAAAAAAAAAAATGTTGTGTTAAAAATGGCAAATTTTGACGTAATTGTTATCAACTGTGAAACCCTAACGTTGGCTCAATTATAGCCAAACCTTTTGTAGTGGAAAGCGCAGAATTAAGCAACAACTTTGCATTTGTAAAATATTATTACAAAAGTACAAAAACACTTTGCGTTCAACACGTAATAAATATTTTATAAACATTGACGTTGTCCTAAGCGCGATTAAACCAAACGAGTTGTGTTTGGGCTTCACAGGCGATGAAACAACATTCGGGCTTCAGCAAAGTTGATATCGCAATGGCATTAACATAAATATTTATGAAGCTGAAGCTCGCGACGTTGGAATGCAATGAAAAATATTAATTTTTATTGACGATTTGTTTAATTTTAAAAATCATGCAAATTTTTAGAACGGATATATTTTTTAGGTCGCGAAAATTGATCGTTTTACATTTGTAATTACATTCTGCATTTGAATAATGAGCTTCGCCTCAGAAAAAATAGAATTTTGTTGCATTCCAACGATGCAAACTTCAACTTCATAAATATTTTGTATCGTCGGCGAACTCACGAGGATACGAATCACTCAGTTCATTCCGTACGGATGAGCCTCCGAAAAATCTTGAAAAAGTATCTAAAAAATAATTTAGTAACGAAACAAAAATGGCTGATGAAGTTCACAGCATTTTTTCGTTTGAATAGTTGGGCAGTAATTGGTTCCGCACTCGCGTTACTGAAAATTGGTGTTCGTGCAATGGAAACTGAATTTCTAGTCGTAAATGATTTATGGCTGCGACTGTATGTATTAAAGCTCCTTAAACGAGTAATTATTTGTTCATTATAATGATTATTATTGCTGAAATTTCTTCAAGAAGAAAAAATATGAAAAATGAAAAAAAATAAATAAAAAAAATTGTCAGGTCGAATCATCCATTGGACTGGGATTGTACGCCAAGGATAGCGCCTCTTGCGACACCGGAAACGATGTCCGAAACCTCTAGCAATCCACCGTCTCCCGTGCCACCGCCAAGACCAATGAGACGTACACCCAAGATCCCGGGAAACTTGTCGACGGCGGCGGACGATCTCAAGAGCAACCTTCACTTCGCAATGCTCTCGGCTAAGAATTATCGTCTACGCGAGGATACCGCGGGCAGCAACAGCAGCAGCGGCAACAGCGAAGCGAGTTACGAGAGCGCCAGGAGTCTTCAGGTTGCTAGTCTTCCGCCGCCGGTACCAAGAAGACGCGATTCAGCCATTGTTCCAAGGTACCAAATATCTCAATTTTTTAATATCGCCAATCACATTTTTTAATTGATTAACTGCTGATCAATTTCAAAAATTGGAAGGCCGATGTGCCAAACCGGGTTGTGCTGGTAACCTCGGCCTGTTCCGAAGTCATCACGACGTGCGTTTGTCGCGTTTGTCATATTTCGAATAATGGCTAAAAACCAAATTGACGAAAATCGTGCCATTCTACTTTTGTTTTGACTTCATAAAATTTTGCTAATTGAGCTAATTCATTAACAACAAATGGCGGTCCAAATGAAAAAAAGTTTTCTTTGTGCAACTAAATTTTTTCTGCCTAAAATTTATTGGAATCAACTCTACGAATCGTAGTCTTCAAGGTTTTTGAACTCTTACGTGTGTGTGTGAGCTCTTAAATATTTGTTTTTTGCTTCCTCATAGAGGAAGCTATCCATACAAGCTCTCCATTCTCTGAGAATTTTGTCGGAATTGCTAAAAAAAATACGAATTCTATGGCATTTTGAAATTTTCAAAAAAAGGCTGTCACCGCTTTAACTTTCGCAAATTTTAAGATTTATTACTATTTTTTTTTCTTATAAATAGAATATCATAATAGGAAGGTTGGTATTGAATTTGGGAAATGTCGGTTGAACGGTTTAAATTTAATGATTTTTCGAATTTTACGAAAATCTGAGTTTTTCGAAAAATCGTCTAACCGCTTGAATTTTTGTAAATATTGTGTACAAATCTGTACTTCCTTTGTACTTTCTTGAAAAGTTGTCGAAATTATTTTAAAAAACGCTGAAAATTGCTTCCTGAAGATTTAGCACGATGCTCAAAGCTTCCTCTATGAGGAAGCCAAAATAAAAAATATCAATCATGGAGGAAGATTTGAGCATCGAGCTAAATCTTGAGAAAGCAATTTGCAACTTTCAATTTGCAGCGTTTTTTTAAAAAGTGATTCCTGTCGTGCGAAAATCGTGTGGACAGAAATGGAATCTTGTAATAAAATTTCTTGTAAAATACAATTTTTTTTTTTTTTACTATTCCTTGGCCCTGTTAGTATTGCTCATTTTTATACTTTTACAATGCTCAAGGTAGAAATTTGTTAATTACATGAATTAGGATTCCGATGTAATATAAAATTTCCTCTTTGTTTTGTGATACATGATATTAATTAGTACGATGTGTAATTATAATCAGCAGAGAGCACGCAATATGCACAGCTGCATGCTGCCAGGACGATGGCTCAGAAAATTCCACCCCATCCTCTGGACATTCTGGGAGGATAGCACACGGCTCGCATCGAGTGCAGATTGACTATCGTTCCGAAGATAATGACACTAATGGGTCTAGTCTCGACTTCTACGAAGCAAAGGTAGCACGATTTTCAGGTTGAAGTGACGAATCAGCGTCTCAGCAACGATTCAATTTATTTTTTTTTTTTTTTTTCATCTCAAGTAATTTAGTTATTGAGCTTCCGCAACGGTATAATTATCGTAGAATTTTTCCAAAATTACAGAACGGATGAATTTGAAAATGCTCCCAGTTTTTTGTAAGGATTGAGAAATTTTGATTTCTGCTTTTTTCCCGGTATCCATTCCAAAGGAGAAAAATACTTTGGCACTTTTTCGAAGCTACAGAAGTCAATGAGCGAAGTTCGAGTTAGTTTTTTTTTTGTACACGTAGGAAAAATAATTAATCCAAATTGAGAATTTGCGAAAGATTAATTGATTTTGTTTCTAGAGCTCTTCGGGGCAACGTGACAGCAGCAACGACGTATTTCTCAGCGTGAGGAGTTCTCCAGAGTGCAAAGGGCTGATGGCACCAGCGACTGATTTAGGTGCCGAATGGAAAAAGAGGCTCGACCCATCCTCACTTCCGGTCGACGCCTCTCTCCCACTTCTTCGTGGTCTTTCGCCCACACCAACCCAGGGACAACACTCGAGCTCGCCGTTTTTCAATGTAAAACGGAAAAAATCCATTTATCCGATAACTCTCGTCGGACGTGGAGAAAGCAGCGTTTAACCAACTTTTATACTCCTGGATCGTGAACGAAGGACGGTACAATTGAAAAAAAAAAAAAAACACACACACACACACACACACTCGTTGCTATCGAATAATGCAATTGAGCGAGGCGGCACAGACGTGGCTTCAAATGGGACCACGAAATTGCAACTTTAACTACCTTTCTTTCTTACTCAAATTTTATCCTTCAAACAATAAATAATCGTGACTACCAGGCCTGTGCCGCTGTCTTTGATTTTTTTTTTGCAAACAAGAAAAATCCAAACTGCAGCAGGTAGATGACATTTCCGTCAATTCTAATCTTCGAGTGGCAAATTATACCAACTTTTTTCCAGTAACTTTAAAGCAAAAGCATGTTTAAAAATAATTAGACAAAAACGCTAACGAAATTGATAAAACTCTTAATCCGGAATCATTATTTCTCAAGTTCTCTGTTTCCTGTTATATAAAAATCAAGTTTTTCTGACTAGAAGCTGCTCATGTATATACACAACAGTCTTGCAGCGCAGTGTTTATTTCGTGGTAACAGAGATTTATAGTTTTACGAATTGAACGATGTTTCTCATTCCTCGGAATTCTCAATGAAAATTTGACGTTTGTGAAACTAGAAGAATTTTGAGAAACTGGACCTTTTCAAATGAACTTACGCTTGCAGAATAAAAAAAAAAAAAGAGACTCGAATAAACGTTGACACACATTTTTCTAATGAAATAAAACACTCAGCAAGGCAACGCGAAAATATATTTTTCAAACGTATCAGAATAGTACTAATAAAAATATCGGCTAAGCTAAAACTTGACTGTAATAACTGAAGGTTCAAATTGTCATATCTGCATATATATCTATTTGTCGACATCGAATATATTCTTTTTTCCAGATTGGAGGAATGTTAAGTCGCTCGAATTGTCCAGTTTCAAAACTTCGGGGTTTATCGAAAAAGCAGACGAATTTGAAATCATTTATAATATAGGAAATTTATTAGAAACCCGTTGAAAATTTGCACAGGCCTATTTAGAATCGAGCTCTCAAATTTATTTCAATACATGTTTTTCTTCATACTTTGACAGTCATTGTATTTGTATCGTTGGTAAGAGAAGAGTGGAGAGTAGAATTGTCGAAGGAATGTGTGAATTAGCATTTTCAATAATTTCGGAACAAAATCCTCGACAAATAATAGAGCTATGATATTCATTAAGTAACGAGACGTTCTCGAAGTAGTCTTCGAATCAACGAACTCAATATGACTTTGCTTACACGTCTACGGCGAAATAAAATTTTCAAATTGCTCGAATCAAACTTTACGTCGTCGGCATGCAACGATAAAATCTTTCCCTCAGGTTCATTGTTTTGAACTACCGTTTTTCCGCAATATCGCTCGGTCGGTTCGGGAAGAAAATTCCGACAAAGTAGAACGAATTTTCGTAAATTGCTTTTTTTTTGGATTTCAAAAATTTTGAAAAAACGTTTGGAAATTTTCCATTCTTCGCAATAACTGTGGGACTTTTCTCTAGAATATTTTCTCAAGAATCTTTGAATACACAAATTGATGACCGAGTTATTAGTTATAATTTTCGACATTTCTAGAAAATTTCGTACCTCAAGTAGTTTTTCCAGCATGACTGGCGAAAAGACTACTTTAAAAATTCTTTTTTTGTCGTTGCATTTCAACGATGCAAGTTCGACGTCGTTAAAATTAAATTTTTTAGTACGTCTTTCTACTGTAGCCTCAAAAAGAGAATAAATAAATCGAGCAGGAGAGAAAAACATAATTGTGACGAAAAAAACAACTCAAAGGATAACAAATTAAGTCTAAAGGATCGTTCAGGTAGAAGATCTTTGTTATTAATTCACATTTTACCATTGAATAGATTTTCTATCGATTTTCTGCCAGAGCTGACCACAAAGAGACAATTTTAGATACCGGAGAAAACGAAAAATAATATAGGCGAATTCGTAAAAGCGTGTAAAAGTGAGAAAGGTGGTGGATTACGTGAAAAAGAGCGTGGAGTGTGTGAATATATCAGAAAGAAAAAATTAAATATACGAAGGGCCATGTACTTTTAGCGACTTGGCGTGATTGCCAAAACTCGCCGAATGCTGAATAATTGAAACAAAACGTTCGAAAAAGTGTGTGCGTGTGTATGTGCCGTGTAGGTTGTGTAAAAATTAGAAAAACAAAAGACAAAGAATATTACAGTCTAGTCAGTATTTTCTCTGTATGCCTAGAGACAGTGAAATGAGTAAAGCTTGTCGCAGAGTGATATTTATCGGTAGTCAGGAAGGGAGATGAAAACAAAATATTGCAGAGATGCAACAAAGTGTTAATATTAATCTGTGAGAAAAACAATAATTTATAAGAAATAAAAAGGATAATATGTGATTCATCTTTGTCCATTAAATATTATTCCTATTATCATTCATGATATGTTGAAGTTTGCATCGTTGGAATGCAACGAAATCCTGTTCTTTTTCAGTGGAGCTCATAATTATTATTCAATAATTAGTCTGGACAATAAAACGATCCTGTCTTCCGACCTAAAAACTCAATCGACACGAAAAAAATGAATATACGAAATATTTTACGTTGAATCTCAACGTTGCAAACTTCAGAGTCATTTATCATTCTTGGATCCACTTTTCGAGTATCCTTTCAATCTAGAAAATCCTCGACAAAATTTAACCCCCAACAACAGCTTCTCGAAAATTCATTTTTCCAAATATGGAAAAACATGATTTTCAATAGCCAAACTGGCGCTTTGTTTTTACAAGTACCACGTAAAAAAAAAGCGCCGTTACATCAAACCATACGCAAATTTGAATTTTTCCAATTAATTTGGACTTGATTCCGTTATTTGGGTAAAAAGTAATCGAAAATCTGACGGCGGTCTATTGTTGTTTCTTTATTTTATTCTTCTAATTAGTCCTTGCAAGAAGCCAATGGAGTCACTTTTCTTTTACAGAATGCTACGACATTCGAGGATCTTGAAAACACGGACCAAACTTGCAATGCACGGTGCGAATAGTTTGTTTAATTATAGATTTAATAATCAAAAGTCTGAATTCTGCAGCATTCGATAAAGTTTATCCTAAAAAACAGAAATCTTATTGGAAGTTTCCAGAATTTTGATCAACTCCGGGAAGAGTGAAAAGCTAATGAAGCTCAAGTTGGTAACGTTGGAATCCAACGAAAAATATTTATTTTTATTGACGATTTGTTTAATTTTCAAAATCATCCAAATTTTTCGAGGGGATATACTTTGTAGATCGCGAAAATCGATCGTTTTACATTCGTAATTACATTCTGCATTTGAATAATAAGCTTTGCCACAGAAAAAATAAAATTTCATTGCATTCCAACGATGCAAACTTAAACGTCATAAAAACTATATTAAAGTGAAGAATTCAATGTATTACCACACTTACATTTTATTATATACAGAATCAATAGTTCATCAATACATTTTTCATAGCTAAACAAATTCCCATGAATTTCAATGTGTAAGGAAAGTTCCTTCTTAATATGAAAACGAAAAAATCCTTAAATTGTGTTCGAGGCAACTGTCTGATCTGGGAATGATGCTTGAGTACAAAAGTCTTGGAAAATTGTTGAAATCTTCACTGCCAAATTATCAAAATCATAAAAGAGACGTCGCGACGACCCGACGGTGACAACGGTTGAAAATTTGATCGAAAGTTGTTATTGCATCGCAGAAGCCCAAGGAGGAGTCATAGGCTGTGGGTTTTGTAAATAACACATGACTACCGCAGACGTGGAGAGCATAAAACTACTAAGTATTTGTTTGGTATCCTCGCTGGCTCGGGAATTAGCAAAACTTATGCAAGAACAGTAGAGAGCTGCCCAAGACGACCATTTCAGTCGCATCATGAGGCCGCACATGCTGAACACCATTCCGAGAATGTTCATGTAATCTGGTGTCAAATCATCACCCGGCTGTGCTTGAGTGCTAGTCACTGAAGGTTTGTAACGAATTTCCTTCTCAGGGCGACGTGGATCTGATGAATTGATCATTCTAAACATAATTAAAATCGATGAGTTTTTTCTCCACGCTTTTCGTTAAGGCTTGAAAAATATAATAGAAACAAATTGAAAACGTGAATCCAAAAATTGCGATCGATGACTCGACGAAATATTCTAATCTACCGAATAATCGATAATTTATGCAACTGTTTCGTAACTCATTTTTTTTCGCAGGCACTTTGTTGAAATTTCAAAAGCCATGTTAAGGGATTGACAAGTTAGACTTACGTGATTTTCTAAGATCTGTAAACGGAGAAATTACGATTTCTTTTAAGGTTAATTCCAATTACTTTTCACTTCACTACGAATAATCACTGCAAAGTTGTCGATTGCACGAAGTCGATAATGTTCAATATTTATTATAGAAAAACGTTGTAAATAGCGGATCGAAATTTATACGATAACTGAAGGAATTACTAGAATCAATGATAAATAAACAAAACCATAGGAATAATCCAGACAGTTAACACGTCTGCGTTTAGAACGATCGTTCTGCCCTCTAGGCCACTTGGCACTTTTCATATAATAAGCTAAATGACGTTGCCTTTCCTAGCCCCAAAATCATAATTATAGAACCGAATTCTAATGGGATCCTCTTTGAATTTTAAACGAAAGGTTTTATCATTGAATTCGGTCTCTGTTATTCGAAAAGTTCATTGTAACAAGTACAATTCCAACGATCGACTCAGTCATGGGGCATTGTGAAAATGAAGCCCCAAAAAACAGAAACAATCAATTTTCTCACACTATATAGTAATAAATTGATGATTTCCCAGTGCCAGATCGAAATTGGAAATTAAAAACACAGGAAAGTTGGAAATAATCCGAAGATGATAAAAAAAAAAACAAATTTACACAAAGGTGGAATGTCAAAGTGGTGCGGAACGAAGTGAGAAAAAGTCAAAGTAATGACTATCTATTTTTGTTTTATTCTAAAAGCTTAAATGTATACAAATTCTATTTTTTTGCACACGAACGTAACACAATAATATTACGCAGTCAAAGAACCTTGATTTTAATTAAAAAATCAATGCGATCGAAATTATCGAACGAAAAAGACGAAATGTTTACCAGCTTCTAAAAATATTCAGCCTGTACAGTAATTCATATACATATTCATTGTATAATGGTCACGTTTGCTTAAAATTATAATATAAAAAATAGTTTGAATTTTTTTTCCCTTCCGTTTTACTACATGCCATCATTATTTTCCCCTCCTCTGGCTCTGTTTCGCTAGACATCAGTCCTATAGCTTTGACGTTACATATACATACATGCCTATTGTATTTTCGATCACCCAGTACAATCGTTTTATTTGTTATATTCTTAAATTCATATTTCGTGGCTCACTCCACTGTGGTGGTCGAGAAAAATTATATCTCGAAGTGTGCTTTCCTAGGAAACAACGAAATCGCTCGCTCTCTCATAACCCGTAACTCAGGTGCTCCAAAAGTTTGAAAATCTTTTTTGAAGCCTGAAAATTAAATCCGAAAAAATTGGGACCGTTTGGAAAAAATGAAAATTTTCATCTCTTCGTTTCAACCATGCAAACGATGATATTCAGAAACTGTTTCTAAATAAAAATCACGTTTTCAAACGTATAGTTAGTGGTCAACATTTCAATTAATCGTTCCGACTAATTTACGAGCGAATATTTCAGGTACACTGTTTAACTTTTTGCAAAAAATGGACATCGGATTAATGACTTTTGACGGTAATGACGCGGATATTTTTTGGGTTTTCAAAAACGTGTCAATTCGTCCAAATAGTGAGACAATAATATCGATAATTGGAAGTTGAAGAGATTTTTCTTGTTGTCCAGAATCACTGCCTAAAAATGATCAATTTTTTTCGAGCACAAAGTGGTGTAAGCCCTTAATACTAATATGGTATTTATGATACCATCACAAAATGTATTGTTCGCTGGATCGTTTGTTCGAACGTGTCGGATTAATGTCAATGATTTCCTACTGACGGTTTTTCCTTCGAATTATCTCGTAATAGTTAAATAGTCACTGGGTTTTTTTTTTTTTTCGATTTTTCCATCGCTACTACACGAATTCGTGTGTTTATTTTTATACGTACAAAGAACTCTTACGGATGGGCACTTCGCTACGTCGGTATACAATCTACGATCGGAGTACCCTTGTCAGATAATATTAATCGGAAGATTCGACTATTGACTCGATTAATATAATGAATGAGCCATTTTTCGTCAATTCATCAAGTCCTCAAGGTAATTATTCGTTTTGTATTAAAAAAGCAACACGTCACACTATTTAACGAACGTTAGATCGAGCTATTCATCGTTTTTGTGGCAAAGGAAAATTCCTCCAAGGACAAAAAGGTTTTTGACACATGAAGTGAAAAAAAAGTCTTCCCAACATATGGCACGTCATTTTACACAAGTTTATTACTTCTCACTCAGTACCGTGGAATCGAAAACGAAAGTAGGAAATAGGCAGTTTACAAGTAATAATGGGATCAGTCTCATCGAATAGTGTGAGAAGCAAACGCAAATTTCTCTTTGTAAATTAGAATATTTGTGATTTTTTTCTGTTATTCCAATTCGATGCAAAAAAAAAAATGATCAATCGCTTGACGAAGAACGGCTCATGTTACGACTAATCACGCTTTACGTATTACTCTATTCATCGTACCCGCACGCATATTTGAAGGGCATCCGCTTAAAAGGGTCAAAAAGAATAACGAAGAAAAGATCGATTTGTCAATTACTGCAGTAACTGTTTGTAACCCTATCGTAAAAAACCATTTAAAAAAAAAAAAACATTAATTTTGAGAAACGTTGACACATTCTTGCAATTAGTAAAGCTTGAAAATATGATGCTGGATAATAAAATGCATAAATCTTTGCGATATCGTCCTGGTTATTGAAATCATCAATTTTTTAATAACATGACGAACTTCGCAACAAAAACTAATTATTTTCCAGGAAGCTTCTTTTATGGATCTTCACAAAAAATCGAAATACATTAGTTATTTTGTTTCCAGTGACAAGGACGGTCATGGAATCACCACGATGGTTCACCGCATTTTTTCATCTCCGTTCAATGAATTTTTTGACCCTTTTGGGTTGCCCTCTTAATCGCTGTATTCGTTGCTAATAAATGTTGTTTTTTTTTCTAGTAATGACATGCATAATTTTTCGACATTCGTCGAAAGACTATTTCGTCGAAACTTGATGAATGTAGTTTACAATTACATGACAGCCCAGAGGGAATAGTTCTGATTTTTTTTTTTTCAAATTTTCTAATTTTTTCATAGTTAAAAGATCTAGAACGAAACTAGAGTAGAAATTTCAGTTGGTTTTATAAATGAGCATACTGGATCGTAGACCTAGAAAAACCAAAGATTCGCTTGGCTCTCGCATGGCATATGGCTCATCTAAAAGGATGAATAAATATAGTTTTCGTCAATTTGTGCACTCGTAGGTTTTTAAAAATTAAAAAAATACTTTTTCGTTGACTCGGTGAGAAGCAAGTTTTGCTCTTACCAAGTCGTTTTCGTTTTTTCGTCTCATTCTCATCGGTCATGAAATATACATAATACTTTCAGTGCGAGAAAATATGGACGCAACAACGTTCTATTTTGTTTCTAAAAAAATGCACGATTCCAATCGTGCGATATTCGCGACTCTTGCGCCATCCAGTTAGTATAAATTCGTTCGAATCTAATAATAAATACTAATTCTGTTCTGTACAAATATAAAGAAGGATCAATTATTTTCATACTTGTTTTTACCCCGGAATCACGGACTAAAATCTTACAATCGATGAGAAAAAAACGTGCCCGAAAATTAAAGGTTACACTCGTACTTTCTAAATTTGCAGCTAACATTACAATGCGCATTTATCCGCACTGCCTTCATCCCCTTCTCACACATTCATGTGCGCTCTGATCAAGGAAAAAAAAAATGGTATCCACTCGTAAACAAATCTCATGATGAACGCTTAACTGAAATTTGAAAAATCGGTTTTTAGCTTAATCGACGGTGCTGGTGCTTTGATCTGCTGCTTTGTGCTCCCCATTTGCCTTGCCGGCCTCTGTGCCTGCTGGTGCGACGAACGTACTGCGTTCTCCAACTTGGTCTTCAATTCAGTCGATTGGGACATCAGAGTTTTGAATTCCTGTCAAAATTCAGTATTTTTTGTTAACCTTTACTATTTTCCTCTACATTCTACTGCTCCCTCTGCTGCTCTAAATTCGAGGACTAGGGAATACCAACCCCAGAATTTCGCTAAAAATTTTTTGTAGAATTGAACCTCGCGGTTGGGCCACATCTTGCCATAAACTTTTCTTTAACATAAACTTTTCCTCGCGTGATAATAGCGCTCTATTTACGCCAATTGCTTGAGAGGGAGAACGGCTCAAATGGCAGTTTGCGAACAAATGTAAAGACCGAGGACGGAAAAATGTAATTCTGGAGTTAACGTATTACTATCACAAAATTTCTTCATTCTTTATTCTTTTTTCTGACGTTAAGAAATTAAGATATTTCATTTCAAATTGTTAACTTTTCCCATCTAAACGCGTGTAAATTAAAGTCGGGTTTCGTTCATGAGTTGCAAAAAAGTGTTTAGGATTGTTCTTAAAAAAATTTCGTTTCATAGCCTTTCTGGCTATCTCCAAAAAAAAACCTAAATACATTCTTTTTTGCAACTCGATTTTTGCACTTCAAATTACACGCGTTTAGATGGAGAAAATTAAAAATTAGAAATTAAATATCTCAAATTGTAAACGGCAAAAAAATTTTCTTCACAGGAGCAAACTGTTAGTTTTGGTGCCAAGAACGTTTTTATACGGAATTTTAAAAAAACCCTAAATAAAGTCGCAATGCAAACTTCAGTCGGAATGAAAAAAATGCAAAAAAACTGATAATGTCGAGATTCATTTATATTTTGAATTTTTTTGTTACCTGAGGATATTTCGGACCGATTTTGTTGAGCCACTGGAAGCTTTGTTGATGGAGGCTAGTTTGGAATCTCGTGGCATATTGCAACTGTTCATCCTCCAGTAAGTAATTTATCAAAATTGGCACGAGTAGAGTCAGCATTTGGATTCCTGAATCGATAAAGAAAATCCTTAGAAATTCGGCAGTTGAGGGAGAAAGTGAAAGTTCAGTTTTTATCCGGCCCATGATAATTTTTTTTGGATCTGAATTCGAGGAGTTTTTGAAGAAATAAAGACTCTGTACCTTGCATTAGATCTCCTGGGGATTGCGTGCAATTTATACGTAAGATATTTATCAACAAGGAATTACAGAGACTGACGAATATTCGAGTGAATTTATATTTTAATGCAACTTACGATTCGTCGGTTCTGCCAGGGCGATTAATGCTTCGATGGTGCTTATGCATTCGAGAGTGAAGGACAATTCGAGCTCACTCGTAACTTGCTTGCTTTTTTCACTGTACAAAAATTCCACGAGTCTCGGAGCGAGTGCGTGAATGTACGGTGTACTGATACTTTTTTCAGGATGAACGAAAATGGTTTTGAGACTTTGAATGCATTTCAATTTAACCTGGAACAGCAAACGTACAAGAAGAATTAATTACGAAAAAAAGTGACGAAGCTCAAGTTCGCAACGTTGGAATTTAACGAAAAATATTTATTTTTATTGACGATTTGTTTAATTTTCAAAATCATCCATATTTTTCGAGCTGATATACTTTTTAGGTCACGAAAATCGATCGTTTTACATTCGTAAATACATTCTGCATTTGAATAGTAAGCTTTGTCACAGTAAAAATATAATTTTGTTGCATTCCAACGATGCAAACTTCAACGTCATAAAAAAAGTGACAAGAATAAAAAAACTTTTTTCTACTGAAAAACTTGGACAAAAATAACTCACCATCATGTTGTCGGACTGGACAGCTTGACGGAAATGATTGATGCAAGGAAATTGAAGATTTGGAGCACTGACCACGTCCGGCAGTGCATGAAGTACGAAAACCGCAATACCGAGCATCATCGTTACCTCGTCCATTTTGGCCTCGTTGCTAACCGTTTTAGCAAGATCAATTATTTTCGCTAACGCACTTTGCAGCAAAATGGTCCATTGTTCCTGACTGCGTTGATCGCGAGAATATTTGTCGACGATTAAACTTTTTAGACAATGGAGAGCCGCGTGTCCAGGGGCTTCCGAGGATGATCGAGCCGCTTCGTTGTCAGCACGCACCGCTGTTTCTTTTACAACTCCGGTTGTCAAATATAACAAAGTTGGAAGTATCGCCACAGCTCCTGCAAAAAAGTAACGATACGTGAATACTTGACACTCTTAAACCCTCTGCGGAGCGTAATGACGACAATGGTGTGAAATTTGAAAAAGCTCGAAAATTTCTTATATTTTAATCACTGCAGCCATGAAAAGAGACTCGGCCGGCAGCGTCAAACTCCCGAAACTTTCAACGCGTTTTTTCAAGTATTTCTCAATGGTCACGAATAAACAATTTTTTTTTTCAAATTCTGTTGAAAAACTTGACGAAGTCTGGAGTATAAACTAGCCGTTTTGATTATTACATTTTTTTGGGTCAAAGTTCCGGAAAGAAAGGAGAATTGTCTCAGTATCAAAACTCCGAAAACTTGATTGAATGATGATTAGGAAAAGATGTGGAAAATATTTATTTAGAAAAGTTGAAAACCTTTGGGGGAGCAGAGCGAAGGAAGAGCCTCCATGACGTTGAGAGCTGCAGCGATGAGTTTGCCATTTTCTTCGGTTTGTGCATAACCCCTATGTGAGAGGATAGCAGTTGCGCCTTCAGGATTAGGATTCAAGGCGGGAATTTGTCGTACCAATAAACACAGACAAACTTCTAACATGGCGAATACGAGTGATTTTCCAGGTACCAATTCGCCGGTTTCGCCTCCTTCGCCGAGGAAATCGAGTTCGACGACGTCTCTCGTCTCCTGATTGGCCGGAACTAATTCTTTGAGCTTAATTTTCTTGCGATCAGCCAAATCTTCTTGATTCGCCCTCATGATTTGTTTCAATACTTCCATCGTCATCATCTGTATGGCGTAACTGTCGCGGGTGAGGAGCAGTCGATGAAGAACGTTACACAGTTCGATCGGAAGGGAACAATCGGTTATGAGGACTTTGCGAGCCCAAATAGAATCGAGGAGTGTGTAAAGAGCGCTCAAGCACGTTTCGATGTTTTGAACGGACTCGGAACAACGGGAGCTGCAAAGAGCTTCCATGCAGATACCAAAGAGCAAGTGAAATCTATCGACGTTCGAGTCCGTCTTAGTATGAACGTTGTTGTTGTTATTGTTGTTGTTGCTGTTATGATTGGTCGCGGATGGATTTTTGGCGGTTGGTTTCGACGTTTCTTCGATGTCGAAACCACGAGCGTTGAGCCACAGGGCTGCTGCGTGAAGTATCGGTGACCAGGATTTCGCGTAATACGGTCGTGCCGATTCCATCGTGTCTGTCGTGTAAAACGCACCGCCGTCGTGGGGCAATTGGCTCGAGAATTCTGGTGGTAAAGAAAGGAGCGCGTGATCGCGTAACGCAGCTAACCAATTTTGACTCAGACTCAAAAGTTCCGGTTGCACGAGGCTCAAGAGACTTTCGTTTTGGAACTCAAACTCTCCGAAAGCTTCTTCGTCGTTCTCGTCCGTTTTATTCACATTTCGGTGGGAAACTTCGCGCGTGTCCGGCGCTGAACCATCGTTTATCATCGCCACGACGTAAACTTCCGCCCATGCTTTCAATATTGCTAAACGCTCCAAAGTCGAGAGACTCTCGTTGTAGAGCTGCGGACGGGAATGGCCGTCGCGTAATTTTTCCAACGAAGAAACCAACAACTGATGTACTCGGCGAAGATCATTAAGATCCCGAGCTACTCCGCTACCGATCCAAGCGCTGCAAGCCTCGCAAGCTGCTGCCGTGACGTGTGATGCCGTCTCGGTTGAGAATGCTGGTCTCAGAGCTGCACCCACTTGCGCTTGGAATTGCTCCAATAACAAGTGCCCCGGAAACTCGGGCTCTGGTACTTTTGCGAATTTATCGATTATCTCCTGAAGCGTCTGAAGACCCTCCAAGCGCAGTGGATCGCAGTCACTGGTCGCTGCCATAAATGCCATTCTCACCAGATCCGATAGATGGAGAACTAAATAGTCACCTGTCAATTCAATCGAAATAAATTATGGCACACCTTCAAATAATTATACTTTGTCTTAATATTCAGTCGTCAGGCATCGGGCAAAAGAGAATATTGATCCATAAAGTATCTCACGATACATAAGACACAAAATTGCGATCTGCGGCCCCAAAATAGCGATTGGGTCATGTTTTTATCATTGAATTTGCATTTCTGGTGAATTTTTCAAAGCGCATCGACGTTTTTTCAGTTTATCTATACACGCCAATTTGAAAGATGTGTGGAGTGTGTGCAGATGATTATAGGAGTTCCTAATTAGCAACGAGAAGCCAGAAAGTGTTTTCTTTGCAAAAATGTTCATCTCTCCCAAGTTGTATCATTTCTTTTTTTTTTTTTTATGAGTTATTTTCCAAACTTTAATTCTTACCTCTTCCCTTGATGAGTTGCAATTCTTTAGCCATCGAAAGATCAAAGTGTGCCTGTTTGTTATTGACACAAGTGGCGATAATACGTCGAATGCATTGGGCTGCGAAAACTCGAGTTGGCCAGCGAGGCGAAACGGTGGGTCGTTGTTTAGTTTCATCGGCATGAAACTCCGCTTGATCATCGTCACCCTCTCCGTCAACGCTCTCGTTGTCAGCTGCGCTATCCTCTACAGCGACCGCAGTGGGTTCTTCCGGTGTGCTTGATTCTACGGAAAAATAAAGATTAATTATCCATCGATCATAGACAAACAAATTTCGACATCTTTTCTAGAAAATAAAGAGAAAGTACAGACTTGTACACGATATCTTACAAAATTTGCAAAAATTAGAGCGGTTGGACGATTTTTCAAAAAACTCAGATTTTTGTAAAATTTGAAAAGTCATAAAATTTAAACCGTTCAACCAATATTTCCCAAAATCAATACCAACCTTCCTAATATGATATTCTATTTATAAAAAAAAAATTAGTAACGAATCTTGAAATTTGCGGAAGATAGAGCGGTTACACGCATTTTTTGAAAATTTCAAAGTGCCGTAGAATTCGTATTTTTTTTAAGCAATTCCAACAAAATTCTCAGAGAATCAAGAGCTTGTATAGATTAACATCCTGTTCAAAACGAGAGCCCTGTAGCTCAAACCGTTCTCGAGTTATAAACGTTTGAATTTTACAATGCCAGAACATACACACCCACACACATCCGGTCATTTTTTCAAGATATGATTTTTCGATGTTTTGGAATATTTTAAGAACATTGACATTGAAAATTGGAAAAAAAAATTTCACCGTCACATAGCTTTCTCTATGAGGAAGCAAAACGGTATTTTTGACGTCAAAGAAAATTTGAAAAAAAAAAGATCATCAAAAAGCAGGAGTGGCAGGATTTATTAAGAACCGACGTTTCAGCACTTGAGGCAGAATTCTCGTTGAAAGACGCGGAAATAATTTCGATCAAATAGTTTTAGATCGTTCCCACGATGTCGATCGATTAATGCGGATGACTTTCATGATTTACGGACTAAATAGAGAAAAAAAAGCGGAAAAGACGGAAGAAGAATATCGTTACCCGATGCAACGGTGAGAACGTCCTTGCAGAGCGACAGCCATTGTGACAAATTATCAGCGGCAAGCATCTGCAGCATACTCGTCAGAGTATCGTGAATATCTTTGATGAGCCTGCTGTCGGTTTCCGTGTCCAACATACTGAACAATACGCCGGGGAGGCCAGTTTCGGTGATGGTCAATCCTTCGACGACATTGGTGTCTCGACTTTCGTTGGCAAGAGTCATAGCGTGTTCGCAAACTTCTTTGGCTTCCCGCTGTGCCAATTGTCGAAGACAGGAGATCGCGGCTTTGCGGAGTAATAAATGATTACTGGAAAGAGTGCGCTGAAAATGAGAAAAAAAAGTGAATGAATAAATAAAATATTGAAACTTTTGCATCAACGATTGCCCAGGCATCTCATGTGGAATTTTTTCAACTTACACACAACGTCGGCACGAGCGATGACAAGTTTACGTGTCGTGGTGCAAACAGATGCAATTGTTGCAAACAGCCAGTGGCTTCAGCCTGCACCAGAGGATCTTGATGATCTTGCATTATGGCGCATGCACACAAGAACGACGACCGAGCCATGCAAATGGTCGATGTGTTTCCTGAAAGCGAAAGTTATTCGTAAAAAAAAAAATTCCAACGCACTCTGTAATACAAATTCATTTAAACAACAAAATGTATAAGGCATTGATGGCTCCGAGGTCTTCAAAGTATTTAACAACAGAACACGCCATCCGGATTCATTATTATTATCGAATTTATCAATAACGACTTTTTGTACCTTGTAATTCTGGACCGATCGTCGTAATGAGAGCTGACAAGACTTTGCCAATACATTGATGAACATCGATGTAGGAATGTGATACATTCAAGAGAAGAGTAAGAACTAGTGACAATGTTGGTTCGACGTAGCCCCGAAACATAGGACCTCCGGAATCAGCGATCAACGACAAAGCGTGAAGTGCCCAAACCTAAAAAAACACAATTGGCATTGAATATTAAAACTTCAATGCACCGAATTGATTCTATTAAGGACGTTGTATGGCGACGGTCAAATCTAAATTTTTGTTTTCAGTTTTTCTTACATACAAAATGGTTTGCGAGTTCATTAAATAGCTCATTTTAATTTTTTATTTCAATTGATGAATTTAATTTAATTTTAAAACATTTGAATAAAAAAAAATGGTTCATTAAAAAAAGTTGTTACAAATTGACTGAAGAACAACATACTCCAAATCCTAGATTGTCCGAGGTAATCTATATTTCGTATATAATAAACAAAATTTCAAAAAAAATTTACGGGCGATTTTTTTTTTTAATTGAATAAAGCTTTTCCGATGTTACATAAAAGTGTATGCAAAGTTTTAAGAGGCTTCACCATTTAGAAATTGAAATATTTAATGATGAAAATTGGAACTTTTAACACACGCTCTTATGAGAAACTACTGAAAATTGTGATTTTTATAAATACTAGGGTCCATCACGCGCGCTGAAGCGCGCGAACCGTTTTCTGGTAGCGCTGCAGCGCTCTTTTTATGTATAACAACTTATCGAAATATGGGAAAGCGTCTTGGAGCTAATTAATTTTAGAGCTGTTCGAGAAGAATTTGCAGCTTCACTTCTTTTTAGCAAAAATCATGGCGTATTCAAATTTTGAGAAAATTAGCGCTGCTACAAGATTTTTTCGTTCTTTTATAGTTTTTCGTACACCAGACTTAAAAGTCTGAATAATGCGTCCACTGCAAACGACTACGAACATCAGTTAGTCAATTTTGGCGTTTGTAGTAATCGTCAAGTCTTTAAAATCGGAATAATTCAGTCGAAATCATTTCGAAACCAGTTTTATTACTCCACTTGATAACTATGACGAGTTTTCGTAGATCTGGCAATTCCCAGTGACGGAGAAAGTCTCCCTGCGCACCCTCGTGAAGAGTTCTAGTCGATCGCGTTGCGGGATAAATTTTTATCCACGATTTTTGAAAAAAATATGTATATAAATTTGAATCCCGAAGCTGTGGCTCTATGACGAATTTTCGTGGATCTAGCAATTCCCAGTGATGGAGAAAGTCCCCCTGCGTGCTCTCGTGAAGAGTTCTAGTCAATTGCGTTCCCGAATAAATTTTGATTCACGATTTTTGAAAAACAAATATATATAAATTTAAATCCCGAAGCTGTGGCTCTATGACAAGTTTTCGTGGATCTGGCAATTCCCAGTGATGGAGAAAGTCCCCCTGCGTGCTCTCGTGAAGAGTTCTAGTCAATGGCGTTAACGGATAAATTTTGATCCACGATTTTTGAAAAAAAATATGTATATAAATTTAAATCCCGAAGCTGTGGCTCTATGACGAGTTTTCGTGGATCTAGCAGTTCCCAGTGATGGAGAAAGTCCCCCTGCGTGCTCTCGTGAAGAGTTCTAGTCGATTGCGTTCCGGGATAAATTTTGATCCACGATTTTTGAAAAAAAAAATATATATAAATTTAAATCCCGAAGCTGTGGCTCTATGACGAGTTTTCGTGGATCTGGCAATTCCCAGTGATGGAGAAAGTCTCCCTGCGCACCCTCGTGAAGAGTTCTAGTCGATCGCGTTCCCGGATAAATTTTCATCCACGATTTTTGAAAAAAAAAATATATATAAAGTAAAATCCCGAAGCTGTGGCTCTATGACGAGTTTTCGTGGATCTGGCAATTCCCAGCGATGGAGAAAGTCTCCAAGCGTGTCCTCGAGAAGAGTTCTAGTAAATTCCACTTTTATGCATACGAAAAAAAGTTTTATTCCGATAGGAACATATAACCGCACGCGTATATACGCAACTGTCAAACCAACAGCCGGAACTGTCAGACTGACAGTGGGAGAGTCAAAACACGGTGTATAACAGGACCGACCAATCACAGGACGAATAAAACGACAACAATAACGTTCGAGATATATCGTTACTTAGAACTTTTTATAAGGGGAAAATAAGGGGATTAGAAGGGGAAATATCTCGACTTCTACATGGTGAAACCTCTTAAAATTGCGTGAGCTATTAGGTATCACTATTCTCTTTGTGTGGTGCAAATTTAAAGGAATTCTATCGATAGAAACTTTTGCATACAACGTCCGCACGCAAAACAAAATGAAACGATTATGTTTCGATTGCAATTCTGTATTAAAAAATGGTTTCTTACCTGAACGACAGGGGAGGAGTTGTCCTGTGCAAGTGCAAGAAGAATACTGACACTTGTATTGAGATGTTGGCTGGAGCCCATCCCTCCGACGTATCTGTGAAGGCAACCAAGTGCCAAGGAATGGCCTGTCCGACTGGCAACATCACGTGCAGATTTCAAACGATCAAAACTCGTCTGTGCCAATTCGGCGGTGAATTTCGGATCGGATATCACTTGAGCCATTCTTCCGACAGCTTCTCCAGCTGCCCATCGCAGTATCGAGTTGCTGCTCACCAAAGTACTCTGTTGAATTTCATAATTATCAGACGATGTAATTTCAAAGAAATTTCTTTGTTGTTTCGCTGAAAAGTTCTCAAACTAACAACTTCAGGTGGAAGGGGAGGGCCGTGGAAAGTAATTATTTATGAGCCAATTCATTCAGAGAAGTTTTTCAAAAAGTTCTAGAATCGAGTGAACAGATGAACTCACGATTATAAGATTGGTAGCGGATTTTTTAACGTCTTCCTGACCGAAACCAGTTTTGGCTTCGTTGAGCCCCTTCAAGCCACTCAAAACCGCAGTAAACACATTCATCTGTATGGCTTCTTGACGCCCAGATTTTGCGTGTTTTATACATTCGCTAAAGTGATCGAGCATTTGCAAACGATGTTTGTTCGCCACTCTAGGAAATATCTGCCCAAAAAGCGAGACTGAGAGGTCGATAACAGCAACTCCGAGCGGTAGAGGTCCCGGAATGATTTCATTCTGAGAAAAAATGAAATTATTGAAAAAAAGGTCGAGTCGAAATTTTTGCACAACATTTTATCATGTATCGTATTTTCCTTATGGGTAAACCAAGGGAATGGTGCACCATAAAAAGTTATCATCGCCCACGAAGAACAATTTATACTGAAGAGAAGAATCCACTCCATTTCAACTCCGTTGTCGGATTTACGTTCGAAAAACAGATTGCATGTCAAGAATTGAAAAGGAAAACTTACAGGCGGCACCGGTCTGTACAAGCAGCATGAATTATGCTCCAAAGCCCCTGAACCTGCGGCGCTGTTTGGCTGCAACTAAAAGATACGAAAAAATAGATTAGTGTATACGTAACACGTCGCAAAATAGCAACGTCGATACAACTACGAATGACTGGCATGAAAAGAAGCTAAACTCCTGTATAAACATCTCCAATCAAAGATAAAAATCTTTCTTGAAGAATACGTTGGTCACTGCGTTGTGAATAATGGTGAAAAAAATAGTAAAAATAAAACGAAACGATTGTTTTTTTTTCTACAGATTCTCTACTCCTAAAACGCAGTACTCACGTGTTCCACATCGGCTCGTCGATTGGGTTCCATCTGTTCAGGAACGTGAGCAAGAATCAATGAAGACAATTTTTTTTACATTCAATTCCCGATATTCAAAGGCGTTTTTAGACAAGGAAGTATCCAAATTGCGAATATGTAAATGGAAATATGAAAACGAAAAATATTATGGTAAAAGATTTTTGATTTTTTTTTTTTCAATTTGGACAAATGTGAATGAAACACATTTATAAAAATGACTTCATGCTAAATAACTCGTTTTTTTTTTGCAGGCAGACTGGCATGATATATTTTCGTTACTTTTTCCCTATCGAGATCACGTTCGACGAAAAAACGTTTTTGATCCACGTCAAAAATATTCACATCGTTCGTCCACTGACAAAAAATGATCCGTGTGAAAAATTTTATACAACGAGCAAGATAAAAAAATACAAACCTGGTCCTCTATGGTTCGATGATCGGTTTCCTGAAGCCACGTACCGAGAATAACGGAGTCGTTCGCGTTGCAAACAACTCGAAGAAGCGAAGTCGTAGTATTACCCGGATTTTCCGTCAAAGTGAATTCCGAAACGAGCATTCGGAGTAAATGGGTGTACGATCCTTCGAAAGTTTGAGGTGGCAACAGGAGGAGAGTCTCGTATAAACGTAGACGAACCATTGCTGCTGGAGCCTTCAACTGTTGTCCATAATTTTTCAAAACGGGAGACAAACTAAAGCAGACAAATCGATCGGTTCGTTTGAAGGATTTTCTCATTTTTACAGACATGAAGAAACTGCCCAGCACAATTTCCAAACAGACATTTTAAAAATTGGGGGAATTTTAATTCCATGAAAATTACGTTAAAAAAACTTCAACTCTTGTCGTCGAAGTAAGAATTGGACTAAAAGTATCAGAACTTCGGCAGTTTTTAATTCATTCGCAAATTTGTAAATTAATCCTGAAAGTTCTATCGTAGAAAATGCTCTCGGCCGAAAAAAATTCGACCCTGACGAATTTGATAAGTTATAAATAAATTTGTGTCTATTCTCAATAGCAGAATCGTTAATTTTCAGGAAAAGGTCTCGACGGTTGTTGAAAATATTTCTGAGCGTCGGAGAAATAACCCCGAAAAATGAATCTGGGGTCGTTTTACCCAGTGGGTTAAAAAAAGGTTTGTACGATAATCAACTCAATCGAAGATGGAGTCGACCACGACCATGTTTTTTTTTTTTTTTCAGCACCGTCGTGTGAATGTGGCAGGAGATTTTCGATGGCGAAAAAAATATTTTTATTGAGATATTCTCTTTCTATTCTTTCTTTCTATTGAGATATTCTCGTAATTTGGAATGCCACGCGATGAAGAATCGTCGCGATGCATCATTCAGAAAAGTTTAATTTTCTGACATTCGTTTTGGGTTAGATGGGAAGGAAGTAAAGAAAGTTGGAAGTAAAGAAAATCTGTAATTACTTGGTCAGCATGGCAAGAGCTGATTCGATCGGTGTGAGAAGTCGTCTGGTGATGTCTTCGTTCAACAATTCAGGGCAATGGAGTAGGAAGCTGTGCATAGCTGACAAAGCTCCAGCGCGGCCTTCGAGCGTTACTTGCCAGGTGAAAGCATCGCCACGTGCTTTTTCACTCTCGAGTTCTTTGGTAGAGCGTGGGAAGGAATTCCTCCAGAGCAAAAGCATTCGTGGCAAAAGCCCTTTGACGACAGCGGTGCCGAGGGTCATTATTGCTCCTATCAGGAGCCAACCGGCGTGCGTCCGGTTCAAAGACAATCGACTATTTTGACTGGCGCTTCGTAGTAATTCTTCGGCGGTGTTGAATATTATTTTGCCCTTGGTGTGAGGCACCCCGAGCGGCGACAAACGAACACTACCGAGAACTGCGGCAAGAGCGCTGCTGTATCCAGCGATCGCTTCTGGCGAACTTCTCATGTTCTCGATACCCTCGACGCAACGATCTATCAACGGTGTTATTTGGCTTGGCACAGCCACGCATATGCAACGGAGACACCAGGCTGCTGCGAGCCTCGCTGCCTGACAGGGATGCACCAAAACAGTCATTGTCGTATCAATCAAACCTGGAAAAAAATACAAGTTTAAATAACTCTTAGCAAAAAATTAAATACTAGAAATGCCAAACCACGTAAAACATGCATTTTAAACCAAATCGATAGATTATTTGCCGGGCTGTGAAACGGATTCTGGTATTTATTACCAAATTAAAGCTTCTCTTTTATCCTTTTTTTGTTGTTTTCGATCAGTTCTTATTTTTCTTCCATCCACTGATGGAGAATTTGGCTTTTTTCCAAGTTTTACACGAGAAACAAATATATTGTTGAACCTACAGCGATGGGTGGTCGTTCAGTAGTGACCATCAATGTTGACCGGTAGCCACCACATAGGTGCAAATTTGCACCCACGAAAACTTCAAGCAGCGAGTTTTTCAAAATTTCTTTTGTTAATTTGACCATTTTTTTGTAAAATAACTTCAGTTTTTCGATTTTCTAATCGTTGTAATCCATAGCCCAGGATTCGCTACCCCTAAAAAGTACCCGACGAGTTTTCAATCCGTACAAATGCCGATGAGACAGTTTTTAAAACGCAAACTGCAAATTTGCACCCATGTGGTGAGTACGTCAGCCCAGAGGTAATGTGGTGTACACGGTGAGGGATCAGTCGCTATCTCGCCAGTGTGAGTGCGAGAGCGATTGCTGCAATTTTTGAAATTGAATATTTCCGACACGGTTTCACCAAAATTCAAAAAAGTCCCTCTCAGCGGATTTTTGCCATAGTCCCGTGTCCGCTAACTGAGCATTTTCGTGATTAATCAACAAACGAGATGGAAACATTTTAATTTTGAAAATTTGAGGTCAGGTTCAGTAACTGATCCATCACCTTGAGAAGCTTCGGGAGAGGTCAATAGTTAATGGGGTGACTGCTTAGCCACGCACCCCCTCGCGCAGCGATCGCTGCGATCGATTCCAAGAGAATAAGGAATAAAAACAAAAGAATGAAAAATAAAAATTGTTTTTTTTTTTGGATATTAATTACTCACTGAGCGATTGATCAGAAAGAAGATTCGTCGCTGTTGTGCCCAGACCCAGTATTAAATTTCCCATTTCTTGGAGAGCACATACCAACAAATGTTGACTGAACAACGTTTCTTGATTCGAGTCCTTAGCGTTTTCAGGACTGAAATCTGCAAATACGTATTTTTTTAACGTACTAAGTGCGTCTAAACAGGAAAATTTGGAATTAAATAAATTCGTTGGATTGTAAGGAGTAAATTAATGTCATTATTTACCTATCGAGTTCATTTGTTTCAGGATGACATGAGCAATTTCTTTGCATGCTGCAGCCTGAGCACCTTCCCCGAGAAGCTTTCCGATTGTACCCCGAAGAATGAAGTTTATACACTTTCTCGAATACACCGCGTCCACGTGAGAACTTGCAGCTTTTGGGTTTGCTACGAGATCGAGGACGTGTGCGACCAGTGTTCCGATGTTACGTTCCAGCCAAGTCCCTCCGAGCATTTGAACGAACACCACGTAAGCCTGTTTGTAAATTAACTCGAGCTTCACAACGTATTTCTGTTCCAATATTTTCTGAGCTTCTCGTCGCTCTTTCAAAAACTTCTAAATGTGCAGAAACTCAACGTTTTAGATACGAAAGTTGCACGAGAAATTGAAATTTTTAAAATCCACTTTCCCCTGCTTTCAGTAGAAAATTTTTTGTAAAATTATCGTGTCAGATGTTTGAAGAGTAAATGGATTTATTGATATTAATGGATGAAAAACACTGTCAATTATTTTGGGTGTTCTGAAAAATCCAACTTGAAAAAATCGAAAAAATACGGGAATCGAAAAAAATGGGCAGTAGGAAAAATTGTGTAATTCAATAAATTGAAAAAAAGCTGAAAATTCGAATTCGAGCAAATGAGAAAAACGAAGTTCTTGCGAAAATTCGATTTTACAAATTTAGGCTTGAATCAAATAATTTTGAAGATATTTTTTATTCACTGTATAATTCGCCGAAAATGAGACGTCAGGGAAACAAGCAAGATTCCATCGATCGTTTCGTATACTCACGTGTGTAACCCCAACACGAACTTCTCTGTTGACACCCGAGCTCCCCTTGATTATTTCTCCGGTGCCTTTGAGGAACCCGACACCACCACGCAGAAATCCTGACATGAGGATATTCAATACTTCCTCGAGGGAAATTGGTTTCATCGTCTTACTTTGGCTCGCTGGAAATTATAATAAGTCAGAAAATAGGAATGATTCATAGTTGTCGTTGGAAGGGGCGAAATTTTGCTTTAAAACAGCCACCAAGATTCACCCTAGTGTAACAAAATATCGGGAGCCCTGCGGCAATCTTTTTTCTAAATCGTTTTCCCGAAGAAACGAGTTGAATAAAAATCTCGAATTAAATCACAATTTTCAACGATTTTGTATCTTTCGATAAATCCTCGATTGAAAAAAGTCCGTCCACCCAATCCCAAAAAATGTAATATTTGAGGATTAAGATCCGCTGGTCTGAAAACTTTTTCTTATCGCAGGGAGTAGGGTTTCCCTTAGACAAAGAAATGTACCTGTAGGATTTTTGCCCTTTGGTGCCGGTAGCTGAGTCATCGCGACCAATGTGCCCAAAAGTTTGGCAACTGAGCATCGCACTTCGTAATTCGAGCCTTCGAAAGCACGGAAGCACAATGTTGCGACGCTCTCAATTTCCGTCGTGTAGAGAAAAGGAGCATGATTCAACATTTCCAGGAGACACTGTGACAACAGAATGGAAGATCAAGAAAACGTTGACCTATTTGTTCTTCAAAAAATTCGAAATAAAATTCAAAAGGAAATTTCGCAGATTCGGCACAAGAAAAAATAAAATGCAAATATTCTGTTGGAATCAGAATTCCATTGAATAAATCGTCATTACATGACTCAATGTAAGTTCGTACGACTTTAAAACTTATCCTGAAAATGATGGTTATTTTTGCACGAGAAAAATAATTTATTAGAAAAAATCGTGCAATTTTTCAACTCGGTCCCGAATTTTATTTTTAAAAGCGTCGATTTCAACTTTAAAAAAAAAACGTTCAGAAGAATCTTTCGGTACCTTCGCTGCAGCACATCGAACTGCCATCACTCTGTCGGTCAGGCAATGTCGACATACTTTGTAAATTTCTTTGTGTACGTTTGTCACGGCTGATCCCATGCCAGCGCATACCTTGAAAAAAAAAAAGTAAATTAATTTCTTGGACAGTGTATTTGGACACGTTCCGGAGAGCGAAATTTATTGTGTGCGATATCAAGAAATTTTCATTGCTGCACTTCAAAATCATGTTTACTCGAACGAGTTTCAAAAAATTGAGGAATTTCTCAAAAATATGTATATATATTTTTTTTTTAATGTTTAAAAGATACGTTTAGAGGTTTTATTTTGATAAATGCTCCAAAACCAATTCTGATTCACCTTCTCCAGCGTATGCATAATCTCTATTCGAGTTTGCGATTCTGCAGATCGCAGAGACTTGATCAGTATTTGTACTGTTTCCTCGTACGATCTTCCCATCATTCTTCCCAGTTTTTCGTACATACAACCGACACAGCATATTGCAGCTCTGAAAATTCATGAAACAATAGTGATCCGGAAATTTTACTTCTTTAAATAAATATTCGATAAATTCTTAATGCTTGTCACTTCCGAATGTAAATTACGTGGATTTAGGATTTCCAAAAGTTACAATTCATTCGCAATTTTTCAAGTTGTTTAGAAAGTACCAGAAGGCAGAATATTAAATGGTGGTCGAGTTCGCATCGTTGGGGTCCAACGAAAAATACGTTTTCTTATTAATTGTTTGTTCGGTTTGCAAAATCATGACAATTTTTGTACCGATTTTGTGTTTTATCGTCCTGACGAAATATTGGACAAAAACTTTGAGCTCTGCTCAAGAAAAATCAGAATTTCGTTGCATTCCAACGATACAAACTTGAACATCGTGAATTTTAAATGAACTGGAGTTTTGAGGAAAATGCACTCACAGTTTTGTAGGAAGAAAACTTGGGGAATCATCCTTGTTCTTTAAAATGTCGTTGCATTCGTTGACCGTATCAAAAAGGAGGAATGTGTCACCAACACTGAACAAGGTTGCCAAGCACCGAGCGATGAGTCTTCTGGTTGGAGGCCCCGGTGCGCCTTGCATGTGTCGGGTCAGCTGTTCGACCAATTTTTGCTGGCAGCCTTTGATGTCGCTCTATAAATGATAGATTCTTAATAACTGCTGAAAACTCTTCAGTTTATTTTCATTTCCAAGAAAGTTTTTTTTTTTTTACTTTTTGTGCTGCGACTAGAACTTTCTCCAGAAAGCGCAGCCATTCGAAAACAAAAACGGGTCTTTTTGCTTCAGGTATCTGATTGAGGGCATCCTCGTTGAGGGTCAAGCTGTGACTGAGCTCCATCATTGTCGCTGCTTATTTTATTCGCCGCAGTACAAGGAGAATTTTCTTCCCCTGATCTAAGAAAAATGGAAAACAGGCAATTCTGTCAATATAAACTCTGAAAAGCTTCGGGCGGTTTTTTGTCCAAATGACCATAAGTCTTATGATAGCCGCGGCGAAAGCAGAAAAGAAGATTAAACAAGAAGAAGCAATCGCATGGCAACACACGATTTGTCAAAAGAACTCTTGTGCTATTTTTGACGATTTTTTTGCTCATGTAATTTGTATCCAACACCAAGACCATTGCTTTTTTGGTTTTCTCTGGGTCACAGGAAATAATCATAAACAAAAAGCGACGTAGAATTTTTACTGAACATTGAAGAGTTTTTTTTTAAATATTCAAAACAAGCGCCGTTCTTAGTTTTTTACAAGGGAATGAAACCAGGAAACAACAACTGCGAACTAGAAGGTCAAGTTGCAACGGATTTGTATCTAAAGAGTAAAAATTGATTCGAGACGCCAGAGTCATGACTGCTGTTTAAAGATTACAAACAACAGACGAAGTTAGAATTGGAGATTTTAAAACATCGAAATTGTGAGGTTATGTTGTGACAGATTCCGTATTGTTTATTATTATTCTTGTGTTCCAAATGATGTAAAGTTTCTATCTAAATGTTGATACAAAAAAAATGGAATTTCACCAATTTGATTGAAGGTGATTGCGGTTTCTAGCTGATATAAAATAGGCCGATTACGGGGTTCTAAGATCGAACCAAGGGCGATGGAGGTCATCGAATGCTCATTGGATGCGCGAAAAATCATCTATGCGTAATAATTAGGTCAGGGACGTCTTATCCATAACAATAGAACGATGTCCTTGAGCTATTTTGTTTCGAGGCAATAATTTATAATTAAAGATCGAGGTTTATTTGAGTGACCCTTATTTCCCCGGGTTTGCAACGAGGGTATTTAGTAAGGCTGTAAAGAATACTGTGATGACTCGGGACTAACCATGGCGTTCAAAGCAACGCAAAAGTGACATAAATTTAAAGTCGAGCGACGCGTGTATCGAATTCCGTGATTCACCCACCTGATTATTCTGTCCTGCTGTTCAATTTTTTCCTCGAAATTTCACAGATTTTCAGTTGCGTGCGTCATTCTCGTCTTTATTTTTCTCAAATTGTTAATATCTCGACACGCACTGCTACACTATAACGGCGTAAACATTGCGCGCACCAAAGATACAAATGGCATTCTATTTGGGGGGAAAAAAAAAGTGTCCGTATAAGGGAGTCTCAGGATTCTTTCGCTAAAGTTGACTCTCGCGACTAATAAATTACTGAATCACCGTAATAACGCATATGTTCAACGAAATTTTTTCTTCACTCGCGAAAGCACGTTCCGACAGCAACGTTATAAATAAAGAACATATATATCTATAGAAACTTCACACGGAACAAGTCCGGGAATGATCAATCCGTAGTAGCTTTAGAAGATTAGGTTATGGAGCTACTCCAGCTGCGATTCGCTGGAGACTGCGCGGGGTGGCGCGGAGAGATGTGACATTTTACCACCCACGCAAACGCACTGTTGACGACACATCGAGTACAGCGCCAAGCTGCAGTTTTGCGGTGAAATTTTACACTAGAATTCATTGAAGCGGGAACATTCGGATATCGGAATTGACAGTCTTGCGATATGGCCGATGCCCTTGTCATTATTTTTATTCAATCGCGACGAATGCGTTAAAAAGTCAGAATATTTCATATTAATCTCGCACAAATGATTCCGTAGAGGTCCGAAAGCGAATTTATTACTAATATCGCATTCGCATAAAAAAAATATTTCTTCCTGAAACAGAAATTTTTCCTGATAGAAAATAGACTCTTGGCTAGCACGAAGTATTATTGATTTTGCATTCGTAACGATAATATGTTTTTTATATAATTGAGCAAATAATAATAACAACATGCTCGACAATCGACAATGTTTCCTTGCTCGTTGTTGACGGATTGGCGTCTCGGGCCGACTCGCTCATCATTCTTTTCGTTCTATTTCCTTCACAAGGTTGCTCCGAGATTTTTTGTTTTTCTGAATCACCTGACTGAAGTGACAATCCGGAATATTCTATGAGTGCTGGAAGATTTCTTATTACGTTGTTATTTTTTTCCTTCGACTTAATCTTCGAACTGAGAAGAAAAATTTCGCTAAAATCCCGAAAAAACGAGAGCTCGTTCTAACCGATCGGTTCTGCATAAAAATATATGTTGCCAATTTTTGTCAACACGTTTTTCTGACTTCAACGCGTATAGAGTCGTTTAAAAATAGTTCGTAGAAACGAGAGAGTTTAAGTGTTTTTTTTTTTTTTTAATTTTACCCATAATTATCGAACAGCTGCAAAGTTTGAAATAATCTTTTGTAATCCTTGAATATAATACTGAGAAAAGATTCCTTGAATGCAATTTGATTCGTAAACATTTTTATGACTTTTCAGGCCATTTATTGCTCGTGTCACGGTCATTTTTTATGAGCATACTTTTAAGGGTGTAATACATGTGCGCAAAAAAAGAATCCTTGTGATCGTTCGAGTGAAAATGGAGGATGACAGAATTCACCCATTTCACTCATCGCTGCATTATTTTTCTCTTGCGATCTTTCTTGATCCTGAATCTGATGCCTGAATTATTCCGGAATAAATAATAGGAACAATAAAAATAACAGATAACGGCGAATTTCCCCAGAATGCTCAGTTGACTCAGGAACAATGTTAATTTCGGATTAATTAACGATATTGGGTACCTAATGAAACTTGCTGATGTTAATTGTTCAATAAATGGCTTCTTGATCGTCGGAAAATTTGTACACGACCTCCTGAATACTTAATGTAAAATCATACCAAATTTGAACAACTCTATCATCATAACTTTAACCACCTTAAGGGTTGAAATAAAAAATGATAAGAAAATGCTGAAAATTTAGTACGTCTTTGTATGAAGTATTTAAGCGGTGGTGTCAAAATTTCAAGAAGATTATGAAGCTCGTTATTAAAAAATTAACATTTTGATGAGAACAATTTTTGAAACATATACAAAAAATATTTATCAATAAACTTCGTTTTCTTTCCGTTGCTTTCAGTATCTTGTGGATATTAAAAAATTGAGAGCCCAAAAAAACAAATCGCAAAGTTAAACCAGTTTCCACGAGACTACATTTAATTTATTTTCACTATATTTAATTTATCAATGTTAATTTTTCAATAATGAGCTTCCGAATGGTCGTCAAGTTTTTACACGATCGCTTAAATACTTCATACAAAAACATATCAAATTTTCAGAATTTCCTTATCATTTGCGATTTTGGACTCAACACATCGTTAAAAGTGTTAAAAGTAATTAGGAAAAAATTAAATTGCTGCGGCAGGAATGCACTTTGAAAAAATTTGCGAGATATTTAATAATCGACATAAACTTTTCTTCCTCTTGGCCCATGCCATATAAGCAATTATCAGTTTTTACAACTTCGAAGAACCGAACGAGAAGTGCGAAATACTAAGAAGAGGGAGAGAGCGATGAAAAAAAAAATGAAGAGATTTACAAACGTATAGTGAAAAGTTTTTAAGTTTTGTGCAGCATTGATAATCGAGGTCAAATAACATGCACACACGCCACACGCGAAGTGGTGTTGTATGTTTGCCTGGTAATAGTGTTTTTTTTTTTTTTTTTTTTTTTACCGGAAAATGACGTACCCGCACAGGCTGTCGTCGTCACAATCCTTGAAAATCTCTGAAAGAGTTTCTTATACGCATGCAAAAGAGTCTCGGAAGAACCGCCCAGTGATCTGCGCTCGTCAATATATGCGGATGAGAAAAACTGTTATTCCGCATATAGTGAATACACGGTACAACCTTCTGAACCCTCGACGGAACATGTATTAATATTCAGACGCAATTGGGTGTGCGTCAATTCCTTTACCTTAATTATACATCCGAAAAAACGTCTGTCATCTTTTACCATCTCGTTATTCATTTCCATCATTCTTCATTTTCGTCAATTAATTATCGTCCATCTATCAATCAATGATCCCCAACAATTAATTTACAATGAAATACTGCAATTATCAATTGCTACTCATTTTTTTTGTTTTCAACTTTTATTATCGGTTGATTATTTCATCTTCGCCGAGTGCATCACTTCGTTTTTTGTTGATTTCGTCTGGGAAAACTGTGTCGTGGGATCGTTTGAAATTATTAAACGATAAAGAAAATTCATGGAATATTCAAATTGCAGCAGCACGATTGCATATCGATTAATGTATCGAAAGCCCAAGCTGCCTCATAAATTCCTCCATGGCTCGAAGAGCCACATATACGAGTTTGGAATTTGAAGTTTGTTGGATTTTAGTTCAACTTCATTTCTATCTTTTCTCATGAGACTCTCTTGGTTATAAACATACTAGCCGTGCCTGCGGGCTTCGCCCCGCAGCGCACCTAGTTTTGGCGCTAAAGAGTACAGCTAGCTTAAAGTCGTTCTATGGCGACGGTCAAATCTAAACTTTTTTTCAGGTTTTCTGACATACTAAATGGTTTGCGAACCTAAGTTCATTGAAAAAAGTTGTTACAAATTGGCTAAAGAACACCATACTCTAAATTCAAGATTTTCCGAGGTAATCTGTATTTTTTATATAATAAACTAAATTTCGAAAAGTGTTGCGACCGATTTTTTTGAAAAACTAAATAAAGCTTCTTCGATGTCACATAAAAGTGTATGCAAAGTTTTAAGAGGCTTCACCATTTAGAAATCTTTTTATTTAATGTTGAAAATTGGAACTATAAACACACGCTCTTATGAAAAACTACTGAAAATTGTGATTTTTATAAATAAATATCTCGACTTCTACATAGCGAAACCTCTTAAAATTGCGTGAGCTATTGCATATCACTGTTCTCTTTGTGTGGTGCAAATTTAAAGGAATTCTATCGACAGAAAATATTGCATACAACGTTCTTAATATGAGAAGTTAAACTTTTTTTTTGCAAAATCTTTAAACTTTGATTTTACGAAAATCGCTATAACTTTTTTTTTTACAAACTGCCATTCCAGCTACCGTTCATTATCTTCGTTTTCGAATTATCTTTGAATTGATAATTAGCGATTTTTGATTTATTATCATTTTTTAATTGCTTGTGAACTTTGAAAGTGGAAAATATGACGAAAAATGTGATTTTTTGGTTTGAGTTCCCAAAAAAAAAATTATCGGAATGCAATACAGCCTAAAATCTATTCTCATTCATGAGCTTTATTCCTGTGAAAGATTCATCAAAATTGGTTCAGTGGTTTTTGCGTGAAAAGGCCACAAACACGATTTTGTAGTAGAGTTTTATTTATATGTAGAGATTTGAAATTGTGTGATTTATGGATGTCATTGTATGGTGTGTTTACACAAATTCGTGGAGTAAACTTTAGTCGAAGTCTTTTGAACAGGTGATTTTATTTAGACCGCGAATTTTGGTGTTCTAAAGAATCAAAGTGTTGAATAGATGTCAACATAAACAGGTGACGAATTTAACAAACCATGTAGTTTTTTTTTTTTCAAATTTCTTCTCAATGTCGTCGTGGAAAGGTTTCTCTACCAAACACTATTTGTGCTTACATCGTATGTGGCTGCTAGTAGAAACGTTCCAGGGTGGTCAGACAAAAAATTGCACAATTTTTTGCCAGCTAACAAAACAAATATTCCACGTTTCGTTGGCCACTCTCAGCAATAAAAACCTTTTTTTTTTGTCTGTGATAATATAAGCTAATTCAAACTTGCAACAAAATGATTTGGATCTCCAGTTCAGCGTGACAGAGATGACGGAGATCCGGAAACCTTGAACATTCCTGACGAAATCGGGGTCATCGTCGAAAATGATGAAAATACGATCGTGGGCTGTGAGAACAAGTTACGAGTACGGTGTCAACGGGAAAAAGGAGGTGAAGTTAATTCCTTAAACGATTTATTACGAAACGTATGATTAATCGTCGGGATTAGGCAAAGTTTCGTTGTCGAACGAACCTTTTCTCATCCTTGAAGAAAAAAATAAATGACCGTCTGACCTTGGTAACCGCGATTTCGGAAAGTTTAGTTACTTGATCGAGTAATCGTCAAAAAGTATTTGATCAGCAAAGTGTATAAGCTGCATGGGAAAAATCTTCCTCGAACGTGATGGAAGAATCTACTGTTTCTTCCTCGAGGATAACCCGGTGTTTCTCGAGTTTCGACAATGTCAAATTTCCAGGAAGACAGGAGAGAAATATTTCGTTCATCGCATCAGTCAATATTCGCGAATGGATTGATTTGAATTACCAAAAACTAGGATCATAAATATTCATCGAGCACATACGACCATACGTGAGGCTTATTAATAGAAACAAATCTATGAATATTGTTCAGGGTCTCTCGGACCGTCTGAAGATGAAGTACCTTTTTTCATTTGCTTTTTCTTCAGATTCTCCAACTAAAAAGCATAGATTATGCGAAAGATTTCAGACTGCGACCGTCAAATTTGATTGAGCAAAAAAAAAACTCTTCCACGAGTATTTCTTTCAGTGTCAATACTTTTTTTAATTTTTCTACTAAATCGCGCAGATCCAGAGTTTTCAAAAACGTGAACTTTGTATTGCACTTCAAATCTGTACTCCAATGCATAGAAAAATAAAACACTCTCCACAATTCCCTAGAGTACATCGCTTGCATTTAATTCTTTGCTAATTGTGGCATTTGATAATTAATCCTAGAACGGTAACCTTATTTTTTTGACCTATTCCGGTAACCTGGGGTCATAAATGACCCCAATTTTCAAAAATTTATATCTCCGGTAAAATGTAACGAAAAGGATTCAACTTGGGCTTATTCTTTTCGTTTTTTAATGCAGGATCATGGGAGCCTGGGGTAATTTTGCTTGAAGTCGAAAAATTGGTCAAAAATGCGGTAAAACGATCAAAAACGGGAGAACGAGGGGAGACCGAGCGCGGGATTTAAAGTCGCCTGGGGTCGTTTTGACCCCAGGTTACCGTTCTAGGGTCGTACGCTCAGTCGTTATCAATATTGTTACTGGTTGGCTCACAGGCCAAGGAAAATTGAAACTCAATAAATTCGATAAATTAACATTCAATGTGGTTTGTAGAAAAAAAGTCAAGAAGATTTCTGGAATTATCGCGGAATGGAAAGATGTCGAAAATGTCGAAAATCGTTAATTATAATGGACAGATTATCGATTGGTAAACTGAACACATTTTCACACGTTCGTAACTTTTCTTGGTGTGCCAGAGAACTCACAACTTTATAATATTGAAGCAAATAACGAGCGATTCGGCGTCAAGGGAGTGCAATAACTTTTGACTTTAAGTAATGACTTTGATGTCTCGTGTTACCGAGTCAAGAAATTATTAATATGGTGTAACGGAAGAAATATATCTCCGGATACAAAATTAGCCGCAGGCGCTTCGTAGCTGTCGGAATTGATGACTCGCAAAAATGAGAAATACGTAGAACCGTCTCTGTGTTCAATGTCATCTTTACAAGGTCCCGATAATGAAGAGGAGCAGCAAATGAAGGAATCGCTGATTTGTTTAATTCTTTTTTTTCAACGATGATAAATAGGTACACGAAAATTATAATAACGTTTATTGACCCTGTCGACGTTTATCTCGAATACATCACATTCGAAATGGAGTGCATAAAATATTGTCAAAAAACGAAAACTGTTTTTTGGATTCGTCTTTGAATATCTATGTTTTCTTTTCGAGGGATAAAAATATTTTTGGGGCCTGAACAAAAGTGAAAAACTTTTTGCGATAATTTGGACAATTTTTCCATAAAAATTTACGGTTTTGATAAAGCTGTATATAAAACATTTTTTGATTTTTGTAAACAAAATTCTTTTTTGTATATAATACATTCAAATGTATAAAAAACTTTACGATTTTATGGCAGTTTCAACTTTATATGAATATGCAAACGTACTGCTTACATGCTTGGTTGCACATACATTTTTTCTCATATGAAAGCATAATTCTGTCAAACTTAAACAAAAATAACAAGAAGCTAAAAAAAAGTGGTAAAAATGGATAAAACAGAATTGTCGAAGGACACTTTGCGATCACTATGTGTTCGTATTTGGAGACAGTGATTTTTACGCTTGTCTAGACGACCCGATATCCAATTAAATACTCTGCTGTTTGATATTTTTCATTAATATTCATAAACGATTTTGTGCAATTGGAATCAACGCTTATCACAGTAATTCATTTATTCAATTTATGCACAAAATATCGAGCATTCTATTCCGTGACTCCTGTGACCGAGGATTCAAAAAGTTGTTTTATTTTTAATTGCGCCATCGTGTGAATGGTGAAAACGACTGACGTTTGATCAGATAATTAGTGATAATTGGTTCGAATCAGTGATTCGTGTGCAAAGTATTCAAAGCCATTAAGGAATTTGTTTCGACCAGAGATCAGAAGAATGAGATGATGAATAGCGATTGAATGATTTCTTTGATTGCCCATTTTTGAAAGAATGAAAATCTCTGCAGAAAAATTCACCGGAACTTTTACATTTTTTTATTCGTTTCGTCTCTCATTTGTCTCGTGTTTTTTTTCTAAATCCTGATCTCTCACCTTGCTTAAAAATCTCTTTCTTTCTCGAACGAAAACTCGAGATCAATGAATGCAAAAGGATTTCAGAATTTTTGTACATGAATGTAAAAAACTCTGCTGCGAAATTGTGTTTGTGCTCTTTTCACGCAAAAACCACTGAACGGATTGCGATCAATTTTCCACAGAGAGAAATCACATTTTTTGTCATTTTTTCCACTTTCAAAGTTCACAAGCAACTAAAAGATGACAATGAATCAAAAATCGCCAATTACCAATGCAAAGATAATTTGAAAACGAAGAGTGCCAGTTTGTAAAAAAAAAGAAAAATTATAGCAATTTTCGGAAAAATTAAAGTTTGAAGAGTTTGAAAAAAAATTTTTAACTTTTCATATTAAGCTAGCTGTACCCTTTAGCGCCAACCGGGTGTGCTACGGGGTGAAGCCCGCAGGCACGGCTAGTATTTGAATAAATAAACCAAAGCATGTAGAGCTGAAGTCAGTTGCCAGAAAAGAGCTTATGTATTCGAAAAAGGAAAAAACGTGTAAATAATAAAAAAATTAAAGTAATTAGAAATGCTTGCACAAGTTAAATAGACACGCGGAATTATTCGCCAAGGTCCCCTTTCACGTTTCATAAAAACGTAATGAATATCGGAAAATTATGTCGCGACAGACGCGCGAATAATCAATTTGAAGCTTAGCTACAAAGAATGTAGCAGTTGATGAAAATAAAAATAACACACACACACACGCGCAGTTAAAACTTAAAGAAGTTTTCCATGCAGACGACTGGTGATAAAAACGGATGGCCTGATCGGAATGGAAGAAAAAAAAATGGGTATTTATTGAAAAATGTTGTCAGTAAACAAAATAACAAGCACGTGTATTTATTTGAAGAGATTTTTCATGGAACGAATCGACACGAATCTAAAGTTTTTCAAAAACAAGGCCCAGTCGCGACCAGGAATTTTCTTTCGACAAACCCAAACTTCTCACCGCTCTCTCTCTCTAAAAGTAACAATTTTTGTTAACCATTTTTCGAAAGATCCTATGTTTTGCAATTGAAAAGCTTAAAAATGCTGATGAGTGTGTGAAAAATTGGAAGTATTAGCCCAGCGACTATGTAATGGCAATAAAAACCACGTATGGAAAGACGTTCGGTAATTAAACTCGTCTGCGTGTTTTTCATTACATCATAAACGAAAGTTTCGATCGTTTTACGGTTTCGGGACCATTGAGTGTACGTCGATACACAGTCCTGTATGAAATATTCCCTTTCTGATCTCCGATTTCCCAAGCTTTGGTTGAAAAGAGATGCGTTGATTCATTCATGGATACCGTATGAAAATGTATATATACATACAGTGATCTACGCAATGAATCGTGAGCTCCGGACATATCGAATGATTTCGTTAAACGAAAATATACAAAAATACATGCAACAAGTCTACACCTCGAAAATTTCGACTCTCAAAAGTTTATTTATCGCTGCTGATTTAATGAAAAGTCCACACACATTTCGAAGTATCATAAAAAATTACACAATGTTTATGCGTGAAATATTTACTGTTCACTTTCGACCAATTTTTATACGTAACGAAAAAAAAACTTCCAGTGCTCGATATTTTCTCGTGAAACGTGAGACCCAAAGGTTTTAGCGTATTTGTGGAATAAACATCTAATCGCGATTACTTCGATGACAATAAAGATCAGGATTCTTACAGAATATGCAAATTTTCAAGAATGGCAAACGCTTCTTCCAAAGTCTGCTACAGTGCACCTGAGAGAGAATTTTTCGTTCCATTTCGTGTAAATTGGTTAAAAATTGGAATCGTTACAACTTACGAACGACATACGGGAATTTGGTCTTGAATTTATGGATCAGCTTCGAGATGGATGCATGAAATATCTGTCAATTTGTATCAGCTTGCTGCGTCATTTTGCTTCCTTATGAAGGAAGCTATATGTGACGGTGAAAATTGTTTTTTCCCAGTTTTCAATGTCAATGTGCTTAAAATGTCCCAAAACATCGAAAAATCTCATCTAGAAAAAATGTCCGGATGTGTGTGTGCGTGTATATGTTCTGGCACTGTAAAATTCAAACGTTCGTCACTCGAGAACGGTTTGAGCTATAGGGCTCCAGTTTTGCACAGGATGTTAATCTATACAAGCTCTTGATTCTCTGAGAATTTAGTCGAAACTGCTAGAAAAATACGAATTCTGCGGCAATTTGAAATTTTCAAGAAAAGGGTGTCACCGTTCCATCTTCCACAAATTTGAAAATTTATTACTAATTTTTTTTTTTATAAATAGAGTATCATAATAGGAAGGTTGGTATTGGATTTGGGAAATATCGATCCAACGGTTTAAATTTTATCATTTTTCAAATTTTACGAAAATCTGAGTTTTTTGAAAAATCGTCCTACCGCTCTATTTTCTTCAAATTTTGTAAAATATTGTGTATAAGTCTGTACTTGTTCTTTACTTTCTAGAAAAGTTGACGAAATTATATAATTTAAATGCAAATACAAAAAACGCTGCAAATTTTTTTCTCAAGATGCTCAAGATGCACGATGCTCAAAGCTTCCTCTATGAGGAAGCCAAAATTAAAAATATAGCTTCCTCATAAAGGAAGGATTCAAAGCCAAAATTAAGAAGATCGAGCATCGTATTTCATAGACGTCTCGAGTCTTGTAAAATGTCCCAAAATCCATAATTTGTCGACGAACTTATAGAACAATTTAGAGAATTATTTTATTAACCATTATTAACCTCGATTTATTTTGATATTTTTTTTTTGGATGAATTTAAAAAACAGATAAAAAAAACACGAGGATCGCTTCGAACATGAATGTAAAATAAGGTAGACGAATTAATCAGTCTGACGCCCGTTCTTGGTGCATCGTTCCTTTTACTGCCAGTCCATAAGAAACAGAATTATGCAGATTCGTTTTTTTAAACTTGAAAAACTTTTTGATGTCTCCATTCGGGGTGCTATGTTATTCATAAAAAGGGTGAAAGCCAAAATTGGATAATCTATTTGAGCTCGCCAAGGACGAACTCATAAAAAACAAAGATAAACCTGTTGCTCAGAGGCGAGTGGTGAAAAATTGAAAAAATCTGCAATTTTTTGTTGTTTCGTTTTTCAAGCTATTCTATCATTTTTTTCTGCTCATTTGGGACCGCAAGAGACGAATTGAGGCTGCGAGATACTTCTTCCGAATCCATTATCTTTCGATCTTTCGATGTGAGCTATTGGGTATGAGTTCGCACGTGCGATCAGGTAGGCATCGTTTGTAGGAAATAAATCATGGCCAATGTCCTTCATCGATAAATTTCTACATCTTTTGGATGGGGTCAGTTGGTTTCTCTTGCACGCACAGTGAATTCAGGTATCAACGACACACGCGGTACGTCGCGAACCTTTACTTCCAACGTTTTATCCTCAATCATGACGCTCGAGAGTTTTAGGTTGATGAACTTTTAAGCCAATATTTAGTTGGGCGCTCTTCCCGGTATTCCCCACGAGGAATATCCTTCGACTTTGAACATCTTCATAGTGCTTGAAATATCTGGGCCTTTTCCTTATTACTGCTTACGTACACACATGCGAGGACATACAGTTGGTATCGACGATATTGAAGTTCGCATCGTTGTAGCCCAAAGAAAAATATTTAATCCACTCACAATTTTTAAGATTTTTGAAATCTCCTTAATTTTTTTATGACATTCAATTTTTCATTTGCTAATAATTGACATAAACGGACATTGCATGAGTATTTTTGGCTCTGCTTTCAAAAAATAGAATAAAATGAGGGATTCCGTTGCATTCGAACGATGCAAACTTCAACATTATAGGAATCGTCTGTTTTTTTTTTTTTTTTTTAATTATCTGACCAAAAATGATTGGTACACAAAATTTGCCACATTAATGATTTCTCTGGTCCGGATGTTATTTTCAAAAAGACATGTTTAATTCGTTACCAAATTGGATCGATGAAACTCTTTGAGATCGAAAAAATCAAAACAAACAAATTTTTTTGTGTTGCCTATTTCGCTTCTTAGGTCCATATTTTTTCCTCTATTCTCCGTCTTCCGTGATATTCAGAGTCACGAATTTAAAAAAAAATGAAATGACGCCATTGTAACGATCAATTTTTCATTTTTTCGTTCTTTATAAGTTGAGCCTTGATGCCAAGAACTATATTCAAGTTTTTCAAGGCTCTTCTCGTTCAAGATTATTTGTTCTTTAGGATGGGAAGTGTCTACGACATCCTAAGGCCATCCTCGGATTATGAATGCCATTAGATGTATCAGCACGAGAGCCTGAACGAAAAAAAAACATATAAACTAGAGAAGACTCGTAGGAAGTAAAAAAAAATCGTTTCCCTTGATATTTGATGAAAAATTGTTCTACGATAAAAATCGATTTATAATAAGAATTTAAGAGTAAATTAATTCCGATCAGAAGCCAGAGAAATGAAAGTTTTTCGGGATATACCCTACTCGATGGAAGTAAATTTGATGATATTTTTCATTCCGACCTCAATCTCAACTAGGTCAGAGGACAGATAACCGAGAGACACAGAGCTACTTCTCTCGCGATCTTGAATTCTTTATTCTCTCGTTAACGACAGGATCGAATATTTCAACTGGCTGATTTTTTATGTATTTCGCAAATTATTCTTGCCGGGAAAACCCTCAATCGAGAGAAAAAAAAACGTGTCTCGATCTTGGAACGGTTACTTTCATCTGAGCAAACAATTCGAATTTTCAAGGCCTCTCGACTTGCACCTTATTTGCCTTATTTGCACCTTAAGAGAGTAAAGGTTGCATATGCACTTTCACTGCATTATTCATTATTCCTTTCTTAAGCAAGCAAAGATCTACAGTCTCTGAATTAGATTGTCACATGCAAAACCAAAAATTACGAAATCCACGACGAGACCCTCAATGAAATCATTAAAACCAGTTTTTTTTCTCTTCGCTTTTTATTCTTCCAAGTCTGACCACGATAATTGTTTTTTTTTTTTAACTCAATTTCATTCTGTTCTATGGCAATTTTTCGTCCTCGAGCTGTGCAGACGATTCGAACGAATTTGAAGAAAATAAAATTGGCATTGTCGTTAATTGCAACGAAAATAACAAAATGTTCGTATGGACACGTGTGCATCTACATATATCGAGATTTTATCGAAGCACCTTCGTGTTTCGACCTCCAACTCGGCCATCAGCCGTCATACTGTCGTCGCGGTCGCGAAAGGACAAAACCGTGACGAAGTTAAGTTCTTCCAGTTGAAGCGAGAACAGTAACCTCCACCACCATCGCCCCGAACAAGTTCCCCTTCGCGAACATGTATTGACATACAGTCCATTGACGTTCTGGTATACAGACGGCGACGCAACGTTGCCAGACATTTTATAGTCCTGTCTCCTGAACAACGTCTCTCGCAGAAATGGACTTAGAGAACTTCTTCGCTCCCTTACTTCACTTGCGTTTCCTTCATGCACCTCCAAAACTGAATATTACCAAGAACTGAACAGCTTGGCAAATGGGAATGTTAAGCTTTTTCACAGTAGTCAAATGCTAAGTGTAATCCAACAAAATTTAACGGATTTATTAAGCTGAAGTTCGCAACGTTGGAATCCAACGAAAAATCTTTATTTTCATTGGTGATTTGTTTCATTTTCAAAATGCATTTCAATGATAAGCATTGTCACAGAAAAGATAAAATTTTGTTGCATTCCAACGATGCAAACTTCAACGTCAGACAGATTTTATTTCAGACTGTTTTCGTAATCCAATTGAATCGACGTCAATAAAAATCCTTTTATATAAAGTAGGGTTGTGACGCGTATAAATTGGCTGTTCATTGTCATCGCTTTTCCATGATTCCCATTGGTTCGCTATGACGTTACACAGCAGAGCCCGAGAGAGCTGAAGTCGAATTATGAATTTCGAAGTAATTCTTTATGCAACCAAATGTCACAATGACAGCTGGTCTTTCATATGCCTATGACAACTAAGATCCGTTCTCAAGATGTCGTGAACAGGTAGGAGCAATAGGAAAGGAAAATTATTCTGAATAAATTTTGAAAAAAATTAATTTAATGGAAACTTGAGTCAATAATAAAGAATAATCTTTTATATTCGCTGAATTTTTTTCATTTCACGCACTGTTTTGAAAAATGTTCGAGTTTGGTTCATTATTCAAAATAAAATTTCGAAACATGTTTGTAGATCGTTCAAATTATGGAAAAACTGGCACGCTTCAGTTTTGTTCTTACTTTTCGAGTTTGTTTGAGCACTTTCTTTGGCATTGCGACTACGCAAGTTTCATTTCGGTTCTCGTATGTCCAGTAGTTCGTAATTTGCCTTACTTTACTGCTCGCATTGATGAACGATTCAACTCGTAGCATGATCGACTGTACAGATTGATGAAAATGGAACATATAAACACGATTAGTAGCCGATCGTCAAATCGCACTTTCGAGTCTGAAATAAAAAATAAAAAAACTGTTTAATGTTATAACGAGAGCAGGAATCAATGAGCTCAATCATGGAGTACTCGCTTCTCGACTTTTATGCACATTCACACGCATTGGTGATGGACAACCCTTAGGCTAGCATGGAGCAATGACAAGCGCTGGGTTTTCGGCTTAAATCGTTCGCAGTTTCAATCGATCACGAGTGATTTGCATACTTTGACATGTTTTCTGAAAAAAGTTGGCAGATTTGTACGAGTGTGCAGCCGGAGGGTCAAATGACCGGGAAATCTCCGTTGATGGATTCGGTTTCTCGGAAATTCCAAAGATTTTTATTTTTTTTTATTTTGTGAATCTGTGTAGGAAGGGAAGATCGAAACCGGTTGACAGCAGAACCGTCAACATTGAGAAGGATTTTTCGAGACATTTCAGGTCGTAACTTCCTGACACTACTCTGGAAAGTGGAACCTGATTCGATAACATCGCCTCAGGATTCGTGCACTCGATCGATCTAGGATTTCCATCGACATTGTCTTCCAATCTCCCTACTCAGTGGGGCAAACCAGTGTTCTCTGTAATTTGGGTTTTTCGTAAATGAACCGTGTGAAAATACGTGTAACACGTGTGGTAAACCGTTGTCGTCGTCGTCGTCGTCGTCGGCGATAACGTGAACATGGATTAAGGAGGCGCGAAAGAGAGAAAGAGAGAGGGGGATAGGACAAATCATTCGACCATAACGCTCAACGATGGAAACGGTGAACAAGTGTACGCGAACGAGAGAACCAAGCGCAATGGTACGGGCCCCGAGGATCGAGAGTGGTAGGAAAGGGTCGCTGGGGTTACCCTACCACCGATAGTATAAAGCTAACAGTCTCATCGACACAGGCTCCTAAAGCCCACTTAAATATCGAAACTCTCTGTCGTCCCGCGAGTCACCTCGCGACACTAATTGTCGTTTCTTCGTGTTGGTATTGATTCTTGAGACCAATAAATCGCTAATATTCTGACTTTTCAATTCAGCCGCAATTCGATTCAATTATTCAAATTCATTTTTTTTTTTTTCGATTTACAAAATCTGCCTTTCACGTACGAGGACACAATTCGGTCGATTCTTTTTCGACTCATTCATAGTCAACGGTGAAGAAATTTTATTCTATCGATATTTTTATCCATTTTCCTTTATCGGGCCACAAATTTTCCGCGAGGATTACAGTGCAGTGCTTTCCGTTTCGAACTTTTACTACTTTACGTTAATTACTGAAACGGTGAGTCCCAGTGCGCCGAAGCCATCAGCTTTATCGTCTCCACTTTTGATCAACGATTCGGGAAAAAAAATTCGGTGGGATCGTAGAAATTGCTCCGTTTTCCCATTCCACTGGGTTTGTCATTCGAGAACCATCCCTGGCTGGGATCCACTTGGAGGTAAGATTGCCTTAAAGCAATTTCAAACTCGATCGTCTTTATCACTCAAACTTTTTGGATTAATTCATTTTTTTCTCAATTTATATTTAACGTTGGGTTCTTCGAATAAAATAAAAAACTAATCAAGACAATTTTCGAGAAAATTTTCAATTAAAAAACATTCAATTCGTCACCATTTTTATTTTTCTCAAAAAGATTATTTTTTACGCACGGATTTTTATACGTGCACGTCCCAATTTTTACTCTTGTTGAATAATCATCGAACCAAGAGCACGAGCTTAGAATAACTCACGGGCAAGATACCATGAAATACTGACAAGTAAACTATCGCAAATATGGCATAACCGGTATGACGGAGTGACACGGGGAAAGTGGATCGAAAGTACATCGAACCATTCATTTTTTTATCACTCTGAAGTTTGCAACGTTGAGATTCAACGAAAAATATTTTGTGTAATTATTATTTATTGAATTTTAAAAATCATGGCAATTTTTCGTGTCGATTGAGTTTTTAGGTTGGAAGACAGGATCGTTTATTGTCCAGACCAAATATTGATTAATAATTATGAGCTCTGCTGAAAAAAGAACAGAATTTCGTTGAATTCCAACGATGCAAAATTCGACGTAATCATTTTTTAATCTTTTTATACAGCGATTTATTTTTTTTGTTATTTAAGAATCTGCTCAACTCAAAATCTCTATACGGTTTTTTAAGAATACATCCAACGACGTTAAATCCTGAATCGGAGTAAAACGGAGTGAAATTTTTCGAAGGTCCATTGTTCACGATCTAGACCACGGTCCAGAAGATGTAGAGGCTTAAAAAAAATGGGAGACTATTTTTTATTAACAGGTCACCACTCACAGGACTCGTTGATTGTTAATAATAATCAATCGCATTATTAATAATTATGTGACCAATCACCCTTCTGCTTGAAATTTGGTACTCGAGAGTTTTGTGGTCGTTGCTTACGAATCTGAACTTGAAATTTGAAAATTCTGAATCAATTATTTTTTGATTATTTAGAAAGAGTCCAAGCGTACGAAAAGTTTTAAACAAGTTCTGCCAAATTTTGTGAAGTGCAAAGAGTTTTCGAAAAAATTGTCAATCGGAATCTCATTCATTCGTTTGTCAATAAAAATGGGGACCGATCTTTTTTTATCTGGAATTTATTGTTAAAATGCTAATTTGATAATAAAATATTTCAAAAACAGAAATATCGGTGACACGACGTGATAACTGACGCTTTAGCTCGAAGGGTTGATACTCGAACCTGGAAACGACTTGATTATTATTTAAATGCGATTATTCGAAAATAATACGGCGATAATTTAGCAGACCTGTCTATCGAGTCGACAAATCGTTAACGCACTCTCGCTTTGACTGATCTGCCGCCAGGCAAACAATGAATAATTGTCGGAACAAACAATCAGGGACTCATATAAATCTTGTTGCGCGTGAAGTGAGCCTCGTGCGACTCTGCCCCAGGACGTTGGCTGTCGAGCCGAGCGAGCAATTGTGCAAGAAATCTATTTCTTAGCCAGTGATTTTATGAAACATGAACTTGAACAACCTACACGAATGTTCTGCGGGCCGGAAATAATTGCGCCAACATTTATCGGTGGAGCAAAGCATCAGTAGAAAAATTTCGCGAATAAATTCATTCACACTTTTGCAATATCATTGCTTGATGGAACTTGCTAACCAAACAAGATTTCCATCGTTTTCTTATCAGTTGTAATCGATTCGGGAAAAAAAATGTTATGTTCGATGTTGCGACGACGATTGACCGTCGGGCCTTCAAAATGAGGGTTAAATGTCATTGCAGGAAAAATATTTATCGGAATAATGTTGTTCTCAATCTCTTGTGTTCATGTTCGTTTGGCTTGAGCAAATAAATTTTCATTTTTTTTCTACGCCACACTCCGTTTATCGTTTTACACTTTAGATGCGTCCGCGTATTATCAGTGTGAGTTTTCATAATAATCTCATAGTGCAATGTTCGTTTGAGTTCGATAGCGACCCTGAGAATTGGAAACATCGAAACAATAAGAATAGGAAAAAATGAATTTCTCTCGTGTATTTTTTCGAAAATACAGATGAAATCTCAATAATTCACAAAAATTACTTTCGTACCGAATTGCAATAATTTTTAGTATTTGCGAACGTATTAATTTCAATATTACGACAGGCTCAGAATATTCTGTGAAATTCAATACTCTTAGATACTTTATTTAACGAAAAATCCATTTTTCATTCGAGGATAAAAGTTAGTCCGGACAGAAAATAGCCGAATGAGTCTTCACTGCAATAATATTTACGGTCCGCTAAGCAGTGTGAAAAATTTTTTCCCATTAACTTCTCGCAGTATATTTTAATCGTATCCAATAAAATTTCATTACGGATCAACAATAAAATCCACGCGCACGTGCATAAACTCAAACGTGTACGAAAATCTTTTGCAAGCTGCAATAAGAAGATACAGCACCATATTTACGAAGTTCTCCAGTGGGAAAAATATTAATGACAGATATAAAATCCGACGCGTCCATTAACAATCAAATTTTTCGTTTTTTCACTCTCGAATAATTTTTTTTTCTACCGGCATTATCTTGTCCTGCCAGTAGATGCATTGGCGAAAAATCCCGGGGGAAAAATATCGTGAAATCTTAACGGAAACCGTCGAGAAGTCTCGTGCCGATAATTTCGTCATTAATGTTGCATTTTTTTTTTTTTGCAATGATCTCGATGAATTGCCGTTGAGCGAAAAATTGGAATTCACAGCAATAGACAATCTACACTGGAAAATTATTTTCTTGATTCCGGACGAGCATATGTCACGTCAACATTTTTGTGGAACGTAGTTTTTTACTTATTCATATTTTGGGCTGATGTTCAGCAACAATTATCCACTGTGTCTCGGAAAATAAACACTTTTCTTTATGAAAAAAAAGAAGAAAGCGAGAGCGAAGTTATTAAAATCTGTGTCGATCGGTGGAGGACCGTCGATATGCGAGATCGAAGACACGTACACGGAACTTATCTGCGACGTGTTCCATAATGGGAAGCCTAGGAAAATATTCGTTGACATAACCATGGGAATCAATTTTATTCCGATAAGAATTTTAGTTGTTCAGAAGAAACAAAAAATCGTATGAACTTGACGATAAAAACCCTAAGAATTTATGATTAATTATTGCAATAAAAAATGTCGACCTCGGATGGTAATCGAACGACTGCTCGATGAATCTGTTGATATGGATTATCGTTGCACTCCATTCTTGGATTTTAGTTTTTCACCAAAACTCTAAGGTTATCAATTGTTTCACAGGACCTTGAGATCGAGGTGGATGAGGCTTTGAGAGGCTGACTTCAAGAACGGTAACCGGGTCACAGCCATGAAAACCTCGGGTCAATTACAACAGTTCAAAAGTAAGTAATTAAAGCACTCTGATCACGATTAGAAATGATTATTTTCTTTTTCCTTTTGTACCCCGCGATAGCATGCAAATTAACGAAACTCTTCAATCACGATAATTCATTAAAACGGAATGAATTTGAAATATCATCATAATTGTCGATTAATTATGATGAGATTTGTAAAAAAAAAAAACTTTTCCTTTCAATCTGTACTATAGAAAAAAAAATGAACAAGTCATTTCAAGGATATCATGCTGGATAACAAAATGTATTAACTGCGGTGACGATTAATTAACCAACTATGAAATTAGTTATAATTAAAACCTAATCGACAATTATTATTTACGAGAATTAATGAAACAATTAAACAAATTCGAAAAAGTTCGTAAACTCTTCAATATTGCAACGAATGTAAATGCTCCATAAATAATTCATGAGGCAATCGAACACTGCGGATATCGATACCATCTCGATCGGCTGTAACGAACCGCATTATAAATTCGTGGCCGGTTTATTTGGGACGCTTGCACAATGATTACGAGACGGTGACTCCTGTCGTCTGTTTTTTTTTTTCCATCTCCAACGAGCGGATTTATTATATATACATGCTTGTCTCGTGTTGTCTCATGAGAACGCAGCCACCGTATTTATTCACGGGTCCAAGATATTCCAAAAGGTTATACAATCGGTCAAAGATTCTATTTCAACAAAAAATCTCAACACCTTCCATTGCATAAGATATGAAAATTAATATTCGAAGATGACAAAATATTTTTCTTCCGTCACTGATCAAAGAATCCTAGAATAAAAATGATCTTTAGGAAAAAAAAAGTGTTACCTAAATAATTGTTTGCCTAAAATTAGAAACTATTTAAAATATTTATCGCCAATGATCGGCGGATGGCGTTTGATTAAAAAATTACAATGTAATTCATTGGATTCGATATGAAAAATTCATTTCCATTAAAAGCATACAAAAATTATAATGAAACTGTTGACCTAATTTTTCTTCTATCATCAATTAACAAATTTTCTAATTGCTAACCTCAACTTTTTTTTCAATCAGTATACCTTATCGTTGTTCAATTCACGAAAGATGGAACAGAAAGTATCAAGAAACGCGGTAGCGACTCGACGCCAAGTATTTTTAAAAAAGTTGAAAAATAGCGTAGCGCGCATTTTCTATGATTTTTTATCTTTCGAATAGTCCTTGGTTGAAGAAAATCTGTTCAGCCAATCCAGAGAAATCTAACATTTGAGATTTTGGTCGATGAACCTAACCGCGACTAATACGCGTATTTTTTACTTGGGGTCGACGTATCCTCTGATTGATTGAATGATCGAGTGTCATTTTGCTGGACGATATAACCGACAATTTTTTTTTTATCAATTTTTTTTATTAACGAAATTTAAATTACAATCTGTTACGTGGGAACATTCAATAATTACGTGCTGTGCTATGAAATTTGTTGGATTTCTTTTATACTTTATAATGGATGACCCACTGGTATCCCATCTAATGATCACGGCTTTTACCTTCTCTAAGATTTTGTATTTATTTATTCACATTGGTTTGTTTAACTAATTAGTTCGAGAGGCTTAAGTAGTTCGAGGTCTTTTTATTTCATTGGTTCACTCGAGAAGTTTACGAGCCACTGTGTTTAGATGATTTTAGAGATTTTCGTATCTTCTGCTGTGTTCTTGGATAGGGATGATTATGCGAAATCGTAATATATGAAAACAGACGATACGTGCATATGCGTTTATAAATATACGCCTTAATAATATGAATACATCGCCAGTATGTATTATTTTACGCGGAATAAATATATTTGTGTGTACCAAGAATCGGAGTGAAGAAAACGATCGAAGGGATCTTATTGATTTTCCGCATCCGTCAAATCTGCAATTTATGGATTGCTCCCGGGAAAATGTTCCTTTTGCGCACGTATATATTTCATCGTCCGGCATTTTATGTTAAGAACGTTTTTGTCATCGCGTTACGCTCCTTTGCGTATATAAAGTGGATGGTCGTGTATGTTGAAGAATTTTTTCCAAGCCAAAGGATCAATGCTAATGCCATTGTGACGGAACGACACAATTTCACGCGAAGGACAAACAAGAAATGGGAAATTCTATACCATATATGATTTATTTGAAGAGAACTCGACCACTTCAATGGATTCTTAAACTTCGACGACCTTTGGCTCATTTTTTTCTCTCCTTCAACCTTCGAAACTCATCAGCAATATGAAAATTTGCAAGTCTGGACAATTTTCTATTTTAGGGACGTTTCTTCACCAGATGAGCGATTTTATATTATTTTTGCTTCTGAAACTCTGCCTTTGAATACTTTGTAGTTTTTTTTTTCATCCGAGCTGAGAAATCTCACCCCAAAAATCGATAAATATTCCTGGAAGAATCCTTCACACCATTGCACATCACATGACCCCATGCATCATAATTAAACCCCATAAAACACCATCCTTCATGATACACCATGACATAACGACATTAAACAAAATTTTGTAAGATTTCTTAATACTGGGACAATTAAAACACGTTTTTGGCTTCAGTCGAATATTTATTCAAAAACAGTATCTCTGTAACAACGAAAACAAAATTTGACCCAATTTCGTTGATTGTCACACGTCGAACATAGTGAGCTGGAATCGGTTGAGATTGAAATATCCGCGTGGCCTACTGACTTTTGTCAGAATTGGTCGATGACATTTTTGATGCAGGCAACAAATCCAAAGCGAGGGAAACATCGAATCGAGATAAGACTCTTGTGTCGATCGCGCTTTATTCCCTTATCCCATGCAGAAGTCCGTGAAGCGGAAAGTGAAATGTGATTAATCAGGGTCAATGTCGTATTATACGCGATAAGCGGTGAGACTTTTTTTCGACGTTCTTGATTGCAACTGGATCGCGTATGAAAATAAATATCGAATGATTTCGTCGTCCTTTTCTGATTCTTGCGAAAATGACGCGTGTCCATAAATCGTTTTTTTTTTCTTTTCTCTCAACTAAAATCCAGGACCTCCTTTTTCTGAGGCTGTGACAAAAAAATTGATTAATTCGAAGAATGAAGACGATCAAAATCTAAGTGGCCATGAGTTCTGATATCATCGCTTTCTTTATTAAAATCATGACGATCCCATGGCAGAGGGATGACGTTGAGACTCATCCTTTCTATTATAAAATATTTCATTCATCAAGAAAAAAAAAAGTCTGTCGCTTTAAGTTAAAAGAAAAAAGCTGGAACGTACTTGAATAGCGAGAGTGTGATGAAGAAATTAAATATGTTCGATTAACGATTCAGTAGAATGATTCGAAAAGGCGTTTTCATTGGGTGTTAATATCCAACATTTATTAGATCCTTGTCTGCCTCTCGTAATTTACGACAAAATGCTTGCGTTCAAAGTGAAAAATTGAGGCATGTCACGCAGGAAAGAAAGAGTAAGCGAGACGATGAGACTTTTATGTTTCGAGATGGTAAACAAGTGGGTCAAAGTTAGCAGGAAATAAGCAAGGAAAAGATTTTAAAAATTTCACGTTTTTCTTGCAGCGATTGTTTCAAAGAAATCCATATGGATAAGTATTATTAATTAAACATATCAATGATTGTTAAGCCAATATTCAACACTTTTTGTGTGGAAACAATTCTTTATACGACAGCAGCTAAATTATGCACATATATCATTGAGATTTTAATTATTGAGACTGCAAGGTGCTCGATACGAGATTAGCAAATTTCTGATCATTGACACACTTTTCTATTGATCTATTTTATTTTTTCTACATTTTTTTTCCTATCATTCCACTCAATACATAATAGAATTCCAATGACGATAACAGTCCAGGCTTCATGTGATAAACGGACATCGCCAGGTAACCACTAATTAAAAAGAAACAAGGGATAATGCCAAGAATTATAACATTCGCTTGGAACGACTATATGATGAATGTATTGGCTCCCACCTCGAGACTCGATCGGTGTCTCGGTCATTAACGAGGTTATGACATAAACTCAGCTCGTCGTTCTCATGTGTTGGATCGTAGAATACTGCGTCAACATGTATCGATCGAAATAATTCAAAGAGCATCGAATGGCGTTCTGGAAATTATTATAAAAAATATAGTAAACGTTTCTCAATGGTTTAAGGATCCGTTATTTAGTTTAGCGAATATTTCGTCTCTAAAAAGCGAGCAGGCCACGTTAATTCCTCCTGCCTAATCAATGTTGCGTTTAAAATTCAAATAAAACTGAATTAACACTTTTTGACTCGCTTTTTGGCATCAAATTTATCAGCGTTTTTGAATCGCTCGCGATCTGTGAAGAAAATTAATCAGTAGTGCATCCGCGGTTGTGGTCAGACAGCCAAATTGTCGTGACAGTTTCACGAACCGCGGGTTCGGCCGAATGCTTTTCATATAAATTCATTTTTTTATGACAAATTTTCTTCATTTGGAAAGTCGGTCTATATGGCCCAGTTTCCATTTACACAAACTATGCTCATTCAATAAATCCATACATCGACAAACATCATCAATTTCAAGGGTATTTACGGAAAATATTCAAAATATTACCAACAAATTAATAAAATCGTGACAAATTATTTGTCAATCTCTTGTCCGGGGCTGCCGGACAATTTCTGAAACCCACGCGTCGTCAAACTCGATAACTGACCTTTGAAATGTTTGAGAGTTTGCTTCTTTTACAGAGTTACGAAAGAAAGCTTAAAGAAGTTGATGCTTAAGGACGTTGTATGGCGAAGGTGAAATCTAAATTTTCATTTGCAGGTTTTCTTACATACAAAATGGTTTGCGAGCCCAAGTTCATTAAAATAAAGTTGTTACAAAAATTGACTATAGAAAAACATACTCTAAATCCAAGATTGTTCGAGGTCATCTGTATTTGTTGTATAATAAACAAAATTTCGAAAAAATGTCACAACCGATTTTTTTGAAAAAACTAAATAAAGCTTCTTCGATGTTACATAAAAGTGTATGCAAAGTTTTAAGAAGCTTCACCATTTAGAAATCGAAATATTTAATGTTGAAAATTAGAACTTTTAAGACACGCTCTTATGAGAAAATACTAAAAATTATGATTTTTATAAATAAAAATCTCGACTTCCACATGGTGAAACCTTTTAAAATTGCTTGAGCTATTAGACATCACTATTCTCTTTGTGTGGTGCAAATTGAAAGGAATTCTATCGATAGAAAATTTTGCATACAATGTTCTTAATTTGTGTCTGCGAACTCGCTGTTGAAATATGGCAAAGTAGAAAACAGTCGCGATACATCGCGAGATAGCAGAGCTTGTATAACTCAAAATTTCGTATGTGATAAATATTTCTACACAAACAATTTGCAGACAGACAAAACGAGAGAAAATCCATTAAATCTTGTGATTTCGTTTAGGGCTCTTTATTACTTCAAATAATTATAACAGCAAATGTACTGAATATTGAAAATGGATGCAGAATTGTTTTCATTCGAATTATGCTTGTAACTCCTGATTATCTTGGAGTACAAAAATGGGCGCGATCTTTTTTGTTCCAACCAAAGGAGCCGGTTGGAAAAGTGTCAAAATTGAGAATTCAGAGTCATTGATTCGGAGAAATGATGATCGCGGTTTCAGCGAAGTCAATCTTGTTTGTCCGGTACGAATTCCTTATTCCTTATCCTCAAATAATCGATAAACATGTTAAATAAGTTTTCTTAAGAAAATTGCGTGATCGTGCGCATATTTGAAACTGCTTGTCGAAAGAAATTCGGAGAAGGAACCTCGGGTTGTTTTTATCTTGAATTTTTTTTTCCAATATTTATTTCTCCCTCGGAACTATTCGGCCACGTCTCACGTCATCGATGAATGGACTTCCACTCGAAATGGATTTTATTCAAATGAACGTATCGACGACATTTCGAGTGTCAGAAAAATGAAGTAACTGTCGAAAAATCATTGAAAAAAATACAATGACTAGATCAAAAGAACAAAATCATATCATAACGAAATTTTAACAATAATCGATCAATTGCGAGAATTAAAAAAAAAAAAAGTAAACAATTCTTAAGAATGTTTCACGCAAAAAAAGTTGCTAGTCGCATTCGTTAAGGGAATAAAAATACGGAGGTGCGTTGATTGATTGCTCTTCGACGTAAATTTGTCAGGAAAATAATGTAATTATATCCTTGTTAATTACGATCATTTTTCCATACATTCATCGTAATAAATGAACGATCATTCCATTAGCACACTAAAAGCCTCTGTGATGCAATTTCAATACCTGGAGGACTTGGAGCTTCGAGGAAAATGTTCTTTATGCAATAACGAGTCCTTGTACTCATGCATAAGCGATCTTTATCTCCTCGACATTGCAACTGAATCGTTGGACTTGGACGACTTCTTTGAAGGCCAAAAATCATTATTTTCAGGAATAAAATGTAACAATCGAACGCTTTAACGATTAAGGAAACAAAAAACAAGATATCGTTTCATTTTCCAGCCTCGTACTACTTCATTTTTTTTTTGCCATGATTCGTGTCGTTCCTAACAAATGACAAAAAACCGAAAATATTTTTTAAACTATGAGTGAAGTCTCTACAAAATTTAACCCTAGGACCCTACACTTTGTCTTTTAAAACAAATCCCCTACACTGGGGCGACGGGCACCCCAGCACTTTGAATCGATGCAGTTGACTCGCTATTTGTCGTAGAGAGTTTTGTTTTTTTATCAACTTGATCGTTCGAGTTCTGAAAAATAAAATGAAACATTGAGAAAAAGTGTAATATTTATTTTTCACGGTTAAAAATCGCAATTAAAAAAAATTAAAAAATATAATGTTCGAATTTTTCACTATTTAGTGGAGGTTTGGGGAACCCCTGACTAGGGTCCTAGGGTTAATCGAAATAATTTCATAGGATACTTTTGTCCAGTACCAAAAAAATTCGATTTCGCTGGACCAATTACGTTGAGATTTTATCAAGCAACTCGCTCTCTGGGCGAAGGAGCAAAGATCTCACCTTGAATGTACAAATCACCCATAAAGAAAAGGCTCCAATTTATCCTGCAAGTATTACCACGCATTTTTATAATGAGGCGGATTTTTACAACAAGCATTAATCAATTCAAGGCGAAATTTGATGTGAATACTTTGAATTTAACTTCGTCTCGATTAATGAGAAAATTGGCTCGAAAAGGCATGCACAGCAGGTGACCAAAGATTTCGTTCGAAAGTGTACGACGTTTTGTACACAAATGAACGGCTGACCGACTGACCGTCAGTATTTTTCTTACTCATTAATGTGAGTCAAGGCAAGCTACCGGCACATTCTGCCGGTTCGTGACCGTCGATGTCTCCGGACTTATCCGCTCTATGGACGCATTATGCGATCAATCACTTACTCACTCTCTCTTTCTCCTTATCTTTCCCTTTCTTCCTTACTTTCCCTACGATTGTTATTTATCATTGCGATTCGTTTCCCTAAAACATTTTCCAATAATATTTCGATGATTTCGACTTGGTTCATCCATTCCGGTTTTTCGATGTCGATAAATATGCAAATCGATGAATCTTTTGCAGAAATAAGGCTCATGATTCACTCTAGGCTGTTTTATAACGTTCCGGTCAATTTTTCTTCGTGAGAATGAAAAGACTGAATCAAATCTTTCGTGCCTCGTGTAATTTGCAAGATTTGATGGTGACGTGAAAAACTCATGGGTCAATAAGAGCGAAAGGAACGCCCAGAAATTATGTTCAGAACTATACAGCCGCGCCTGCAGGCTTCGCCCCGCAGCACACCTAGTTGGCGCTAAAGGGTACAGCAAGCTTAATATGAAAAGTTAAATTTTTTTCCAAAATCTTCAAACTTTGATTTTTCCGAAAATTGCTATATTTTTTTTTTTTTACAAAATGGCACTCGAGCTCCCGCTCATTATTTTCGTTTTCGAATTATCTTCGAACTGGTAATTAGCGATTCTTGATTTATTATCATTTTTGAGTTGCTCGTTAACTCTGAAAGTGGAAAATATGACGAAAAATGTGATTTTATGGATCGGGTTCCCGAAAGAAATGAATTATCGGAATGCAAGACAGCCTAAAATCTATCCTGATTCATGAGCTTCGTTCTTGTGGAAAATTCATCGAAATTGGTTCAGTGGTTTTTGCTTGAAAAGGGCACAAACACAATTTTGCAGTATAGAATTTTATGTATATAGAGATTGCACAAACAGGAGCCAAACACATTTAAGCAATATAGATTTATATTTATAGAGATTAGCAGTGTCCACGTTAGAGAAATCGGAATCATACAGACAGTTTGTGAACTGAAAATGAATCACGATGATAGAGAGGCTCGTACATGGTATTCAATTATGTTAGGTACAGTAGCAACTCAATCTCGATTACCATTAACGTCTGTCGAGCGAGACAATAGACGGTCAATGGACTTGAGTCTATAAACGGATAGCGAGAGACTCTTAACTCCCACTGGATGACGATGATTTTCATAGCGGTAAATATCTCGTCTCAACGAAGCTGTCTCCTCAGGTTAGAAGAGGAAAATGTCGAGTGTTGGCTATGCCAGATGCGTGGGTATGGGATTGAATCAATTTAGCAATTATCTCGAACGAATTATCAACGTAAATTATGCAGTCGAGTAACCGATCTTTGGCCGTACATAATCATCTGTATCGGCTCGTTATAATAATTGATATGGAGTAGAGCTTTTTTTTTTAAAACTTCAAAACTCGTGGTGTGATTATTTCCAAGTCAATTTAGTGCCGAACGCGTAATCGAGATTGTTTACTTGGTCGCTCTGTTTTTTGTGCTTAACATTTCACTGACTGGGCGTTTATTTATTTATCCAAGAAGTCGTTACTTCGGCATTTTTTTAATTAATAACTAGCTCTGGCAGTAAAGATTGCATAAAATTCCAAGCATAATTGATGGCCCATAAAAGTGTCGTTTTTCATGAAAATCCTCGGACTTTGCAACGAGGATAATTCGGAATTCTGAAGTGAACAAAAAATCTTTTTCTTGTTTATTCCTCCACGAAGGAGTAAATAAGAACTCGATGCAAACGAGAAATTTCTGTGATTTCAATTAGATTGCAACAGAAAACAAAGTCAACAAAAGCGGCTCATGAAAAAAAAAAAAAATAAAAACAAAACAACAAAACAACTCTGTGGCAATAATTTCTGTGGATTTTTTTTTTAACTGCGTCTCATTGATGCAGTTGCTCCCAGCCGATGATCTGGACGTTTATCTAATAGCATTGAAAATACTAACGCATAAAATTGTCCCTGCGGAACAGCAAGTATTTTAATAAAATTTAAAAGTTTATGAGAGAAAAAAAAACATTCACGTGAAACTATAAAAGTATTTGACATTCGAAACCGTTGTGCACAGCAAATAAAAGACTGTGACCATGGAAAAGGACGAAATCCAATTATTTATCCATGTCTGGTGAGTGTGTGTATTAGAAAATAATAACTGTTCATATTTATGTATTTGACATTTATGAGCGTCCTGGGATCATCCAGGCTCAAGAAACTCGAAATTCGTTGCTGAAATAGTAGCTTAATAAATAATTTAAAAAATCGCAGCATTAAAAAAATCCTTATGAACCACTTTGATCGATTTTCGTTGACGTCCTCGTACCCAGAACCGAATCAGTTTTTCTAGTTGTTTTTTTTTTTTGATAAAAAAAATAACGAGCGTGAAAAAAATAACTAAATGATGAACTAGAACTGTTGCAATGTTTTTCTCATTTTATGGAGCAACATTCGCACGTGATTTAATTCTTTAGCGAAGGTTCGTTGTGAGGGAGTGAGTTGTATCGAGCAACGAAGAGACATAGGAAAAAATTCCGTCGGTTTTTTTTCTTCCTTGACACTGTTGACACTGCAATTTTTCATAAAGTGACTGGAATGCAAAACTTGTGGGATCTCCTGTTTTCCAGGAAATGACAAACGCGTTTTACGCACAAGACATTTTCATACTTTGTTGAAACTGCAAACATTTATTTATTCCTGTTCGTGGAAAAGGCATTGAAATTAATTAACGTTTCACGCACCAAGTGCATAAAACTTGTTCATTTCGATGCATGTCAATAAAATCGTAGCAGAAAGCACGCGTCGGCTGAAGAAAAAAATTAATAACCTTTTAAAATTTTATTAACGACCTTTGTCGTGAGCCAACTGCTCATACAATCGACATTTTTTTCAATTGCATACAATTATTGGAAAATTGTCTGCATTCGTTGGTAAGGACTGCAAAAAAATTGAATGCTAAATTTGTTCCTGTGTTTTTTTCCTGGTACATCGACCAGTCACTTTTTTGTGTGGATCCGGAAATCATTTGGATACTTTTGTTGTTTTTTTCAGAATGTATCATTCTCTTTATGGTGGGAGTCATTACGAGTGCTCTGGCGTACGCAGTTCACGTCATCAATCCAATAAAACTTCTTTTTGATTACGTGAGTACACGCGGACTAACACAAAACCAAAAAACATTAAAAGTTGCATAACGCTGACTTTTTTTTTTAATATTTAAAATATACGAACGGGAACTATAAATGACGGAGGCTTATGTTTGGAAAAAATCGACACATTGTTAAATATTTCAAATGTCATTCATTCGCGAATATATACGAAATATTTTTCGTTTCGTAATCTTTTGCACATTTTTTCGGCGAGACTGGTTACTCGAATCTTTCATAATTTATGGCATTTGACGAGATATTTATCTTCGATTTAATCGAACTCATGCGTTAAATGCAAGTAATCATGAACGTTTCACTTGCAACAGAATCTTGCAATGAGACCGAATTCGACAGCATTCACCATATGGCAAAAACCACCGATTGAAATATTCATCAAAGTCTACATCTTCAATATAACGAATCACGAGGAATTTTTAAACGGCGAAGAAAAACTCAAGGTCGAAGAGATTGGTCCTTACGTTTATCAGTGAGTCCATTTTTCGTATTTACTTCATTAGCATACGTAACGATTAGAGGGTCTGGCCAGGAGAATTAAACTGAAAATGGGAATAAATTCAATGGGAATAAATTCAAGACTCAATTGTCCAAATATTACAAGATCATTTTGTCACATAGAAGTTGGTCCATTTTACCCAATTCAATTTAAAAAACAAAATCAAAATGCTGCTTCGAAAAGAGCCTTGCAATCTCCTTTGAATACTAAAATTTTTGGAACCTCAACCACAAATTTAATGACGAAAACTCCATTAAAAACTGTGGAAAAAATCAATTCACGTTGCTTCGATTCCTGCCACTGGCCACTTGAATCTTATTTCATTTTCGGTCCATTTTTGATGCCCAGGCCCGTCAATAAATTTACACTTTTTATGTGAATCATTACGGCTCCGAGTAGCAAAGACAATGGCTCCAGTTGAGATTTTATTTGTTATGAAATGAACAAGAACAAACAAGACGTTTCGTTCATCGAGCTAACAAAATCATGTTGAGTAATTTTATTTAAAAAATTCATCAAGGTGAGTGATAATTCAATGAAAGCTTCAATATAACGACAAATAGAATTTAATCCCTTTTGCGTTGGTATTTGAATTTCAATGATCTCCGATTAGACTCAATTCCAAAGAAATTAAATTAAAAAAGAAAAAAAGTAAAAATCTGATCGTAAGTATGACGTAAAAGCAAAGAGCAAAAAAACTCAAGAATTTGTTGTTGTTGCGAACAGAGAATTTATGGAAAACGTGAACGTGACGTGGAACGAGAATGGTACAGTTTCCTACATTCCGAAGAGAACCATCGTCTACGTTCCCGAAATGTCAGTCGGTGATCCCGAGATCGATATTGTCCGAGTGCCAAATATTCCAATGTTGGTGAGTATCCCGAGATATTTCAAATAAATGAAAAACGAAGCACATAACTGCACTGAAAAAAAAATGTTGTTGAAAAAGATCGATATTTTGTTGGATACGTTCGACTAAACGTTGTTTTAAATAATCCCAAAAATATTGTCATTACAGCAAGAAATATTCTAGAAAGTCTCTCCGGAAAGCAAATTTTTTTCGTTCCAATTGTTAATTTTGCTGACAGTTCCGTTAGAAACCAAATATACTGCCAAAATGACGAAAATTTTGAAATTATCCAAAAATATTTGGTTCACCATATTCAAATAAATATCGACATTTTTTCGAAAAAATTTCATTTTAAATGTGATTGATAAATTAGAGTTAGAGTAATAGTCGACGAAGAATAAGACACGACGATTAATCAACCATGATGAGAGGTCGTAATTATTAGATGTCTCAATCAAACAATTACGTCGCAATTCACTTCCATCGTCCCCACTCACGAGAGCAGAATTAATTATAGACTCAGTAAAAAATTACGTGGATTCTGTAACAACAGTCATTGCACCACATTATGAAAAAAGTATAAAAACATGTCTGTGTCTGAACAATTAAGAAACGCATTCTCACATAAAAATCAATAATTATTGTTTCAATAAAAATCTTCATCTCCTAAAAATGCGATAATGCCAAAAATACTCGAGAAAATAATTGCTAATTACCTCAATCACTCCTTATCATATTGATGGTGAGAATATCAATTCTTCGAGTGCATACTCGAATCTCAACAATTCGCTATCACCGATTGTTTGGCATTTGATGGCAACGAATGTTTTGGCCCTTAATTTTCGTTTTCGTCAAAAAATAAATTTAAGACCACAAAATATGGATAATTCACTGCAAAAAATGTTGGTACAAAAAAAAAAAAAGAATGCATATTTACCGAAATAAAACGATTTGAAAAACGCCATGGGTCAGACTGACCCAATATGCACTTATAGGACGTGTGACCTCGAAGGGTTAATGAGAACGGTAATTAGTAAAGTTTTAACTGGGGGAAGTAATGTCCGTCATCACATGCACCATCGGTAGTAATTCGCAGCTGGAATATACCGTTGATTGCTTTTAAGGTAATGGTGTAATGTAAGGCTGTATGATGCGATATAATGTCGTACATAGTGTTATTGTGATTCCCTATGGTTTGACGCAATCGTGCATAGTGTGTTTGTTGTGTATTCACGCTGCTTAATCGTACATGGTAATGCAGGATTCGCTATTGCATAGATGAGTGTGGTATGTTGTGATATGGCGGACGATATAGAAGTTCGCATCGTTGGAGCCCGAAGAAAAAAATTTTATCCACTCACAATTTTTGAGGTTTTTGGAATCTCCCTAATTTTTCTATGACATTCAGTTTTTCATTTGCCAATAATTGTCATAGACGGACATTGCATGATAATTTTTGGCTCTGCTTTCAAAAAATAGAATAAAATAAGAGATTCCGTTGGATTCCAACGATGCAAACTTCAACATCGTTATGGCAGTGTACGCGGTGTGTGCGAAAATGAAGGGTTAAGGTGACGGATCAATCGGTATCTCCGACAAGTTTTTTGCCATCGTCCTGCTGACAGAGCCTTTTCGTAATTGGTCAAAAGACATCGAAGAATTCAAATTTGTAAAACTCGAGGTCTCACTTGGTGACTGATCCATCATCTCAATGTCTCTGGTACAGATTTAAAAAATCAAAAGTACTTTCAGGTAAAGAGCTATTTTTTATACGTGCTCCGGCAACATCGAACATTCTCGCGTGTCATCTTTTTGTTTTTTATAATACACACGCACTCATTAACATATATGGATATATATGTATATACGTGATCGACAGTTCATGCGACATCTATCAGTCATAAATATGGATCTCTTCTGCGGCAGACAGTTGGAAGGTTTTTTACAATTATTTTTTTCCCCAAGCCACGCACGCTGCATTTTTATATTCTGCGGGGTCTCGCGCTCCACCCTGTCGTGTCAGCCTGCCACGTGACACATTAATAAAAACAACTTTACAAGTTTCTTTCCGATATTGAAGCGAGAGGAAAAACGGAGATTTCGACACTGCAATTTGTTTTGAGATCGAGATCAAATGTGCAGCGTGGAAAAAAAGCGCAGACATAAAATTCGAATCGTTTTCTTCGATAAAATGAGTAATGATTCTTGCGATTCTTCCCATGCTCCCAACTGCATGACCATGATGGAGGCACCGTTGGTTTGCCGCTGCAACCATCGCCAAAATTGAGCAGTTTCAGGTCAGGGCAATACTTGGTTGGGTGACAGCTCAGCTTAATGGATTTTGTGGGAAAAATACCTCGGAGAACCAAATTCAAATTGAGGATTTCTGCCTCAATGATTAATTTCGAAATTTGACTGATTTGGTCGAATCAAAAATACGAGAAAGCGAATGCAAAATTATTTTTGAACGACGCGTCTATCGCTTTAAATGAAAAGAAAAAAGCTGGAACGTACTTGGATGGCCGAGAGTGTGATGAAAAAATTAAATGTGTTCGATTAAGGAGGATGGCTACACACAACAATGTTGCCATGTTAAAAGCATAGAAAAATAAAAAATAATTAGAATTGAAATGAAATTTGGTGAGTATATTCGTTAGTATTAAATATGAATATACAAATTTTTAAAGAATTTTCTTCTACATAGTTTTCGAGTAATTCAACACTAGAGTTTACACGCATAAGCATAGGATTCAGATATATATATAGGTATACGTTTTGCATATTGTAAACTCCAATTAATCGACAACTATGTAGACGAAAAATTTGAAAAAAATTGTGTCATCGTATTTGGTGCTAAATAATGTTATCACCAAATTTTATTGAATTCTTATCATATTGTCGTATGTAGCCAAACTTCTTAACGATTCGGTAGAATGATTCGCAAAGGCATTTTCATTGGGTGTTAATATCCAACATTTATTAGATCCTTGTCTGCCTCTCGTAATTTACGAAAAAATGCTTGCGTTCAAAGTAAAAAATTGAGGCATGTCACGCAGGAAAGAAAGAGTAAGCGAGACGATGAGACTTTTATGCTTCGAGATAGCAGACAAGTGGGTCAAAGTTAGCAGGAAATATAGGCAAGGAAAAGATTTTAAAAATTGCACGTTTTTCTTGAAGCGATTGTTTCCAAAAATCCAGTTAAGCCAATATTCAAGGCTTTTGTGTAGGAATGCCTGAATATCGATTAAAAATAGTTACGAAAAGCATAAAACTTCGAACAAGTAGTTATGAGCAACGATCGAATTTTTCGTGAAGTTTCGAGATTCATCAAAAATAGCTCGCAAATGCGAAATAGAAAAAAGTAGCCACTTATTAAGTAGCGTACCACAGAACCCTGACCTTTGTTGATCCATCGATCGAAAGATGAAAAAAAAAATGGATTCCGAAGGAACAAAAAACACGAAATGTAAGGAAAACGGATCGCATATATCTCGTAAGGGTGGCGCTCCGATGTGATCTTTTCTCTCGCCTCATTGGTCAACTCGTCAAAGACGACGTGTATATTCCTAGACCGAAAAAAACAACTTGTTTCTCTTTGGTGGAGGATGTATTTGTCCGTATAGATGAGCTCGTATAATAACGATAAACTTATATATATTCGTCTCGAGATTAGCCGGAGGTCATGCTAATAAAGACTCGATAATGAGAATAACTCGATGCCAGACAGTTTTTACTCACTGTCACAGGAAAATTGCGTGAGAGCGTGTTGTTATTTGATACGATTGACATTCGTAACAAACACGTGCCGCTTGCGGAACGTGACAATCTTCTCATTTACTTATTCATACGCTTCTCGAGACATAAACTGAGAAGAAGACGGTCCAGTTATTGCACAACTTTTCGCTAAACTCTTGTCAGACTCAATACCATTTCCAATATCCCATAAAAAACATTCGAATCCCACGTTCTCGAACTTCGTGACATGTGATTCGAGGCTATTGAGATATAATAATCTGACCACGTGCACTGCTGCATTTCTACGATCATTTAGAATTAAGCCACTCCGCAAATCAACGCATTGTTTTTGTCAGAATAATTGCCCTTTTGTCCAAGGCGATAATTGCTGAAAAATCGATAACTGTTAATTTTTTTCTTGTATTATAAAACATCGAAAAAGACACCTCGATTCTGAAATCTCAATAATCACCGAAATCCATTACGCGCCATACATTTATGTCAATCTCGAATTTTTTCATGATCAAATAGTAATAACAACACTGAAAATTAAATTTTGTCAAAAAACGTCGATATTTTATGCAACGCGGTAAACGAAATATTTTTGGAGAAGTTCAAAATTTTCGTAATTTTGACAATATTTTTTATTTCTAATGAAACTATCAGCAAAATTTACGATTGGAATGACAAAAATTTGCTTTTCGAAGAGACTTTCTAGAATATTTCCTACTGCAATGACAAAATTTATGTGATTTTTCAAAAAAAGTTTAATCGAACGTATGCAACGAAATATCGATATTTTCCAACAAAATTTTCTTTTCAGTGAATGTGTTAATAAATATTTGTAAACTGGAAAACTGAATTAGAAGGAAAAATAAAAATGACTCTGAAGTTTGCAACGTTGGGCTTCAACGAAAAATATTTTTTCTATTAATTGATTATTGAATTTTAAAAATCAAGGCAATTTTTCGTGTCGATTGAATTTTTCGGTCGCAAGAGAGGGTTGTTTTATTGTCCAGACCAAATATTAAATAATAATTATGAGCTCTGCTAAAGAAAGAACAGAATTTCGTTGCGTTCCAATGATCCGAACTTCAACATAATAAATAAAATGTAATTTTCAATTTGTTTGCAGGGCATTTATTCAGCGCTCTCTGACGCCGGATTTTTTGTAAACTATCCGTTAACCCAGTTGGCTAATTATCTCAATAGCCAACCGATACTGAACATAACGGTCTACGATTATCTTTGGGGTTACGAAGACCCTCTAGTTCGTCTGGCCAGTGGTATCGTTCCGAATTTCATAAATTTCCGGAAGTTTGGTCTCCTCGATAGGGTAAGTTGAAAGAATCATTATTAATTGTTTTTTTTAGATACAAAATAAATGAATGAAGCAAATAATCGCGAGAAAATTGATATGAACGAAAAAATGAACTTTTGAGGGCAAATTGCGACGAAAATTTTTGTTTTTTCATCGTGTCATCGATCCTCGTGATATAAATAAAAGTTGCACATTCATAGAACTATGAAAATAATGCTCGCATGGATCGTTGATCCCTGAGAAACTCGTAATCGAAGAATCATAATCATTGTCACGTTTAGAGCCGTCAACACGTGTCTCGCGAGTGAATATTATCCCGAGAGATGACAATTAGTATCAAACGCTAAGTCGATTTGTAATCAAAGCTTGATTCTCGTCAGTTCGTGCGGATATTTCACTTTTCAAACGCAGGCTCGAACGCTCACGTTGCAAAACTATGAGCAGATCTCTTTCCCTCTCTCTCTCTCTCTCTCTCTCTCTCTCTCTCTCTCTCTCTCTCTCTCTCTCTCGTGCCTCTCTTGTTTCTCGTCTCTGGAGACAATTTTCGCAATGCGTTTCGAGCCCCCCGGTCAAAATCCTTTCACTATTTACACAGCGCTTGACGCTCAACGCGTTTGATTACATCTGATCCAACGAGATCTGTACAATTTTTTTTGCCCGCACCATTTTTTTCTTCATTAAAAAATAAAAATCGAAAAATATTAAGTATTTCGAGATAATTAACGATATCAATTATATCGAATGGGTACACGTGTCGTCATTAACTACGAAACGTGATCGACTGTTTGTCAACTTAAGACACCGGCAAAAAGTGCAATTGTGCAAGATTTAGCACGACTGACATTTTGATTAATCGACGATCAATAGCTCCGAATGATCGATCGTTCAAAGACTCGCAAGGATCCGATTGAATGGACGAGTTCTTACGGGACATTCTATGCCATGCAATTCGAGTCTTTCAACATTAATAATTCATTTATTTTGTGCTAGTTGAGTTTTATTCGTTAAATTTTATTAAAAAAATGTCCATTAGCACATCGCTCATTCGCTAATAAATTCCATACGTAAAAATAATTTAAATAGCTAGAAATAACTAGATCAGTGATATAGGGAATACAGAAATATCTTGCATTAAAATCCTAAGCCCCGAAGGGTTCGCGATGAAACGTGCTCGCATTCCTGACATATCGATGACTGTCCCCGGCCCTGCAAGAGAGTGTTGTAATTTATAGGTTTTACACCGTTTTCTACGCTGTCAAGAAATGATGAAATGTCGTTTTTATCGCAACGGGATTTGTAATGAAATTCAAAATTATACGTTCGCATAATTAATCGCAAATTCTTTACGGATCCACGTATTTCGGATCATCATGACTATAAATATATCGAAATACCAGACGTCCTGAAAAAAGCTCAGATTTTTAAGTCTTAGAAAATCCACCGATTTTAATAAATCATGAAAACCATTTTTGTGCTTTTCAACAACAAAATGAACGCTCCTATTCCTTTCTTACAAAAAAAACGTCAATTGTTCCCAACTACTTTGGACACCGGAATGGCATTATTTCACAAACTCACAATATTTTTCGTAGAGTCATTTGCGTTGAAAAAAAAAATACAGAAAAAATCGATCTCACGTTCGGAAATTACATTTTTCCTCAACGCATGCATGATTGGAAGAAAAAAACTTTCGACAATAAATTTTGTCGTGTTTGTGGAATAATTCATATATTTTTTTTTTGGTTCTGTCGGAGGACACGGCGAAAAAAAAAATACAAACAATGTCGCGAAAAATTTTTCGAAAATTACGTTTGCACGTTTTTTCTGTGCAGATGTACGATGAGGGAGAAAACGTTGTCAATATGAATATTCGTTCGAACAAAAATATGACGGACGAGGCTGGGCGATACTTGAGTATCGAAAGGTACAACTGGAGTCCGGGCCTTGCACACTGGGGCTACATAAATGAAGAAAACGAAGAGTCGAATCCCGAGTGAGTTTTCCTTTTTGCATTGCACGAAAAATTTTCATTTATTGAATTCTTTCGAGATTTTTCTTAAATTTTACAAATTTTTGCTCGAGCATCAGTGTTTTTTTTTCTCGTTATCGTGCAGCAATACAAAATGCAACAGAATTCAAGGCGCTACGGAAGGCACACTATTCCCAGTGCATCTCGACAAAAACGCCGTTTTCCGGGTATTCAGAAAAGCCTTTTGTCGTGCCTTCCCGATAGAATTTAAAGAAGAAGTCGAAACGAATACCGGACTCGTCGGTTGGAGATACTCCCTTACCGATGATTTTCTCGACCCTCCAGACATGAATCCCGAGAACGAGTGCTACTGTCGAAAAATGAAGAAATGTTTGAAACGTGGATTATCCGATCTCACGCCATGTTACTACAGTGAGTATATTTTTTTTATCAATTTTTATTTTCGCCTCTTGTAACAAAAAATTGCGGAAAATCGATGCTTTTGGGAATTTCATTTGACATTATTTTTTTCGGAAATGTTTGTCAAAAACTGCGAAATTTTATTCCCATCGCTAAAGGTTTTTTTGATTATTATTTTAGTTAATTGACGATCGATCACGATTCATAAAAAAAAAAACAGGTATTCGGCAACAAAAACCAAAGAATTTGACAATCGCCAACAAAATTGTTGGAATGAAAATAAAATAAAGAAAAAACAACAACAACCAAGGGAGTCGTTTCCGGTGCGAACTTAATAAAAATAAATTATACCAAATTTAAAAATCAAGAAGTTAAACGATCGGCAATTTGGCACGAAACTTTCCATGCTCTTAATTTCCATCGGTATTAATTCAAATCGATCCTGGTCTCCGAACAGATAAATTGGAAAATTGATTGAGACTCAACGACATCCTGCTGAGCTCGGCTTTTTCGTGACACCTGCTCAGACTTCCTGTCTCGAAAGCTTGTTTTCAGCAACACGTCAATATCATTTTTTTTAAAATTATTTCGTTCGTGACGATTTTCAAGTATCGCCTTGCCGCGAAGCGAAAAGATCAAAGTCATTTTATGTTCCATTGTTCAGTGTTCTCACTGGACAAGCTGACCTCTTAACTCGTGTTTTATAGCGCAGTGTCTCAATATTTGACTTTCAATGAGGATTTATTTCCCGCGTCACTAATGGCGAGATCATATTGAGTTAGAAGGCAAAAAATGTATTATGAACTTCCTTGACGCATTCGGATTCATCGGTGAATGGTTCGATTATACTTTTCATCGGAAATTTCTAACGTTCACATTCTGAGAGGAAAGTCATTTTTCGCCCAATCAACTCGAAGTCGGACGGTTGTTTATACAATCAAAAAAAATTAATAATTCCAGTTTTTCCTGTGGCATTGAATTTACACAAATAAATGTTGAAGAAAAAAAAAAACGGTGTATTTGAAAAGTCTGAAAAATCGATATTATCGTTTCGGTGTTTAGTCGGTGAACGGGCAATTTTTTCTTACATATCGGGTCAACGCTTCCAAGCTCATAAAGGAACAGAACCATTAGAACACGAAGGAAAATGTCAAGACGTGAACTTTGCTGGCTATTGCATTTTGCTCGTGAAGCAATTCTTGGGTTCAAGGCTTTGTTGCTTTCGCGAGGCCTTCGTTTTATTTCCATAGAACACAGGAGGAAGGCGTCATGTCAAATCAAGAAGATTGCGTGCAGATTTCCTGCACGTTTCCTTCCCTCAACGAAAAAATCATCGCTGTCTGTGACGAGCACACGAAATCATTATTATTCAAATGAATGTCGAATCTCTACGACTTTACTTTCTAAAAATATTTTAGGTTTTCTCCATTTAACGAATTTGAAGAAATTACGAATATGTCAACAACAAAAAAACGCGAAATAAGGTCACTGCGTAGGCAAGAAACAGGGCGAAACGAAGTTTTTTGACTTTTGATACTGAACGTTGCAGGATTCGTGAAAAAAAATGGTTTGAAGCTTTGACGTGAATTGATGCTTCGGACTGGTCAATTAAGGATTGAATTTTTACAAGTTTTAGATGCAAAGTTCAATTCAGTAGTGAAAATGTCTCACAACGTACAAATTCTCGATTTCATATTTCCATCGATATTTTCAGAAAGATGATCAGTTTTTTTTTACAATTTTGATATGTACGACCGCTTGGTGGATATCTCAAGAGATTTTCCACAAATTAAGCTAATTGACGTTTTTCGAAGCTTTTATTATTTCGATAGTGCAGTTGATTGTTAAATGGACAACAAAAATATTTCGTAAACATAGGAATGCTCTTTCGAAATTTACAAGTTGAGAGAGAATCAACGTGGCAGATTTACAGAGAATTTCTTGAGAAACGAGTTGCTGGTTTAAAATCACTCAAAAATTAAGCATTCATCTTCTAAAAGTGTCGGTGACGGTATGCCATCAATGGAATTAATTATCATTTAAAGTTTTGCCTTCATTTATCGTGTGTATCGAACTTCCGTTCGGTCGAAATGAAGCCATTACCCTTAAGGACGTTGTATGGCGACATTCAAATCTAAATTTTTGTTTTCAGTTTTTCTTACAGACAAAATCGTTTGCGAGCCTAAGTTTACTAAAAAAAAGTTGTTACAAATTGACTAAAGAACAACAGACTCGAAATCCAAGATTGTCCGAGTCAATCTGTATTTTTTATATTATAAACAAAATTTCGTAAAAATTTTGAGACCGATGTTTTTTTAAAAACCATATAAAGCTTCTTCGATGTTACATAAAAGTGTATGCAAAGTTTTAAGAGATTTCACCATTTAGAAATCGAAATATTTAATGTTGAAAATCGGAACTTTTAAACACGTTCTTATGAGAAACTACTGAAATTGTGATTTTTATAAATAAATATCTCGACTTCTACATGGTGAACCCTCTTAAAATTGCACGAGCTATTAATTATCACTATTTTCTTTGTGTGATGCAAATTTGAAGGAATCCAATCGATAGAGAATTTTGCAAACAACATCCTTAATGTAATAATTGTTGAAATAGTTGCGTTAACGATGAAAAAAGTGTGAACAAAAGTCCTAGAATAGCTTCGAGGGTTGGAAATCCAATTTTTAACCGTTCGAGTGCATACTGGGTCGTTTTGCGACACCCGACAATTTTCTGTCACCGATTGTTTGGCATTTAATGGCAACGAATGTTTTGGCATTCAATTTTCGTTTCCGTCTAAAAATATATTGAGGCCCATAAAATATGGACAATTTGCTACAAAAAACATCTCTACAAAAAAAAAAAACAAAAAATGCATATTTACCGGAATACAACGATTCGAAAAACGCCTTGGGTCAAATTGACCCAGTATGCAATTATAGGAGGTGTGTACTCAAAGGTTAACAACTATATCTAAGCGTCAAAGAGATCAAAATATCTTCCACGCTTAGATATCAAAATCTCTCGACAAGAGAATCAGGTTTCTCTTTCCTAAAAGAAAGTCTGGATTCTCTGCTGAAATTTCAATATTTTACATAATTCTGTCGAAAAGTGAGAGCAAGAAGACACATGGATCAGTTCCAAGATCAGAGGGGATGCTATTCAGGTCTTAGTGGCACGATACATCCTCCTATATGCGAATGATATATCCTCCTGTATGCACGATACATCCTCCTTGATTTCTGCATTATTATGAAAGATTGTGTGTCTCCTCTCCATAATATACGTTAAAGTAGGCCACAGTTTTCTGCGATGAACACGCGATATGTATTGCGAGGAATGAGAAAAAAGAGGAGGAGGAAAATAGAAAAAATAGATAATCTATCAACAGAGAGGCCACGAAGTATTTCGTGAGTCTCGTCGCAGCAATCGCCTTGTTTCAAAAGTAGGCACGTGTGGCTGGAAGCAATTTCTTCTATAGTCTGTCGAGAGGTTCACAAGGATGTCACGATGTACATCGCGATTTAAAAAAAAGAAGCACATTTGTAAGAAATATGCAAATTCGAGGCAAGATGGAGAATTTTTATTGAAAAATAAAAGGAGCTACGAAATTGATTATTCAATACGATCTTACGATCAAGTGTTGGCCATTTCCGCTCGAACCGTCTGATCACTCGTATAAATATATTGAGTCGTTGCATTTTATTTATTCTACAAATTGCAAAAAGTAAATGTTCCGAGGCTCGATGCAAATGGCAAAACGTTAATGCACCAACTGGAACGATCGTCGGTGGAGATGAAGATATTAGGTTAACATCGTTATCATATCCATTTCAAGACTTGGCTTCTAATCCATATTTACGATCCTTCGGCGAAGCTAATGGAGCGATTGGCAATTAAAAACGCACTGTGATTGTCTCCGAACTGTTAAACAGATAATTTGATTCATGAGCGAAACACTTTTTCTTCGTAGTTCGTCACAAGTTTTTTTTTTTTCGTCTTATCTCGCGAATGTTTCTTATGCTTTGCCATCAGTTTGTTGTGCCCATCGAGGAAAAGTTATAAATTGCATTTTGATCCTCTTTTTTTCGTCCTCTAATTTATGAGGCTGCACAAAAAACATGCGCACACACTACGTAAAAACTTCTGGCATTTCCTCAACTCTGCGGAGAATTTGCTGACATCATTTTATTGATTTTATAGAGTCCACTTTTTGCTAACGATCGAAGCAATCATTCAGCTCGTCAAAACAGAAACCTTTTCTATTTTGCTTCAACCTGCCGATGACGATTGGAATTTACTTCCGTAGCAGGTTTATTTCGTTTTATTTTTTCAATAAACTTTCCGCTCACACGAGCCTGACAGAAAAAATTGATGCGAAATTCGACTAATCGAATTTTGTAAAATTTGTCATTCTTGGAAAATCTTATGGCTATCTTCAGACGACTGAAAATTGGAAGTATTATTTATCAAACGAGATTTAAAAAAAAGTTTCATGCTAATCAGGGTCCAGGGTGAATCAGAATACGAATAAAAATTCGTCACAACACTTTTTTTTCACTTTGCCTTTTTCTGTTCATAGATATACCTGCCGCGGTATCTTTACCGCATTTTCTTGACGCAGACCCTAGTCTGCTCGAGGACGTCGAGGGTCTCCATCCAGATGAGAAAAAACATCGTACAAACATTATTCTACAACCGGTGAGCAAGGCATTTTTTTTTACAACCCAAAATTTAGTTTTCGTTGACACTCTGGGTCATTTTTACCCATAGACTTTTAGGTAAAAAAAGCAAATTTTCAAATAATATTATCTCAGCTTCTTTTTTTTCTCAAAACATTAGGGATTCTATGGACAATGAAGAAAAACTCGAGTCCTTGACTGGTCATTTTGTCCGTGGTTGGTATAGGGCGACGAAGCACGGTCCGGAAAAAAAAATTATTTCTGATGACGGACAGAAAATCTCCAGATTGGTAGGTCTGAATCAAAATCAAGAAAAAGCACGTTAAAGAGGAAGGTTTTTTATACAGGAATCGACCACTGAAATGCAAAAAAGTTAAAAAAAAAATTTAATGGCCCATGCTTAAAAAAAAAATGTAAGAAACCGATTTTTTTTAAAAATCTTTTCTGTGTTGCCAAATTTTTTTGATAACTTTTCTGCAAAAAAATGGTGGATTCCTGTGTAAAAAACCTTTCTCCTCAACGTGCTTTTTCCCGATTTGGTTTTAGACCTCCCAATCCGAAGATTAACAGTCCGCCATGAGACTACGTTTTTTTTTGAGGACCGCGTACTTTGGCGCCGTTTACCAATCACGGACAAAATGACCAGTCAAGGACTCGGGTTTTTCTTTACTCTTCATAAAAAGCCTAAGGTTAAAAAACTAAAAACATGGTGATAGCTAATAAAGAGGCTGAGAAAATCTTATTTGAAAATTTACTTTTTTTTGACCTTGCGATAGGTAACCAGTACCTTAAAGTTGCCTCCTCAAAGTTGAATCGATTGATTGTTTTTCATCTGTGTTTGGAAATCTAATGAATAACTCGATGCATCTGATCTAGCCACTTGGTAAATACGATTAAATCAACATTTCATTGAATTTTCAAAGAAACTCGAAATTTTAAATAATTTTAACAGAAATTTCGGATCGACGGTAAACTAATTTCAGTAATTTTGCAATTAATAAATTATCTGATCATTGAACGGTGTTTAGGATATCGGAATGCCGTTGCAAGTTAATTCAAGACTGCAGACAAATCTCGTGATGGCTCACACAACTTATAACTCGAAAATCAAAGCTTTCAACGATATGACGATACCGCTCTTCTGGACTGACTTGGTGAGTAAAAAAATCAATGATTGATCAAATTATTTCGAGAAATGATAAATAAAAAAGCAATTGTTATTACTGAGCGGAATTGCCTCGGATTTGGTCAATAAGTTGAGGAAAATTTGATATGGTTGCCATGGACTTTGGAACTGGTTTTTATTTTCCTACCGTTTCAATCGAAATGTCAAAATAATTAAATTCGGAGTTGAAATTTTTGATAATTGCAGAATTTTATTTTAAAAATAATTTTAATTCTAATTAAATAGAAATTTAGACTTTAACCCTAGAACGGTAACCTTATTTTTTTTTTACCTATTCCGGTAACCTGGGGTCATAAATGACCTCAATTTTGAAAAATTCATATCTCCGGTAAAATTTAACGAAAAGGGTTCAACTTGGGCTCATTCTTTTCGTCTTTTAACGCAGGATGACGCGAGCCTGCAGAAATTTTGATTGAATCCAAAAAATTAGTCGAAAATTCGGTAAAACGATAAAAAAACGAGAGAACGAAGAAAGGGAGAAAAGGCGCGGGATTTAAATTCGTCCGGGGTCGTTTTTGACCCCAGATTAACGTGCTAGGGTTAATTTTTGCGGAAACACTACTGTGAGAGGAAAAACGATCTTTTGAGGGGAAAAATCATTTCTTTTTTTCAGTACATTCCTGGTATGCCTACCGACCTGTTACGAGTGATAAAACTATTGCTCCAAGTTGCACCGGTATTGCAAACAGTGACGATCTGCATTCTCGCGATAACGGGGGCAACAACGTTCGTTTTATCGCTAATCGGCACTGTGTGGATTGTCAACCAGCAGAACGAAGAAATGAAGAATAATAGCGAAAGACGAGACAGTACTGAGTTGAGAATACCTCTTGGGTATGGTCAATACACGGCCATCAGAATTTTACCAGCAATCAAAAAAATCACCTCAAAAACCGATCTTTTTGGGTAAAAATAATGAAAAGTTGATTTTTAAGTTAAGAATTTAAAAAAGCAATATCGTTCGACAGAATCCAATAGGGAATCGTGATTTTTCAATGAACTACACTTTTGCGAGTATTGTCTTTGAGCTTCATAATTAATTCGACCAGGAATTTAACTGAAAACGAAAAATTGTCGAGGCGAATCAAGCCCAAAGGTTTCCCTCTAGAATCGTAAAAAACTTCGTGTCATAAAAAATGAATAATTAACGAATCGTACGATGAGGACAAAAAAATATTAACTTTCGTTTTTTGACACGAAGCAAAAGTTTCGTTTGGAAAAAAAAACTACTCGTGCGTAGCTCGTGAAGTTTCATTTTTTTCGAGTCCGACGAAAAAAAGATTCACGTCGATATTCCGTAGTGTAAATATTTATTTCTTGATCTATGTCGTACGTCACTAAGCTGAATATTTGCTCCATGTCGTACTACATCGTTCTCGGTGAGTTGTTCAATTATTAATGGAACAGTCAAACCAGAAACAGACACTTTGAATACTTTTGATTTGAAAAAAAAAAAAAAAAAAAAAAAAAAAAAGAAAAAAAAAACACTTTTTTCGAGCATTCTTTTGGAATCAGTGATGCAAGTTTAACATTTTTGACAAAGTATCGAAAGAGGAGAAAATGCTGTACAAAGCAATCGTTATTTTTGCATCCAACACAAAAGTGGGCAGTTGTGACTTACACTGTGCAAAAAAAAATTCGAAAGGAATACTTTTGAGAAGAAAATCAATTGTAACAACTGTCGAGAAACTTCGTTGCACAGTCTAACGAATCCCAAAATAATAATTAATTATTCGTGAGGCCAATGGACGAAAAAAGTTGTTTTATTCAATGCTGAATTAGTAATTTAAGGAATTATATTCGAATGATATATGTCGATCCTCCAATCACATGTGAAAGAAACGTGATACTTCAACGTTCGGAATATTTGTCATGCAAAAATTTGTTTTTTGAAAAAATTCGAAAAATTTATGTATCGATCGAAATCAATGAAATTTTCATACTTTACAACATATTAACCCTTCGAATGCACACCTCCTATAAGTGCATATTGGGTCCATCTGGCCCAAGGCATTTTTCGAATTGTTACATTCCGGTAATTATGCATTTTTTTTTTTTTTTTCTAATGACGTTTTTCGTATCAAATATTTTATGGCCCCAAACTGATTTTTTGTCGAAAAAAAAATTAAATGGCAAAGCATTCGTTGCCATTGAATGCCAACAATCGGTGACAGAAAATTGTTGGGGTCGAAACGACCCAGTGTGCACTCAAAGGGTGAAGAATTTCTTGATCTTTCTTGATCTATATCAGCGAATATCCGGAAATAAAATTTCAAGTCACGCTTCAAATACCACGCGATGTATCATTTCAACGAAAATCGTTGTAGCCAGTAATATCGATTTACTACTTTTTCAATTATAACTTTAACGTAACTTTACAGAGGAAAAAATGGTAGATTGTTTTTTTTTTGATCCGATAATGAAGAATCAAAAATGTTTAACTTTGTTGGTTTTCAATCGACTCGCCATAATCGTAAATTTTCGAAATTCCAGATGAATTTTCTCTGTCGTCACAATCGTTTTCTATGCACGTAGAAACAGAAAAAACAAAACAATAAGATGGAACAAAAAACTGATGTTCGTGATACGATTTATAGATTTAATGGACAAAGACTGACCGGGACCGTGAGTCCTATAATAATAAAACTTTTGCAAAGTGAAGAATTAAACAACTTTCGATGACTCTTTTTTTTTTTTTTATTATTTTTGCACTAAATATTTGTGCGAAAAAATCTGGAACCATTTATGTCGGAATGATAAGAGAGAACTTTTTTGTTCGAGGGAAAAGAAGCTCCAAGCTCATAATTGACTCGCAACGTAAAAAAAATTGTCAAAAATTGTGAACAACCATTTTTTTTTTCTATCCAGCTTTTGATGTCGTCAAAATATTTTCTTTTGTATCGAGTAGAGACGTTCATTTTTCCTTGGAATGAAAAATAAATATTATAAAAAATTGTCAACATTTTTTTTGTCTCTTCATAAGAATCTTCGAATTATTCGAACGAGAATAATTTCTTTGGATTCCAATTAATTACAAATATGATAAATCTCGAGAAATAAATTCGGTCGAATGGCCGTGCGGAAATTTCGAATCGATACAGTTCAGTTGATAGGGTTTTTGAACATGGAGCTCCCTCAACGAGGTTCTATCGCCATAATCATATAATGGTATATATAAAAAGTAACGGCATACTCATCAGATACAATTTTTCCAAGATAATGTTTTAAAATTTCGCATGAATCTTCTGGAGCGTCGTATTATAATGTCTAAAAAATTTGAGAAGGTTTCACAGTCTGGTAATCGAAATATTCATTATTTAAAATCGCAACTTTAACATGAGGTCTTATGGGAAGTTACGAAAAAAAATGATATTTTACAAAAAATAAATCGATTTTTTGACGGTTAAACTTTTTCAAAGTTTACCCACAGTTCGTTATGATTGTTGAGAAGGTTCATACAAATTTTAAACAATTAAACTTGGAATTAATCGAACGCATGAGAAACGATGGAACCTCCTTAATTTGAGTAATGTCATCATTCGGAGTTGAAAAACAAATATAAGTGATCCTCCAATCTTTGGGTGTGGAGATCTAGATCCTATAATCGTTGTAAATATTATTAAAAATATGTAATAAATGCAGAGAGAGGCTGCATTACTTTGAAAATTGTCGAACACAATGACGCTACTAAATTCGAAGGCGATTCGTTCTACTATTATTCATTAAGTGATGAAATTGTTTAAACATTTGTATTTTTCAAAACGATATTAGATTTTGCATCGGTAGAAAAAAGTGTTTTTTTTTGTCGATTTTTACAATTATTTATGTTTTACTGAATTGATTAATTTTTAAAATGTCAAAATACAATGTTCACGCGTCAACGGAGTTGCGTCGCAATCGAACGATGCAGACTCCAACATAATTTTTGAAAATTGATTGGAATTTGCCGAGCTCTGAATAAATTTTGTATAAATTGGAGAAAATTCCTCGTCGATGTAAAGGAAAACGTTGATATTTTCTTTTATATCGAAATAAAAAAGTATATGTACATTTCGGTGATTAGAAAAATATTGTTATTTATCGATTTTGGTCGAAGCTCCTTAATGCACATGTGTAAAATAATTTTATCTTCGTGGTTAATTATTCATTAAGTTTTGTCGATTTAAATCGAACATATGCGGTACAAGGGTTAATGCAAAATGGTGCATTATTATCGATAGCTTTTACCTTAACGTATTATTTATTTTTAAGCTGTTATACATGTTTACGTCGAGCAAAAATTGAAAAGCTGTTGGTTTTTAATCGAAAAGTTGTGACTATGATTTTTTTCAATAAGCGAAGTATTGCCAAGCGAGCGATGTGTATTTATCATTATTGCTATTTCCTACAACGTACTCGAGAAAATTCAGGCTTCGTAGCTCCAACGTACTTTTCGCATTAAAAAAATGTCTTCTTGACAAAAAATGTTATTTGTCTGCTCAATATCTATACACGTCGCTTGTTTAACCTTTAAGCTCCATTAAAAGTTGATACATTTATAATGAAATAATGTATATAAATAAATTCGTCTGTGGAATAAATCGAATAAAAAGTTTCATCAATTCTGTCTACGTGGTTCGTCACTTCCCACCTCCCTTTGTTGTCGGAGAGGTCAAACGCTTGACCTTTACACAGAGATCGTAAACGACCCCGATATTTTAAGTGAAATACTAAGTTTTCCATTTTTTAACTTTTTTTTCGTTGTCTAAGTCTTCGGAATTAACCGTTGGAGTGCATACTGGATCGTTTTGACCCCAAAAATGTTTTGTCACCGATTATTTGGCGTTTGGCAACAATGGCAACGAAGCTTGTGGCATTTAATTTTCATTTTTGTCAAAAAATAAATGTAGGCCCATAAAATATCGATTATTTACTATAAAAAACGTTTCTAGAAAAAAAAAATTCACATTTACCGAAATACAACGGTGAGAAATAGTCCTTGGGTCATATTGACCCATGATGCACTTATAGGCTGTGTGCACTCGAAGGATTAAAATTAAAATATTCGTTTTTCGTCTCCAGCGTACGCATCATTATTATCGTTATGGAAACCGAGGAAAATGGGTTTCTTTCTTTTTTTTTCAGATCTTTTTCTTTTTATTCTGAATGTTCGATTTTAAACAATCCATGTAACAAATGTGATTTAGAGATGATCGTAGAAAATCGGCTGAAACACTCGGGAAATCGGTTTTTGGCAAAATTTCTACCAACGCCTATGCTTCGTTGATATTCAACTAATTTTTTTTTATTACCGTCACCTGCTGCTCGGCCCGAGGGTTCCCTAAGACGGCCGGATATCATCGGCAGCCTTGTTGTGCGCCGTGAGCATGCACAGTTTGCAAATCTTTAGCACAGGGAGAGCAGAGACTAGACTTCCTGCCCTAGCGTCTCGCCAGCGCGTCTGCTATTTGTTTTATATACTCCGTCGTCCTCATCTCGACCCCTTCCCACTGGCTAACCTCGTAGAAAGTTTTAATTTTTACCGCTCGCACTCATCGGCGGCGCACTTGACAGTCGGGGCTGTGGTCGCCACCTGCGTCAGGCAGTATCGCAACAAAAGTGCGTCGTAATTGAAGGTTATGTCCCGTAATTATTGTTTTCAAACAACAAACTATAAACTCTTTTGGATTTGACTAATGATCTATCAAGTGCATCCTGATGGCGCAAAATAACGAGCAGATGAAAAACATAAAATACATTTACCACTTGCCTTTTTTCGAGCGTTCCGAGCTGTGCAAAATATTGAATCAGAATGACAAGTGGGAGGAGCTTGCAGGTAAATTTTCGAACATATGTCGTCACGTGGTCGCGAGCCTACCTACAAGAAAGTTTTTAAAAACTCACAGAATATCGCGTCCCGCTAAATAAGTTTACAAAAATAATTCTCCTCCGAATTATAAACCTCGAAATCATCAACATTTCTCCTCGCAGTTCATCTTGTTATTTTCAGCTATGAAGAACTTTCGAGCTATTCTGAATAAATTCGAATTTTCCTCATTCACCTAACCTCTCAAGAATGCCACATTACCAAAAAAGTTTGGATGTCAAGAATTATAAAAACAATTGATTTAAAGAAAACGAAAGCATGGCGACACGAAAGTAATTTTTGTAAAATTTACGTCATGTTCGATAAATAAAAATTGAAACAAATTTATGACGCTAAAGTTTGCAACGAAAAATATTTTTTTTTATTGACTATCTGTTCAATTTTCAAAATCATAAAAATTTTTCGAGACGACATATTTTTTGGAGCGCAAAAATCGATCGTTTTATCATCATAATTACATTCTGCATTTAAATAATGAGCTTTGCCAAAGAAATCAAAGAATTTCGTTGCGTTCCAACTTCAGAAAAAAATTTCAGACTTTTTCGAATTCGTAAAATAATTTATTTGCTCACGATAAACAATAAATGTTTGCATTTCTACAAAACAAACTTTACTCTGTATACAAATGTATGAATAGAAAAAATCATAATGAATGTAATTCCCAGGCAATTGGATGAAATACGATATGTTGACAATCCAAAATTTAAGAAAAGAAAAAAACCCGACCGACGAATTGCTAACGTTATGGAGTCACTACAATCACACGATACTGGAATTATTTGTTCTACTATCAAAAATGGAGCATTACCAATCAATGGTACCCTTGAAGCCTTTTGTAGAGGAAAGATTCCACGCCCTCGTAGACAATGGCGAAGGAAACCTGCAAAGGGTTTTGGGTCAAAGCGTTAGAAACAAAAATTCCAAAGACTTGAAGATCGGAGCACAAAATTTTAACCAGAGCGTCCCACGCCCTCCGATGGTTCCTAAAGTTGTCATTGCGGAAAGCACTCGCGAAGAGTCTCACAAAATATTGAATCAGCCGATACAACATGTGCAAGGGAGCAGAGTCGCTCCCAGCAATTCTAACAATCTTCTAGTCGTTTCTCCGGTACCTGGTTCGCGCTTGTCACCGATACTCAAAAATGTTGCCTCGAGCTCCAAAAACTTAAGCACCGTGCCTTTTACTCAAATCGAATCTACGTTGCCACAAATAACGTATGGAGAATTAGCTGCTGCTACGGATCAATGGAACAAACGTAATATTTTGGGAAAAGGTGGTTTCGGGACAGTTTACAGAGGTTTGTATAATTAATTCGCACTCCGAAACATTAACCCTTCGAGAGCACACCTCCTATCGTGCATATTGGGTCAATCTGACCCTAGGCGTTTTTCAAATCGTTGTATTCCGGTAAATATACATTCTTTTGTTTTTTTTTGGAGAGACGTTTTTTGTAGCAAATTATCCATATTTGATGGCCCTAAATTTATTTTCTGACGAAAACGAATATTAAATGTGGAAACATTCGTTGCCATTAAATGCCAAACATTCGGCAACGGTAAATTGTTGGGGTCAAAACGACCCCAAGGGTTAAAGCGCATCGTATGAGAATTCAATGAAATTTTTCCTCACCAGTAAGCTACACTTTTTGCAGAGTCTCGCAACAACAATAAGATTTTTTTTTTTTTTCTAGGAATTTGGAAAAACACAGATGTAGCGATAAAAGAAATAGAACGACGTGGACCAGAAACAGACAGCAGTTACATAATACAATTGCAACAATCTCTGAGAGAAATAAAAATATTAAATTCTCGGCCTCACGAAAATATCCTGCCACTTTATGCCTACAGTCTCGCCGGTGAGGCGCCTTGCTTAGTTTATCAATTTATGCAGAATGGGTCCCTAGAGGATAGACTGCATTTAAGGCATAAAACATTACCTCTCACTTGGATGCAAAGGCACGAGATAGCGAAAGGAACTGCTCGGGGCTTGCAATATTTGCACACGATCGGAGAGAAGCCCCTCATCCATGGTGACATTAAGAGCGCCAATATACTGTTGGATAAAAACTTCGAGCCTAAAATCGGAGATTTTGGACTGGCGCGAGAAGGTCCCGAGACGGAATCTATGAAAGTAAGTACTTTTTCCGCAGCATATCGCGCACATATCGTTCTAACAAAAACTGTTATTTCTTTCTCCAAACAATTCGGTCGTAACGAAAAACTTCCAAATTGACGTTTTTTTTTTTTTTTTTTTTCAAATATCTACATTAGTAAACGAATTCTCAAGAATTCAAAAATACGTTTGTCGAATTTTAAACTGATCTTACTCTTGCTGAGTATTAGCTTAACCCTTCACGCGCATTCCTACAAATGCACATTGGGTCAATCTGACCCAAGGCGTTTCTCAAATCGTTGTATTCCGGTAAATATGCATTTTTTCTTTTTTGGAGAGTTTTTTTTTGTAAATTGTCCATATTTTATGGCCGTAATAGTATATTACACACCTAGGGCAGGAAAATAAGGAAAGTCTCAGATCACATGTAATTGTCGGCCGAGGCGAAGCCGAGGCTGACAAACATGTGGTCTGAGGCTTTACTTTTTCCTGCCCGAGGTGTGTATACGATTTTTCTGTCCGACGCAGGCGGAAAACGGCAACTTCGGCCCGCGCAGCGGGCCGAAAGTAGCCGCTTTCGGCCCGGAGGCCAGAAAATTTATTTTTTGACAAAAGCGAAAATTAAGTGCCAAAACGTTCGTTGCCAATAAATGTCAAACAAACGGTGACAGAAAATTGTTGGGGTCAAAACGACTCAGTATGCACTCGAAGGGTTAAAACTGAATTGCCCAAATTTGGAACTATTTCCCAATTCAAATAATGTTTTTGTTAAAACTTTCGGAAAAATAATGCTTTCTCTTTTGCTTTCGTAACAGGTCAGCAAGGTTCATGGCACGAGACCTTACTTGCCGGAAGAATTCCTTCGCGGAAAAACGTTATCTACCAAAGTTGACACTTACAGCTACGGTATTGTGCTGTTTGAATTGGCAACGGGTTTACCAGCGTACGACGAATCGAGGCCACAGTATCGATTTTTGAAAGATTTCGTTGACAACTGGACCGAGCGATATTTACCGCGACTAATGGATAAAAAAGCGGGCGAAGAATCCAAAGAAGTTTATCCGAACTTAATAGTATTGGGCAAATGGTGCTCGAACCGATTGGCCAAGGATCGACCGGAAATGGAGCTCGTATTCCGAAAACTTAAGAATCTCGGATAGCTCCCTATTTTATCGAACGCCAAAATAGCAACGAATATCAATCAACATATATTTTTTATGCGATATTTTTCTAATGCCATAAAGAGGGAAAAATCATTTTATCTTTTACCAGAATTTTTCTAAGCAATAAAGAAATTATGTATTGTATAAATTTTGAAGAATAAATTTATAAAAACCTGATTCTTCTTTCTGATCATTTTTTTTTTCTTTTTCATGAAAATTACATTTTTCAAATTGGCGGCTCTTTTCATGTGGCAACTATTCAAACGATCTCAACCCTTGAAATATATCCTGGGTCATTTTGACCCCAACAATTTACAATTTCGTCAAAAAAAAATTTAGGCCCATGAAATATGGATAATTTACTGCAAAAAACGTCTGTACAAAAAAAAAACAAAAAATGCATATTTATCGGAATACACCGATTTGAAAAACGCCTCGGGTCAGATTGACCCAGTATGCACTAATAGGAAGTGTGCACTCGAAAGGTTGCGTTTCGTTATGAAAATAATTCTCCAAGAGCGGTTCAGGAAAATGGAGGGACGAAATTCGTGAAAAAGGACGATTAATCTCAGATTGATATATTTTTTTATCAAGTATTTGAATAACCTCGTTTTAACAAAATATTATACTGTACAATGTTCAACGTTGTCATTGAGGAATTTTCCGATTCACTAACCTCAGTCCAACATTTATTTCGGCGTGAAATCGGTTTCGAAATCATAATCCTCTCCCATCGAAAGGTTGAATCCTTCCAATTGATTAGCCAAATTTGTAGCTTCTTTTTCTGTAGAACAATTCCAAATTTGGATAAATATTCCCACAAATTTCTCACGAACGAATATTAAAAAATGTACAATTTTTGATACAGACCTTTTCGAACCTTGTCTTTCTTTTCCTTTTTGAATGCCAACTTGTTAAGCTTATTTAATCGCTGATTGCCTTCAATCTGGAACAACGGTTCGACTTTCTTTTTCCTCTGGACGTTCGGTTCCTTTTTCTTTTGTTCCACAATTTTTTTCCTTTTTTCATTAATCTCTTGAAGTTTAAATTCTTGCTGTAAGGGAAAAAAAACTTTCTGATTCGCTGGAAATGTATTCGGCAACTTGGACCACTTCCGTTGCATTTTAAAAAACAACCTTGAAAATTGTTATTCATCATGGAAAAAATTCTGGACAAAAAACAATGATCGATTGCGTAAAATAGCGAAAATAAGTTTTCCGGATCCTCGGAGTGAATTTGATACTCTTGGACTCCATGGCACTTGCTGCCTATTTTCTTGGATATCTCTGACCCAAGAGTGCACTCGTAAGATATAGGAGCTTCGTCACTTTCATGAATGCAAGGATCGTCCGAAATCCACGAAATACAACTGAATTTCTGTTCAAACGTCGACGTGACAGCTTGATTGAGTATATAAAAGTTTTGACGCAAGATTTTTATCAGTAAGACAATTCGCTATGCATTTTCGAAAAAAAATTCTTTTTTATATTACGATTTTGAAGTTCGCATCGTTGGAATGCAACGAAAACTGATTATTTTTTGTAGCAGAAGACAAAATTTTCATACAGTATTTGTCGACGATTATGGGAGAGTCTTGTTTTCCATTCGAAAACAAAATTTCATATAAAAATTGGAACAAGTCCATTAAGTATGAAAATAATGAATTAAAAATATATTTTTCGGGGTATTCCAACGATGCAAACTTCAGTATCATTTTACATTTTACCTTTTTCGTGTCGACATCCATAGCACATTGAACAGGTCCAGTGCTATCGATCAGGAGTGGATCGACCACATTGAGGTTGAATTTGGCAGCAGCAGCTTCGACATCGTCAAGCATCATTTTTTCAGTTGCGGCAAAGTTTTCAATGTCAAATTCCTTAGCGACGTTGGTAACAATCTCAGCGGATAACTGGCAAGGTGCTGCTTCAGGCGGGATGGTATAATATCTGATTTTACCAGAATTCCAATCGTTGATGACGCTCCTAGCGGCAGCGAGAAGATCAGGTACACCGCCTCTTTTGAACATTCCCATTCTCGTAGCTTTTTTTGCGAAGAATTCATCGGGTGTGGAAAATTCGTGCATATCGTACAATTCCATGATTTGTTGTTTGGATATTCTCTTGAGAATCGCAGTCGCCGGAGTGTAGGGATCCTTGAGGGCTTGGATCTTGACAGCATTTTTCAATGCCACGGAGGAATCGTCGGGATTGTCAGGATTTGAACTGGCAAACACGATACCAGGCGAATCGAGTAACTTTATTTTTGAATCAAGCTGCACAGCTTGCATCGCTCTCGTTATTCCGGGCGTGCTTCCAACGTTGCAGGCTTTACTTCTCTTCAGAGAATTTATTATGCTCGACTTACCAACATTCGGGAGACCAACCACACCCACTCTTATGCTACTCTTGACTGTGCCCGCGTTGCGACAATAATTTCCAAGGAGAGAGAGCAAAAGCTCCGCACCGAAACAAGCCCCGCTTTGAATCATGTCTTCCTTCTTTAGTCCCAACTTCTTGCGACCCAGTCGCTTAGATTGGTCTTGAGTCGAAGCTTTGAAAGCGACCGCGGGCAAACTGGCTCTCAGGTATTTGAGCCACTGATCGAGATTATCTCGAGGCACCAAGTCCGCTTTGTTCAAAACCAGCACTAAACGCTTGTTCCCTTTAGCGGACTGAACGGCTTCCTCCACTTGTTTGCATCTCGTGCCCAATGGATCACGAGCGTCCACCACTTCGAGTATAACGTCCGCAGAGTCCAGTACTTTTTTGAATTCTTTGTAATAAGCCTTCAAAGAATTTTCTTCTTTGCTGAGCGCCGCTTTGAGAGGATCTTTCTTCACACCTAGAGCGGTGGCTTCGTGTTTCAGTTGCTTGTTCTCAGCCGTTGACACTAGATCCTCCAAACCACTCGCTTTCTTCTCCTTCTTTTTCTCTCTCGCTGCCTCTCGCATCTTTTGCTTTTCTTCCTCATTCTGCTTTTTCATCGCTTCCACCTCCTTCAATATGTCTTCCTTGAACGGACATTGATTCGGTATTTGCATTACCTTTCCATTCTTTTCTGAAAAACAATCTCGTCGTTTTGTCAACCGTTTCTCCATTGGAAATTCAACCCTTCGAGTGCACACCTCCTATGAGGGTATATTGGGTCAATTTGACCCAAGGCGTTTTTCAAATCGTTGTATATCAATAAATATGCATTTTTTGATTAGTTTTTATAGAGACGTTTTTTGTAGTAAATTATTCATATAGTATGGCCCTGAATTTGTTTTTTGTTAAAAATGGAAATTCAATGCCAAAAAATGCCAAACGATCGGTGACAGAAAATTGTTGGGGTCAAAATGACCCAGGATACACTCGAAGGATTCAAGTTCAACAAAAAACCTACAATCTTATGTCGAATTATTCCAACGAAAGTCTGATTCTTAAAGTTATTTTCCATGATTCTGAAGGTTGCAACGTTGAGAATCAACGAAAAATACTTTGTATATTTATTATTTATTGAACTTTGAAAAACATGGCAATTTTTCGTGTCGATTGAGTTTTTAGGTCGCAAAAGGGGATCGTTTTATTGTCCAGACCAAATATTGAATAATAATTATGAACTCTACTGAAAAAAGAACAGAATTTTGTTACATTCCAACGAAGCAAACTTCAACATCATTATTTTTCTCGTATTCAAACCTCCCTATCAGAGAGACAGTGGTTTTGATGCAATGAAAAAAATTCTGAAAAAAACAAATGTCTTCGTAGACAAATTTTACAATTTTTCGACGTCATGATGAAATAACAATTGATAATGGTGAATAGTTAATGAGAAAACACGTTAACAATGCATGCTTGTCGAATTGACACTTGATTTTAACATCAACATGGAAATACATACTTTTAGGATTTTTTTTGGCTTCCTTGCGCAGTTTCCTATTGTGCTCACGTACTTTTTTCTCAATCTTGTATCTTTGGCGTGCTTGAATCCTTTTGCTCGGTTTTTCTGTAGATAATTTAATTTCATTGTATCAGAAAGTTCGGGAGTAATGTTCCGGGTGCCAAATAAACATAACCTCTTCGAATGCACGCGGTGAATTTGGAATTTTGTTGAAAAGTACTTACTGAGACAAAACTTGGCCATTTTCTTTAATTTGTGGAATTGAGACGCTCACGAGTTGCAAATATTCAACGTATTATTCGCAAATATAATGTTACGGCGTTTTTGTGAAAGCACGTGTACACGATACTTTCTTACGCGGAGTCACGAACGTGAACTACTGACTGAGTGCTGACGACGCTGACGAGTGCTGTTACTGTTATGTTGCGAACCGGCCACGCGTGGAATGACGCTTCCCGTTGACCAGAGCGACCAATCAATTACACACGTTGCCTTTTCAATATTCTCTAATTGGCCAAACGCAGTTAACGCAGTGACAAAATGAGCGCGGTGAAAACTCGAATTAAAAAATAGATAATCCAATTCCGAAAGCAAACACTGCCGATCGGCCGACTCCGAGGTTCGAGAGATACTTTAGGCAAATTGAATTTATAAGTTTGAGTAAAAGTAAAATACGACGGGGTATCGTTTCTATCAACTCGTTGGGACAAGCTCCCCGATTTGTGGTAGGAAATCACCTCCACCGAGTTAGCCTCCTCAAGTTGACAATATTAATTTTTTTTTTACCCATCGGTTGGGGGTCGTTCAATGGTTTATGGTGGCACAAATGACCATTTGAAGAGAAAAAAAAATATTTCAACCTCGTGATGCCGAAGAGTTCTAGTCGTTTGCGTTTCTGGAAAAATTTTGACCCACCATTTTCGGAAAAAAATAAATAAAAATTTTCAACCCCGTGTGGAAATAAAAACATATTTTGTCAAAATGTATCAATTTTCCTTTTCACAGAGTTAGTTTTATACGCAATTTTCACGACAAAAAAGTGCCATTCATTTTTAAGCAAAATTTTTCACGCACAAACGATTCGTTTTTGAAAAAATAAGAAAAATCAAAAATTGGGGTCTGAGTTTGGGTAGGTGCGCATATGCACAGCGCAGACAGGAAGTGCTCGAAAACTTGGGAAAGTCTCGCATTGTAATCGATTTTAAAATTGATTTTTTCGAACAAATCGTTGACCACTGAACGATTTAATTGTGCCACCATAAACCACTGAACGACCCCTAAGAAATTTGTAAAAAAAAAATTTAACATCGTCAACTTGAGGGGTTATCTCAGTGGAGGTAGGGAAATCGCCCGCCTTCGTGGTTCAATGTTTTCGGATTTCGGTGGTTGGTTTTCCGACTGTTTATTTACAGAATTTGTTCGTTACTGGCATAAGGCAACAAAAATCCTAGATATTTTGGACGAAAATCGTTTTTATTGTGAAAGGAGATTCCACTTTTCATCTGATCGTCAATTTTATGAAACTATATACTCACGACCAGGTATTTCCCTTATAAAAAGACGCTGACAGATAATTTGAAGGATTCGTTCGAAAAGAAGATCGATCATGTCCACTTTGTACTGCCAGACCCGGGAATACATTTCCAGGGTTGTTGCTTATTGTTTGATTCGGACATTCACCATTGAAATCAAATGACCCATTATTATCAATTTTACAACTTGACAAGCGTTTTGGTTCAATATTTTTGTTGTTGAAATATTGTTTTTGCAAAAACAAGATTTTAGCGATTGAAGATTTCTGTGAGAATTACAACGTTTGATTAATTTTTTGTCCAGCAGAATTGCGAAATTTTCCACGATGATTTATCTGTAGAGGAAAAAAGTTTGGAGCTTTGAGCGCCATCTGAAGATGGACCACTCGGTTCTAAAGTTCTGGAGTAGTCCGCACGGCGATACTTGGCGTGTTTCCAATTAATTCGGCTCAGGAGCAAGCAATCAGAAGAAAAAATTGGGACTGAGAAATGCAGAAAAATGATCGTATTCGTTTTTGGCTGCCGATTTGCAAAATTGCAGAAATAATGTCTCTACAACACGAATATTCGCATATTAAATAGAAAACTTTCAAATTGGCCGCTTGCGCAAAAGAAGACTGCGCAGGTGCGTCAGAGTTGCGCCGCTTGGCCGACAGTTGGGCGTTCGGGTAGTTTCCGTTTCCGTTATCGACCCCCCGGCCCACCGCCATTGCCGTCTTTCGCGCGTTCCCCACTCTCTCCTCGTCTTTCCGACTCGTTCGTTTTTCGATGCGCGAAGAGAAGACGAAGAAGTAAAAGAGAGAGAGGGAGTGAGAGCCGAACGAGCGAGAGGGAGGAGAGCGTTTGAGAGACTGAGAGAGAGAGCGAGAGGTGCGGTGTTGCGTGACTGCTGCGAGAGAGTTCGAGAGAGCGTGTGTGTTTGTTGTGTTGTACGGATAATTATTTTTTAAACAAAAATATATAAAACAAATTTGATCCTCTCGTTGACGAACACGAGAGTGAGAAAGAAAAAAAATAAAGCTAATACAAAACAACGAAAGAAAGATATCCGAGTGAGTGAGAACGAAAGAACGAACAAAGAGAGAGCGCGCGCGAGAGACCGAGAGAGAGAGAGAGTGCTTCGTTGATATAAGTTTTTTCCCTCGATATCCTCTTTTTATTTTCTCTCTATTATTCCTCCTACGCGGTTGCATTGCCTTTGATATAACCCTCTCCCGAGGACGTTTCGGTGTCGTACGATATGTCATCGTACATTCAGGTCGCCGAAGATGACGGCGAAGAGCCCATCGAGTTGCCAACAGAGGACGATAGTACATTATTGTTGACTACTTTAGCGGCACAGTATCCCGGTACTTGCGGTCTTAAATATCGCAATCCGGAATCAAGGGCTATGCGCGGCGTCCGTCTCGTAGACGGTCGCCTTCATCCGCCTGAGAACGGATGGGGCAAAGCCGTCTATTTCTGCGTTTTTCCAAAAGGTATGTAACTCACCCACACACCACACATGCATACATATATATAAATATAACTCCAAATGTGTACGTACACCAAATGTATATACACAGATCTTCATGTTTGTATATATATTCTTATCGATGTATATAGTTTATGTGAAAAAACATATATTAGCTTCAACGCGACTCCTCGAACCTCTGCCCCCTCCCCTTTTTTTGTCCCTCGAAAATCCGAATGCGAATGGACGGGAAAGAGACAGCGCTATAGGTTCTTCACCGCTTGCATGATACATACCTCGGGCCATTTTTTTGTCGTTCTCGTATTTTTGTAATCCTGCATTTCGGAAAAAAATATACATATACAAATATTTATCCCAATTTCTTCCCAGCCATGGTCATTTCGTCTTTCATGTTTGTTTAGCAAGTTTTGAATATGACGCATTTTTCACTTTCAGCTTTTCCGTTTACAAGCGTGAAAGTGGGGGAATTTCGTATTGTTTCTATTTTTAACACCATTTCCACGCTTGTAAACAAGCTCGACGATTAGCCAAGAATTTTTTTACAATTGCCAAGCTTTTTCCACTTGCACAGACATTCGGATCGTATTTTTTGACGCAAGTTAAGGAATTCTTACTTTTCTTTCATTTTTTTTTTTGTAGTTTACATTCGAACAGCAAAGTCTTGCGAATACGAAATTTCTCATTTCCCCGAAGATTCCGACATCAACATCGTTGGCAACCAATGGAAAATCATTTTTTCAATTCACTGGACTTTGTGATTTTGCAATTTTCCTAATTATCCTCTTGCCTGATTGATTTTTATCCCCTGGAAATAATTCATCAAACTCCTCTATCCAAACACTGTCTCTGCGTTTCTGCTTCCGCTAACAAACTGTAATGACGTTCCTCATGAACGAACGCGTCAAAGGAAATTCCTTCCATCCGTTATCGATGAAAAAAACTTGGATCGTTGTCACATTGTTAGAAAAATAATTGCATCAACTTTTTTTGGTCGTCAATCGGAAATATATGTTTATCTTTTCCATTGGAATCTTGCTCGTGGTATTTATGCAAAGCGTTTGGTGGATTCCGTGTTTTAATTGATATTTTGCTCTGTTTTCAATTCCTGTTTGATATTTGTCGCTCGTTACTAACGGCAGATTGAAATCTTGCAAAGAACGAACCAAATATTTGACGCTTGTTTCTATTGCAAGGAAAATGAGTCAATTTTTAGCCCTCGGACTTCAATTTCAAGCTCGGCGATGACTTTTTCATTGGAATGTTTTCCTTCTGTTCTAAGGTATCGAGAGTAGAAATAAGATTCAGAAGTATAGTCTATAGTCGAGTTAAAGTATCAAATTTGGTATTGATGTTTGCATCAATCTATTGCAACGGAGCTTTTGCATTTCATCAATGAATTCTTCAATCTTGACATTTTTTCTAGATTCTGAAATCACTGGCGCGATTTTTTGTTCATTCCGGACTTTATTACAGGGAAATAAAAATTTCATTTGTTTTTGAACGATGCAAATTTGGTGCATCTCGTTGCGCGGTGTCCTGTACCCTGGTCTTGAATTTTTTCATACTGAAAGACAAAAGTTGATTATTTATTGAGTATTCTAATTAATTGTGGAGTTTAGTAACAAAAAAACACCTTCTTACATACTTCAGAACCAGTCGGTGGACTCGATGCATTGGAAACATGTAAAGAGATACATTTTTAATGTTGCATGCGCGCAGCAACACGCGATTCATAATTTTACAGTTAGCGAACGAATGAATCCATCGAAGTGACTGATGTGATGAATTTTATTTTATTCAATTATTTCACAAGCATTTGTGATTATAAAAAGAAAGTATCCAGCTTTGAAACAATGGCAGTTGAAACGATTCTTGAAAATTGTGATGAAACCGGGAAAATAGAAAAATAAAATCTCGACAAAAGTGCAATTTCTTTTCTATGTAGCTCGGGTATATCCATGAACGTAATTTAATACATTTATGAAGATCGGTCGTTTGAATAACTGTGCAATTTGAGATTCTAATGGAATGCTTGTTACAATTGCAGAAAACAAACGCAAATCCGACGACAATTTGGAAAATTCGACAGCAAAGACTAAGCGAATGGAAACAAAGTTACGCTGCACCGATCTGATCGTGCTCGGCCTCCCATGGAAAACGTCAGAGCAAAATTTGCGCGATTATTTCGAGACCTTCGGCGAGGTTTTGATGGCACAAGTAAGAAAAACTCTGTACTGATCGTTAAACTTTGAAAAAGTTAGCCAAAGTCCAGCCATTGATCAATAGCAAATAAGAAATAATCACAAAGACAACATTTTTTAAAATTTCTTTCTCGACCAACGCAGGTTAAGAAAGATGCAAAGTCCGGTCAGAGCAAAGGTTTCGGTTTCATAAGATTCGGTAGTTACGAGTCGCAGCTGAGATGCTTAGCTCAGAGACACATGATAGACGGACGATGGTGCGACGTCAAGGTTCCCAACAGTAAGGTAAGCACGTGATTAAAAAACAAAAAGCAATGAACAAACATTCACAAGGAAAAAAACGCAAAGAAATACTTCCATCGAAAATCAACTGATAACAATCACGATTCTTCTCTGAACTCATTGACAAACGAGAAGAATAAACATTGAACAAAAAATCCACAATTATCGTAAGCCAAACATAAGGAAATGCAAAAAAAAAATGTCTGTGAGCGATAAATAAATGTACGAGATTGAGATCGCTATTTTCACGACTTTCCTGCACACCAATTTTAAAAGCCCGCGTACGTTATGCTCGTTTTTTTTAATAAGTCGATTGAAAAAAATCCATAATTTTTCGGTTAAATTATCAAAATTTGGTTTTTGGTCTTTTGAAATATTGACACAGCAGTTTTCGCTGGCGACGCTCATTTCAAATAATTAATCGGCCAATTGTTTAAGGGAAACAATGAAAAAAGCTAGAAATTCGTTGTGAGGAAAATTTTTTGACAAAATCTTTCTCGTAAGACGAAAACCTGCAAAAGGATTCGAATTGGTTGGATATTCAATTCAGCGATTAGTTGATATCTTTGTGCATCGTTATCGTTGGGAACTGAAATTCGTGACTTTCACATTGAGACTAAATTGTTCAAGTTTTTTTCAAAAAGCCAACAACCAAAATTCCGATAGAATTCATTTTGAGGAATAACGAAACCGAGACACGAAACACAAGAATGTTGGAAAGTTTTGAAAAAATCGATCAGTACATCTCTCAGAGAGTGATTTAGCGTTAATTTGTACTGAGAATGAGTAACGCATTTGGTGCAAATAGATGAATGCTCTGAGAATATATTCAAACAAAAAGAAATTGAAAAAAAAAAATCAAAATATCGAGAAACAAAACGACGAAACTGTAAAGTGCGAATGTTTTTTTTTTTCTTCATTTCCGTGCTTCGGTTGTATGGGTCGTGAATGCAAGTACGAGATTGAGCGAGTTTGGTCTGGAATAGAAAAAGTGTGCGAGAGAAAAAAAAGTACACAAAATTTCATCAAGATTTTTTGTACGAATTTTCGTGATCGATCTTCTTCGTTGTATAGAGAACGGTTTCTATTATTTTCGTACGAGTGTGTCTTTGCAGTGCTTTCGACATTTGAATCCTTCGAACGCAACAAAAAGCTCGCCGCCATATTTTCCATTTCCTGAATGAAAAAAACCACAAAAAAGTTTTTTTTTTCATTTAAATTCGAAGCTTATCAAAAACGTAGACAAATTTTTCGGATTTTTGCTCCATTTTCACTGCTGCCTAAATGCAATTCTGGGAAATCGTAATTTTGTTGCGTTCTGACGATTATTGCGTGGGTTTCTTGAATGAACAGTCGCGAGGTCCTGCCTCGAAGAGAATGTGGAATGAACAAAAGCGCTCGGCGAGGGGGGAGGGGGTGGTAGAGAATTATAAAATATTTGTCGAACGAGAAAAACACAGCTTTCAAAAAAAAAAAACGTGATTCTCTCGCTGATGTGCAATCATCAGAAGCGAGAGAGAGAGAGAGAGAGAGAGATAAAGTGAAAGAGAGTCGACAATTTTTTTTCAACAAGTTTTTTAGTTACCATTCGTTTCTAATTTTATTTTTATACAAAATCAGTTTTCATCGTTTTTTTTTGTGGTGACGATAAAATAATCAGAAAACATCAAACTATTTTCCGAAAGTCTTACATTTTTTTTCTGCATTCAATTCGTTGCCAAATTCCTCAGTTTGTAGTTTTCGTTGACAACCGCGGCGTATAATCTCATCCGAAAAAGTAGAGCTTTGGAAACACGAAAAAAAAAAAATGTAAATAATTTGAAAAGACACAAACTTTAGATGAAAAAAATTGTGATTCGCTCGTGAAATTTAATGGTATGCTTTTTTATTTTTTTTTCAATTGTTAGCGCAGAATAAAAAATTGTAAAGTGTAACGAAACGCGTGCGTTATGGGAGAGTGCGTGACGTGAAAAAGGAAAAGAGAAAAAACAACAATTTTTTGTACTCGCGAAGTATGCTCCGGGAATTCGTGTGCATTTTTATTGATTTTTTTCGAACCAAAGATCGAAGAGTGTCGCGACGAATCGGGCGAATAGTGAGGGTGAATGGCGTCGACCCGATGACGCGATTAAAGAGATTGGATCATGAACAAATTAACGTTTTTTCTTTATCCTTTCGGCGAAATGTTCACCCATGAAAAATTAATAGAAATCCAGGAAAAATCTTTATCGTCAGTTTACGAAAAAAATGATGAATCAACTCTCCAAATTTTATGTCAATTTTTTCGGTGTCCTTTTGGAAACTTTCAAAAATCGGTTTACTTCACATTTGTTTACGCTCTCTAAACATCAGAATTTCGATTAAAACCAGAAACGAAGATTTTCCTGTTTTTATATGAGCCTCGAGGTTTGAAAAAACTTTTCATATTTTTACGGTTCCTGGCCAAGAGTGCACACCAAGAATTTATCGCAAAAAATCTGTTTCAGAGTCAAAATTATCGAATAAATCGACGAGTAGGATTTTCTAGCATTTTTCTTCTATAACCCCCGAAAAATTGACGTTCCTTCGCTGTAGAGAAATCCAGAGTTTTATAAACACGCTTCAGCAAAATTATCTCAGGACTCCTGGATCATGACTGTCTTACAAAAAGTTTTAAAAATTATTGTCTGTACATTTTCTTGATCCATCGAGTCAGCGAATTCCTGAAGCGATTTTTACGAAATTCTGGATGAAGTCGATGAAAAAGTATAGCGAATCCGTGCGAATTATCAATTTTTCAATTGTTTCGTTGGCATCGATACAAAATTCCGGAGATTGGAGTGTTCAGAATTTTTGAATTGAGAACGAATGAATAGCAAGAAAAAAAATGTACCATCTTTTCCAACATTTTGGGTCGATTCTTCAATGCCAACAAAGCGATTGGAAAGCCCACTGAACTTTTTTGCCCCTCGACGAACCTTTGACAGTATCGAGTACGGAATGGAACGAGTGGGTTTGCGTATGCGTGATTTCCGGTCGTGTGTGGTTTGTGTTTTATGTATGACGAAAGTATGGGAATTGGAGAGACGAAAAAGCAATAAATTAAGTGAACAATTGAACTAAACACCAAAAATAAAAACAGATGCGTGTAATCTTCACGCGCGGGTGAAGTGAAACTTCTTTGTCGTCCATTCAATGTTGTCATTTACCTAAAATAGCGATAAACGTTGAATTACAAATTTGCAACCAAACAATCGTTCTCAATCGTCTCAAATTACAAATTCAAGTTAATTTCGATTCATCGCGTGTCTCCTTGGAATTTATTCAAAATTATTCGAACTTATCAATTTTCATAGAACTTGAGATTCAGCTCTTGAGCCTTAATGGAACGAACTATGTATCTCCAATTTTTTTCGTACATTTTTAACGATCCTCGATAGTGCCTGAAACTTTGATCAATGAAAAAAAAAGGCGAAAAGTTAATCGGCAAAATAATCGCCACAAAATAGAATCGTGGACGACCTCGAATTTTCGGCAACTTTTCGTGTGCAGATTGAAACGTGAAAGATCGAGAGAGCTACAATTTTTTCATTTAAATCTTCATTTTTACAAAAAAGCATAATTTTTAATAATTTTTTTTGAAACGGTAAATTTAGAATGTTTCACATTCCTGCAATGGTTGCGTAAAAAAAAAAAATTAACTGATCCTTGGGCCGTTGATGAAGCAGCGATAAAGAACGTCCGGGTCACATTGACCCAGTGTGTCTATGCAGACGCCAATTTGAAGTGTTTCCAAAAAAAAGATAAAAATAAAAAAGGCAAAAAATAAGCTTTTTAGTGTTCATGTTTGAGACTAGAACTAAATTAATTTTAAATTCAAGAATATTTTGTTGTGGTCGATTGTTTGGAAAAGGATCATTAAAGCCTCATTATTCCGGCCGAATCATTGGTTGAAAACGAAGAACTTTCTCCAGACAAATATTGCACTCGGGTGTCTAAATATATTGTTAAGACGACGAATCTCCAATAAGACGACAAACGAGAATTTCCTCGGCTCGAAGTAAGTGCCATTTCAACGACAGAAAGAAAAGTCATTGCCGAAAGATCGTTATCAACGACGCGAGTCTCAAACTAAGACTTGATTGCTCGCCAAACGACTTTTAACTGTAGACGTCAATGGAGGGTCATTTTGACCCAGACAATCGCGATGTTTCTCGCTCGAAACGTACTCTTTCTTTCTTAATATTTATCGATGTCAACTATATTCTGACATTGACCTCGGAACCATTGAGTTAGCCAGAAGTTGCCGTGTTGTGTAAAACTGAAAGAAAAAAATTCTCTGGGTCGTAGAGACCCACGGTAGTAACCGCGGGGTTTGTGGAAATGGTAGCAGCTCTCGTCCATTATCACGAGGATTCTATCATTCTTTTTCATACTATGGCGTTCCTCGTTTCAGCCAAATGAACCCCGTTTACTTTGCAAACTCGTAACTCTCAGTAGAATCGGTATTTTTCGTGATTTTTTTTTTTGAAACAATCGTACCATTTCCGACTAACAAATTGGCACCGACCTCAATGTCAGCAAACGATTACTTTAGCTGTAATCGGAGTTTGAAGAAAAAAGTACAATCCGCGTCGAGGATCGGTTCTGGTTTGGGTCAGATTGACCCACAGTGGCAATAAAGCGTCTTTAACAATATATTGAAAATGATACCAAATTGTAAAGTCCGTATGACCTTCACTTCACCATGCGGAGCGCTCAAAGAAGTTTCACTTGAAAATCAAATGAATAAATAAAAAAAATACAAGAAAAAACTGTGAGTCATTGTCGAAGGGATGGTGTGTGTGTCTGGTTCCAGAATATTGACGGCATAATGATGGCACGTCAGTTTGAAACGGGTAAGCACAGCGAGTGTTATCGTCCTATACCGGTTCACACGCCAAGTAGCAGACGTTTGCCAACGGGAAAAGCAGGCTACATGAATACGAATTCGGAGACTTCGACATCGCCGCGTTACGAGGGTGATTACGACTACAAGACGACGCATTATCCATCGTATCCATCGAATTATCCGTACGACGAGACGAAATACAAATACGAGGCGGGCTCGTACAATCATTACGAAAAGCAGGGAGTTTATGGTTCGGTTGGTTATGACGAGCCAGGTTACGATTCAAGAAATTATGTCACGTCGTCTTCCTCCCATCCAACGAGCGTTACTACTTCCTCCAGTTACCCAAACGACCAGGAATATACGACGAGGTATCCGAGCTACGAGGGCGGCGGGGGTGGCGGCGGAAGATCCTCTTATCCAAGCGCGGAATCGGCAGAATACACGGAAAAATCGAGATACGGTAACGCCGGTTATCCTCCCAATTACGAACGAACTTATTACGAATCCGAGTCGAGATATCTGTCGAACAGCGAACCGAGACATCCCAACGATACCGGCAGATACGCCGACTCGAGACACGCCGATTCTCGCAACCAAATTGACAACCGTGAAACCGATTTACGTTATGGAATCGAAGCTCGTGAAAACGAGAGAAGATATTCCAACGATCTACGCGACGACGATGTCTCCCGCTATCCCAATGACCTCAGAGACCCAGAAAATCGTTACACTGACGCACGTGCCAATGATTCACGCTTCAACGACTCCACTCGTTATCAAACCAAGGAAAACTATTACGATCGCTATTACAAACATCGACCATCGAGGGATCATCACGCCTCGGAAACTTCCCGATACTGAAATACCCGACCCCTCGAAAAATCAATTTTTCTTTCACCAACTCTAGTTTTTATTTCTATTTCGACTCTGCGACGTTGGATCGGTTCGAAAAAGTTTTTTTTAAATTCCATTTCGCAATCGTTGTTTCTCGTTTTTTTTTTTCTTTTCTAGACTCAGTCTGTTCCAATTGGCGAATAATTTTAATCCATTTTCGCAGTCTGAATCTATGAAAAAAACGCGAAATGCAGTGCAAATTAAAATAGAATTTTTCCGTACGTTTCAACGATCCAAACTTCGGCATCATCATTTTTTTCTTGCTTAATCATAGCGTTCAGAATTAACATTGTTTTTTTTTTGTCATACAACAACCTGGACCAAAATTCCTATGAGATGTTTCAACTTGCGCGAACGAGGGGGAGGGTGCGAATTTTTTTACATCGGTTATGCGCGGCAGAACGAAAAATCAAGTCGGAGGTGCGAGAGAGAGAGAGAGAGCGGTAAAGTAACATATTTTTGCGAAAAACACTTGAAACCAAAGCTACCCTTCTTTTCACTTTGTTTCTCTTTCATTGAAAGAAACCGGGAACAAGATAAATCCGATTTATTTTTTCTATATTCGTTCCTTCCATTTTATGTTCGTTCAATTTGGCAATATCGTGCTTTATCGATCTTGTACTCAATCGATTGAATCCGTGTAATATACTATCGAAAATCGTGGAAGATGTTTTGTGTGTTATGCAGGATGTGTCAGGTTGAATTGTCGATGAAGTTTACTTAACGTTAGGTTGCAATTTGCGCTGGATAATTAAAAAACCTGCAATGCTGACCAAACGATGAGTGCTAGAGAAAAAAGACATGAAACCAATTTTGTGGAGAATTTAATTACCTGCAAGATTGTTCCTGACAAAATTTTTCTACCTCCATTAGTTTTGCTCTGAGAGAGCCTCGAAAAATGACCTTGAGAACAGTTGGCGCAAGTTCTGGAAAAAATATCCTTTTTCGAGCCCTTTCCGGACTGAACGACTGAAAATAGAGAAATGTTGTGAGGGACTTTTTTGTAGGAAATTTCATGCTGTACAAAATTGGTTCTATACATTTTTGCTCTATCTCTAATCGTTTGGACGATGGACACGATTTAATTGACTAGTAACGTTTATGGATTTTTTGTCGTTTATAATATTCACTATTCTACCTGGGATATCTTGTACATGAATTAATATATATATAAATATATATATACGACATATATATCGTTCCAGTTCACGCTCGACATTAAAAGAAATTGGATTAATTCAGCGAATATTGAAAGCCGAAGCGGAAGCGAATGATTTTTTGTATAATTTTGGAATATTATTTTCAACTGGAAATTTATCGCCATGCAAGAGCAGCATTAGAAAATAATATCGGGAATTTTTTTCGATTCTCGTTGGTTGAAATTCGGTAGAAATTGGTTGTGGTCATCGGATCGTGTTTTCAATCCAATTTAGTATAAAGCTATTTTTTTCACCGTCAACATATGAATATTCTGTATAGCATGCTTAAGGAGTGAAGAATATTTTTATTTTTAGCTTTTCGGAAGTTATCGAAAAAAAAGAATAAATCTGAAAAATATTTGCGTGTAAATATCAACCGTGTGTCGGTTATTGCGAAGCGCCTTTTTTTTCTTTTTCGTAAAGTAAGAAAAAAACGAGCAAGGAAAAGAAAAAGAAAAACCTAATCATGAGTATTTCACTTGACTCATCGATTCATTTAGATTTTTCGACAGTGACTCACACACTCGGTTTTAAGGAAAGATTTTACGCACGAATACACAAAAGAGCGTTTCGAGATTGATATGCGACGGAAAATACTTGACAAATCTGGCTCGCAAATGTGTTTGTTTGCTTGACGGTACAATGAATTTTGTTTTATTTTCTCCAAATTTTCAATAAGCTAGACTGGATGTGACAAGTAAATAGACAAACATGAATTGTATGTATTATTGTATAAATTTATACAGCAACGATCTTCGTTATTCATTGAAATTCGGATAAAAGTTTATTTCTTTTTTTTTTAATTATATTTTTTTCCTCGTCGTCTTCGTTACCTACCAAAATTAAGATAAGGGGAAAAAATTGAAGTTTCAGGTCATTCGGTACTTGACTCCAATGCAGATTGTTCGCCAGCCCGAATTTTTTCAATTCAAAGAACGAAAATATCACAAAATTTTGCCAAAAGTTGCTTGGGAACAATTTTACAAAATTGTTAGTCGAATTTGTGCTCGAGTCGTTGAATTTAATTGTGAGAATGATAATTGCAGACTGTTGAACGATTTGTAGTAATTTTCACAAAATTTCATCCTGGAACGCAGCTAAAACGACGATGACGTATTCCTGGGGAAAAAACGCCGACTAGCCAATTTTCGAAAATCTAGAGATCGGATTTTTTGCAAATGCGGAGGAGAATATTCTAAAATATTGATTCTGATGCATTCTGCGTATTCTTTTGGGGTAACGGGTGTAAAAATATTTGAATACGTAGTTTTTTCTCGAGATAATGATGGACGGACGCAGCCAGGGAGAGGGAGATAGAAAGCCAATGTGCATTAGCGTGGACAAGTGCCGAATGACTGGACAAACAGTGGGGATTGACGAATTCGGGAAGAAAAATGAAAAAGAGAAGGAAAAAGGTTTGGGGGCAGGGAAAAGTGGAGCGAGACAAAGAGAGGGAGAGAGAAAGTGAGAGAGAGAGAGAGAGAGAGAGAGAGAGAGAGGGGGGTAAGGAAAAAAGTAAGTTTGATTGATTGTGCGTTTGTGCGTAGGAGGGAATGGTTCAGCAAGTACCGTGCAAGGTATTCGTGGGACGGTGCACGGAAGACTTGACAGCGGACGATCTGCGGGACTACTTTTCAAAGTTCGGTGAAGTAACGGACGTGTTCATCCCGAAGCCATTTCGTGCGTTCTCGTTCGTGACGTTCCTTGATCCTGAGGTGGCCCAATCGTTGTGCGGGGAGGATCACATAATAAAAGGAGTCTCGGTGCACGTGTCAAACGCGGCGCCAAAGTCGGAGGGGAACAATCGTAATTTCAATAATCAGATGAACACGAACATGCGCGGACGTGGTGGTGGCGGTGGTGGTGGTGGTGGTGGTGGTATGACCGGCCCGATCGACAATAACATGCAGGGAAACTATCAGGGAAACAGGTACATGGGTCATTCGGGCAATAACATGGGTCCTAACGGTTGGAACAATCCTGGCAATCGTGGAAATCTCGATATGCCAAATCTACAGGCACTCGGGATAACCGGACAGAACAACGGAGGCGGTGGGGGTGGCGGTATGTCAAATCCATTGGCAATGGGAGGATTGAATCTATCGGCATTACCGGTCAACCCAGCTCTCGTTGCTGCCGCCCTTAATCAAGCGTCCTGGGGCCTTATGAGCAATCTTCAGAATCAGGGCAACGATCAGGGTTACTCCAATCAGCCTGGACCACCCGGACAGCCACCTACCGGTAACAACAGTCTCGGTAATAGCGGTAATTCCGGTTTTTTAAGCTGGATGAATCAAGCCGGCGCTGGCGACGCCAATACCGGCAATCCCGGCACCGGTGGACCCAATCCCAATAATCCTAATCCCTCGCAAACCGCATGGCAAAATCATCCCGGACAACGGGAACAAAAGTCCAATACATTTCTTAAGTACGAGTAAATTTAAACGGGACTCTGAGTCTACTCGTAAAAGACGGGCGCGTTCCCTGAGTCCCGAGGCACTCGCTGCTTCCAAGAATTGCAAACCACCACCCCGCGATCAATATTATTCCCATCAACATTATTACAACAAAAACACACGTCACACTACCAGAAATACTGATTCCCTTGTTGTTATCAATACCACCACGAAACATTAATTCTTCACGAGAATTATCCTTTTCTTTTTATTTATTCTTTCAACGACTATTTCGCACCATAAAAATGCAACGAAATTTCGACATTTTTCCTCTCAAATATTTTCCACCAATTACATTTCCGATCTGCAGAAACAAAAAATGAATAATTTACCGAAATTTCCATAAAGAATAATACGACCAAGTTTCGACGTGCAATCAAGATTTTCACAATCTTCAACGTTTTCATACAATCGAGTAAACTTTCATTGATTTCCAACGAATTATTCGTTCTCTGCAGATTCGAACTACAAAAAAAAACTGCGTTTTCGCGAAATAAGAAAAAGAATTTTCGTTGCATTTAAATGACGCGAATTCCGATACAATTTTTTTTCCCACGATCAACACTGCCCTTGTTTTTAGAGAGACTTGACATCACAGTGAAAACCAACGTTATAATTATTCCCCAAAACAATTAAAATAGTAGCGCATAATTCTCGAACTATGAAGAATTTGAAAATTTCCTTTGTATTTGCAATTCTTCGAACACGAGTGTTTCCTTCTCGTTTTTCATTCAATTCTCGTCTTTTTTTTTTTTTTTTGCTTTTCCAATCCAACTCTTGCAGAAAGCCGTAACGAATAATTGTGTTTTTTTTTTTTTTGCATTTTCGATCGAACGTCACAAAGCCACTTAGAAAAACTGGAAACTCGATTGAATTTCCACTTTTTCAAAATATTGCAAATGTGAATAATTGAGCGAGAAAAAGCAAGAAAAGAAAAAAGTTTAAAAATAAATGATGCAACAGTAGAAAAATGGTGCACTAAAAGGGAGAGAAAGAGAGAAAGAGAGAGAGAGAGAAAGAGAAAAAAAGAGAACAATGATAAACGTAGGAGGATAACTTTAAGGCATAAAAAAGTCAATGAATGTGAATGTGCATTAAGACGTACAGAAAATATTAAAATAATAAAAAGAAATATGTAAGATTCTTATGTCGAATGAAGAAAAGCGAGAGAAAAAGAGGTAGAAGAGAAAAAAAGAAGGATAAACACAAAAGCGGCGTATATGTGCTTTTTGATTTTACTGAAAGTTACTTGCAGCGTGTTTAATATTTAGAACAAAAAGAACAAAAAAAAAACAAGATTTAAATAAAGAAGTAAATAAGTGAGGTATGATGAAATGTCTTGGTGTAATGTGGTTGAGTACATTTTTAGGAACGATATAAACGATGTAAGAAAGAGAGCGAACGAAAGAGAGAGCGAGAGAGAGAAAGAGAAAAAGAGCGAGCGAGCGAGAAAGAGAGAACGAGAGAGGGAGAGAGAGAGAGAGAGAGAGAGAGAGAGAGAACGAGCGAGTTAGTTGATAATTCAATTACGAAGGGTTATATAGATGGTCTATATGATTGTCACCCAAGTTTGTGAGTGTATTTGTATTGACAATGAAGAAAATTTCATTAACACGAAAAATAATCCAATTAATAAAAGAAAAAAAAAAACTATTTAAAAAAAAAAACAGAAAACGAGGCAAATTAAATGATAAAAATATCCAGACACAAACACACACACACACACACACACAAATAAGCCATGCTATTGAAAAATTAATACTTAAGTGTAGATTAACAACAAATCAAGAAAAACAAATGAATAATGAGAATAAACGTAAATATAAATGAAAAAATCTTTTAGCAATAGACATTTTTGATTGACGAGAGCTTAATTGTTGTATACATGCTTGTGGATAGGTAATCGAGTCGTTTGTCCATCGTTCAAGTCGGTCAGACGTCCGTAGAAAAAAGGAAGCCCCCCCCTTCACGTCCGACACATATTTTCAATTTAGTACGAACCAAATCGTAGAAAGGAGGAAAAGATTATTCGCTGGATAAATCGATTTAAATCGAGCCAATCGTCGTCGCTAATTCAAAGGCCACTTTTGTATCTGAAATGTGCACCAAGTTTTTAGATTTGTACGTTTTCTGTCCGCCGATCTCCGGATCTCGTACACGTGTCAGGAGGGATTTTTTTAAGAGGAAAAATAAAATTTGGCTCGATGTATATATTTTGGAATTTATATATCCGCGGGCTAATCTTTTTCAAATAAAAATATTAACCTCTCGACATCAAAGAGCCAGAAGAGATCGGAGGACAAAAAGAACTTGACGATTGTTGCAACGAGCGTAATTATTCACGTGACCCAAACATAGTTCCTCTTTCAGATTCATAAAAAAAAAATATATCGTTCTCTCGTAAACGGTGTGTACAGATTCTTATTCGTTGACTTAGAATCTTGTTTCGTTTTTTTTCTTGTACCGCTCCCGAAGGGAGAATTTTGAGAAGGTGGATAAAATTGGTGGCTTTCAAATTTTGGTAATTATTCGATAGGAATCAATACTTTTTACAGTATTTGAATGTGCGAGCGAAAACATCGATTGAAAGAGTCTCGAGTTAGTACAAAATGAACCACGATCCTCACTTGTCGGCTCCCATCCCGTTTGCTAAGCTCCATTGAGAAGAAAAAAATTCTACGACCTCTCAAAAAGGATTTTTGACACAAATATTGATTACTCTCAAAATGAGCAATATTTATTATCAAAAATCGTGTTTTTATTCGCAACTTTGAGCCATGAATCACATTCGAAAAATCATAAATGAAAATCGACTTTTTATTGCCTGTTGGGTGCAAATTGAATAAATTTCCTGGCGAAAAAGTTGATTGGATTTTCGAAAATCGGTGGCAGAAAATTGATGAACAATATCATAGCTCTGATTAATTTTTGGAAACTTTAAAATCATTTGAACTACGAGGATCAAATTTCAAAGTGAATTTTCCTTTAGGAATCTTGGGATGTCATGGAAACCTATTTCCATTATCTTTTCCTGCCCATGTTTCCTTCTGTATGAAGAGTTTTTACACCGGTGCGCGAAGGTGTGTAAAAATTATTGATCGGTTGTGTGTGAAAGAATTAATACTTGAATTTGATTGGGTAGTTTGAATCAGTCTGTTGTTACTGTAGTTGAATTTGAATGGTTTGCAAGTGAGTAAATTAAAAAAGTAGAAAAAAACACGAGATTAAGATTTATTGACAGTTCGACGCGACGAGTACTCCATTTTTTGTTTCATTTTTCATCTTGTTCTTTTTCAGTCAGTAATTTATTTGGAATATGAAAAGATTCGGAAGATTCGGAGACTCGTATTCACCGTAGATTTGCAAATTGAGTTTGTTTTTTCGTTTGCTTACGAGAAAATTTTCCATTATTAATTCATTCTCGATTCGTGATTGAACGATGAGAATCCACAACTCACAATTGTAGTCAATAACTTTAACATGCAACAACCGTTGTATCGCGGCAACGAACGAGACTCAAAAAAGTAATAATTATTGAATTAAATACTGAGACGATTTATTGAGAGATTAAACAAATAATTAAATAAACGAAAAAATGAATTAATTAGTGAAACAACAAAATTGAGACAAAAGTGGCGTTACGTAAGATCGTCGCATGCTGCAGTTATCAATATTTCACAATAAATACTTCAAATCACTTATTATCTTATGAGTAAAAGATGAAAAATATTGACAAATAAAAAAACTCTTATACGTGATATGTGTGCTGTTGTATATCTCATTTGATTTCTTTAGTGATGGATCTGTTGGTCGGATGGATTTTTTACACACACTTCGGACGTTTCTAATTCGTTGTTTTTGTTTCTTTTTTTTTTTATTAAATGTGATCGTTGCGGATATCCGACGTTTTATTTTTCTCGTCTGTGTTTTTTTTCTTTTCCATTGAGAGAAGATCGGATCGCCACAACCGTGTCAATCGAATATTTTCTTTTTTACATTAAAATTCCATTCGTGCGCTCCAAGATTTCTCAATCGTTTCAATTATTGTTAAAAAAGTTTTATTCGAAATTTCTCGAATCAGGAAAAACGATGGATGAAAAAATAATGAATTTTTTTTTGCCAGGCTACGTTTGTTTTTCTGTTAGTCCGATATTCCATTGACAATGGCTGTTGTGTGAAAAGTCATCCTTCAGGTTCTTCCCTGCCATTAAATCGTCTCCAAAAAGTGAAAAAATAAGAAAAAAAAAATGATGACATGAATTTTTTCCACTGTTGCGATGGAAATTTTGAATTTTTCTCAAAAACTAAAAAACCCTGTTCGATTGAATGAATTGTGGAACAATTATACATTCGTCACACATTTCGTCCAATCGTCGGGGTTGGAAAAACTTAAAAACTTGAAAAAATAATTCAAATTTACTGACACAATTTTTTTCTTGTCAAAATTCGGGAATGAATTTAAGGGTCAGGAAAAACCTCCGGTGAAAAAGGAGAATTCAGATGTAAGTGGCAGGAACGTGAATGTTTATACGAGAAAAGAGTTGTGCTTCTATCTGATGGTGTCTGAAGGTTCACAAGTGGGGCAGAAACTGGATTGAATGAAGCTGATGGATCAATGTGAGTATGTCGGTTGAATGTAATTGTTAATGGTCGTCTAAGAACTACAGAAGTGAAAGTTTGTCTGGGCCAAAAAAAAAATGAGAATAAGAAACGAATTTGAAAGAAACATAAAGCGAAAAAGCAAATTTTCTAAATGCGTTGATTGTTGAGATTGTTTTTTTTCTACTACACAAATGAATGATAAAAAAACGCTGTATTAAATAGGGCTCGAGAGTTTTGCTTTGTCCCGATGAATGAAGAATAGTCCACTTTATAGAAATATAAATATTTATGTGTAAAAATGGAAAATGGTGAATTTTTGTATTATTACATCAAAAAAGCACACATAAAAAAAAAAAGCTGGAATGAAAACGCTGTTTCACATTGACGAGACACCGAGTGTCCATATATATTTTTTTAATTTATTCGACTCGTTTATTGTTTTCCTTGTTTCTCATTTTTTATTCATTTTTTAAATAAATATATGCATTATTTATTATAGTATCGACTGAGAAGATGATGAGTGTTTATACGATTCAGTGAAGTGTGATCAGTTCAAGAAACAAACAAAACGAAAAGAAGACTAAAAAATTAAACAAACCCAAGCTAAATTGAGAATGAATTCGTTTAAGATTTATTGTCGTAATATAGTGAGGAACAAAAGCAACAAAACAAATATGAAAAACGTTGAAATAACGTTCAAACATACACGAAATAACAGCTAATAGACAAAGACTGTAGTTTAAGACAACTTTTAACAAACATCAGAACCGTTTTGCAAGTTCGAATCAAAAGTTGAACAAAAGCGACACAAACAAAATGGGGAGGAAAAGCTGAATTTGCTCTCGGTCTCTTCACAAACTGTTTTTACGATGAATTTGTACGAAAACAGAAGCGAATTTTCCTTTGGTCTGAAAAAATGCTGCAAATTATAGCAACTTTAAGTTTTGGTCATTTTTTTTTTCTCAAATTTCCCGGCCATTCGATCTAATGAGATTGTTTATTGATTTTTCACCGTGTATTATAAATCTCTTGAGTCAATTAGGATTAGAGGAATATCGAAGACGAAATAATAATAATAATTAATGAATAACGATATTAATACTAATTACAATTAATCGTTGCTCAAGAGTTGCCTTGCTGAGCGATTTGGAAGCGATCGTACGAAAGAGAGAAAGAAAGAACAAAAAAAAAAACATTTGTAAATACTTCATGATATGAACTTTGATGTTGGTTACGAACTTTGAAAGTTTGATAATAAATGGAAACAAAAAAGAAGAATGCAACAAACGAACGGAAAATCATGAAATAAAAGTCATAATGAAACGTGTCTGAAAAAGTTTTGTGCGTTTTTGTAATTATGCGTACGTTGAATAGGCGTATAGAAATAATTGAATAAATAATGGAAAACGAAAGAAAAAAACGAATAATGAATCGCGAAGAAAAAGAGGAGTAAACTTCTTGCCATACTTGTAGCGTCGAATTGAAAACTCTGTGTCAAAACGTTCGTACGTTGCGTGTGTAAATTTCATTTCCTTCACTCCACCACACAGCAAACCTCTACGCCACCCAATTTTATTCCATTTTGTTTTTTTTTTTTTTTAATTTAACGATGTGTGTTCGTCATTACGCATGAAAATTGTAAATAAACGCAATATTGTTTTTCTTGTCATTTTAGGTGACGGCACTGCGATCGTTAATAATAATAAAAAAAGAAATTATTACAAAAAATACGTCACAAAAATACGTCTGGGCAAGAGGAAAAAATATGCCCCTGAATTTTGTACTGCTTGTGTCTGTGTTCACGTTCTTTGGGATAAATATCGCGATTGTAGGTCTTCTGATGCCTAAATGAGTGTTTTCAATATGATAAATAGAATGTGGACGTAATTTTTTTAATTTTACATGCACAGATGCATAACAATATCGTTGAGCAAAAAAAATGGTACAAATAGATATTCAGTTGAATGTGGAAAGTATAGAGAAAGTATTAAAAAACAGAAAGCGAAAGAGTGAGAGAGAGAGAGAGAGAGAGAGAGAGAGAGAGAGAGAGAGAAAACAATGACGCGAGAGTTACACTTGAAAATTATTATTTATTATAATGTGATGTGTGTGTAAGATCAAAATGTTCTTTATTATCCCAATGACGAGTTGTTATATATACAGAGTGTCCCACGACAGATAGGCATAAATGTAAACTTAAGTTCAGGACTATATTCACAGTCAAAGAAGTCGGGTAATGTGTTTTGATCAAGGTCCCGTCTTTTATTAGATATACCGCCGAAACCGTTGAAGTAAAAGCAAAAGTTCACAGGACCGACTTTGCAGAGCATAAAATTTGCTACAAAAGTCTTCCTGACGCTATTTCTCTATCGTCGCTGGTTTAGTCTCCAGACCTGATCGAATTTCTGAGTTGAGGGAATGACTCTGAGGTCTTTTTCGCTCGACTCTCAGGACTTGATTATTGAAGATAGAAAAATACCGCCAAGACCTTTTCCATAGCACATTTTATTGTCTGTATTATTGGTCCTATGGGTTTTCGCTCTATCTCCAACCGTCTTTGCTGTATGCGCGATACAAGAAGGTTCATCCTTCGGTGATCGAGAAACATTCAAAAATACTTTCCGACTTGAAATTCCGTCCAGTATATAAGCATTCGTCTATGCCAATTTGTTGATTCTTCACCCTGTATCCATATATTAATAAATACGTAAACTCGAAACTAGTATGGTGAAAACCTGTTCTTCGTTGACGTCTCAAAGAGACATTCGAAAAAACAAACAAAAATCGTTATTTTTGACAAATTTTTCGTACAACTCTGTGGCTTCGATGAAAAGATGAACGAGTCATGTTTTCTTTAACGAATATTCGTTTTACTGATGTGTAATGAACATGTGCGGAACCTGTTGAGTGATAGCATTCGAGAATATATATACACACGTTTTGATCTTTAACACTTCATCATTACGAATCATTATCATTCATTCAATATCAGAGATTATGAGGAAGGGAGAATAAGAAACATAGAGCAATGCATTCGTCATTTCTTTTTACCATTATTATAAATAAACGTGAAAATGTAAGTGATGAGGCTTATCGTTTTATTTTATCTTTATTTCCAAGTCCTCTTGCATCTTTTATACGTATTATAGAATCCGCAATTCAAAATTAATATTACGCTGACTCCACTCCATTTAGGGCGAAGCCATAATAATTGGGGTGAGTAATTATCAATAGCGATTAAATTCGATAAGCGGATTTTTAAAGTCGAGCAGTTCACTGATGCTCCGGCCAGGGAGCGCACGTGCGTCGATCAAATTGCAACTGTCGCGAACTTTGCAATGATTGTCAAAATCCATGGACAATTCCAAAGATATGCCAGCAATATATTTTCATAAGGAATTATTATTTATAGCATGAGTTCACCGGCTAAGACGTTCATGTGAGTTATGATTACAGGGTGCACTATTCCGGTGAAGGATTTGCGAAGAATATTCGTGAATTTGGAGATGAAGCATTCGATTTTTTTCACAACTGTCTCGATGTGCGCAGCACTTAGTTTCTCCGAATAACAATGCGAAAAAATTGGAAACAATAACATTCCGTTCACATGCTGCGTCAGATTGACTATGGGAATCTGTAGGGATTGCCTCTCTCGGTCGTTTTTCGTACTTGCCAGCTATGAGCCTCGTAGTTTCGCGGGTTTAGCGCGGCGAGTGCGATCGCGATGACGTGAGTTACGTTCGCTGCTGTGTAACGAAAATATTTTGATATGAAAATATCCATTTCAAACATTAATTAAAGTCTTATCTTTTCGAAACATTCTATTCAATCGATTATGGAGTTCTCAATTGGCTTATTATCATTATTTTTTACTGTTACAAATGTGATAAATATCGTATCAACACACAGTGATTCGTTCGATGAGGAATTGTTATTGAAACCATTGCCGAGTGGTCATGTTTACGCCTATTTTCAGTTTACAACCTTGTGGCATATCCCGAAAAATTCACCGGCACGTGAGTCAACAATTATGTTTGAAAATATTCAACGATTTCACAAATAAACCATTATTTCGAATACACTATTTATTAACCTCAAAAAAGTCACCTGTCACGTGAACTCATTTTTCGGATTTGGCAATTAATAACGTGGAATGAAAAAATGTTCATCTTGTCAAACAATGACGGTTTCATCAAACTAAAAATGTATCATATTATGAAATTTGTTGATACAAAAAAATGCACAATAAATTTGAAAAAACTCTCATTTGTCACAACTCTTTTAAAAAGTCTACAATTTTATTTCGAAAAGTGCTTACCGAATTCGAAAATACGTATCGTGTCTAAAAACTTGAAAATTCGTGCTCATTCCGAGAGGATTTTGATGCATTCGAATAATTCATTACCAAGTAATAGCTAATCGATGTTAATCGGTCTCATCGTAGTCCAACATTCCCACTTGTTTCCCCGAGGCTTGGCTGTCACAATAGCACGTCATCAGGTAGACGAATTACATATTTCTTTGACGGAGGGTTTATGGAAATATGAAAAATGGGGATATCCAGTTCACGATGCCGGGCCCGGTGCAGAAATTTATGCATGGTTCAACAAAAATGTGTCAAAGTAAGATTTTCGCACCGAAATAATCATTTATCCGTAAATCAATGAATGTTCATTTTCTTCACCATTACGGATGCTAAATTTGTTTTTTTCGTAAGTTAGTTCAATAATAAACAAACGATTACTAGAAATTCAGCTTTAATGAATAAATAACAACTGTCGGTCAGTCTAAAAAATTCTCAAACTTTTGTTTGAAAAATTGTAGCGACAGCAAGGCGTCAATTAAAATTCTGCGCGACATTTATCGTTTTAGATAATCCATAAAAGTTGCTTTTCGAATTGCAGCGTCGATCAAGAATGGAAAGGACTCACAAATGCTCTTGCGGGTCTGCTGTGTGCTTCCCTCAATTTTGTCGACCCTTCGAACAGCATGTCTCCTGAGTTTAGTTTCCGACCAATGAGCGTCGTCGACGACGTACCAAAATCTAGTCACTTGCGATATTCGTCTCTTCCCCGAGAAATCGTCTGCACTGAGAATTTGACGCCATTCAAAAAGTTGTTGCCGTGCGATTCGAGGGTAATTTTGAAAAGCGTCATCAACTTGTTTTGCTTATTGATTGAATAGCGACATTCGTTTTTTATTTTTTTCAATTTTTTCTTTGCAAATCTTTCTCAGATTTTCAATGATTTCATCTTTTGAAATTTCAGAGGGGCTTGGCGACGTTGCTGAATTCAGCGCCAATCCACAATACCAATTATCATTCAATTGGAATTCATTTTCGCTCCGTTTGCCGTAATCCGGCATGCACAAAAACGTCTTTGGAGCTGAGACAAACGATTTCTCTCGTCTATGATACGATGGCGGACGATTCTCAGGTACAATCGAAAAGTTCATGGGAATCTCTGAAGAATCTCGTTTTTTATTATTTCATAGACCGATTCGCCTTTTTTTTCACTACTTTGCATCATATTTTCTTTACAAAACAATGCAAAAGGCGAAATCTGGACGATTTTCAAATTTACATATTTATTTAACAGTTGATTTTTAATAAAAACTTGTTTTTTGTTCATTTTTATATAATAATTCGTTCCAGGACTGGTCCATACGACGATTGTTTGGTATGGGTCTCCAAGGTCCATGTCCTTTGGCGACAATGAGTAAAGTTTACATCGACATTTCGAGCAATCAAAGTTTCCACACGTTTCGATTGGCACCTGAGCCATCCACCGTAATAACGAGCTTACGAGGAGGACAAAAAAATCATTTCGCCGTTTATAATATCAGAGATCACTCGAAACGTGGAATTTTCAATATTGCGGCAATACAAAGCCCGACAAAAACGACTTTGGTGACATATCCATCGATTCTGTCAGCAAATCGCTATATTATCGGTAAGAAAGGCTCTGCAATTTTTAGAAACACTCCTGAACGTGAACACGTGAAAAAAACTATTTTTTTTTTGTTTTGATCAATGAATAAGTTTATTTATTATTCGGTGGCGATGCCAATTTGTACTTTTTCACAGGTTACGGCCAGGAAAAAGGCAGCTTAGTAACGAAACTTTACAACAACCATTGGCAACCCATCGACGTTGTTATTCTCGAAAATATTCCGTGGTATCTGTCCGTTTACTTACATTCCATAAAGATTGAGAGAAATGGGGAAATTGTTCAACCACGTAAGTCGATTTGTCATAAAAATAATTCTATTCATTGAGTAATTCGAAAAATTCTACCGCGTAACAATTTTTTTACCGTTAAACTGCAAAAAGCATTGAAATTGGATTCGGAATTTGTTTACTTTTTGAAAAAATCTGAAGAGTTCTAGTTTTAGGGAAATTTGGAATTTCGAATTGTTGTGACAAACAAATCGAAACGTTTTTCAAACAAACAAAAAAAAATTAAATCGTTGCGTTAATTAAACGAAATTGGTCATTTTTGCAGTGGTCCAGCGGTATTTGCCAGGGAAAGAGCGCAAGCAGCCGTACTATTTGGAACTAATAGTCCGATTGCCGGCGCGATCAGTGACAAAATTTTCGATCGAGATGGATTATTTGTTCCTCAAATGGCAGGAATATCCGCCAGACGCGAACCACGGTTTTTACATGGGGCCAGCAATCATAACTGCCTCGTTGCCTATTGCGCGTAATTACACGGGGTTGCCGTTGGACGGGAGCACAATATCTTCGAGTTTTAACGCTTCGCGCGACGGTTACCTCGTTCAGATGAGAACCGAAACGATTTTGATAACTTTGCCAACGCCTGATTTTTCCATGCCTTACAACGTCATTTGTTTGGCTTGCACTGCGGTGGCGCTCGCTTTCGGACCTCTGCACAATATTTCGACCAAGAGATTGGTCCTTAAACACATTCAAAAGAGTTGGCGAGCAAAACTCGTGGCCTCGGTTACGGGTTATTTCAAATCGAAACCCAAAACTGATTGAAACATTTCTTTTTCAAGTATCGGCTCACCACGATCCAACGAATTTTCATTTTTTTCATATTCCACAAGTTTTTCTAAGAAATCAACATTCAGAAATGAGACAACGTTGTTTGCTTTTATTTTTGGAAATTCAAAGATAAAAAGCAGCTAAAAATATACCGACACTGTAAAAAGAAGGAATTTTGCAAAGGCGACCAACATAACGAACTACAAACATCGAAATGTAGCCAATCTTGCACATCTGTACCGAGAAATTGGCTGAATTTGAATTGAAACTCAAAGTCAAAATCAAAGCCTCGCTCGGGCTCGACCTCTACGCTGCATCCAAAAAAAAAACATTCATCCTTTTCAACAGTATTTACGATTATGTAAAGAATAAGGAGAGAATCAAAGAAAAAAAAACAATTTTTCGTATCGGAAGAATAATTCGCTTTATTTCAGTTCACTGGAAGTTTCCTTTTCCTCCACATTTGGTTCGATCGTACCACAGGGTCATGCATCACGAGAAAAATAGAATAATGTGCAATCTCAAAAGTCCTTGACTTTGTTCTATACGAAGAAGAATTGTTTTCCTTATTTTTTTTCGTCCGTAATTACAATTCAGTCTTCTCCAGATATTCGTCAGTCATCTCTTCTTCTGGTGCTTCAAGGATCATAGATTCGTCGCAAACATTCGTACAAACGTCGTTCGTGTCGTTGTTGTTTTCCTTTTGGAAGAATTCCGTTATTTCTTCTTCCTCGTCGGCGACGACTTCCCTGCACTGAAATAATAAAACGTCAAGTTTATGGTAAAAGTGAGAAGAACAATCAGTCAAACTGTTGAGTGAAATAACTTCTTATCCCTTCGAGTGGACACTTCCTATAAGTGCATATTGGGTCAATCTGACCCAGGGCGTTTTTCAAATCGTTGTATTCCGGCGAATATGCATTTTTTTTTTTTTTTTTTTTTTTGTAGAGACGTTTTTTGTAGTAAATTATTCATATTTTATGGCCCTAAATTTATTTTTGACGAAAACGAAAATGACATGCCAAACAATCGGTGACAGAAAATTTTTCGGGTCATAACGACCCAGTATACACACGAAGGTTTAATTATATTGCATCGTTCCAGCATCAATTGCCTGTGAAGGAAAATACACAACTTACCAAATATTCGAGACTTTTGTTCAAATCACCATCTTGCACAATGTCGACTTTACTAATTTCAGGATTCATGCCACCTGTGGGTGACATCAGATTAAGAAGTGTCAGTCTTCCTGACTGCTTGTAAGTCGCTCTGACATAGTTGCTCAACTTCTCGCAAATTTCGTCCAAAACTTCGGATATGTGTACAGCTGAACGTGCCATGTGTACCTGCAAAGTGCATTCACTTTATAAGCAAATACACGAGATTGTAAATTGAAGTCGCGTTTCGTTAAAAAGTTGCAAGAAAAAAACAAAAGAAACGCGACTTTAATTTACACGCGTTTAGATGGGAAAAATCAAAAATGGGAAATGAAATATCTCAAATTCTAAACGTCAGAAAATTTTTCTTCAGAGGAGAAAACTGTTAGTTTTGGTGCCAAGAACGTTTATACAAAATTTTGAAAGAATCCTAAATAAAGTCGTTTTGTGATAGTAATACGTTAAGGTTTTACTCACTGATTTTTTAATTTCGTTGCCTGCAGCGTCCAATCGGTAATTACCGATATCGATCTTTCGCTTTGGATCGACTTTTGCCAGCTCTTGTTGTACTTCTTTGACCGTTGTCCTGCAAACTAAAAGGAAAACAATACATTTCGATGAAATTTGAGATTACTCCATGGAGCCATAATTCATGAAACATTACAAACTTACCTAAACATTTTAAATAATTGTTGTCAACTTCACCGGCGTTTGAAGCGATAGCAAAAAACAACACAGCAACAATAATCGAAAAACGCATTTTCAATGAAACACCAAATTCTATTTGTTATTACGATAAATTTGGAGAAAACGTGTTTCTTGTATTCGCGAATTAACGTGATTTAATGAATTTCGGAAAGACGTGTTAATTCTTTTTAAAGCCTCGAGTCGAACTCAATATCTGTCAATGGGCCGCCTCAGATTTTTTGAGCAGCAATTAACATTGGACACGTGTAATCTCCACTGACGAATCAGCTTGCCCCGCGCATAACCTGATCTTGCTGTGAGAGTGGGAACCGAATATACACATCATGGTAAATCTCCCCCCTCCCCGCTCGGGAAAACCCCTGGACCAGTACCTTTGTTGATCGCACGCGTTTGCATTGTTTTTAAACTCCGTTTAAAACAAAGACGGGTCACTCCTAACCAAAAACTCTCCACCGACTCGATACAGAAGAAAGCTTCTGTACCGATCGAGTCGAAACACGTCGCTTCCGTCACCGGAAACCGATTTTCATGAAAATGGGTCTTGATTGGCATCAAGAGTTTCTTCACCGTGTAATTCGTATACAGTTAGAATGTCAGATCAGCCCTAGGCTCCACAATTTAAAAAAAATGATTGCGCCCACCACCTAATTTGCTTTATTCAGAATTATCAAAAAAATCTAATGATTCTCAGGCCAGCAGACGACGAGCCGTCAAATGAAATTGTCTCGAGACTCTACCGATACCAAACGTAGCTGCTAAACTTGCCCTACCTTATCGGTACTGGCGACACTAGCCAGATTCCGTACTCGGGCCGGTCTGGGGGAAAAGGAGCGTGGTATTTTCTAGTTACTCGACAATTCGACAGTTGCAAGCGTGTGAAGGCTGTGAGAGGGGGTACGGGCGGTTCGCTTGTTCCTTTGCGGAGGCTCTCAGTCTCTAAAGTCTGCTGCATCGAGGCACTACGGAGTGAGAGAGACGGGAATATCACAAAAGACATTACCGTGCCCAGTGCGTTAGTATACCATCCGGGGGAACAGATATAAAGTGGTGATCCTCGTGCGGTGAAACAACTTTTCAATTTCGTTTATTTAACAAATATCGAAAACAAAACACTGCGTACCGAGTCCAAACTTTGCCACATATATGCATATACATACGTAGTGTATATATGTGTATACACAAGTCGTTCTACTTTTATCACGAGCCTCAATTCGAATAGCCGTTTACCTCGAGGACCTCACGTATTTTTTTTTTCTTTTTGTTATCGCACTCTCGGGCTTCAGTGCCGCGATTAAGTGCAGATTTAACAAGCTCCCTAAGACTTATCCGCGAGTGTCTTCGCAGTCCCATGTATCCAACGAAAACAAAAAAAAAAAACAAATCTATCATTTGTTTATCAGCGTTAATTTCTTCTCCGTGAATTTAAAATTTCCCGTAATGCCGTGAATGTAATGCAGTGCTTTTTTGTCTTTCGCAAGAAATTTGATTCTTGAAACGCTCTTGAGGAAGGGGCATCGAACCAAGTGCATCGCAAGTGCGGGAAAGTGTTTCTGATACCGTGAACCTTGTGGATTAAAACAAATTGATATTTTCAACGAGGGGCCCGTGGGCGTCACAATCTTGACGCTCTTTTTTTTGTGCTCTCTCGCTCTATCTCTGTTTCTCTCCCTCTCTCTTTCTCGTGGTTCATCAATTTGTGAAGCGGCTGCTTCAGAGACCCAGACTTCTCGTCGGGAATGAAAAAAATATATACAATGTTACGATGTATTCTCATAAAGTTATAACTTTCAAGATTTTTCCTCGGTAGTGTGGTGCTAACCAGGGAAATGGATTTTACCCTCAGAAGTCGACGCTAGAGGCTATAGAAAGAATCATAGAAGCGCGATCAATCAAAGTTCAATAAAAAAAAAAAAAAAAAAACATATTTCGCGTTTGCTCTCGCATCGCGACTGAGCGTCACATATTCTAACGAAAACATACCAAATAATCACTCTTCGTTTGCATATTTCGATACAAACAAGTTTTTCCTTTTCTTATCGTCTATGCAATCTCGATTTACGGTTAAAAGTGTGATGTGTGATAGGAATTCCGGGATCTTGGTGCTGCGAATCTGTGCGATTAAAACCGTGTTGAAATTGAATTGCTTGGCCGTCGCCATCGGAAATCCTCGGAGCAATATTCCGTCTCGAGTATCGACTGGCTCTTCCCTTCGCGGAAATACACGCAACATTCGCTCCAAAATTCTTCGAGATGCAGTAAGTCTCCATAAATGTTCATAAAATCTCTAAAAACACGATATTGAAGTTCGCAGCGTTGGAGCCCAACGAAAAATATTTAATCCACTCACAATTTTTAAGATTTTCGGAATCTCCTTCATTTTTCTATGACATACAGTTTTCCATTTGCCAATTATTGTCACAGACGGACATTGTGTGAACATTTTTGACTCTGCTTTCAAAAAATAGAATAAAATAAAATAAGGGATTCCGTTGCATTCCAACGATGGAAACTTCAACATCATTAAAAAAAAATCAATTTTACTGTTATCGTTATGCTGAATAAAAATCGTATTTACGATCGATGTAACACTTTGTACGGGGAACAATATTTTGTAACGGAAACAGCGAGCAGCGAGCAAACGAAAACGTTTTTTTTTTCGGTTACTTCCCATAAAAGCTGTCAAATTCCTTTATGACTCTGAAGTTTGCAGCGTTGAGATTCAACGAAAAATAATTTTCTGTTGATTATTTATTGAATTTTGAAATGCATCGCAATTTTTCTTGTCGATTGAGTTTTGTTGTCTGGACGAAATATTGGATAATAATTATCAGCTCTGCTGAAGAAAGAACAGAATTTTGCTGCATTCTAACGACGCAAACTTCACCATCATAATTCCTTTCCATGAAATAGAACATTTTGTGACATCTGAAAAAAATCGTATCGTTGGATTCGAACGAATTTTTTCATTCAGAATTTTCCAATTTTTTCAAATCGTTCGATTTTCTCAGTTGATTTAATTTTTGCCAAATCCTCGAACTCGAACGTTCATTTTGGGCCTTGGTACGAAAAGTAAAGAAGTTTCTCCACGTTCCTACGATGCAAGCTGCAACGTTATCGAAATTCGTTGAGTTCGAACGATGCAAGCTCCTCGCTGAACATTGATAAAATTCAATGGAATTTCGACAAACGACCATTTTCACAAATTTCGGAAAAATTGAAATTTTTTTCCCTGGACACTGTTTCAATGTAGTCGTTTCAAATCTTACATTTCTAGTTTGATCGTTATTACTTTTTTGGCGTATTAATGGAATAGTCGTTTTTCCATCATCATTTTTTATTATTTCGGTTTTCTTTGCATCGGCGTTCGTCGGCATGTGAAACGCAGTTCACTGATCCCTTATAAATATTTAAATAATCGAAAGTACAAATTTGTACTAATATCGTAAATTCCGGCATGAGGTTCGTACGTATAATGTTGTGATGTGCAGAATTCATCGTATTGAATTTTGCCTCGTTGGCAGGCAGCGAAAAAATGTTTTGATTCTTATAGTTTTTTCAATTCGTCTCCAGATTTCCGTCAGACTTGATTTTTTAGTTGAAACGTGTGGACAGCCGTGCATCGAATGACATTTCGATGGAGCTTAACAGTCTTGAGCGATTGAATAAAATTTTATTTTCGACGATGCCGATAATTTTTGTATCGTGTCTGCAAAAAAATTGTTTTTCATTCGTCGTTTTCAAAAATTTTGTAATCCTCTTGGATTTTTTTGTAAATTGAGTTTTTCGGTTACGAGAAACGATCGTTCGCTATGGCTGCGTTATTGCAGCTAAACGCTGCGCATCAGTTTTCAATAACGCTGCAAACTCCAACATCTCCAACAATCGTATTTTTTTTTCTACAATTCTGCATGATGTGACTTTTATTTTTGCTTGTACGTAGAAAAATATGAATTTTCGGTGTGGAGTTTTTTGGAATACTCAAGATTGACGTATTTCGGATGTTGGACGAATTTATACGCTTTTGAAATTTGCATCGTTGGAATACAACGGAATTCATTGTTTTATTTTATTATTCGAAAGCAGAGTCAAAAACTGAATATTTTCGGTTTGATATAGATTCTGCTTCCACCACACTGGGTCTGAGAGACCCACCTGAACTGAATGTCGAAAAATTTAGATGATTTCGAAAATTAAAAAAAAAACGGTGAATGAATAAAATATTTTTCGTTGGACTCCAACGATGCAAACTTCAATATCGTACATTTTATTGCATCTCTTGTAATTTAATAGCTCTATAGGGAAAAGCATTGGAATGCTCGAAAAACACGAGTCGCCTCCTTGAAGCATGTACGCTAGGCAATGTGAATTTTCTTTGCAAAAACGCGTTAAGGAGGTTCGCTACATACGACGATATGATAAAAAGTTAATAAAATTTGGTGATAACATTATTTAGCATCAAAAACGATGACACAATTTTTTTCAAGTTTTTCGTCTACATAGTTGTCGAATAATTGGAGTTTACAATATTTGCAAAAGATATACCTATATATATCTGAATTCTACGATTTTGAAGTTCGCATCGTTGGAATGCAACGAAAACTGATTATTTTTTATAACACAGGACAAAATATTCATACAGTATTTGTCAACGGTTATGGGAGAGTCTTCTGTCCCATTCAAAAACAGCATTTACCATGAAAAATTGGAACAAGTGCATTAAGAATGAAAATAATGAATTAAAAATATATTTTTCGTTGTATACCACGATGCAAATTTCAGTATCATTGAATTCCATGCTTATCCATGTAAACTCTAGTGTTTAATTACTCAAAAACTATGAAGAAGAAAAATCTTAAAAAATTTGTATATTAATTTTTTAATACTAAAGAATATGCTCTTAAATTTTCATTAAATTCTAATCATTTCCAATTTCCCTATGCTTTTAACATGGCAACATTGTTGTGTGTAGCCAACCTCCTTAATGCACAGAGAAGCATGAAGTTGAATTTTGCAACGTTGGAATCCAACGATACATTTTTTTTTGATGATTCGCTCAATTTTCAAAATCGTCCAAATTTTTCGAGCTGACATACTTTTTTGGTCGCGAAAATCGAGCGTTTTATCGTCGCGATTAAATAATGCATTTGAATAATAAACACACGTCACCACAGAAAAAGGTAAATTTCGATCGTTGGATTCCAACAATGCAAACTTGAACGTCATCAAAGCAGCGAGAACTTGTGTCTCGGTGGTTTTTTCATTGGCGTCGCGGCGAGGAGGAGAACCGATATAATCGTTAGAACGAAAAGAACGGCTATATTCGTGAGAGCAAGATGGAGCTATACCGCGACGCGCTGTTGTTGAGTGAAGAGCCCGCAGTCGAGGCATACCACCCGAGTCAACGCACATTCCCTCGTACCGGAAGAGACACTTTTAACTGTGAGGTGGCACGGAAAAAGGCAATGAAATGATCAATTGCCCATCTCTCTACCGATTAGACATTTTTCGGCTTCTCTTCTCGCAGAGTAAAAGAATGCTGTGACCTGGTTACTGGAAACTAAACGACGAATCGATCCGTTCTTCTACGATGCAACGTTTGACTTTGAATTTTATTTAAAACCAAACGCGAAATTCTCTCCCGCTGTTCACCAAAGTCCGGAAATATTAAAGTGACCAAAGCTGAACGAAAAATCATCCTGAACTCGATTTCAGGCCGAACCAGTCCCTAGGAACCGAGTAAAAAAATCGAGAGTGTGGTTCGAACGTCGGGAGCAATAATCAGTTTGTCCAGAAGTCAGCTTCGGCCTGGACAATGGAAGCTCGCTGTAGAAATAATAAGTGAAAACATTTTTATGCGTTGAGAATCATTTTATAAGCTCGATTCACCAGAAATGGAACTTTCAGGAAAATGCTATTGCGTCGCGTCTGCCCAAAAGTGCACGAGAGAAGAACGAAGTGTTTAACGAAAGATTTTTATCGATCCACGTCGTACGTCGTGCCCCCTTAAGGCGCCTGGACTCCATTTTGTCACGAGCACGAAGACTTAGTCTCAAAAGGCAGCGCGTACTTTTTCCCCAAAGAAATGCATTCACCCGGTTTTTTGTTTCAACGTTGGCAAAGATCGAAAGAGGAAAATTGTCTTTTGTTCCAAAACGTAACTTTAGAAATATTGAGTAGGGTAAAACACCCGATAGTCAGCCAGAAACCAATAGTCGGCCTTACATGAGTGCGAAGAGTGGAAAATATATCTTTCGTACTCTTCCCACTCATACAAAGAATAGGCAGAGGCCGACTACAGGTTTCTGGCTGAGTACTGGGTGGTTTACCCTATAGACAACGGTTTTGCGTTCGGGCTACCCGTCGGGAACCCTTAATGATACGTACACGATTCATTCGCATGGCACTTTCATTTTTTTCAAATTCTACAAATTTTTTATTTCGAATTCGTCCATTCTTTGCGAAAGTGTTGGAAAAAATCTGCCCAAGTACCTCATCAGAGTCTCTCAATCGTTTCCTCACGTTGCTACAAAAAAATGACTCTCAAGTTTGCAACGTTGAGATTCAACGAAAAACATTTAGTACATTGATTACTTATTGAATTTTAAAAATCACGGCAATTTTTCGTGTCGATTGAGTTTTTAGGTCGCAAGAGCTGAGACGGCGCTCCTGAAGAAAGAACAGAATTTTGTTGCATTCTAACGATGCAAACTTACGATATGAACGCGCATCCTTGGAGCCCAACGAAAAATCCACCCACAGTTTTTAAGATTTTTCGAATTTCCTTAATTTTTCTAAGACATTCAGTTTTTTTATTTGCCAATAATTCTCATACACGGACATTGCATGCAAATTTTTGGCTCTGCTTCCAAAAAATAGAACAAAACAAGGGATGACTCTGAAGTTTGCAACGTTGAGCTTCAACGAAAAATATTTTGTCTATTAATTATTTATTGAATTTTAAAAATAAAGTCAATTTTTCGTGTCGATTGAGTTTTTCGATCGCAAGACCGGGCGTTTTATTGTCCAGACCAAATATTAAATAATAATTATGAGCTCTGCCAAAGAAAAAACAGAATTTCGTTGCGTTCCAACGATGCCAACTTCAACAACATTGCAAACTTCAACATCATACAAAAAAGTAAACGAACTATAAGCAACGTAATAAAATAAAAGTAAAAAAACGAGAGTTGTCATAAAATATAAAAATGAAATACGAAAATACGCTTTGGTCCACGACGCAGGGCAAAGAATAGTTTGATGAGAGTTTTCTGACCCGCGTGAGTCCTTCCTAGCCAGAGATTAAAACAAGAAAGCGAAAAAGAGACACGGAGAGGAAGAGAAAAACAAAAAACATCCCTCCTCGGTCAGTGACACACGCGAAGTTTGTAGCGGCGTTAAGAAAACACTGGAGAGGGTATAAAAATCGTCCTGCCTGTTGACAGAGCGAAATGGAGAGCGAATGAGTTGAAGGGAGGTGAATAGAGCGCGTAACCTTCCCGGCACAGCGGGACAGAGAGAGAAAGAAATAAAATAGCAAAACAATGCCCGAGAAAAATAAAAGAATATACGAACACGGGCGGTGGTTTATATTTAAACGCATCTATTCTGAACTATGACAAAAGATTCCAACGGAATAAAGAAATGAAGAACTTTGAAGCAAAAAAAAAAATCATCGTCGTCGTGCTGACCCTTGAGTTACCGAGCGCAACGAAAATTCATCGACACGTGAGTTCGCAGTTAATTTTTCGAACAAGAAGGCCAAAACGAAAATTTCTTCATGGATCTCATTTTCCTTCAATTTTTTCTTAAGCTTATCGGGACGCTGATGGTAAGAGAATCGAAGCAATTCGGAAACCTTTTTTCCATTTGAAAAATGGAAATTTCCTCGTTTGCGAAATATCGATCAACCAGTTATTCAAGAAATTCTGTCAATCCATTCTGAGCAGCGATTCGTTGGCCAGCTCGTCTTTTCTTCATTTGAATACAGGATTTATTCTAAATTACGTCCCTCCTAGCCAATCGAGCTTAAAAATGATTTTTCACGTACGAAAATATATTCGCTCATTTGTACAGTGTTATTTATATTTTTCATGCCAAATTTATTTTACGGACTCTGGTTTGTCTGAAAGTTGAGTTCAGCCAGTGACGACGGAAGTAAATAGTGGCATTCCGGTTGGTTGCGAATAACAATTGAATTCGAAGCAATTTAGAAAAATCACTCAATATCTTTTGATTACATTTTTACCCAATGATACAGTTATTAACGTATTACTATCGCAAAACGACTTTATTTATAAGATTCTTTCCAAATTTTGTATAAACGTTCTTGGCATCAAAACTAACAGTTTTCTCCTTTGAGGAAAAATTTTCTGACGTTTAGAATTTGAGATATTTAATTTCCAATATTTTATTTTTCCCATCTAAACGCGTGGAAATTGACGTCACGTTTCGTTAAATAGTTGCAAGAGAAAAAACAAAAGAAACGCGACTTCAATTTACACGCGCTTAGGTGGGAAAAATAAAAAATTGGAAATTAAATATCTCAAATTTTAAACGTCAGAAAATTTTTCTTCAAAGGAGAAAACTGTTAGTTTCGATGCCAAGAACGTTTTTACAAAATTTTGAAAGAATCCTTAATAAAGTCGTTTCGTGATAGTAATACATTAATGACGTTGAAGTTTGCATCGTTGCACTGCAGCGGAATCCCTTATTGTATTATATTTTTTAAGAGCAGAGCCAAAGATTTTCATGCAATGTCCGTCGATGACAATTATTGGCAAATGAAAAACTAAATGTCATAGAATTATTAAGGAGATTCTAAAAATCTTATAAATTAATAGTGGATAAAATATTTTTCGTTGGGCTCCAACGATGCGAATTTCAATATCGTAGTCATTATATACTTCTGAAGTGTAACGTCGGAACGAAGCGTTTTCAACGTTGTACTACGTGACAGTCCGAAGCTTGGTAATGGCCGAATCCCACGATCAATGTCCAAAGTAAAACGGTGAAGCCTTTGGGCATTTCATTTTTTCATTAATCACTTTTGAACGACAAGACGCGAGTTTCAAAGAAAAATTGCACCCACCTGAAAGATTACATGATGTGATTCGTGACTGCGATCGAATTTTTCCAACATCCAGTTCATTTCCTGTTTTAATTCAGAGCTCAAAGTCAGAAATAGTTGCATTAACGAAGTTTTTTTAATTACGAGCTTGACGAGAATCGTGTGTTTGCAAATATAATTGAACTCACTGGGTAAAATGAACTTACGATTTCGTACGTACGCGTGGATAGGAAGTAATACAGAGCGAAAATGACGGTCGAAGGCAAAAATCAGGCAGCACATTTTATTCGGAGAGACTCGATACTTGAAGAAAAAAAAATTAAAGTTGCACGTCGTTCTCTCGCTCGCTAAAGAAGAAAGTGTTGAACGTTCCTCTTTCTCGAAATGTTAAGAATATCCAAGGAAAGTGTAAATCTGTTTTTTGGTGAACTGTCTCGCACTCACGCAACCGGTGGATCACCTCAAAAAGAAAGTACGAAGTCGAGATTCAACGAGTATCTGAATTCGAGGGGATTTATGATACTGAAGTTTGCATCGTTGGAATACAACGAAAAATATATTTTTAATTCATTATCTTCATACTTAAGAACGTTGTATGCAAAATTTTCTGTCGATAGAATTTCTTTAAATTTGCACCACACAAAGAGAATAGTGATGTCTAATAGCTCGCGCAATTTTAAGAGGTTTCACCATGTACAAGTCGAGATATTTATTTATAAAAATCACAATTTTCAGTAGTTTCTCATAAAAGCGTGTGTTAAAAGTTCCAATTTTCAACATTAAATATTTCGATTTCTAAATGGTGAAGCCTCTTAAAACTTTGCATACACTTTTATGTAACATCAAAGAAGCTTTATTTACTTTTTCGAAAAAATCGGTCGTAAAATTTTTTCGAAATTTTGTTTATTATATAAAAAATACAAATTACGTCGGAAAATCTTGGATTTAGAGTATGTTGTTCTTTAGTCAATTTGTAACAACTTTTTTCAATGAACTTGGGCTCGGAAACCATTTTGTATGTAAGAAAAACTGAAAACAAAAATTTAGATTTGACCGCCGCCGTACAACGTTCTTAATGCACTTGTTCCAATTTTTTATAGTAAATTCTGTTTTCGAATAAGAAAGAAGACTCTCCCATAATCGTTGACAAATACTGTATGAAAATGTTGTTCTCTGATATAAAAAATAATCACTTTCCATTGCATTCCAACGATGCGAACGTCAACATTGTCGTGATTTTTTGTGCTAATTTAACTTTGATTCTATAAATTTGACATTACGTGAATTTTACTGCAGTGTATCTCTTAATTCGATAGTGAATATAATGGAAACGAGATGTGCGATGTACGTGAAAGCATAGAATATTTGATCCCACCCGGCCGAACGCGCTCGCAGATACAAATTTAGGTCAATTCTATATGCACGTGCGTGTCACGTTGGAGCTCCAATGAAATAAATCGATTAGCAATTTATTCATCGCTTGGAAGTGAAACCTTTTTGTTTTACCACAATTCTGGTAATTAGAGAATAGAGAGACGATCGAATTACCGTCGCGATGAATGATCCAAACGTTTGTTTATATTTGTTGTACACATTCGAGTTGTTTTCGTTTTCATTGATTCGAGTTTGTAGATACGAGTGTATGATTCAAACGAAATATCATCATAATGAGACTCGTCGATGCGTGCACTACTCTGAAACATTGCCATTCAACTTGATTACACATGATAAATCATCCATCACGAGGCTACAGGGACAAATGATTATAAGTATGAATTTCGTGATACCAATGACACAGGTGGCTGGCTCATGTTCTTTCCGCCAGTGATCCTCATCGCGAATCTCAATTAATTTCAACATTGCACAGAAAACATGAAAATCCCATGACGTTGGAGTTTGCACACGATATTAAAGTTCGCATCGTTGGAGCCCAACGAAAAATATTAAATCAATTCACAATTTTTAAGATTTTGGCAATCTCTTTCATTTTTCTATGGACATTCAGTTTTTCATTTGGCAATAATTGTCATAGACGGACATTGTATGAAATTTTTTGGCTCTGCTTTCACAAAATAAAATGCAACGAAATTCTTTTTTTCTTTGCCAAAGCTCATCATTTATATTCAGAATTTAATTGTGATGATAAAACGATCAGTTTTGGCTCCCAGAAAAATAAAAGCGGCTCGAAAAATTTGGTTGATTTTAAAAGATGAAGAAATTATCAATAAAAATGAATATATTTCGTTGCATTTCAACGTTGCCAACTGCAGCATCATGTAATCCTTTCATCATTTTAGTAAATAATCTTCCGAAAATTATGTGGCCTTTCAAAATCGTTGGTCCGATCGATCGAAATATTCTCGTTTTTGAAAGATTTTTAAAAATATTTCGACTTTTTTTACAGTATGTTGTTCTTTAGACAATTTGTAACAACTTTTTTTTAATGAACTGAAAAGAAAAATTTACATTTGACCATCACCATACAACGTCTTTAAGACCAGCTCAAAAGTTTGAGATAATATGTAAACAATGATACACAAGCAATGGACGTGTGACTTTTATCATTTATCACTTTTTTAAACCTCGTTACGAATACACAGCATTGCAAATCTGCTCCGGCTGATTAAATCACTCATTATATCCGGACCCAATTTTAGTCACGATTCTCGTCAGGCAGTGGTCGCTCTTAAGCATATAATTATTCTCGCCTCACTTGGTTCGTGGCTTTTTCTTCGACGACGCAACAAAGCTGCGAGTTTTGTTCCTTTTCCGAATCGAAATTCATTTGAATTTTTCATCTGGAGAATTGAGTGCAATGATTCGAAAAAAAGACCAGGACAAATGTTGACGAAGAATCTTATAAATAGAATTAAGATTCTATCCGTTCGGAGTCATAACTTGATGAAGATCCTGGCCCTTAGGATTATACAGGAGCCGAGCTGCCGTAAAAGCAAAATTTGATTAACAGCACTGAAAAGAAAATTGTGTTGGATACGTTCGACTAAACTTTTTTTGAAAAATCACAAAAATTTTGTCATTCCAGCAAGAAATATTGTAGAAAGTCTCTTCGAAAAGAAAATTTTTGTCATTCCAATCATAAATTTCGCTGACAGCTCCGTTAGAAATAAAAAATATTGTCAAAATAACGAAAATTTTGAAATTATCTCAAAATATTTAGTTTACCGTTCTGAACCAAATATCGACGATTTTTGACAAAATTTGATTTTCAGTGTAGAATATTTCGTGCTGCAATGACAAAATTTTTGGAATTAAAAAAAACGTTTAGTCGAACGTATCCAACAAAATTTTCTTTTCAGTGAGTGCAACGACGATTCGTCAACGATTCATCAGAATCTATAAACTCGATTTGCAAAAATGAATCGATCATCATCCAACGAAAATCATTTTATCCATTCACCATTTTAAAAAATTTCGAATTGCCTGAATATTTCTTTGACATTCAGTTTTTCATTTGCAAAAATTGTCATGGACCGACACAGCAGTTTACTTTTTGGTTCTGCTCTCAAAAAAATAGAATAAATGAAAGAATTCCGTTGCATTTCAACGATGCAAACTTCAACATCATATTGAAGGGAATTTTTTGTACGATATTGAATTTCGCATCGTTGGAGTCCGAACGAAAAATATTTAATCCACTCACCATTTTTTAGATTTTCGGAATCACCGCAATTTTTCTTTGACATTCAGTTTTTCTTTTGCAAATAATTGTCATAGATGGATACTGCTTCGTAATTTTTGGCGATGCTTTAAAAAAATAGAATAAAATAATGCATTCCGTTGCATTCCAACGATGCAAACTTCAGCACGATACAATAGCGAGTATAATTTTTCGATACTCCCGTCTCCATGCTGATTATTTCGTCGAGAATTTACGATGCGAACAAGGAGACCGTACAGACGTATTCGAAAAGTAAATATAATGCACACTGGACACCCGCACACCGCGCATCCTCTATCCGTGCCCGCATTAGCAGCGACCGCTGCTGCTTTTTGGCACGATCAACAGACTCGAATAATTTCCTGGTGGCGAGAGAAAGACGACGGAGAAGAGAGAGAGAGAGAGAGAGAGACGCCTGGAGAGCCCTTGGCATCAAGGTGGCCAGAGAAAAGGCTCGTTTTCACGCCAGCCAGAATATTCCTAGAGCCTATACCGTCCCCGCACTCTTTTGGCTTAGCTCTTCGTTCAATTCGAAGCGTTCTTTCTCGCTTGGTGAGCGATCAAGTTTTTGTGCAGGCGAGTGTACAGCTTCGCGAGGGTGTGCTGCTGCATCGAGGGAGGCAAGCTCCCCTTATTCGTGCGAGTCTATGCTCACTGTACATTTAAATATGTATACGAAACCTCCTGCTTCTCGATCTCGCAGGAAAAAAACTCCGGGCTCGTATTAGTTCAACCCTCACAGCTGTACAGTCCGACCATTGAGTTCTCTCGACAATCCTGTTTGTTGTACTCCGAGTTCCCCTAATCCTCATTTTCGATCCGAGGGCATGAAAACTCTCATACAATCACTTCCGATTGACGCAGAGTTTCTAATTGTACTTTATTATTTTCGCTTTCCAGTTATTTTTCCAATTATTTTTTCTTCTTAATACGAAACGTCAACGAGCGTGGCTTACGCCCTTTCGATTCTAAGAAACTCTGAGAAACAGAAAAGTTCCTAAAGCGCGCGGTGAAAATCTTAAATTTTAGATTTCTCTGGATTGGCTGAACCGATTATTTTGAACCATGGACCATTCGAAAGATAAAAAATCGTAGAATATTTGAATGTAATATGAGATTTTTCCCTCAAATCGTTTCTCCGTGAGGACGATTTGAATGATGCTGAAGTTTGCATGATTGGAATGCAACGAAATTCTGTTCTCTTTTCGGTAGAGCTCATAATTATTATTCAATACTTGGTCCGGACAATCAAGCGAACCTCTCTTGCGACCTAAAAACTCAATCGACACGAAAAATTGCCATGATTTTCAAAACTCAATAAATAATAAATATACAAAATATTTTTCGTTGAATCTCAACGTTGCAAACTTCAAAGTCATCGATCTGAAGTTTCTGTGTCTTGATCTACTGATTAACCGTTTGCCCATTATTGAAATATTCTTCGTTACAGTCCAACGACGTGAGCTTTATATAATTTCTCGTTGTTTGAGGAGGTGCAAACAGCTTTCGTTCTCAATCCTTAAGGACGTTGTATTGCGATGGTCAAATCTAAATTTTTGTTTTCAGTTTTTCTTATACATACAAAATGGTTTGCGAGCCTAAGTTCATGAAAAAATGTTGTTACAAATTGACTAAAGAACAACATACTCTAAATCCAAAATTGTCCGAGGTAATATTTATTTGTTATATAATAAACAAAATTTCGAAAAAATTTTACGAGCGATTTTTTTGGAAAACTGAATAAAGTTTCTTCGATGTTACATGAAAGTGTATGCAAAGTTTTAAGAGGCTTCACCATTGAGAAATCGAAATATTTAATATTGAAAATTGCAACTTTTAACACGCACTCTTATGAGAAACTACTGAAAATTGTAATTTTTATAAATAAATATCTCGACTTCTACAAACCTCTTAAAATTGCGCGAGCTATTAGACATCACTATTCTTTTTGTGTGGTGCAAATTTAAAAGAATTCTATCGATGGAAAATTTTGCATACAACGTCCTTAAAGTGAGCAACTGCCAAAAGTGAGAAACAACGTAATTGGATTTGAAGGATGTGATTCGAAGCATCATTAATTATTTGTCGCGATGAATATGAAAGTGCATATGGAGCAGCACCTTAAATTATGGGTCGAGGAATCTTTCGGTGTTATACTACGAGAATATATCGTGCACTCGTTCCAAGCACCACGGACACCAGTATTTGCGGTGGGAGAATTGTACGTGGAACGTACGTGCTCCAATGTCGTTTAGCAAGCGTTAAAGTATGAACAGCTCGCACAGAGCGTGCGTTATCTCTCTTTCTCTCTCCCTCTCTCTTGCTCTTGCGGCATATCATGTCCTCTTTACAAACACGCTACTCCGGACTGTATACATGTGCAAATTGCGTTTACATCTATTCGAAGCTTAGTCAGCAACGAGCAACGCTTAACAACCAAGAATCCATCGAATGTACTTGCGATTCATCTTTTTTCATCTAGATGATCATTTTTTTTTTAAATGCAAGCGTAACTGAGCTTATCACAAGTGATAAATTCGAGACAAAATACTCGATATCGATCAGTTTTTATTTATGCGTCGATACAATTTCCCACGCTATGAGAAAAATCATTTTCTCTGCGACAAATGCTGTGGAGCGGTGAACTACTCGAGAAAACAAGGCGCAACGAAACGAGGCTGTATTCACGCGCAGAACACGCAGGAAGAAATTTCCGTAATTATGTCAGTACTTCGTCTTTTTTTTTTTTTTTAATTTATCAAGTAGCGACGCAACATTTCAATTTTAATTTAAAAAAATCAAATTCGATTGGATTTTCATCGCGAAATTCTATCAGGAGGTAAATCTTCGATGTTTATATTCTCACCGCCCGAACGGGAGATCAACTGCATGCGATTGAGACTCAGACTCGTTGAGATTGAATTGTTGTTTTGACGATTCATAAGGGTTCGTAACGTTTGATAACTTTTATTCTCAACGAAAATAGTCTCTTTTGAAGCTGTGGCTGAACTTTGAACTCAGCAAAACTCTATCGAGCCAGCTTAATTAAGAGGATCGCCAATAATTAGTTCCTGAAATATTTTCATTACCGATTAACCATGATGTTGAAGTTTGCATCGTTGGAACGCATCGAAATTCCGTTCTTTCTTGGGCAGAGCTCATCATTATTATTCAATATTTGGTCCGGACAATAAAACGATCCTCTCTCGCATGATTTTCCAAATTCTATAAATAGGGAATATACAATATATTTTTCGTTGAATCTCAACGTTGCAAACTTCAGAGTCATGATCATAACCGATCGACTGCAACATCAAAACTAAGAGGAACCAAGCTAGAGAATCTCTAGAGGAACAAAATGTGGACGTTGGTGTTTTAAAATGATACTGAAGTTTGCCACGTGCGGTCCAACGAAAAATACTTTTCAATTAATTGTTTGTTAAATTTTGAAAAGCACGACAATTTTCGTACCGATTGTGTCTTTGGATCCTAAAAAGAGATCGTTTCATTGCTCTGATAAAATATTGGGTAAGAGTCATGTGAGCTCTGCTGAAGAAAAAATAGAATTGCGTTGCATTCCAACGATGCAAACTTCAAAATCGTGTTTTAAAATCGCTTGAAAAATACGGATTTTTATTTAGTAAATGTCGATGATAATGTGACGCCGTAAAATTGCGCATTTTTTGTAATACTAGGCGATTGCATAGCGCGCTTCGCGCGCTATACCCTTTTGTCCGATTTTATTCTGAATAATGAACCGAACTAGAAAATGTTTCAAAACAGTATGTGAAATTAAAAAAATTCACCAAATATAAAAGATCATTCTTTATAATTTACTCAAGTTTCAATAAAATAATTTTTTTTTCAAAATTTATTGAGAATAATTTTCCTTTTTTATTATTCCCACCTATTCGCGACCTCAGTTGTCACAGGCATATATGAAAGACCAGCTGTCATTGTGACACTTGGGAGCATAAAGAATTACTTCGAAATTCATAATCCGACTTCAGCTCTCTCGAGCTCTGCTGTGCGCGTCATAGCGAACCAATGGGAATCATGGAAAAGCGGTAATGACACTCAACAGCCAATTCACGCGTCACAACCCTACTTTATATAAAATTATTCGTTAATGAGAAATGTAGCATTACAAATCCAGCTCCCAATTAATTTTATTATTGCAGCTAATTAAGCTGTGCTCACAAGACTATTGTGAGAATTGGACGACCATTTAACTAGTACGAAGATTTAATACTAACCGCGAGTGTCGGAAGATTTTTAAGATGAAAAACGAGCCATAAAGTAATCGAAACGTATGAAGCACCTGAAGCTGATAATTGAACGATGTTAAAATAAACGCACACGATGCCCATCGATGCTATTGAATACTGAACGTAACTAAATACGAGAATAATACACGGCCCAAAAGCGGACATTCAGAGAGCGTACGTGCAAAACGATCGCGAAGCTTATAAGATTGTTATCATGGAAGCTGATTGTTTATCGCTATCATAATATTATTGAGGCGAGTTCTCAAAAGCGAGAGTGACGTTAACAAATCATCGTATACGTTCGTATAAATTTGCGAGGAGTAAGTTACGAATGTGCGAAATTCAGTGATAAACTTTTGAACAAAGCAACAAAGACAATAGAAATTTGGCATTGCATAGAACGCCGGAATTGAGAGATAATCTTGTAGGTAAAGCCGCAAAACCGAGAGTAACAGTACCGTAGTTTCGCGCTTGTTGATGGAAAAAAGGAGCGAGAGAGAGAAAGAGAGGGGGGGGGGGGGGAGCAACACTGTCGGAGGGACGGAGAGAAACGTTACGAGCGAAACGAGACAAGGATCGTGACAGGCTGTGGCAGAGGAAGAGGCGACGGGGGTGAAGGGGGCTGAGCACACCCACCTACGGTTCTCTCGGATCCGCACGTCTCAACGCGCGGTGCTGTCGGGCCTCGGCAACGAGACAAGGTTTGCTCGAACCGACCGAGAACCCGTAGAGCGTACACGAACCGTTCGTTCTCTCTAGCACGGCTTTCCTCGCTCCGAAGAGCCTTCCGTGCGCGTACCAAAACGACGGTTCTCAACTTCGTATTTAACCAAACAAGAAAAACCTCACTTGATTACCAAGGGAAACGTCGCACCGAGCCTTTCCAAGTCGTTGATGAACGAAATAACGGCGCGATGCAACACGGAGAACGGATGAGGCACTTGGTACAAGCAAAAACATGAGACACATCAGCGGCTCTCAACCATCTGTTTTTCATCCAATTTTCCACTTCCTTATTCACTCGAGAAGCTTCGACTCGACAGACTCCTTTACATAGAACGATTCTCGTACCGAGCCGGCTGTATTTTCAATTTTTCTGAATAGCTCCACCAAAAAGAAACCCCGTACTTTCGGCGACGGGTATTTTCAATTTTCCAAACTCATCCATTTTTTCACGGATTACAATGATGTTGAAGTTTGCATCGTTGGAATGCAACGAAATTCTGTTCTTTTTTCAGTAGAGCTCATATAATTATTATTCATTATTTGGTCTGGACAATAAAACGATCCTCTTTTGCGAACTAAGAACTCAATCGACACGAAAAATTGCCATGATTTTCAAAATTCAATAAATAATAAATATATAAAATATTTTTCGTTGAATAATCTCAATGTTGCAAACTTCAGAGTCGCATACCGATACAAACTTCGTCATCAGATTTTTCTCATTCCTCACAAATCCCTAAAGCCAAACGAACCAAGAAACATATCTATGAATATATGACTCTAAAGTTTGCAACGTTGAGATTCAACGAGAACATTTTTTCTATTAATTATTTAGTGAATTTTAAAAATCATGGTAATTTTTCCTGTCGATTGAGTTTTTGGGTCGCAAGAGAGGATCGTTTTATTGTCTAGACCAAATATTAAATAATTATTATGAGCTCTGCTAAAGAAGGAACAGAATTTCGTTGCGTTCCAACGATGCAAACTTCAACATCATTATGAATGACTCTGAAGTTTGCAAGTTTGTATTTAGGTCGCAAGAGAGGATCGTTTTAATGTCCGGACCAAATATTGAATAATAATAACGAGCTCTGTTGAAGAAATAACAGAATTTCGTTGCGTTCCAACGATGCAAACTTCAACGTCATTATGAATAAGATTTTTCAGTGAATAACAAAAACACACTATTTTCGTCGCAGCTTTCTCGAATTATGCTCAGCACTCGACGCTTAAGAGCTTCTCGTTCATTCTGAATTTCATCAAAAACTTGGAATACAATTCTTCGTATTATCTCGTTCCGATATTCACCTGTTTCCGTGCGGAATCACAATGCGATTAAAGCGATGCGAATACGAGGAGGCGGTGAGTCACGCGTGGGATGCGCAGAATACGTTTCGCATCAAACGTAATTGAGTTTGTTTAGCAATTGAGATTACTTGAAACTCGGACTACAAATTCTGTAAAATACTTTTCGTTGCTGCGAATCTTTCATCGATTCTCCCATTTCCCGTACATGCCCGCCGCGTTCGTGTGAATTATTGGCTCCCAATGTTGCTTTTCATTGTCTCAAACGTTTCCTCACGTTCTTACATTTTTCAAGAGCGAACTTTCCATTCGTTAAACATTTGTGATTAAAAATTGAAAGACTCGACCCTCTTCCTTCATAAAATATCGACAAAAAAAATTGTTTTCTATAAAAAGAAATCCAAGCTCCGAAAAAAGTTTTTTATTACGTGTACCATTGAGATATTTAGATTATAACGAAATTACTCATTTCTCATTATAATCGAGATCTTCAGCAGAAATCGAGTGAGAAACAAAAACGAGCATTCTCTAGTGATCGAGAGAGTGTGCAGTTAGTTGCAGTTTGTTTATAAAATTCTTGATATGCGTAACACTCGCGATGAGTTCATTAATAACGTGCTTGAAAAAGGGTCCCGACCTTCAGGACATTCGTCCTCTTATCTCAGCAGAATTCCCACGAGCAACCGCGAGGGCAAGTGACACAGAAAGAAAATAAGAGTAAGTAGAAAACGAGACGAAGGGAGAAAGAATATGGATGACCTGGCATGGAACACGTGTTCGCAATCCCTTGTACCACTTATTCCACTTTTCGTCGAGGAAGGAGCGCCCTTGGGGTCTTCAAAGCATCTCTGTCTCTCTCTCTCTCTCTCTGTCTCTGGCTCTTTCGAATCGCTTTCTCTTCGTGCCTTCTACTCCCTTGAGAATTTATAAACAGGTCCCTTCTCTCTCTCGCTCTCTCTCCCTTCCTTCTTCATCCTCCATCTACATTTATTGTCTGTAAACGATACTCACCTGCCACTTCAATCACCGACCGTATTTACTTTCTTTCTGAAAAAAAAAAAAAAAAAAATTCTCAATTTTGCGGCACTAAGTATCAAGTGTTAAAACATGGATACACAGATTCTGCGACACATTGTGCAAGAGAGTGCGATCTTTGCACGGTGTTTTGAAATTTTTTTGGATCGAGGTCACCTTCAAATCGCAAAAGCATATTATTGGTTTTTCTATACTTCATTCCTTCTACTTTTTTATGATAGTTTCATCTTTTTTGAACGGTTCACGTGAGATAAATATTTGCCCTTGACATATTGCTGTACATTGAATCACGTATTTATTTATTCGTATATATTTTTCACGTCGTTGACAGCCACGAAAATGCAAGTGACTTTCTACGTCCATTTTGCAAAGAAAAACACTTTTTTTTAATTTTTTGTTCGTTTTCGGTTGAATCCACTCGATCGAATATTCGTAAATATTTGATAATGTTGAAGTTTGCATCGTTGACACGAACAACGGAATCTCTCATTTTATTTTATTTTTTAAAAGCAGAGCCAAAAATTATCATGCAATGTTCGTCTATGACAATTATTGGCAAATGAAAAAGTGAATGTCATAAAAAGATTAAGGAGATTCCAAAAATCTTAAAAACTGTGAGTGGATAAAATATTTTTCGTTGGACTCCAACGATGCGAACTTCAATATTTTGTTACTCGAGTCGTTGATGCAGCGTATGTAGGAACAACGGTCTCATCAATCTCTGGCAGCTCGTAGCCTTGGCCAGGCAAACTGCTGGACCAGGAAAGTAATTATGACAATTAGATGAAATCTGATCGATGCTGAATTTAGACTATCGTTCGCATTAATTAGCGCTCAGGATACAAAGAGGAAAACTTGATTATATGAAAAATTTGTCAGATTCTCTGATAATCGAAGAACAGAAATTATCGAAATTTTGAGGAGACATTTAGGACATTCGTGTTGTCAAAATATTTTCAGAGTTTTGTAAGCGTCATTAGGACAACGATAGGAAAATTTATACTTCGGGCAATAACTCTGGAACTTTTTATCGATCACAGCTAGAGAAACCCGTGACGAAGTCTGTCCGAGAAAATCAAGTATTGTGATCAATAAGTTTCGGAGTTATATAGCTCCGTGTATTCGATAAGAGAAAAATGATTGTTTCCCAAACTTTAAACTTCACAATACGACTGTTTTCTAGAAGTTTTTATGTTCTTGCATTTCTGTGAGAAACGAAACAAAAATTATGAAAATATTCCTCTGGTTATAGTTTTTCGAAAAAAGACTCTGAAGATTGCAACGTTGAGATTCAACGAAAAATATTTTTTCTGTTGATTATTTATTGAATTTTGAAAATCATGGCAATTTTTCGTCTCGATTGAGTTTTTATACCAGTTTCCATAAAACTAAATGTGACTACATTTAATTTATTAATGTTAATTTTTCAACAACGAGCTTCCTAATGGTCGTGAAATTTTGACACGATCTCTTAAATACTTTATACAAAAAAATACCAAATTTTCCGAATCTTCTTATCATTTGCGATTTGGGACTCAACATCCTTAACTTGACTTTACGCACAGTAATTTTCTACTGTCGCCACGTAGATGAGGATACACCGTATGAATAACACCAAGATTTGTAAAATTGCAACGATATTTTTTCTGCCTAGCTTCAAAGTCTAGAAAGAATAATTTTTATGACGTTGAAATTTGCATCGTTGGAATGCAACGAAATTCAATTTTTTCTGTGACGAAGCTTATTATTCAAATGCAGAATGTAATCACGAATGTAAAGAGATCGATTTTTGCGACCTAAAAATTATATCCTCTCGAAAAATTTGGATGTTTTTGAAAATCAAACAAATGGTCAATAAAAATAAATATTTTTCGTTGGATTCCAACATTGCGAACTTCAGCTTCGTACAATCTTTTTAGAAACCATAGTAGAAACGTAGTGGACTGCTGCCTATAGAATAAATGTAAATTGATTCACTATAATATTGTAGACCGAAAGAAAAAGCCATAAATATTTAGTTCTATCCGCTGTTTGCACGAACCTCTTCGATGTCAATGTCATCAGCATCCAAGATGTGCAAGAAAATGGCTGTCTTATTTAGCTGTGCTCATGCCTTGTTGCTTAACGAGGCGAGTTATCGCTTATCGTCATTGTTTAATCGTAGCAGACAACGATTGACGTGTGAATTCCTCATGATCACAGAGGTGCCGTTTTTTTCTGTGCTTTTTCGCAGAGAAACGGTGGAAAAAGCGTGCCCCTGTGCAAGAACCTTTGGCAACGAGTTCTGAAAGGAAATTCGGGCGGGAGGTTTTAACACCTTGCTTCCGCCAGCACCGAAGAAAAGTGAAAACAAAAAAAAATAAGTATGAGGGAACGGACGCCTTCTGCGGACGACACCCCGAAACGGGCCCCACCAGCTCCGACCCGAGGTGAGTCTTTGGTCTCCCCTCCGTCCTGATATCCTAATGTGTCGTTATGATTAGCAATTCATTTTTCCCGACGATGTATGAACGAAAAATCAAATACGATTTTTTTTTTTTTTTTTTTATATACTCGCTTAACGGAACGACGTCGTTGTGACGAATTTCTTAATCGAAATAAAATGATACCCAATATTCACAGACTACCGTAAATTAATTAATTTTGATAATTTATTGTTCGATTTATTGTTGAAAAATACAAAACGGAATCGAAGTTTTGTTCACGACGTTGTTATCGGGCAGGCCAACTTTCGGGGTCTCCGTTGCTACGATACGTGCATATCTAAGTAATGAATACACAAGTGCTGCCTGCTCCGTAGAGACCAGGGTGCAGCCATTGAACGTCGGCTCACCAAGTCCCTTATATACACATTCATATTTGTATATGTATGCCGCGTGCGCGTCAGTCTTCGTGTCAAGTATGAATTACGCAACTCATACAGTAGTAAGCATGGATCCAAGTTCTGACAGTGTATCGCACTGACTGCGAGAAAGAGATAAGGAGCAGGAGAGAAAGAGAACTGAGAGAACGACGAAGCCAGCAATAACTGTATATATGAGCCTCGAGATCGTCTACAGGGCGATTTTCAAATTGTCATGTGGCTCGAACAAATTTATTTTATTATTCGGCCCAATTATTCGAGAAAAATGATGTTGAAGTTTGCATCGTCGGAATGCAACGAAATTTTGTTCTTTCTTAAGCAGAGCTCATAATTATTATTCAATATGCGGTCTGAACAATCAAACGATCGTCTCTTGCGACCCAAAAACTCAATCGACACGAAAAATTGCCAAGATTTTCAAAATTCAATGAATTATTAATAGAAAAATATTTTTTGTTGAATCTCAACGTTGCAAACTTCAGAGTCATCGAGAAAATATGAAATTACAATTATAGCAATCAACGCCCTCATTTACCGTTCACTACTTTCGACACAAATCCATTGCCCGCTTTGTGAAATTTCTCTTCGGAAACCAAATGGAGAGATTCATTCTTTTTTTTTTTCGCACTCGCTCGATATTGCCAGTTCGAAAGAAATTTTGTCTGCACAATGGAGTGGGACGGTTCGTCTCCTTGCGTTGCATGTTTCGAGCTTCCAAGAAATTCAAAAATCAATCGAAACAACTGCTCCAGGACCATATTTTGTTTTTGAGCTTTTTACCTCGTTGTTCTGACAATACTCAAATTTTTTCGGATTTCTATTACGAGAAGTAACACGCGGACAGCTTTTTTCACTCGTTCAACTTTCAACTCATTATTCCTGCATTTTTTTTGGTAATTACCGAAGAATATGAACGTTGCACTCTACCGTGATGGACTGTGCAAAGGAAATGCTCCATAAACCGTAGTTACGTCTCGAGCTTTTGAAAACATATACAAAATCGTGAGTTTTTCTGAAAATATGAGTTATGCAGAGAATTCTACTGCTATCGATTTATTGAGATTTCAATTCACGGAGCCTTGATATTTGCGTATAAATGTCACATTTCAAGGAGCTTACTGAATTCGTTCCCAAAACAGCATCGATTCGAATCCGGAGAAAGCTGTTTTCGTGATAAAACGGCTGTGAAGCTCTCGGTCTCTTCGAACCGAATGGAAATGCAGTTTTCATCGCAGCAAAGTAGAAACGTTCCTTAAATCGCTTATTATGGGCTAGTTGAGAGTTTCGGAAAACTCTAAACGCGCAAGCCCTAATAAACGAACTTTAATCCAGTTTGATTTTGAATACATTCGAAACTTGATATGCAAGACCAAACGATCGAGTATCTCGCGTGTGCGTGTATATTGCAATAATCACAATAAAACGTTGACGTGGAATCTGGGCAGCGTCGGTATACACGAATGGTCATGTGGAAACCGCACGTTCGTTGATTCCGTCAGAGACAAATCTGAAATAACTAGATCCTCGTGAAAATCGAATTATATATCCGTTTGAATTATTCGTCAGAATGAATGAACTGTACATTTGGAAACAGGGAGGAAGGGGAGAAGGGGTTGTGGAGTGCATAAATCGTTGTTGACGGTTTGAGTCTCTTGTCGGAACAGCAGCAGGTGCCAAACAGCTAGAGAAACATAATGCTTGATAGCTCAATGTTGAAATTCCAGAAATCCACATCTCTATACGAAAATTGAAAAAAAAATATTTGTCATCATCCGAATTGGACCTTGCAGGCGTGCACAATCTTATGCGCGGCAGAGTGAGACAATCAGGCGATCAATAACGGTTTTTAAATTGATGTAAACTGAGGATATTTTTACGTTTTGTCAGGTTATGAGTTTTCGTCACACACAACGACGTGGTTTAGTGGAAGTTCGTTCGTAAACGATTATTCGAGCAAATTCTTACCGAAAACAAAAAAATGCGAACCCAAAATCTCGATTCAATAGATTGAGTGCCGCAGGTTGCTCAAAAGAACTTAGCTACACACACGGTAACATTTTTCCTGTAGTGAAAAGTTGCAAATTTTAAATTAGGAATGACTCTGAAGTTTGCAACGTTGAGATTCAATGAAAAATATTTTTCCATTAATTATTTATTTGAATTATAAAAACCATGGCAATTTTTCGTGTCGATTGAGTTTTTCGGTCGCACGAGAGGATCGTTTTATTGTCTAGAGCAAATATTAAATAATAATTATGAGCTCTGCTAAAGAAAGAACAGAATTTCCTCGAGAATTTCGTTGCGTTCCAACGATGCGAACTTCAACATCATAATTAGGATGTCAGTTTACTAATTAGTTGTCATTGACTCCTTACGTCGATGGCTACGTCTCAAAAATAAAAAAATGCAAACTTTCCAAACGGTATGAGGTGATGCGTTGATAAAAAAACTTCATGCATGCCATTGAGAGTTCCAGCATTCCTTTCTTTTTCTGATTACTCAACCATTTACGATTTTTCCGATTCTTGGAGAATTCATCGATTAGATCGAAACAAAAATCTCAACAATATCCAACGTTCGCGCAAGTTGATAAAAACGGAGGTAGAAGCTAAGCAAACAGAATAATTGATCGAAGAAGCTTTTGTCGCTGTTGCTATAAATTTTTCAATCTTACATGAGGTCGCAAGGCATTAATCGCTTAGATTTAGGGTGCTAGTGTGGTCACCGCGTTTTCTCGGCTTGCTACGACTCATATGCAATACGAGTGTATAGCAGATTGTTGATAACTGCGGCATGTCGTGCTAAAGCTAAAACTATGCCTCGCTGTTGCTGTCTTTTCTCTTCTTTCTATCTCTATCTCGTTGGGTTTAATGGCTGCTGCCCAGCTAGTGCTCCCAGGGCTGCTATATGGTAGGTCGCATCGTCAAGCCGTTGGGTCGATCGTCTGGACGCCACGATGGAGGGTGGGGTCCGCCACCGACGCTTGTTCTCTCTCTCTCTCTCTTTCTCGCTCTCTCGCTCATCCGCTTTTTTTCTTACTTTTCTTCCCTGGATATCTCTCGTCCTCTGCGCTTGTCATGCCTGAACAAACTAGGGAACGTGAAGCTTCCATCCTCGGCTCTATCGTCTCTCTCATCTAATGCGTCACAGCGAGAAAATTCTTCGGTTCTCGTTCCTGGTGTACACGCACGTCGACGTCACTCATACACACTCGTTTCTCCGTACTATCGTTAAACATTTTATTACTGGATTCACCATTTCTGAGCTACCTTGCCCATCAGTTCTGACAATACCGGTCCAGAAAGAATAAATTGTGCTGTTGCATTCGTTTCAGAGTTACGTTTCGATTTTATGGTTCGTACAAAAATTTTCCTTCTTGTCGATTATTTAGCCGTTTCTTATGCATTCAATAATAATTCGACGAAAACGAAATGACAAACTTACGATATAGTGAGGCACGGAGAACAAATCTCGACCTAGGATCATACGATGAGACATTGGTGGACGGTTTCAAAAAGATTTATACGCACGACTCTGAAGTTTGCAACGTTGAGATTCAACGAAAAATATTTTGTGTATTTATTATTTATTGAATTTTGAAAATCATGGCAATTTTTCGTGTCGATTGAGTTTTTAGGTAGAGAGGATCGTTTTATTGTCCAGACCAAATATTGAATAATAATTATGAGCTCTACTGAAAAAATAACAGAATTTCGTTGCATTCCAACGATGCAAACTTCAACATCATCTCGCAGCTTTGAGTGATTAAACATTCCTCATCGGCCATTCTGAATGTTGCATCCATATTTATCGATCATAGCAACGCTGTGGGGTTCACGAGAACTTTAGCAATGACCACATTTTTTCTTGGAAAATATATTTTCATACGCGTACACGATGGCAGACGTTACTCTCATCTGTACGCTTCGTTAGCGTCCGATACATTGCATCCAGCATCGCAAGTAATTAGCAGGTGATAATTATCACACTGCTACGTTCCCGAAGGCTGGTTGAAATCTATTTCCTCATACTTCCGGGTCACTCGCCGCTTCATTCATTATCGGGTAAAGGCGAACGAATGTTTCATTCTGTCCACTTATCAATATCTTTTTTTTTCTGTTTTAAATGACGGATTCGCATTTCTGACTCAATCAACTTTCTCTCTCAGTTTTCCAAAAAATTTTCGTCCGAACGCAAAACCGTTGTTTGTACTCAATATTTCTAAAAATTGACGTTTTGGAACAAAACATCATTTTGGTTTTTCGATCTTTGCCAAGGTTGAAATAAAAAAACGGGTGAATGCATTTCTTTGGGGAAAAAGTATGCGCTGCCTTTTGAGACTATTGTGTATTTTTCAGACTTACTCAACAACGTGTCAATTTTTATGAAAACAAAAGATTTTCCATGTTTTCCTAGAAAGTTCATTTCGTTTTGATAAACATTCACATTTCGCTGGATAAAACTCATAAAAATTGGAGCTCGATTTCCGGCTCTTTTGGCGTTACGGTAATTTCCTGTCCGAATATGCTCGCCGTCAACACCCAAACAACGTATTGGCTATAAATAGGACAAGCTTTACTAGCGTGAACTCTAATGTTTCGCGCTACTAATTAACAGAGACCCTTTTAATAGAACGAGGTCCTTCGATCCGACTATGTCTCTGCAGGGATGACTGGCCTTTGTGATAAAGCCCCGAGGGTCCTGTTCGTGTTTTTTTCTGATAAGCTTTCGAATCCTTTTCTTCCAACTCTAAGCTCCACCGCGAGTCTTCATATTTTTAGATTAACCATCGAACCATGCAGTTTTTGTTTCTCGTCCTCATTTTCTGCCACTTGAAGGCAACAAAGTTCATGCTGCCTTGAGGAAAAATTACGTAATCCTTGAACATTGGTCATCAATTGACTGCTAAAGAAATGCTTTTATGAATACGACTTTACGGACAATAGAAATTGCTGTAGGTGACAAAACAAATGCTGGAAGAAATTTAATGAAACAAAGAGTCTCGATAAAATAATTTTTTTCGATAAAAGAAAATAAGTGAAGAGCGAATCAACAGATTCGGAGTTGACGGAGTTTCGTCTAATTCAATACTCCGATTTCTACAATGCAAACGTTCTTCCTTTAACGCGAACTTTTTACTTGTGTAATTTTTATTGAGGAAATCGCCCTTAAAAATTGCTTTTTGCGACCGTTAATTACGTAAGGCAACGTAAACGTCTCTGAACGGGGTCGGAACTTGTAGTTTCTTATTATTGGTAGTGACGAATATTTCATGGCAAAGATCGATACTTCGAAGGCTATGGCACCATTTTTTTTTCTATTCTCCGAAACGAATCTGATAAAAAAATGAATTTTTCTTCGATTTAAAAAAAATATTAACGCGGTGCTCGAAAGAAAAATTTGAGACGATAACGGAAGTGTGTGACTTCTTCAAGGGTCCGGACTCTTTGAGAGAGCAAAATTAATAATTTTTTCTTGGATCACGAACAAGATAAAACAAAGACATGAATTTGTAGTTTTTTTTATTATCTTAGTTGTTACGGATTTTTTTTTTTTTTAAGCTCCCTCCTTTTTTTTCATGGCGAAAACTCGGACTATCGTTTGTTCGAAATGATAACTTTTGTATGGGATCTTGCCTCTAGTTATTTTAACACAGCACTGGCGACGAGTTACCGACCCAAAGGATAAAAAATCGAGCGGGCACTATTCTTCATAATAAGTAAAAAAAAAAGCCTGGAAATTCCTTTAGTATATAGCTGAACGTTCAGAGAGTTACTACAGAAAAAAAATTGGATTTAGAGTTAAATGAAAGTCTATGGAAAAAAAAAAACAAGCTCTCAACGATAAAATGATCCGTTGGCAGTTTCGTAACGAAATTGGAAGTTTCGAGTCGTTTTGCAGAGACTTCAGACTCTGTATTTTCATGAGGATGATTTTTTCTCGATTTCTAATTTATTCCTCCGGCCGAAAAATAATTATTTTACTTTTGCATTGAAATGAGATTCATTCAAAAATCTGAAAGACTTCTCCGCTAATGAAAATCGCCAATCAACTGGAAGAAGTGCAAATAAAAACACGAGATCGTTGCGTGGAATCTGAAAACTAATTCGTTAACAAAAAAAATTGTTCAGTTCCATTTTGTCCGTTGAATATTTCCCCAAAGTTTCACACGTCGAAGTAGTTTCCGTTCTTGGATATACAAACCGGACTCTGCGTCCATCTTTTTCTCTGTTTCATCGAATCGCCTCCCTTCGCTATATATACTTTGCCTCATCAGAAGCTCGCCATAAGTTTCCTCCATATCTCCTGATTTTCTGTGGGCAATCAGAGTGGAGCTTGCAGGAGGGTTTTCGAAAGAAAGAAACAATCGTATAGTCGCGATATGACGGTGCGTTTCAGTTACGCGAAGAATAGAAAAGACAGGAGAAGTTAAGTAATCGAGAAATAAGATGGAAACTGGATGAAGCCTTGGGCGACTTGTGTGTCCAATGCAGAATGGAACGATATGCTGGTTTCGTAACTTTCGTGTGGCGCGGCCCTGGTGGCGAGTTCAGACGTCATATATTATTAGTCTGTCGCGAGATGGACGTTCGTGTATAAATATGTACAGGACGTTTCAAAAACTCAATTTGCATGAAATGTGCAATTAATTTCGCGAATGTACCCTAATGACTATTCTACTGAATGCTTTCTGCTCGAGTGCTTTTTATCTCGTCGCGGACTATGTTGAAGTTCGCATCGTTGAAATGCAACGAAATTCTGTTTTTTATTGAGCAGAGCGCATGATTCTTATCTAATATTTCGTCCGGACTATGAAACGATTTTTTTTTGTACAATACACACTGAGAAAAGAAATTTGTTGATACAACAAAATTTGTGTTGAATCAACAAATCCCGCGGTCACGGAGGGCGAAAAAAATGTTTTGTTCATTTTAAAAAACAATTCACTTATTTCAACTGCCCAAAAACAGACAACCCATAACTTCCAACCCACAGTTGCTCCATCCAACAATCCAAAAGTTGATCAAACTGATGATTTAGTTTATACAACTGAAAGTTTTGTTAAACGGAACGCACAGTATTTTTTTTTCTTAATCTCTCAAATCAATCAAACATTTAGTCAACCAGAGTCCGATTTTGTTATTCAAACGACTTCATTTGGTCACAATAAACGACTAAAGGTGTTGAAGCAACTGAACGACTGCATCAGGATAAATTGATTGTTTTGACCACCTAAGTTACTGCCTGAACTACATATGCGTTCACCGCAACATTACTTTTTTTCAATCAACAAAATTGTAGCGAACAAATTGAAATTTGTTGATTCAACAAATTTCTTTTCTCAGTGTAAAGTCGTTTCGTGATAGTAATACCTTAAATTAATTTCACTCCTTATACTGCTTCGATATTTTCCACAGCCTTCAGAGGCTTTTTCGAACGCGAAAGCTCGCAAACTCAGTCTTGATGGCGCGTCAGTGCTGCGCGTGTCTCGAAAACGGGAACGTATATATACGTGTGAACGCAATTTGGAGGGGAAGTCTCTCCATAGTGACTGCGTAATGGGATCACCGTTACACGAGCAACGCTGCGAGCTTACAGACGCAAATTTTGCTGGGCTGTTGCAAAAAGATAAAAAATGAGCTCGAGCAATTTCCTCTATGTGGATGATTAATGAGATATATAACGTTTCATCGAAAACTACGACGTTGTCAGAAACTTGAGACCAAAACTTCAAGACGTACGTCCGGGTACGAAGTATTGAAGTTTCAAAGTTTCTAAACCTATGAGTCGACGTCGATTCCATTCATGCAGCTCTGAATAAATCGATTCGAGTTTCAACTATATCGATATTTAGGATTCCTTCAAAATTTTGTATATACGTTCTTAGCACCAAAACTAAGAGTCCTATGAAGACAAATTTTCTGATGTTTAGAATTTGAGAAATTTAATTTCCAATTTTTTATTTTTCCCATCTAAACGCGTGTATAAATTGAAGTCACGTTTCGTCAAAAAGTTGCAAGACAAAAACAAAAGAAACGGGACTTCAATTTACACGCGTTTAGATGAGAAAAATAAAAAATTGGAAATTAAATATTTCAAATTCTAAACGTCAGAAAAATTTTCTTCACAGGAGAAAACTGTTAGTTTTGGTGCCAAAAGAGCGTTTCTAAAAATTTTGAAAGAATTCTAAATAAAGTCGTTTTGTGATAATAATACGTTAATACAAATTCTAACCTTTTCTTTTTTTTATATTTCTACCCAATTTTTAATACAACGCACAAAAAATCATGATCGATTTCTACGACAAAAAAAATATTTGCTCGTAGATCGATACAAACGTTTCAACCGCATTTTAGGTGGTCAATCAATCGAACGCTCCAAGAAAATCCTGTCACTCGTTTAGTTCGGGAATGATTATTATTTCAAGAAAAATATCATCAAGATTACGTTTTTCTTTTTTTCGAAACAGCCAGGATGTCTGAGAAAAACTCAGATTTGATTTTTTATTGTCCTTGATAAGCCAGCGTATCGAAAAATTTTAACACCAAGAGGCATTATAACTCGTTTGCTCGGAGCGACAAATGTATCAGCTTTCCATCTCCGTCTAGAATCTTATAAACGTTTCCAAACGTTGCCTATTGGGAATTGGAAGAAATTCGATATATCGACACGATCAAAAGTTCCGAGGTTTTTCGAATTATTTTAATTTCCCAGTCACTTTCGTAGCAATGCCATAACGCATTAGCTATCAATGAGAATCTTTCAAATAAAAGAGTTCGACGTCCAAATATAATGGTTGTTGTTGGATCGTTGGATCGCAACGAAAACTGATTATTTTTTATAGCAGGGCGCAAAATTCCCATACAGTCTTTGTCAACGATACCGAGAGACTCTCCTTTGCCATTGGAAAACCGAATTTACTAAAAAAAATTGTAAAGATCACATTGATAATCAAAATAATGAATAAAAACATATTTTTCGTCGTTTTCCAACGATGCAAACTTCGGTATCATATGGAATCTTGGGACCCCTTGGGATCGATTATGAAGAATAATTGCAGTTCGTTGCAGATTCATGAAACACTGTTTGCACGATATGCTTCCTTGTCTCTCGAAGGAGTAATTATGTTTCAGCAATTTATTCAAAATTGCAGCAGGTTTTAACAAAAGAAAAAAGAAAAACATTAACCCTTTTTCAACGGTAAACTGGGACAGGCCAAGGAATGAATTTTTGTCGGTAAAGAGTATCAACGATCAAACGTTGAGAGAGGAAAAAGAACTCGAGAGGAATGCTCTGTGAGTGTAAACAAGGATATGGAGAAAGAGAGAGAAAGAAGACAATTTTTTTTCGTCTGCAATACAATCGGAAGATTTCTCTCGCGTTTACAACAAATATGCAGAGGAACTGTGTTCTCGTGTCCGTATGTGCATGATAAAACCACGCGAGGCCGTAGAAAAGGAAGCCTCGGTGTTTAGTCTCTCTCAACGGTTCGTTCGAGACATGCTTTAGAAAAAGAAAGAATAAAAACTGGTATGCCTGGTCCATTCGCCTCGCGTCATTCTCACCTCGACTCACCGTAGCAAAAACTACGAAAGACCTACGAGACGTGGAAAGAGATGAGCCTTTTCGTTCTTTTTTGTACTTCTCTTTCACTCCAGCATCCCTTTCACTATCTTGTGACGTCTAGTTATACCGTTTGCTTCAACTCATTCCTTCTTTTCCTCTTTCCAATGGACTTTACACATCTTCCCGACAAAATCCAGCTCATTACCAATGGATCATTCGTCCCAGCTGCTTTTTTCTTTTGTTATTACATAAAAAACGTCCAAACAAAACGTTACGTCAGCCTCGTACTGTCCGTTAGAAACGGCTAATTGTGGAAAATTTCCATAATCTCGCTCGAGCTTCGAGTGAAATTTCGAAAAAGGTATTCAAGACGTAAACATTTTTTTCTTTTACTTTTTTATTTGAAAAAATATTCTCTAGAGCACACTCCATGAAAATGAGAGTTAACGTTTCCCGCGATTCAATAATCGTTGATTAAGGGCTCGGAAGCACTGAATTATCAAAAAAAATCGATACTTTGAACAATTTTAGAATCTTGTTTCAAATGGTGTGTTTTTGAAAAGTGATCATTGCCAACGATGACGGAGAATGTTTACAGGATCATATCTAGTGTAAAGAAACGGAAGGAACGTCGTGAAAATCCCGAATTTCCCTTTTTCTGGTCGCGAGTCTAACAATTTTTAAAGTTTTCCTTCCACGAATAATTTCACAAGGTTAAGGATCGTGCGCTAAAAATAAGATGATCGAATATCTTCAATCGAAGTCCTGATCAAATTCGTCCCCGTAAGGAACTTAAATGAAAGACGAAAAATATAATCCAGAGGAATGATTTTTCGGTGTCGATCACAAGCGCGAATTCCTATTCACACGGTTTGGCGTTTCCTAGCGAGGAAGTGCATTTAAGTGCGTATTGGGTCAATCTGACCCAAGGCGTTTTTCAAATCATTGTCTTCCTTTAATCATGCATTTTTTGTTTTATTTTTTTGTAGAGACGTTTTTTGTCGTAAATTATCCATATTTTATGGCCCTGAATCGATTCTTTGATGAAAACGAAAATGCCGAAACATCGGTTGCCATTGAATACCAAACAATCGGTGACAGAAAATTTTTGTGTTCAAAACGACCCAGTATACACTCGGAGGGTTGCATTCGTGCTGAAGCTTTTTAGAGACATGAGTCCATAAAAATATGCAATAAAACTCCAAATACTTATGTCAATTTTATTTATAAGCAAACATTGATATTTTCAAACACGTAGAGAGAAGGTTCAATATACGATGCTGGTATTTAGGGTAGTGTCGGACAGTGCGCTTCCCTCCGTAACGATCGATTGGTATTCGTAACATACTGGGGCGGAACCCACACAACATGTTGTAAGAACCTGACGAACGATACCTTTTGCCCTATTCCCATGACTACGCATTACTCTCCCACATAACGATGTGTTCGAACATGCACATCGGTATATACCATACGATTCATCAAAAGTGCCAACAGTGGAATGAAAACTGCACAGAATGATATGTCGAAGTTTGCGTCGTTGAAATGCAACGAAATTCTGTTCTTTTTTCAGCAGAGCTCATAATTATTAAGTAATATTTGATCTGGACAATAAAACGATCCTCTCTTGCACCCCAAAAACTCAATCGACACGGCAAATTGCCATGATTTTTAAAATTCAATAAATAATAAATAGAAAAAATATTTATCGTTGAATCTCAACATTACAAACTTGCAAATCATTGCGTAGAAGGCCTCGAACGAAATGTCCTTACTCATTGGAGCTTCGGATGCATCGCCGATGAAAAATTCATAAATCGACGATAGCTAATCCGATGCATTGATAAGAAGCCATGGAAAAGTATCCTCTGGAGTCATTACTCCATGCAGTCTGATTGGATATCTGCTGATCTGGCTCTCCCAGCAATGCCATGCTTTGATCAACGGTACGTTCGATTCGTTGTTTTTTATCCCCCGACAGTGGCATTGCCGCTGAATCAGAAACAAAGGTGCATGAGGACTAAGACCTACAACTTTCGGGATCCTCTTGTTCCAGAATTTTTAAATATTGACTTTAGGAAACGTTTTAGATGTGAATTGCGAAATAAATCTACAAAATAGCGTTACGATTTACAGTCAAGTTTGTCAATGTGTTAACCGGCGGGATGGGTTGATGGGATCACTGATTGGGGGGGAGGAATGCTTCGCTTTAATGATCTTCTGCTCGCGAGGCTCGAATGTTGATGGAGTTTCAATTTTTTGAAAGTTGCTCCATTCTCTCGAGGACATAATTTCATACAACGTCGAGTTCGCTGCGCTCAAAGTCGTGAAACGAACGGTCCTGGGGTAATACGAATTAGAAGAGCTTGCGGTTCTGCGAAACTTACAATGTAACTGAACCAACGCCTCCATCCGAAAACAGCGGCATTTGTTAATTTGTAGAGCTCGCAAAGATCCTTATTCAATTTTTCTGTCTCGGAAGTTTTACCATTTCTTGGGTACGTCAGAGACGGCAGATTGCAACGAGAAATTGACGTTTTCAATCAATTGTTTGTGTAGCACGAATACAGGCGAATTTACTTCTGTTTATGGAAAGTTTCGACGATCAAAAATAACGTAAAGAAAAACGTGGTCAAAATGGAGAAACTAGAATGAACGGAAGTTGTTTGCCACGAGAAGTTTGCAGGACTGTTTTCGTTCAAAATGGCTGACCGGGCGTTACACGGCAACGACACCAAAGCCCCTCGCGTAGTCACGAACCAAATACAGAAGGAGAGGCGCTCTGTGTGTGTGCGTGCGTGCGTGTGTGCGTGTGCGTGTGTGTGTGCGCGTGTGTGTGTGTGTGTGAGAGAGAGAGAGAGAAGGGTGAGACACTGTTGTTTTCGTTGAGATTGGACGCTGGCGCTCTGAAAGCTTTTCGTGCGTACGTGTGCCTTAGTTTCTGTGCGAGTATGTAAAACCGTGGATGCGTTTGTGTGCGTGGTTTAACTTGTTTGCCAGTAGGTCTTTGCGTGCGGCGAATGGTTCTCGCTTTATTCCACCCTTAAAGTGTAGTCTCGTCGGACACTCTCTATAATGCCCCGAGAATATTTTTCATTTATTTTTCGTTACGACTCGAACACGCCATACTTCGTGATTATGCCCTCAAATTAAGTTAATAATATGTACATAGGGGACGACTCAACAGCCGTTTGAAAAACGTACTACTAAATCTTTCGGGAAATCATTTCCTCCATTATCGTTCGATTCGTATAACGCAACAATAAGCGGATGACTTGGCACTTTTTTCTATTACCAGCACGACACTTTACTCTCATGGAAATTTGTATGGTTCGGTAAACTCTCGAATGACTCTGAAGTTTGCAGTGTTGAGATTCAACGAAAAATATTTTTTCTGTTAATTATTTATTGAATTTTGAAAATCATGCCAATTTTTCGTGTCGATTGAGTTTCTGGCTCGCAAGAGAGAATCGTTTTATTGTCTAGACCAAATATTCAATAATAATTATGAGCTCTGCTGAAAAAAAAAAAAAAAAACAGAATTTTGTTACATTCCAATGATGCATTCTTCAACACTCTCGACGTTCAAACCTGAACTTTTTCGATAGTAAACCATATTATGCAACGGACTCAAGAATCACCCGAGATTTTTATTATGCACCATATTTTCTCATGACAAAATGACGGTTCGTAATGAAGGCGCGTTCCTTATCCAATATGATTCGCAGCGTAGTTCGAAAACTTTGTTCGAATCGTCAACGGAGATCCTTGGTAGGAAAAAAAGGAAGGACTTTATTGGAAACTCGACTCGGACCAGTGACCTGAATTGCCAATAATTCGTACTCAACGAAATATGTAGAAATGATTTTCCACTGGAAAGTTGATGCAGAATCAGTATCGTTTAATGGACACACAGATTATCACAGTTTCATTGATTTTTGTTTGGAAAATGGGTAAAAAATGTATTTCACAAAATATTATGTCAGTTTGTGAATTTGAGAGAATTCCCAATCGACTTTATTACTTTTTTATAATTTTTTTTAGTACTCCGTCGTATACTTGACGTTTCTATATAATACACTGAGAAGAGAAATTTGTTGATACAACAAAATTTATGTTGAATAAACAAATCCCGCGGTCACGGAGGGCGAAAAAAATATTTTGTTCATTTTACAAAACAATTCAGTTATTTCAACTGCCCAAAAATAGACAACCCATAATTTCCAACCCACAGTTGGTCCACCCAACAATCCAAAAGTTGATCAAACTGATGATTTAGTTTATACAACTGAAAGTTTTGTTAAACGGAACGCACAGTATTTTTTTTTCTTAATCTCTCAAATCAATCAAACATTTAGTCAACCAGAGTCCGATTTTGTTATTCAAACGACTTCATTTGGTCACAATAAACGACTAAAGATGTTGAAGCAACTGAACGACTGCATCAGGATAAATTGATTGTTTTGACTACCTAAGTTATTGCCTGAACTGCATATGCGTTCACCGCAACGTTAACTTTTTTGAATCAACAAAATTGTAGCGAACAAATTGAAATTTGTTGATTCAACAAATTTCTTGTTTCAGTGCATAATACAAATGATAATGTTGCAGTTTGCATCTTTGGAATGCAACGAAATTCTGTTCTTTCTTCAGCAGAGCTCATAGTTATTATTCAATATTTGGTCTGGACAATAAAACGATCCTCTCCTGCGACCTAAAAACTCAATCGACACGAAAAATTATCATGATTTTAAAAATTCAATAAATAATTAATATCCAAAATATTTACCGTTGAATCTCAACCTTCGGACTCGTTAATACATGCCGATCAGATCGGTCTATTTAGTCACATAATTGTTACGTGAATTACGACGTATTCGTATGTGTACGTATGAAACGTGGAAATTGCCTTGTGCGTATTTATATATACATCGAGTTATGTGGACATGGAAGTCATATACTCAAAGCACAAGGTAGTAACCCTTTTGGCGCTCAAGTAGTGGGGTTGTTATCGATTCCTACCAGCAGTAGCAGCAGCAGCAACAGCAGCAGCAGTAGCAACTGCTCTTTGTGCACGAGTTACTATGTGAACCGTTCTCTCAGTCTGCGAAGCCTTCACCTAATACGACATCTCTGGTTTCTCGTATAAAAAGGGGCGCTGAACTGAGTTGCCTGCAAATGAAACTTCGTCGTGAAGAATCCAAGCAAATCGATGTTTTTAATTTCACCTCCAAACTCACTGAATCATAATTCAAATAAAATGTCGTGAAAAATCATGGAAAGGGAGAAACCACACAGTACGTAGTCACTAGACATTTTTTTCGACTGTTTCCGAACAAAGATTACAATTTCATTGCAAATGAAATCGGTTCGAATTTTAGTAGGAAATAACAAACTTGAAAAACGCTCTTACGTCCTTGGGCTAGCATGATAAAAAAAAGTCACTAGTCTCCTTAGTGGTGCATGCGATATTCATCGTGTCTGATCGTCCTTACGTCGCTTCAATTATAAATTAGGAACATAACTTGATTTTTTACTGAAAGCATCAAGGAACTCTTTGGCGAATTAGATTCTGAATTCTTACGAATCAATTATAGCGAGTGTCTTTATTCGATTGACCTCAATAACTGTTGAAGATTACTTCTCGAAATGCTCGACATTGTTTTCCCCTTGCAAATGAAAAAATGTCGATCCGCTGTTTCATTATATCGCGAGGCTTGGTTGACGCTAGAAATTTCTATAATCCTGGCTGTTTACATGAACATCGCTGAATATATGTGTATGAAAACCTCATATTTGCTTCCTGTTAATTAAATCACTTGTGCACCGAGAGGGATATTCTGCGTTCTCGACAAAAACAAAATTACACCAACGACTAAAACGTATTATTGGATTTACGCCATATTAAATTTTCGGCGGATTTATCGTTACTAATATTTACACCTTTTACCAAATAGACGTTCTGGGACTTTCGGTGCATTCAAAATCGACCTTCTTTCCGACTCGATGCTTCCGAACCAGTTTAAGATCAATTTTGCACTTTTACGATACCAACTATAAAAATGTTGGCTTCAATATCGTTTCCATTCAATTTTGATGTTCGGCCCTCTCGTAAAAGGAAATGACAAATAGCTGAATGACGGGCGTGACTTTTAATCGATTCGTCGTTCGATCTTCATCGTTTGCTTTTCTTCGTCTTTTTTTTCAAGGGTTTTTATTGTTTTTATTTGCATATACGCTTATGCTTAACTAATTTGCCCCTAGCCTTGCCGCTGCCTTTTGGCAAATTATGGTATAGGAAATTTGTTTTTTTGTAGGTTGGTTTGTATTTTTGTTTTCGTTGCCTTTCGGCGTATTTGAGATGTTTTCGTTTATTCGTCTTAATCTTGGAGTTTTAATGTCGTCAGTAATAATCTATGTCATCGCGTGAATTTGCGTTCAAATTAGACCGAGAGAGCTTTGTAACGGTCTTGGCGTATGTGAAAAACTGCAAAGTGCACATAAATACATGCGTGCGTGTGCATGTGTGTTTGCCAACACACATTGTGCCCACTGCCTTCTCACTTATGCAAATGTTCTATGCTTTTTTCTTTTACTTTTTGTTGCCATTATTCCACGATATTATTTTTTATTTTATCATCATTGCCTGGCATCGTATGGAATGGGTTCGTTGTGCATTTATAAACCGCGTCGATCCAACTTAACTTCCTCCTTTGTGGCTCAAGGACATGCGATTAAGAAAGCAGAATTAAAATCGAAAAATTTTCGTAACAGGATAGAATCGAGGGATGATCGTGAATTTTTGAAATTTTTTACTGGACGAACCAAACATTTTCGGGGAGTCAGAATAAGGTTTCGAAAATATACAAAAAAATTAATTCGTGAGATACAAGTAGCAAGACGGAAAGGATCCCATATGATCCGGAATGCCACAAAAAATCATATGATCCGCGGACGGTTAAGTATATAAGCATCCCGTGAAGAGTACAGTCCCGTCTTGCAACTCGAACAGCACAATCGTCATCAATGTCGATCCAAAATAATTCAACGTTCATATACAAAATGACATTAATTTAATTGTAATGGCCTGTCAGATGCACCAATGCAAGTGGGCGTGGCCAACGTACAGCGAATATGCTCGAACTGATCAATGCTCGAACAGTTGCGATAACCGAATGCATAACAGCGTCGTTGCTCGTAATTCTTGATCAGGATTAACCAATGAGTATAACTATGATGTTGAAGTTTGCATCGATGGAATGCAACGGAATCCCTCATTTTATTCTATTTTTTGAAACCAGAGCCAAAAATTTTCATGCAATGTCCGTCTATGACGATTATTGGCAAATGGAAAACTGAATGTCATAGAAAAATTAAGGAGATTCCAAAAATCTTAAAAATTGTGATTGGGTAAAATATTTCTTGTTGGGCTCCAACGATGCAAACTTCAATATCGTGAGTAACTATCGTTTGTGAACGATAGGGTGTTTTTTAAGGTCATAAAGGGCGTTTTAAGGGCGTCAAGGTGTTTTTCAAATCGTTGTATTCCGGTAAATATGCATTTTTCATTTTTGTAGTAAATGATATAAATTTGATGGCCCGAAATTTATTATGTGACGAAAACGAAAATTAAATGGCAAAACATTCGTTGCCATTCAATGCCAAACAATCGGTGACAGAGAATTGTGCACTTGCAGGGTTGAAAATGGCTTTTCTTAATTTCTAGTATCTATGGAATTCAATCGATATTGCTCGATGAATGAGACGTCATTTTCAGGGAAAGCGTTACTTTGATAATTAAATATCCCATCAACTTTTCCGCGAAGAAGCGAAGAGAATTATCATGCCCTTTTGCGCTTGTCAAAAACGAATTTAAGCTGTCATCGACATTTTGATGAGAGCCGAGACTCACTGATTGTCGGCGCAGCAGGGTCGTTACGAACCAATCAGAATCGGTGGGCGATGATAAAACGGCAATTTACTGTTTTTTTTTTTTTTTTTTTTTAATTTTTTCATCGACATTATGTAAAAGGGAGAATTTATAAAGATCGGACGTTAAAAAGAGTCTGAAGCGCACCGATCCTCGATTCTGATAGAACTGCACGAAGGGCGAAAGTGAGAATTGAAAAAGAGATTGATTGATATATATTTTTCCATGCCCTGGATTAATCCGTAGGGCAAATGGTAACAATCAAAATACAATAACAATGAAAAATACTAAAAATTATAAGAAGTAACAAACAATAAATTGAACAATAAAAATGAAAATAAATATAAAAATCAAAATAAAAAATCGCAACGAAAACTTTGTTGAAAACGCAAATAGGGTTACACCGCAAAAACAAAGATATATGACGACGCAATTTGGTACTATAAAAATAAGAATAAACATAAAGATAAGAATAAAAATAAAAATAAACATGAGAATAAAAAAAAATAAACAATAAAAATCAACCAAACTCAAATCTGCAATTGCAGTTGGAACATAGAAGAAGAAAAGTAAGACGCAGAAGCGGTGACTCGCTGCTCGACCACGCATCACAATTAAAAATTTTGATTGATTGATTGATTGATTGCTTTAATATGCCTTGGATTAAAAATCCATAAGGCCATACATGATAATATACAAAAAACGTATTCGCCCTAACCAAGAAAATTACAATAAAAAGAGATCGATACAATAGTAAGAATAGCGTAACAGTAGAGATAAAAATAAGAGAAAATAAAAGAAAATGCATGAAAATAATAATATACAATAAATAAACCGAAATAATAGCTGATTAATGGGATAAAAAATAATGATAAAATAAGCAAAATAAATGAGAAACACAGATATTGCACGCAAGGCCATACTATGATAATCAAAAATACTAGTAAATTAAGACTCCTAACCCAAATAATCGTGCAGTTTGCTTTTAAAGGAGGATAACGAATCCAATGACGTAATGGCCACTGGAAGAGAGTACCAAAAAATATATAAAGCTAAGGGGTATGGGTTACGAAGAGTAAATGTTCTGTGCAAAGGAATATGGAAAACAGGGAGAGAGCTGTCGCTTTCGAGTCTACTCAGAGCATCGATCTTTCTCTCCATATCACTTTATATATTTGTCATATTCCTACGAACTCACCAATGTGGACAAAAGCTTCACGAATGGAATTAGAATAATTACACGTAGCACACAGTTGCTCTCTTCAGTCTCTCGCAACTGATCGTGAAACATTGCGTCACGATCTGTCTTTGAAGGAATTCGACAGACGTTTGTGGAGATTTTCATGAAATCGTCCTGACACCTGAGCCCTGCATCGTTCGTTTGCAGTAATGAGCTTTTGTTCGAATTGATGAAAATGAACTGACAGATTCCGATTCACCAAGCCAGCGAAGCTGAACGTTGGAATCGAAACGCAAATGAAATAAGGAAACAACTAAAAAAAAAGATATTAACAAAATCTTCGTTGTTTCTGTAGTAAGAAATGACAATATCTCATTACCGAGACTTTGAACAAATTATAATTACGTTCTAAAGACTTTGAAGAAATTCGACCTCTATTCGCAGTCTATCATTTTTTTCATAATTTCTTTGTTTAATTCTTCTGGCGATAAGTATTTTCCACAAGTAACTCGAAGTCTTCAAGCCAAGGGTAGTTTTTTTTTCAAAAAATTTGTTTCGAACGAAACTCCGTCGAAAAAAAAGATCGATATCAGAAGCTCGTCCTTATTTTCGTATTTCTGGTTTCTCTCGAACGTCGGTTACTCGTCCCTGGCATTACGCCCGTGGAAATAAGCGTCGTTGTAAATGTCTTCTCTGCTGGGTCAGCAGTAGAGGCATCGAAACGCCATGTTCATTTTTCACACGAGCCTATATGTTTCATCAATTTACCAAAATTATAATCGGAAGGTCTGTCACTTTTTTTTAATTCAAAAAACCGAGCATCATATGAGAAAAGATTATTACTCTTCAAAAATCGTTCATTTATTAATCATTTCAAGAGTGAGGACAAAATTTCTTTTTCGTCGCATGTACTCGAAGGAAAAAAAATCGAATTTAACCCTTCGAGTGCATACTGTGCATAATGTGCATACTCCAATTTTATGTTACCGACTGCTTGGCATTGAATTTTCGCTTTCGTCAAAAAATCAATTTAGGGCCATAAAAAATAATAAAAATAAAAAATTAATAAATTAATAAATAAATTTTGAAAGATGATAAAATAAATAAATTAAAAATTAAAATTAAAAATAACCAAAAATGCATATTTACCGAAATACAACGTTTCGAAAAACGCCTTGGGTCAGATTGACCCAATATGCACTTATAGTGGGTGCATACTCGAAGGGCTAATCATCGGGAAATGAGTAACGAATTTTTTCACGAAACATGAATGTTGAAGTTTGCATCGTTGGAATATAACGAAATTCTGTTCTTTTCTCAGTAGAGCTCATAATTATTATTCAATATTTGGTCTGGACAATAAAACGATCTTCTCTTGCGACCTGAAAACTCAATCGACCCGAAAAATTGCCATGATTTTTGAAATTCAATAAATAATAAATATACAAAAGATTTTTCGCTGAATCTCAACGTTGCAAACTTCAGAGCCATTCGAAACATTTGTACCAATCCCAAATGGAATTCTTACTTGCAAGACCAGCAAAGAGCTTCCAAATGCTCGTATTGTTTCAACAATGCAATGATGCCAATGATTACTACAAAGAATCTTCACCTTCCAATTCAGTTTTAATGCTGCCAATTCCTTTTCTTCGGGAAATACAATTACGATTCAAATTTCCGAGACTTGGGGAAAATGTTTTCCCCCACCCCCCCCTCACTGACAATAGATCTTTATGTCTTTTGTTTGTTCTCGAAGCGAAAGCTCTTCGCGAATTCAATGATGAAAGGACTTCGAAATATAAATTCTATCTTCCATTTTCCAGACAGTATTTGGCGAGGTTACTAACAAATGTACCGATTCCCGAGTTTTTTCTAAAAATTCATGAACATACAGAAAACAATTTAGCTCGCAAAAAATATTCCTGCCGAAATAATGGTAGAATTATTAAAAACGATCGTTTATTTTTCATTTATTTACAGAAGCAGCATCGGCAGACGTGCTAGTCGACGGGAGATCGAGGAGGGTTGTTACGGACGATTCGACCCGTATACGAACGGGACTTTCGTCGAGCTCGCAAAAGAGAATAATAATGGTAGCTTCGGAACAAAGTCTGGATAAAGTAATAACTAGTCAATTGGCGACACAAAATCGTCAGCAACAGCAGCAACAGCAACAGCCTTACAATTATCACGTAAACAGTCAGCAGCAGAACAACAACATCAATAATCAACAAGGTTGTCAGGAGAGACAAATAATCTTGGGTTACAGATCGTCACAGACAGCGCAAGACAAAAGAAGTCGACTTAGCAACGTGATAAACAATTTACGGAAAAAAGTGCCGGGCGATAATTCGACAACAACGAGAACAACGACGACGACGACGACGACGACGACGACAACCGAAACGACGACCACGATCACGACCACCATTACAACGAGCATCAATGATTCGCGCAGGAAAAACGATACGAATTATCCTCGCGTGAATAAACGACAAGAGGACGAAGCGAGAAACAGCGTTGAACGTAATTTGGCTAATCTCGAGAAATACGTTATGACCGTCCTAAATGGTGTGATCAAAGACTCCGAGTCCAAGGGAGAGACAAAAGTGGAAACTGATCGCGAAAAAGTAGCCACGTGCGACTCGGTTAACGAGAAAAAAGAAGCGCCCGATGTGAAGCACGAAAAACTGTCCGGAAACGACAACAGTATCGATGTTCCTCGGACGTACAACAGTCCGGAGCCGTCGAAACCGAACGAAAGCCGCTTGGAAGCAGCTGTGCCTGGAACGACCAAAGTTATATCGACCGAGGTGTCGTTTGAGGAGAAAATTATTTCCGAGAATGAAGAAACTGATGACGTTAACGTTTCCAATATCGTAGCGAGCAATTGTCATCTGGACAATGAAGGAATCGCCAAAATTCCAATGGACCAAACTTCCAAAGACGTTAAACTTCGCGGAGATAAATTAGCGGATCGTCTTCCGGTCGTATCTCACCCACAACCGGAAGTCGATACGAATTTGTGTGAAATCGATGATTTGTGGTTCGGCGATTCGAGCAACAGCCTTGCCGAATCCATAAGTATCGCGACCTCGTCCAACGATCCGACTGAGACGAAGTGCAGTCTATCCTCCGAGGACTCTCAGAATGGTGGCGCGAGAGACTTTCCCATAATCGAGCCAACGATCGTCTCGTCTATATCGGACGAAAAGCGGAATAATCGTAGCTTGGGAACATTGATTCTCGGCAGATTGGATCATCAGATCCTGCCTCACGAAAATTCGCCGTTAAACTCGCGTCTGGAATCTGTAGAGGAAGATTCGGAAAGTGTCGAATTACGAACGATTTGCAGAGACTTGTTGAACGAATTGTTGAATGATATTTGTCAGCTGATAAGAGAAAAACCAGTAAATAATGAAGAGACTTTGATAATCCCGGAGGCGAGTAACGACCTTTCCAAGGAGACTCGAGCCTCCGTGCAATCTTTAAATACCGGCATACAATGTAGTTTGCCATTGGACAAAGTTGCCTCGATGTTGCACAGTTGTCAAAGCTCGCCGGAGGCTTCGCCCTTGTCGCAGAGTCCACAACAAAGCTCGAAAACTCCAACGAAATCAGTCTCACCGACAGTCAGACATTTATGTTTATATTGCGACCGGAAATTCCTTTCAATATCGTTGCGTCAACGTCACACCGAAAGAGTACACCAACTCGGTGGTGGCCGCAGATCTGACCGAAATTCCCGCAAAACAAGCCAGAATTGTCAATATTGTGCAGAGAAATGTGCCGACAATCTTGATTCTTTGTTCCAACACATGATTCTCAGTCACGCGGACAAATATCATGCTTGTGCGCAGTGCGCAACGAGATATTCCACGAGAGACACCCTCGTGACTCACATGAGCGACATGCACGGTTATAGCTCCGAAAAAGCCCCGGAAAATCGTGAGAAAACTGCCAAGGACACGACGAACCTCAAAGAAGTAATTACTTCGTTACCGCGCGAGCAGGCCAACCAATGCGTCAGAGAAAATTTCGATGGTGCTGCCACCAACGAACGACGAATCGACGATGAACTCGAAAAACGTGAAATCGATAAAATACCGATCAACACTGCAAACAAAAATACAATCAAGAACCAGGCGACCAACAGAGATGCCATGAGCAACCCTGGCAGCCCAGAATTCGATAGTACTTTTTACAGCAGCGTCAGTTGCAACATAAGAGAAAATTTACTTCATCATCTCGATGGGAAACTCCAAATTTGTACTAATCCACCAGCCAGTGCAACCAACGACTCTAAACCTTTTCAACAAGCCCAACAACAGCAACAAGCCTTTTACGATAATGCTATTAGCAATCAAATACAATTTCCTATCGATATATCGCTCACTGCAGCTACTCCAGTTTACAACAAAGAGTACGTCACCGAGGAGTATGAAAACTCTAGCGAATTTGCACAAAAAGCTGGAAAAACTGCTGGACGTTCCCATCCACGGCGCGTTTCCTTCGAGAAATATAATTTCCCCCGTAAATATGACGGAAAAGAGCAGTTGACTTGCTCGATCAAGGATCTCAGTAAATTTGATATATCGACGCAATTAACGGTGAGAAAGAAACAGCAGCTTATCAAGGAAAGACTGACAACAACCAGACTGAACAATCCGACCTTAGGACCTGGAAGTATCGATATTTTTACAACGGAAATTGAAAATTCCACAAATGCCAACGTCACCGATGAACAACATTCGAACAACGTACGAATCGACGACGACAGAATCCCTGTGGCTCAACCAGCTAACTCGACGAATTCCAGAACACCGGCTAATTTGCCTGAACTCAAAGAATTCGCAGTCGATCGTACCACTCAAAGGATCGAAGCTTCTTCCAACGTTACGGAGTTTACCGCGGAATTCAGCCATTTTCTTAAACTCAAGAAATGGAACGAACCAACAGTCGAAAACGGGAACCAAGAGGAAACTGTTTACGCTGAACTCACCGGGGAATGGTCCAGGCCCAGAGTTTATATATGCGGTGCTTGTACCTCTAAACACGTAAGTTTATTTCTTCCTCTCATGTCCCATCATTTTCCAACTTTATTCATATTTATTTTCACGGGCATTCGCATTCTCGCGCAATCGCATTTTCTCTTTGATCCAACTCTTTTCCTTCGTTATTGAAAAAAATCGCGTATCGACATCATTTTATGCTGATGGGAAAATTCTGATTGCTTTCGAGCGTACTTCATGGTTCGGGCCCTTGGACATTGAGACTTTATGGAATCTTTGATAATTACTGCTCTTTTTATATACTTACCATAGCCGTGCCTGCGATTTTACGAAAATTGCTACAACTTTTTTTTTTACAAACTGATACAACAGCTACCGAACATCATTTTCGTTTTCGAATTATCATTTATTATCATTTTTTAGTTGCTTGTGAACTTTGAAAGTGGAAAATATGACGAAAAATGTGATTTTCTGGCTAAAGTTAGAAAAAAAAAGAATTATCGAAATGCAATACAACCTAAAACCTTTTCTGATGCATGAGCTTCGTTCCTGTGAAAGATTTATCGAAATCGGTTCAGTTGTTTTTACGTGAAAAGGGCACAAATATAATTTTGCCGTAGAATTTTATATGTTTAGAGATTTATTTATTTTTTTGGCGTTTCAGTTAACTCTTCGAGACTTGGAGGAGCACAAAACAGCTGCACATCCGAACGTTTGGTGTTCTCATCTCGAGTTTACAGGCGATCAACGAGAGCTCTACAAGCATCTATTTCTACCAGGTCGCAGTATCGCAACGACTAAAGCAAAAAATGCAGTGCTTTCGGAAAAAGTGTGCACAAAGTGTTCGAAAGCTTGCGGCAGTCTTGCCGAGCTTCATCGACACATGTTAGAGTGCGGTGGTGATCAGGCATGGCTCTTGGGACTTTTTGGTAACGGCAAGAAAAAGTGCAAGTGGAGGCCCTTTGGCAGTCGGAGTAGAAGGCGAAGGCAGCGAGGCATGAAGAGAAACATACAAAATTCACAGACCCCAAGGGCCAATCAACCGAGAGAAAGAAATTCATCGGGACCGAGAGTTCGACCTAGCGATCGTACGAAACATTTTATTTCCACCCATTTCTCTTGCGTCATTCTCAGACGAAATCGATCAAAATAAATGAAAAAGAAGATTGAGCGAATTTCAACAAAATAATCAGTTAAAAAAAAAACAACAACATTTTTCCACATTCCATAAAACATTTCATTCGAGTCGTTCGAAAACTTTTCATATACTCGCGAAACGAATTTAAGGAGATTGGCTACACACAACAATGTTGCCATGTTGAAAGCATTGGAAAATTTGAAATTATTAGAATTTAATGAAATTTGGTGAGTACATTCTTTAGTATTAAATATGAATATACACATTTTTAAAGATTTTTCTTCTACATATTTTTCGAATAATTGAAAACTACAGTTTACATGCATAAGCATAGAATTCAGATATATATAGGTATATCTTTTGCATATTGTAAACTCCAATTTTTCGAAAACCATGTAGACGAAAAATTTGAAAAAAATTGTGTCATCGTATTTGATGCTAAAGAATGTTATCACCAAATTTTATTAAATTTTTATCATATGTATGTAGCCAACGTCCTTAAGAGGAATAATTAAAAAGCGTGAAAAACCTACGATTGCGAATTTCGGTGAATCTCAAAATTTGCATGCTTTTCCAATTCGAAATAATTACAAAGTATGAAAAATTCTATGGAATACGTTCGTTTTGTAAACTTTTCAAATTTGACGATATTAAGCGGAGATTTAGATTCTTCAAACTTCTGGAGAACGCCAGTAGACCTTAAGGTATTATACTATCGCAAAATGGATTGATTTAGGATTTTCTTGAAATTTTTTCGTAAATGTTCTTGACATTAAAACGAACAACTTTTCTCTAAGACAAAACATTTTCTGGGGTGTAGAATTTGAGATATTTAATTTCCAATTTTTTTTATTTTTCGCATCTAAACGCGTGTGAAGTCGCGTTTCTTTTGTTTCTTTCTTGCAACGTTTTAACGAAATGTGACTTCAATTTACATGCGTATAGATGGGAAAAATAAAAAATTGGAAATTAGAAAACTGTTGACTGTTTTGGTGCCAGGAACGTTTATACAAAATTTTGAAAGAACCCTAAATAGAGTCGTTTTGCGATAGTAATACCTTAAATTCTATGAAACAGTGTTTAAAAAGCTCGAACACTTTGGCAAGCTCTTAATTTTTAATTCTTTTATATTATCGTCAATTAACAGGTGAGAGTATCCAGAAGATGCTTGCAAACTTACCCCCCAAAAGAGCGAGCAGGCGAGTAGTGCAAGATACAACGGTACGGACACAAGGAAGATTGCGGAAGGTCAGTTTACACGTAAGAAACGATTTATCATTTTTCCATACAATTTATGTTCCTTCCAATTGCAGTTTAGACTGCAGCATATCGTAGGATCGTTTGCAAGAGCCAAACAAAAAAAAAACTGAAGAGTATATAAATGTGGCTACTGGACGAACCAATAATATTATAAAAATATCGACAATCGGTTGAGGGACAAAGCTTAGAACGAAAAAGTTGATCGTTGCAAAACAAAAATTCTTAAAACCTTCCCAAGCGATTCGCAAAAGTGCAAAATGTGCAGTGGACTTTGCGATTATTTTTATTTATCCACAATGGCTTCAAAATTCGTGAAATAGTTATTAACGTAAAACAAAAACTTTTTTATTTCAATGAAAAAATGATTTTTTGATGGAACGAAAATTTGGACGTTAAGTTAAAATATGGCGAGTATGAAATATTATTTATCGTCATTTGTACATTAAGAGGCTCGTACGTCCTCCTCGATAAAACTATTATCTGCAATCGCGAATGAAATAGTCGCTAGAAGTAACGAAGGCCATGTAGCGCGAGACTCTTCGATTAACCATGCATTATCGTGAACATGAGAAAGGCCTCTTTCATATGGCAACGCTACCGACGTAAGCCTAGCGTGGCGGAGACCGGTTGTCTGTATGTGTATATTCGTGTGTGTGTGTGTGTGTGTGTGTGTGTGTGTGTGTGTGTGTGTGTGTGTGTGTGTGTGTTGGTGCGCGTGGCTTGCAAAGACTTTGGCTCGAAACGATGCGTTGCATGAGCACAGCGCAGCAGACGCGAGCGTCGTTCACAGCCTGACCACTGGCTGACCCAAATACTATCCTGCTATGGCCAACAAACATACATGTACTAATTACACTATATACGCGGACGCACACACGCCCAAAGGATTTTTCTATGCATTGGGTATGTGGGCGCGAGCAATTCCTCGCCAAATCAATTCACTTCCCCATCCTCGGATCTCTTCTTGCGCCTTTTTTTAAAATTCATTTCCTCCAATCTTGTGAAAAACAAAAAGTAGCGACCTCGTCAATTTTGCAAAGAATTACGTCGTCAGTTTTCTTTTTGTTAATTTTTTTCATCCTCAACATCATCTCGTTGCCATCGAATCAATTAATTTTTAAAGAAATTTCTACATTCTTTTTGGACAAGTTGTTTACACCGTTCACTATCACTCGGTCAACGAGGCTCATTTTCGTTCAAGAATAGTTCGATTTCTCTGACGACTGTGAAACACGTTGCCTCGCCTTGCTCGGTATTCATTCTAATTTCGAAAATATCTAGAAACGTACGGAACAATGATGTTGAAGTTTTGGATCGTTGGAACGCAACGAAATTCCGTTCTTTCTTCAGCAGAGCTCATAATTATTAATCAATATTTGGTCCGGACAATAAAACGATCCTCTCTCGCGACCCAAAAACTTAATCGACACGGAAAATTGCCATGATATTCAAAATTCAATAAATAATGAATAAATCAAATATTTTTCGTTGAATCTCAACGTTGCAACCTTCAGAGCCATACGGAACATGAGGATTTTTGGAAAATTTTTATTTAAACTCCAATAACTTCGGTAACGCGATTGGTGAAATTTGAAAAAAAATAAAAACAATTCGATAAAGAGTTTCGTAACTTGATGAAAATTTTGAGAATATTTTACGAAACATTTAACGGCTTCGTCCGTACGGAATGCATCGAATATAGATGCTTTATTAATGGGTGCAAAAAAAGCGAATAATGTTGCTGCACGAAAAGTTCGAGACTCGATAATGATAATTTCGATTCGGTTCAGTTATATGCACGTTTGTATGTGTATGGGCGATCCTCTGGCAGCATAAGTAGAGTATTGATTCTGGAATATAGCCATGCACACCGACACACACTCACAACGTCCACATACACACATATTTTTGTTTCAACTCCCTCGCATCGTCGCGATTCGTAGATAGTCTGTATTTTCCCATGATTTATGATTCGCATTGTACCACTTTCTCACATTGCTCTCTTTCAACACGATGTATTTGCACTGGGTGTCAAGATTTGCTGAATTAAACATTTCTATGGAAACGAAATTCGGGCTAAAATAAAGTCATCGTTCACTAATTGCTTCGTTGATCTTAGAGAATCGCAATATTCTCTGTTACACTCCTTTTTCGAATATTTATATCGTTACTCGTCTTACCTCAACTTTTTATTACCAGACGAGACATTTTTGATTTCAGAATTTCAAGTCAGTTTCGAAGGGTTCGTAACAAATCTCCCGTTAACCCTAGTACGGTAACCCGGGGTCAAAAACTACCCCAGGCGAGTTTATATCCCGAGCCTTTTCTCCCGTGGTTCTCCCGTTTTTTTATCGTTTTACCGCATTTTTTACTAATTTTTCGAGTCATTTATGACCCCAGGTTACCGGAATAGGTAAAAAAAATAAGATTACCGTTCTAGGGTTAATCATCAAATAGATATTTCGTGACATGACATTTCAGTTGAAAAGAAAAATTATTGTACGAGGACACAAGAATGAGTTTAGTGGGTGAAATCTGATAATGAAAAATGCCGCAGAACAAATTAAAATTGAGCTTTCCCCGGAAATCACTAAATAATGAAAATCCAAAATTCTAACGTGTACACTCAGAAACGATTTTTTTTGTGTACTGACAAACATAGCAAACTGCTCTAAGCTCTCAGCAAATTGGCCATTATTTCGAATCTTTCTGAATGATTAAAAATAATCCATTTTGTACTTCCTACCAATGAAAATGAAGGAATCGGAATATCTTGAGAAAATAGAAAATTTATAAAATTGTCATTTGAAAAGTTAAAAACGCGAAAATCTGATTGATCATTTTTTTGACGAAGAAAATTAACTTTCGGAATGACCATTTTTCATGGTACTGAAGTTTTCATCGTTGGAAAACAACGAAAAATATAATTTTCAATCATTATTTTGATAATTAACGCGATCGTTCCAATTTTTCTAGTAAATTCTGTTTTCCAATGGCAAAGAAAACTGTCCCACTATCATTGACAAATATTCTATGAAAATTTTGTACTCTGCTACAAAAAATAATCAGTTTTCGTTGCACTCCAACGATGCAAACATCGTGATTTTTCCTCCGAGCGGAAACTAGAAGGTTTCTCAATCTTCAGCAATATTTTTAGTCAAATTCATAAAATTATCGATTTTTGATAACCTCCCGTGACCCATGAAAATTGATCAGAAAGCTTAGCTTTGATAAAATTCCCTTCGATCGTAATAGTAAAAAAAGGAATAATCAGCAATCTCATAGAAAATATTGGGTGTATTTTTCCATAGATGCAGACCAGATCAAGACCTCGTTTGGTGGATCCTACGACTTCGACCTCCCGTTTATCGCAAAAAGCGGTGCTCCGTAACAAATTGCTGAAGAATGCAAAATCGTTCCAGCGCAAACGTTGTCGTGGCGACAACATAACAGCTGCGATTGAGAGTGTCGTCAAGAAGAGCGAGAGGAGTGAGGATCCGGACGACGAGAACGAGAATGATAAAGCGAAGGAGGAGGATGAAGAAGCTGAGGAAGGAGATGAGGAAGAAGGGGAGGAAGAGGAGGAGGAGGAGGAGGAGGAGGAGGAGGAGGAAGAAGATGACGACGACGACGACGACGACGACGATGAAATGGAAGACGATTCTGGTTTGTTTAAGGAATCTCGTAAATTCGAGACTCCAAAAGCCCGTGGTGAATCTTCCAAATTACGATGGAATCTCGAATCGAGTAATCGCTCGACAAAAATAGTGCGTGGAGTGCGAGTAGTGAGTAAAAAAAGAAACGTCAAATCGAACAACTTGCATAACACCGTGATAGCAAAATGTCGCGTATTAGGCAACAAACGCGGTGTCAAAATAGCCACCGTACAGAATAAAAGATGCAAACGAAAAGTTTTACAGAATCATGATAAAAGCGTAGCCTCGAGGATCGCCTCAGAAAGCGTGGATGAAACGTCACTCCCTTCGAATTCCTCGTCACCGAGTCACTCGGCCATATTGAGACGTAAAAAACACGTTGATCCTGTCTTCTCGTTCAACGCTTCGTTGAGAGCTCGCTCGCAGTTGAGAACTCACGATGGAAAATTTGCTCGAAAAGAAAACAACGCAACGAGATCTACGAGTGAGGAAAGCCCGCGTGTCTCAACGAGAAGGAACAATGTTCACCTATTGCGACGTGGCACTAATACCGAGATCGTCGGGGCTAAACAGAAGCTTACGAGAAGAACAACCACTGACCTGGAAAAATCGTCGTTCAATACTTTTACGAATGAAAAACGTGGTAGCAATCTCACGAGCAAAGAATCGACGAAAAAAAATAATTCGGAAAGTGAAAAGTCATGCAGCAATGATCTCTCTTCGTCGCGAGGTTCGAGCGAAACAATCAGCAAGAAATTGGCAAAGAACTTGGATGAAAAACGTCCAATGAAAATCACGAGGAAATCTTTGATGAAAAAAAACTCATTGGATATGGAAAAAGAGTCAAATTCGAGCGATGAAAAAATCGAGAAAGAGGAAGATTCATCGGGCAGGATCAAAGCCACAGAACTCACACCCAATGCCTTGACAAAGTCGAAGAAATCTACCAATATCAGGAGAACTTCAGCTGGTCAACAAAATAACAACACCGAGCTTGACCTTGACGAGGCTATTTCAAAAAACGTAATTGACGTTACGAGGATTAAAAATTCTGTACAAGACGTCGATCGAGAACAACGTCCTACTCGTGGACGTCGAAGAAAGAACGGCGATGAAAAAGCTCCAAAGGATACGGAATCACCGTCAACTCCGGTTGAGCCGAGCGACGGTAAACCAAAAAGTCGTCTTCCGACCAGCAAAGCATCGAGCAACATGGATCAAACGAACGAATCTCCCAAGCGAGGCAACTCCAGAGACTCAAAACCTCAGGACGTCGAAAATACCGGAGATTCTTTAAAAAAGAATGAAAAAGTAGAGAATCAGAGCATAATCAGAAAAACGGCAGTTTACAATTCGATGGAAACGAGGAAAGCCAGACAAGAACGTCGAGCTGGCTCACTCGAAGATTTTTCCAAAATTCGCCAAGTTCCCGACGAGGTCAAAAGACTTTTGGGACCAAGCGAAGATTTGTTAGCGCAGATTGGTCTGAAGACTTCAGCCGATCTGCCGATTAAATCGCAGACGTGCGTGTCAAAAACCAAACTCAAGGGCCCGAAGAAAATTGCCGATGAATCAGAAAAAAATCTTCCGAGAGTATCACCAAGAAAATCCGATAAAAAAGAGTCCAAAAGCCCGAACGAGCCGAGGAACGAGGACGAGGCTGAAAACATCGAAAACACGAAACTCGAAAGATCCATCAATGCTACTCTCCCGGACAACGAGGCAATAAAAATTGAGAGCAGTGTTGCAAAATGCCGAGGTCGAGTGAAATCTCGCGTTGAAACTGAAAATATAAAGACGAGAGTCGACGTTAAAAAGGAGGAAGAAACAGAGGCAATAAATAAAAATGCTGCAGACCATTCCGAAGAGTCAATCGAGATCGTCATTGATAAAAGTGCCGAAAAATCAATCAAAATTTCGATCAATGAAAACAGAGAAAAGTTTGTCGAAACTGTTGACAATAAAAATCCTGAAAAAATCGAAGAAACGTGTGTTCGTGGAGTTTCTGTAGAATTGAACGAAAAAGTTGGTGAGAAAAATGGTGAATCGTCATTAGGAAAAAAGAATGACAGTAAATTGGACGAACCGATCAAGCAGATCTTCAATAACAAAATCGATCAATCGATCGTAAGTAAGCATCTCGACGAGTCAATTGAATTGGCTATCAAGAGACATCTCGAAGATCCGATCGAGTCAACGTTCGTCGATGAGAATCCCGAGCAGCCAATTGTCAAAGAAACGATTGAAAATCCCGAGAGAACGATGGAAGCAATCGTCGATAAAGATTTCGCAAATTTATTGTCAATCTGTGATAAAAGTCTCGAAGAGTCGGAAGCGATTGCTGATGAAAAACCGGGAAAGTGTACAAAAACCGTGGATGACAGCGACGACGAGTTCTCGGAAATAATCGATGAGAATGCAGGCAAAGTGGAGGAGATTATTGAGAAGAACTCGAAAGAGAAAATCCACGAGGCATGTGAGCAAAATATGGAAGAACGAGTTGCCGACGCTACGATACCAGGCGGTCGGACCAACGTCGCATCCCTGTGTTTCGAGCACCTTCAACAAGAATCAAACAATTCGAATCTCGACAGTGGCAAAGAAAATTCATCAGAGAGCGCGATCAGTGCGTCCAAGCTAAAAGTCGTTCGACCGAAGAAATGTCGCGGTTCGCGTCGTGATAGAATCGGCAAGCGAACATTGAGCAACGTCATTGGTATTTTAACGGAGGGTGTAAACATACCGGTCGAGATACAACAAAATGTCGTATTAACAGTACAAACGACGATGGAGGCAACATCGGAAACGGGAAACTCGAGTAATTCCGGTCAAATAACCGGAAGCAATGCGGCGGCGTCAGAAGCTTCGGACAATAGTCGATCGAGCGTAAAACCAAATGAGAGTAGCGATACGGCTTGTAGTTCAAGCCCGAGAGCCGAAGAGTGTCAAATTTCTGCGGAAATGGATAATAAACGAGAAAACACTAAAATAGAGAGTCCAGAAAATACAGAAAAAAGTGATAAACCCGAAAAAACGAGAGAAGAAAACTCAAACGTAAAGAATTCCGAAGATGCTATTGAAGCCTCGGAAACTGGACGCGAATCGACAAAAATGCCTTCGGTTAGAACAACTTCAACGAAAATTATCGAGCCCCTACGAACCACAGCGATTGAACCAGCAAACGACATAATTTTGGATCTTTCACGTCGAAAACAAACGGGCAAAGGCTCTTTTCTCGAGAAAATCGTCTCAAAAATAGCCAAACAAAAGGATGCTATGCTCGAGAGCGACGTCGGCTGTTTGCTCGATAACGCTGCCGATGAGCTAACGCATATACTCACCGAAATCATTCCACCAATCGACGATATTATGGAAACGTCCAAAAGCGTTTCTTCGGAGAAACAATGCCAAAACGACGACCATGGTACTCCCTCGAAAATTGACGTTCCTGAAAATACAACGAACGCTCTCCCGATCTCCGTCAAACAGGACATTGTCGTCGAGGCCCCCGAACAGACTGGAAAGCGGAACGAACTATCAGCGACGTCGATTTCCGAAACAGGGATATTTTTCCCATCCGTTGAAGAATCCTCATCCGTTTCCCTGGAGACTGCGTTATCAACGAGCCCCGATCGAGAAATCGATTCCAATAGGACTTCGAAGAAACGAGCTCTCGACGCGGGAACGCCGACGAAAAACAAGCGAAAAACAACGGACGACAAAGTGACGGAAGACGATTCCTCCGAAGAAGAAATTTGTCTCGCCGATATAATGAAATTGATTAATCGAACCAACTCGGAAACTCCAAAACTCGTGGACAAAATCGGAGAAAAAATTTCATCGGTGAAAAGAAAAATCGTTGACATCGACGACGAAAGGAACCCGAATTGCCCAGAAAAATTCGACCCTTCTATTGAGCAAGTTCTCGAGCCTCAGGCCAACGAAACCGAATCAAAGAAATCAAAGCGCAACAGTACGGAAAAAATTCAAATTGACGGCGATCCGGATCTTGGAAAAAACAGCAACGATCGCAAACCCGAAACGTCAGAGATTGCCAAACCGCAAGTTGAAATATCGAAGCTTCCTGATGCATTAACCGATTCACGGATGACAAGGCACTTTGAAATGTTTCCACAAGAATCAACAGAAATTACTGAGCCCCAAAAGCCGTCGGCGGAAAAATCAAAATTGCGGCCAGCTCGAAAATGCGTCGCGAAGAAAAAATCATTGGCTGACGAACATTTGAACCTTTCGGGAGACGAGGATCCTGGAAAAACGTTGTCTCGCCCTCACGATGCTTTTGACAACGATACAAACTTAAATGTTTCCGTCCAATCGACAGAATCGAGCTTTCAGGAAATCACCGAAGCCGCAAAAACAGCCTCGGAGAGTTTCAAAATTCCTTGTCTTCACGATCTTGTGACATCGAAAAAAAGGACGACAAGAAAACAATTTTATCTCGACAATTCGCAGACTACAAATGAGAATACGGATTCCGCACAAACAATCCTTACAGCCGAAGATAATGCAGTAGAGGATAAAACAACGGATCCAGAAACTGGAGAGAATGACAGGAATGTGCACAAGGATATCAACAATGAGATCGACATCGTCAAAGAAAAATATCCAAGCGTGCCAATGGAAGGCAGTCAAGTGACAAACCCTTTAGAATCTTGGGATTCTGCGACGACAGAAAAAGGAGAGACAGAAAAATGTTGCAAAAAAAGGAATCACGTTGAGAACGAGAAAGAAGAAACGATTGAAGAAACGCAAACTGACAGTTTGACGGAAGATGAAACCGAGAGTGATGGGGGTGGTGGGGAGAGACGACGTAGTTTGACAAGACGTGCCAAGGAAGCTCCCTTGAGCGACGATGTGACGCAATTTCCGGATGCCAAGTTACAGCGTAAATTTGCCGTCGTTCACACGAAATCCGGCAAGATGTTGATAGTCGAAAAGAAAAAGAAATTCACGAAAGAGGCAGCTAAATTTTTTTGCGAAATATGCGCAGCTAGTTTCACTAGGAAGAGCTCATTGAAGAAACACAATTCGTCGCAATCTCATATGATGCAAGTTTCCAAACATTACGAGGAAATGGATAAAACGATCCCCGAAGATATCGATTCGTCAAAACAGTCTGAGGCGACAGCCTCACCGGCAACTGGTTCCTCCACGAACGATACACTGAAAACTGAACAAGTTGAAAACACGAATGAAGCGAAGACTGATGCGAAGACCGAAGCAAAAGAATTACCAAAAATAGGTAACGAGTCGATGCGATCGGAAAAAAGCGAGAAGACGGAAGAAGACAAAAGCAACGATGGTGCAATCTTGATCGAGGAAGAATGCGGCGGCAACGCCCTTCTCGAGCAAGTTCCCTCGATGAGCGAATCTCAAAACTCCGCTGTATCGAGCGATCAAACGGACGATTGTAATTTTGATGAGAAAAAGTTGGACGTGGACGATTTCGAGGATGAACTTTTGGACGAGGAGATTTGTAAAATAACGGAAAACATGACTCACGACGAGTACGTACTAACTGATCACGTGAGTCCTGTTGCGCCGGAAGCTTCCTCGACACCGGTCGACAATATTCCGACGCATCCACCGGATACTCCGGATTCGATTAAAAAAATCAACGCCGTCAAACTCCTCGGTAAAGCGAGAGACGAGGCGTCCAAAATTAATCTGGCTGATGAACATTTGAGTCTCGATTCGCCAGAAAGCAAAAAAGTTACAACAAACATGAAAATCTCGAGTCCTCTCGAAAGTCTGACGAAAGAACCTACGGAGAGCGAACCAGCTACTCTCAAAACGTTCAAACCTCAAAATTTGCCAGAATCGGTGAATATTCGCCAAGAAAAATCAGTTCCACAAAACACTGAGATGATCGATGTCAAACTTGACTCGTTGCTCTCTAACGAGGAACATTTAAAGACCGAGAAAACATCAAAATCAAAGAAAAAGAGCAAGAGAATGGTTGTCAAAGGGGAAGACGATCAAGCCGATAAGGACGAGTCTTCACCGGAGAAATTAGATCGTTCGATGAAAAATACATTTGTGGAAGAATCCATTCTCGAAAGCTCAACATCAAAACGAGACCAAGCGGTACTTTTGAAAACTCAAGAATCAAACGAATTTTCATCGAAGAACGAATTGAATCAACCTGCTAAAATCAAAACTTCGATAGTTCTTGATTTCTCGAATATTACAGAGAAATTACAGTCCCAGCCAACAAATATGGCGAAAGAAATTGCCTGCAGCGTCGAATTCGACAGTGACGATGACACTTTAGATACAAACATGTCCGACGACATAAGAAAGATTTTGGATGATCCGGAACTCGATACAGACAACAAGATGATCGAGACTGAAAGCACGAGATCGGAGAAGCTAAATAAATTGGAGAAAAAATCGAGTGCAGGAATAATCGATACCGAACCGCACGATAATGACGTCGTCAAACCAAACAAAAGCAAGCAAAAGGCAAAGTCCGAAGAATCTCCGAAAAAAGATAAAACGTCGAAGAAAACATCGCGTAAAAATACAACGAGAGACTTCGTGAGGCGATCGAAAATCTCAAAAACTCGAAAAAGTGGAAATTCTTCAAAAACGAAAATTGACGAGACGAGCGAGAGCGAATACGACGAGGAGAACGACGTTATTGAATCGCAGAATAAGAATAAAATAGTCAAATGTGTCTTTGGTCGCGTTTTTGGTGGCGAGAAGATCGACAAAGTGAAGGAGGTGTTGGACGACTGGGTCTCGAGATCGGAGGGTGATTCCCGGGACGAAGAACCGGCGAGCGTCGATTCTAAATCTGGAAACTCCGAGGAGAATGTTTCGTTGCCCATGGCTTCGTCGTCTGAGTCTAAGAAAGTGCGACCTGCATCAGAGAAATTGGTTTGTTCGATTTCTCAAAATAACTCGATATCAGCGACACAAAGTCCGGAGAGCGAGCGAACGAAGAAGCGCGGACGTTCGAAAAATAGCGACGTAACGTCGGGTACGGAGAATACGGAATATGATTGTTCGAAGGATGAGTCAAGGTCAAGATCAAAGAGCAGGACAATCGGTCGAAGGAAAAATTGTAACAGAAAGAGCGCGAACGATTGTAACATCGAAAAATCTTACGATGAGCCTGGTGTTGGTTCGAGATGCAGACAGAGTAAGAAAAGAGCTGAAGAACGTATTTCACGAGCTTTCGAGGATGAATCATCGATCGTCTTCGACGAGGTTGATTTGTTAAGTCAGATCGACGCTTCGATGACCTCGATTCATTCCCGGAGCTTCAAAGAGTCTCGCGGAGATTTGGAGATTTGCACGGAAAAACAAACGCCGATGAGCACTATGAAAAAACGAGCTCAAAATGACGTTACGAAGGATACGAAGGAGTCTGATGTTACCGACAATGAGAAAAAGGTTGATTCATCCTCGAAAGACGTGTCGAGATCCAAGAGAGAACGGTCAACATCGCCACCGGACAATTCTCACAAAGAAGCTAAGGAATTTTCCTCGGAAGTCATTGAAGCTGATAAAGGTGAAGACGACGAAGATGACGACGAAGACGAGGACGAGGATGGAATTGCACTGGGCCGCATGTCTCCTCTTTATGCTTGTAACTCGCCCGACAGCTCGATCGGAAGTTCCTCAAACAGCGACGATGAGGAACAAAAGAAAAAAGAAAAAAATGGGCGTGTTACAAATCAATTAAACAATGACAAGATTATTCCAACATCGCCAGTCTCGGTAGCCTCGATGCATGACGAACGCGAAGAAACCTCGTCGCGAGGTATCAACGACGAGATCGAAGACAAAGCTCTCGAGGTTCCCCGTCCGGATCATCCAAATTCACCAAGCCAGAAATCACGACAGGGTAAAGTCTTGAACTTTGACGAGGAACTCTTCGTTGAGTGTTGCTCGCGACTCAAAGCTACTACGGAGAACGAGCTCCGAGGAACGAAGAAAATAAAACTTGATCACAACGAGTCTTACGATGGGACCGAGCAACAGGAACAGAGCTTCAGGGCAAGTCGAGACCGATGGAGAGACGTCGAAAGTCAAAATAGTCTTGGCAGCCTGCTGGAATCTGTCAACCAGGTTCGTAGTCATTTTTTTTGAGCTCTTCCCTCAATGACACCAAGAAACTGAACAAAAAAAAACTACAAAATCTTTCCTCCCTTTACGCTCTTCATTCACTAAGCTTTTAACATAAAAGTATGGCAGCAAAGAACGAATGTACTGGTAAAAAAACTTTTCTATAAAAGAGAGTACGAGCGACCAGATTTCTAATCATTTACACTGAAAAGTTCTAATGAAGCTCGAAATGGTTGTTCGATAATCAACCAAAACAGTCCGAGTCAAAAGTATTTTTCGTGGGTTCAAATAGAAAATTATCAACACTATTTGCAGTCTCGAGTAAAGTCTTGCGAATACAGGAAAGGCAGCTCCTTTGGGACCGAAATAACACATGAATTGTTATTTCGAATTAGATTCTTTGCCCTACATAATCGCAGATTACACAATCACAGAATACAATTCAGGGTCGATTCTGCATTTTTAACATTTTTCCATCGAACAAAATATCAATTTAGATAAAAAAAAAGCAATTTGCAGCGTTTTTTGTATTTGCATTCAAATTATAAAATTCGACAGCTTTTCTAGAAAGTAAAAAAGGAAGTACGGATTTATACACAATATCTTAGAAAATTTGTAAAAATTGAAGCGGTTAGACGATTTTTCGGAAAATTCAGATTTTCGTAAAATTCAAAAAATCATAAAGTTTAAACCGTTCACCCGATAATTCCCAAATTCAATACCAACCTTCCTATTAAGATACTCTATTCATAAAAAAAAAAATCAGTAAAAAACTTTATTTGCGGAAGTTAGAGCCCTTTTTTTGAAAATTTCAAAATGCCGTAGAATTTGTATTTTGTAGAATGAAGAGCTTGTATAAATTAACATCTGTGCAAACTTGAACCCTATAGCTCAAACCGTTCTCGAGTTATAAACGTTTGAACTTTACAGTGCCAGAACATACACACAGACGTCTGGACATTTTTTCTAGATATGATTTTTCGATGTTTTGGAACATTTTAAGCGCATTGACATTGAAAACTGGAAAACAAAAAATTTTCACCCGTCACATAGTTTCCTCTATGAGGAAGCAAAAAATGAAATTCTTATTACGTTTTCGACAGTTTCTTTGATTTATAGCAAAACGGAGAGTTAATACTTTGCAGAATCCATCGTCGTCCTCTGATTCTATTCTGTGATGGTTATTTTTCGATTTTTCTGCTTCCGGTGTATTACTCAGGGGTCTCGAAATTTCTCATGCTCATGGGTATTGGTTTAAACCTAATATTCAGGGTCATGATTACGTAATACTCTTCGAGCCCTATTCTCGTACGTAATATGTTGTCGTTAATTCCGTTACAAGTGTAACTAACATTCGTAGATTTAGTGGAGAGCGTAAAAATATAAAAACGACGTATTACTGGGGGAAATTCGCAGATCGTAGCTCCACAGGCGTATGCAAACGTGCACACGTACGGGACTCGTCTGGTGCAATCGATTTTGCGGTCTGTTGCGACATTAACCCTTCGTCTAAACCTACTAACACTATAACGTGTTCTCAGTGTCTGAAATGCTCCACCTCTCGTGACAAATGCAACGAGATGGAATGCACCGAAATGAAATTGCATTCGCAAAGGATTTGCTGTACACTTTCTTCCAAACTGACTTATGAATGACATTACATTCTCTCTCAAGCCGTATTTACTCTCGTGAAAATGCTGCCTACTCGTCTGCCTTAACGGCTTGTGCGATAGCTCCGGTTCATCATTAATCTTCAGATATTTCATCGACTTTCAAAATTTTCTCACATTCTCATTGATAGAATCGATTTTTTAAAAACTCAAATCTCTGCTCTTTGAATTTTGTTTGTCAAATACGTTGAATGGAGTTTTGTGAAAATTATATTGAGACCGATTCATTTGACATGCTTTGTCTTTTTTTCCAGCTTTTGGGCGAAGAAATGTACAGCGGAAATCGTGCGAATGATTGTGCCAAACGCGGAAGAACTAACGCAAGCGAGAGATCGAGTCGTACGGCGAGTCCAGACGTGGAGACGAATCGTCAAGAAAATTTGGCCTACGAAGACAGCCTGGACGTTGCATTTGAGCATAACAACAAATTACGCGTCAAAATACAGCAGCGCATGAAAGAAAGCGAAAATTTGTTGGCTAGTACGTTTGGCCAAAAAACTAGTGGTGCGAACTTGCATCGCCATCATCATCATCACCACCATCATCACCATCACCACCATCGCGGTTCCAATCATCAGCGCCACCACGATAGCTCTCACAATCACAAACGTGAAAATCGGCAGGTCGACGAGACTGTTGACAATGACGAAAATTACGACGATCGAAGCACTGAGAAAACGGTCGAACAGCCTGGCAAACATGTCGACATTGATTGCTCCGGTTTCCGCAGCAAAAATCCAGCTCTCGGAGGCCTCATCGATAACTTGCTACACAGCAATGGAAAACACGATCACAAGTGAGTTTCTTCGACAACACTTCTTTCTTGTGAATCGTCCTTCCAAATTTTCTAACCGAACTACGACCGATTGCAAAAAAAATCCCTCTGCATTCAAAGTTAGTGATTTATTCTTCCTGCCGTTGGTCACTCACTCTTGCGATCGACATTGACTTTTTCTCGCTGACTATAAATTCCGCTGCATATATAATTATGAAAAAATTCATCAACGAAGAAAAATGTCTCTCTGGAAATTACTCAATACGTTCTTCACATCAAAACAGCCCGCAACAAATTCAGATTGCCTTCATTTGCCATTCAAATGACTTTCCATAACAAAACCGTAAGATTGCAGTTATGGAATTGAATTCAAGGACGACCCTGGATTTTACGCAATTTTTATTTCGCAGATTGTAAAAGTTGTTAAAAGTTAAGGTCATCATTCGATTCTATTCGTACCGGTAATTCTTCGATTTTTATACTCTCCCTTGTGGGCAAATAACACTCTATCAGAAAAATCGATGGAAAAATCAATGGATTTCCGTTTCCGCATGAAAAACAATTGGGACAGTTTTTTCTTTGTATTCTGTTTTCTTTAAACCCGATTTCGAGGCCCCGACGCGACTTATGAATTATAGATAACAAAGCAGCGCAGAATTTTCTTCTCCAGTTGCTTCATTACTCATAAAGCAAAAATTTTTAATGCCCTAAAAAAAACTGCCTGCTCAGGGCTCGAATCGGTATTTTTGTTTCGTATTTAATTTTCATTTTGATAAAAAAAAACTTCGATCAATGAACGAGCGTATGAATCGGAGCAAGTTCAAGGAACTTGAAATGTTTGCACGATCAATGGACCAAATTAGAAAGAGAGAAAAGACAAAAAAACGAGGTAAAAAAAAGCTCACAGCTTATAGCCACAAAGCAGTGGTTATTACATCGAACGGTTACCCTCGGTTTGCTATGGTTGCTGGTCCGTATTGATCCCATTGCTTTGCACCACCCATCCACGACAGCTCCTTCGCAGCCTCTGCTTCGTGCATCATATGAAACACACGAGCTTTACTGTCGATCTAGCATCAATTTCATTCTAGACTCATTCCTTATTTAATCAATGAGAGTATCATCGCTGGTCGGCCCGGTCCAATCAATTATTCTAGATCAAACACTCTCGGTTATTATAAACTTTGAAGTTGATAGGAAAATAGATACTGAACTCGAACTTGTTACTCCTTCGAACAGCCTTAAGGTATTCTATTCGCGAACCCGGCGACTCGACAATTAACTGGTTTTTATTTACAATAAAGTAAAAGTGCATCCAATCATATTGCAAAAATTTCGAGTCACGTTATCGAACATTTAACAGAGAATTATAACTTTTAAAAACGTAAAATTTATACGGGAGAAAAAAATTGAGAGAAAAATCTCATATTAGATTTGAAATTTCTACGATTTTTTATCTTTCGAATTCTCCTTGGTTCAAGAGAATCCGTTCAGTCAATCCAGAGAAATCTAACATTTAAGATTTTGGTCGCGCGTTTTAGGAACTTTTCTGTTTCTCGAAGTTCGTTGGAGTATCTTTGACCACCATTCGTCGCTTCATTTCATTGTAGACGGATGGAAGAACAATCATAATATTATATCGTTCTCTCCTGGTTGTCGGTAAAAATTCTTCCAAGTTTCTAAAAATGCTCTTGACCGGTCTTGAAAATAGTTTAATTTATTTTACCGATCGCATCAAATGGAGGAATTGAAAGGATCACGCAATCAAATGATAAAAAAATATGAACTTGTTACTCGGCATTCGGAATTTTCTGAGTTTTGCAAGAGTTGCTGAAAATGTTTCACTATCCGATAGTCCCATCGATAATTGAACAAATATCGAGTATCTCGGTCGAATAATTATGTACTAGGGATGGAGCGACGGTGAAGCACATACGGGGGGAACGGTTCGGCTGCACAGAACAATGTATTGCGGCAATCTATCGCAAAGCATGTGCCCGATATATAATATATAGTACAATTGTGTATCAATCTGATGGCCATCCTATTTACTTCGGTTAGTCGTCGAACAATCTTCTTTCTCTCTGTTAGTCTTTCCATCCCACTACGATTTATTTTCGCTCTAGCTTCTCGGAACTACTAATACTCTTTTCAAGGAAAATGCACTCCACTGCAGTAATTCCTGGCTGATCGAAATTACAACTTGCTGGGAAATAAAAACAAAAACAGCAATCTCTTTGTTGCTAAAAATCTATGTGTTCGCTATGAAGCTGAAGTTCGCGACGTTGGGATCCAACGATAAATATTTATTTTTATTGATAATTTGTTTAATTTTCAAAATCATTCAAATTTATCGCGCTGAGATACTGTTTGGGTCGCGAAAATCGATCATTTTATCATCGTAATTGTATTATGCATTTGAATAATCAGCTTCGCCATAGAAAAAGAAGAATTTCGTTGGATTCCAATGATGCAAACTTGAACGTCATTGTTCGCTCAGATAATCGGAAGGAAATTCCGTACGTAAAGAAATTTTTCTTTCCTTCGGAGGAAATTTTTTTGAAATTTTCCATTGATTGATTGGTCGTTTCTAAAATAGATTGTTATGCATCCTGCTGATAATATTCGGCAGTCATTTGACTAGCATAAAGCGCGTTCAATGAATTTTTTTAAGCTGAATAAAGGTTTCGATAAGAAATTGGAATGATGTGTATTAAACGCTGGAAATGATTTGTTCACAGTGGGTCAACACCGATGAACGTATTGGCAGAGCTCGCGTGTGCCCGAGTACCGACCTCCACTCTACCGGATTTGAACTCACCGTCGCGCGAAAAATCCATAAAATCACCGTCTCGAACGCGTGACTCGAGCTCCGAAGATCGTCAGACGAGCGTCAAAGAAGCAGCATCGAAAAAACCACGAAATCCCATCAGAGAGTTATTCGAGAGAAAGAAAGAGATAAACGATAGGAAACATCACGAGAAAGTCGACAACGACGTTACGTTGAAAGGGATCAACATACAGAGATTGAAAAAATCAAAAAAACCGAAAAAACAACAACAGCAACAAGATTTTCCACTGATAAGGAAAAGCCAGTTGGGTGGGATGGTAGAGAGAAAGAAACGTCGTGACGATAAAAAAATATTCTCTGGTAATATCGGGCAAGAAAGAATAAAAGACATTTACGACTTTGACGATGACGAAAGTCATCAGGAGGCGAATACCGTTATGTCGTACAGAAATAAAAATGATAAAAATCAGGAGATTGCCGCCGAAACGATCAGCGCGACAACAGACCTCGACATGGCGGATCTCATGACAAAGACGATCGGAGATGCACTGAAAAACGGAAAAACAAGTGACGCATTAGGAGGAAGATTGGAATCTATGATCGATAGAAAGTTCCAAGAGATTGAGTCGTTTCCGCCAAAAACCAAAGGCGCCCTCAAGTCTTTTCACGTTGAGGAGAAGCAACGGCATCGCGAGATCGAAAAACAGCTCGATGTGCAAAAGGAACTGGAAGGAAAAGACGGGAGGAAGAATGACTCAAGAGAAATCATCGGCCCGATGGACGAGCACGTTGAGCGAAAGAAATCCTCGCGGAAATTAGCCGAGCAACTGTCGAGCAAGCACGGTAGATCAAAAAAGAGGAGTAAAAACGGCAAGAAAAAATCTCGCAATGCCTGGTACGAGAACGACAGTTCCGATGAATTTGTAACCGCGGCCAAAGCTGAAGATGTTGGAGTCGGCACGACGAAAAGCCAGCGAACATGCTCCAAGGGTAAACAAAATCTATTTGCCGAATTGTCAACATCTTCCGAGAGCGATTACGACGATTTGAATGATGATTACGAGTCCAAAAGACGAGTCTCCCGCAAAAAGAAGATTTCAACCAACGAGACTCATTGTGAAGAACTCAAAGCTGATAAGAATGATCCCACAGTTGCCGACATTTGTCCAGCGAACCAAGATAATGAATCTATTGTCGATTGGATGCACGCGAATACGAGAACGGATGGTAACAACGAGCTCGAGCACAAAAAATCAGAGTCCGAGATGTCGGATCATCCGTTGATAATTGACGAGAGAAAAAACGAAACCGATGAAGCGAAAAACAGCGACGACGATATGGAGACGCGTTATGTTCCGACTTTTGAACTGGATGATCTCTATCGCGAAGATACCACCGATGAGACTGACGAAGACAAAAACGATGTCGAAAACGAGAAGGATAGTCGCAACAATCAAGTTGCCTCTGACGAAACAATTATGAGAAACAATGCGAAGGAATCCTACGACGATGAAAAAGAGCTCATTCCTCTCGAAGAGGCACTAGATTTGTTGGACAATAACGAGCATCTTTCGGCAATACCCGAAAGAGTACAGGCCCTTTCGAGGTGTGAAGAAACGTTAGAAAAATCCGAGGATTCGAAGAGTACGGTGAATGAAAATGACGCACAGACCAGTGCGGGCAAAGTGATCAATGATGATGTGGATAATTATTGCGATGCTTCGAACAATGAAGTGTTCGATGAGGAGTCCGATTTGCCGGAAAAACTATCGAGCAACGTCAAGCCACAGAAAGAATCGGACAATCTGCCTCTACACGTATTTCTCAGTCGCAAAGTGCAAGAATCTAAGAAGAGGAAACAACAACAAGCTAAGAAATTGCAAGAGGAACAAGAGCGTATATTGATGGATTTTCAACCGACGAGGAGACAGAGGAAATGTGCGATAGGCAAGCAGGGCTTGCTCGCAGAAATCAGCAGTTCCGATGAAGAACCTTACACGAGAGAAACTTGTAGACGCGCGTCGCTGCCAAGCGATAAAGCGGATAGCGACAAACAGTCGAGGAAACCCAAAAGAGAATCCAAGGAAAAGAGAAAAGAACGTTACATGGAAAAAAAACACGAGCAAATAATCGCAAAAGAACAAAAAGCTATAGAGGAAGAAATTTTACGGGAACTTGAAAAAACCAAGGGCAACAGCGGTAAGAGCGAGGATTCGGAGTCTGGCAAGAGCGAGAAAAATTTCAAAGCAGATTTCATTACAACAGACAAGTCTGAGACCGAGGAGAATCAAGCTGTGAGAAGCGTTGTTAAAAAGAAACGTCAGAAAAAATGTCGAAAGTCTGGAAGTTCGGAGATTTTGAGGAAGAGCGTAGAACGACAGCATCAAGAGATAACAAAGAAAGAGGAGCCGAGTACGGTCTCGTTTGAGGGACAAAGCAAAAGTAACGAGAATATCGATTCCAAGGAACAAGATTCTCCATCGAAACAGAAAAAACAGTCAAAAAGCGGACAGAAGCCGAAAAAATCGAATAAAACAACGGAAATGAAAAGTCCGAGCGCCAATCGTAAGAGTAAAATCTCCAATGGCGACAAGAGCAACAAACAATTGAAAACTACGTTGACACCGAGCAAAGATCCCAAAGAGCGTAGATCTTCGTGCGGCAAACATGACTCGGATGACGAGGAGCTACGGACAACGAGGTGCTGGAACAAAGTAGATAAAGGGGTTGGCGTCGCGATAGGGCGAAGGAAGAGAGCAGCTGCCAATCAGCTGTATTACTGGTCGAGTTCGAGCGACGACGACGAGCCTGCCCCACCCCCAATACCCGTTGTCGAGGAGGAAGACGATCGACGAGAACAACATGGCTGGATAGTCGGTGATTCTCACAAACGTATGATTACTATGCTCGCTATGGAAAAACAACTGAAAGAGAAACGACGACGTAGCGAGGACGAGTTCGAGTCCGGTAAAGCGAAAAATAAAAAGCACAGGAACAGCACCTCTTGATACGTGTTCCACGACTAAAAAATAATCTTTCATTTTCCCTCGCCGAATTATGGCGTTCGATATAGCGTTCTACAAATATTTTATTCTAGAGAGCCTTAACAAACAAAAAATGCGTAGAGTTTCAAATTAAATTGAAAACAATATTTTCCTTTCGTTTTGGAATAAGTTTGTACAGTGTGCTCCTCCGTTTAATGTTACTTCGGATTTCCATGAATGTTGAATCACCGAAAGATGTGCGAATCACGAAGAATGATTTACTGCATAGAACATTAATTTTTCATAATCGTTATTCACGATGAAAAACAATACTAGCCCAAATTTGCTATATTTTTTTGAGTTAAAATTGTAATTGTTTTAGATACGGTGGTTTGACGTTACGATATAAGAAATCATATAGAAAAATTGTGTGACGTATAAAACGAGAGAGGGTCGATTTATCGTAGTGACTGAGGAATTCAACAAAAAAAAATGCACTTTAGACAATACAGGAAAATTCCTACGTTTTAATTAAAGGGATTAAAATATTAGCTTTAGATAAAAAAAAAAAAGAAATAAGGGGTTGGAAAACCGGGGCGATAATGCAAAAATGAAGCAACATCGAAAGCGGTTTTCTTTTCCGTCAAACGCTGCTTGTTCGTAATTTCCAACATATCGCACGATTGGCAAGATACTCCATTGAATCGGTTTATGGAGAAAAAAACTTACATAAACGCATAATATAAAGCAAATTAGAAAAAAAAAGGATAAAGAAAAAAAATTTCGAACCCGTAGCATCTTGGAGAGAATAAGAAACAAAACTGATGTCCGCTTGAAGTTAAACTTTCCGTTGAATCATTATGAGACTTTGAGCTTTAACGATTCCATTCAATTTTTTGTTCAACATCTCTCATTAATCAACGACAAAAGCGCCGCGAAAAAAATGCTTATTAATCTTTAATGGAATCATTACGAGTTATATATAAATATATATATACATATACACATTATGAAAGAATAAATTGACATTTTTTGTTTCTTTTCGTCAACCTACATGGTGCACGGTAGCTTAAGATTGCAAAATTTCATATATTGAATATACAAAAATAAAATACGCTAAATAACGCAAAAATCATAATTATAATACATAAATACGTTATATATGTATATCTTAAGATGGATGATAATTATATTAGACTCTATTGTAAAAGTACTGCCATAATCATATATTATCATGCAAAAGCCTACGAGAATAGTTGATGAAATATTATTCCTGTAAAGTTATAACGTTAGCACAAAAAAAAAGTAACTAGGTACATCCAATGTAAATAGAGCATATTTTCAATGTGTCTGGAAAAGTATGTTTTGTAATATATGCATTGCGAATGAAGAATAAAAATCGTATAAAGTAAATCCGAGGCTTGAGCCTTCAAATTTCTAGCATTATTTACGCAATGAATACCATTTACCATACCATTGTACTGAATGATGACAACTTGAATCCTGCGAAGGAAGCGAATCGTTTATGCAAGTGAAGTGATTCCATTATTTATCAACATCGCAATTATTTGAAAATGACTTCGTAAATCTTACTGAATACCGAATACGATATAAAAAATATAAGTATTTGAAAATTGAGTTTCCGAAGTATCCGTAGGTGGCAGCACCTTTTGGTCGTAGAGCGGCTCCACTCTGCGGCTCATAACTCGACTATATCGAGTCTGTGTATACTTACATACAATTTCAAGCAAAAATTGACTCGGCTGGGGCTTTGGAATAAGCACAACGAAGTAGATCGAGTTGATCGAATACCGGAAAATAAGTTTTGTTCTTCACAATAAATGATGAACGCCGTACAAAATTTCGCACCCTCAAACGTCGGAATGATGGAATCAATGTCTCCGGACTGGCTCACATCAGAAGCAAGCACGGGTGTAAGTAAATAATTCGCCTCAAATCGGCGAAAACTCATCTGTTGTTTTTTAGGTTAGAATGACAGTGCAGTCTTTTAAAAATGCAGTAATCATCGGAAAAAAGTTTCAAATTTCGCCTCATCATCAATGTTTTTCAACAAAAACCATACAAGATTGACGAATTTGAAGAAAAAAAGCTCTCACTAAACTGTAAACTGTCATTCGTAGTCATCGAACTTTGTATTTGCCTGACAGTTCGATATTACCAATTACGTTGGCGATTCACTTGAAATCGTCGAGATGAAGTCCATCCTTTATACAGATCATTTTTCTTCGATCTTCTAAAAAAAATACATTTTATTTTGGTGTTACTTTGCTCCGGTTAACAGACATCGATCATGGCTTGCGAGTTTGAAGGAGGTGTGGTGATTGGCGCTGATTCGCGCGCAACCACAGGGTAAGTTTTGCTTTTAAAGAAGTTTCTATTTTTTTTATCCTTCGAATGTACATTTTTCCCTTGAAATCGTTGTCTGCATCAATCGACAGAATACGAAGCTAATGCAACTTTGAATTCTGTTGAAACGTCTGCGGCGTTTTCCGTTTCAGAGCTTATGTGAGTAATCGAACTGCCGATAAGCTCACGAGAGTCACGGACAACATTTACTGCTGTCGTTCAGGATCTGCTGCGGACACCCAAGCGATCGCAGAAGTAGTGACTTACCACCTTGGCTTTCATCAGTGAGTAAAATAGGTTAAAGCAAAAATGTGAAAAACTAAAAATGTTGCTTTCACCAAGAAGATCGTATTCTAAAAAATCTCCATTAAATCCGTGTGTTTTTCTGTTTTCAATTCTCAGAATGGAACTGGGCACCCAGCCTCTTGTAGAAACGGCAGCCAATGTTTTTCGTGAAATGTGTTACAACTACCGGGATTCTCTGATGGCGGGAATCCTTGTTGCTGGATGGGACCAGCGAAAAGGAGGCCAAGTTTATAGCATCCCGCTCGGTGGAATGTGTGTTCGTCAGCCAATTGCTATCGGCGGCTCAGGTTCCAGCTACGTGTACGGCTACGTAGATGCTAATTACAAACCAAACATGACGAAAGATCAATGCGTCGAACTCGTATCCAACAGTAAGTTGAAGTGAAAATAAAATATGAAATGCCTTTTTTTTTCTATTGAAGACAATCCTTGATCACACAAGGTAAAGCTGAAAACATCGATTAACCTTTCGAGTACACACCGGGTCTTTTTGACCCCAAAAAACTTTCAGTCACCGATTGTTTGGCATTAAATTTGGATAATTTACTACAGAAAACGTCGCTACAAAAAAAAAACACAAAAAAAAAAAAAAAAAAACACAAAATGCATATTTTCTGGAATACCCGGATTTGAAAAATTAATAAAATTTATAACAATTTCAGCATTGGCTCTCGCGATGGCCCGAGACGGCAGCAGTGGTGGCGTTATTCGCATCGGTGTCATAACCGAAAAGGGTATCGAACGAAAGGTCATTCTGGGCAATGAACTGCCGACCTTTTACGAAGGATAAAAAAGTAAATTTTTCATTTTTATGCTTAATCAAATATTGGTAACAAAAAATTATAATTCCATGGAATAAATCGTCCTGATTTCTTTGTACATCGTTACTTCGTTTTCAAGTGAACTATATAGACTCCGTGACTTTGCAAATTAAATACAAACCACTATTACGTTTATTAGGGCTTATCGATTATTTCGTTGAGTCAAATATGATGAACAAGAACTGTCGGTGGTTTATTGGACCAGGCAGTGTTCCAAAAGGGCTAACAGTTTCTTTATCGCTTTGTACGAATTCAAACGTGTGAAAGTTTCGAAAAAGCCCTAGCGAATTTATTGGACAGTATTGACTTTTGAGAAATTGCCATTTCAATCGTATCGGCCACTCAGTATCAAACTATTTTTGTCACGACAAAAGACAAAAGACTGAAGATGAATAACGATGATCCATCATTTTTCTACAATCATCAACGTCTCGACAGCACGTCGATTCACAACAAAATGTTGGGACCACGTCAGTCCCACTCTGGCTCAAAGAGTCAAGGGTGAAGCTTTGACAACGTCGGGCCTTTTCTATTTACGATAATTTTCCCATTTGCTCGAGAACAAGGAAAATTCATTCCGTCCACTTATTCGTGGGGTAGAATTTTTTTTATTTCAATGAAATTTTCACAACGAAAAAAATTGAATGAATCAATTAATTGACAAAACAAGAGACAGATTGATTATTTATTCGGGAATCGGGTATTTCGAGAAGGAATGAAATTTCAACTATTTCCCGGTTATCGATCAGTTTCTAAATAATAGAAACACTTATCCGGAGAATTATCGCAATTGTAAAATAGCTCCGATGATTTGAAAGTTTAACCGAAATTGATCCGAAGAGAAAATTTGAGAAATAATGCAATCAGGAAGTGAGAATTGGCGTCGAAGTGAATTTCATCGTGGGAAAAGTAAAATTGATAATTAATAACGTTTATCGGGTATTCGTGACAAGGCGTAAAGTTGGATGAAAATGAAGCGGACATACATCATTATGGTAACCGTTCAAGGAGTTCAAGGCTGCAGAGCCAATTGTCTTAAACGCATCAATTCGCGAGCTTAAACACACAAAAATGGTGACTTATTCGAGGATTGAACTCGTACAAGTGCAAGAAAGTGTCCCGTATTAACGAAGGAAGACTCGTCCCTCTCGAAAATTCGTACAATTCCTCTGATCGATCTTTTTTTTCTTCTTCTCTAATCCTGCGCGTGGACAACTAATGGGATAAACGCTAAACTTTTATTTTCGTGTCCGTGCTGCTCGCTCTAAATTTACGCCACATTATTCAATTGACGTTGTGCTTCTCTGACTTTCAGTGAGCGTAGAGTAAGCGTATATGAGCCCGAGTACTTGTCTACCTATTGTCCAATTTCAACAAGTAAATCGTTTGGTCGTGATACCGAGTCTGTTCCACTGTGACAACGATCGCATGTGGCTCTCATTCGTTGTTGCAGCTTTACCAACTGCGCTTCCTCTTACTAGCTACACATCGTGCATAATTTATAAGTTTTTTGTTCCATCTTCTTACCGATTCAATCGCTCTTTCCTAAACAACGATAAACGTACAAACATTAATAACAAATTCATTCGGTTTGAACGTCGACTGAGTCTGTCTGCTTAGCAAAATCGGAGTGACAAAGATGGTGAATTTTTTTTGTTAAGTGATGATCGAGAAACGTTTGCCAACGGAAATCGAAGAAAGTTTCAACATTCTGCCATCTTCGTAACAACAACGAAGAAATTTAAAACCGAATCTTTTATTTTGACTGGAAAAATTGTCTGACGTTGAATTTGAAAAAAAAAATTAGTTGGAGGTGGTTGCGGTCGCCAGGACCACTGGGATATCTCTCGAAAGCACAAAACTCGTTGAAAACTCAAAAAATACGAAATATTAAAACAGCTGTGAACTGAAGTGTCTATCTCGAATCTTGTGGTTTTTATTGTTTTGTAATTGGGGCAAAATATTATTTACAAAAGTTTTTAATTGTATTTTGCGTCAATTGACATCGCGAGTTTAGCTCGCGTCTGATTAATTGACACCAGTCTAATCGAACGTAAACCGAAATTCCGTTCTGCAAAAAAATGACTTCCGAGGAAAACTCGGATATGAGTGAAAAAAGAAATTGGGCACAAGGCATGATGACCGTCGACGAGCTTGGTAAATCGATGCAGACATTCGGAATCGCCGATTATTCGGTATTCACGGCGATGCTTTTGATGTGTGGAGTCATTGGCATATATTTTGGTTTTATTAAAAAATCTTCGGGCGAAGACGAGTATCTCGTTGGTGGAAGAAATATGAATACGTTGCCAATAACTCTGAGCCTCATTGCTAGTTTTATTTCCGGAATATCGTTGCTCGGTACGCCGACCGAAATATATGTGCACGGTACGAGTTATCTTTTTATTGGAATCGGTGTCGTCTTCGTTGGGTTTGCCATGTCTACTGTTTTTTTGCCAGTATTCCATGAGCTCCGTTTGACGAGTACCTACGAATATCTTGAGAAACGTTTTGACAGTAAAGTTCGACTGCTTGGATCGATATTATTTGGGTTTGGCATTGTAAGTATATTTTGCTGATTTAACTCTTCGAGTGCACACTTCCTGTAAGTGCATCTTGGGTCAATTTGATCCAACGCGTTTTTCAAATCGTTGTATTCCGGTAAATATGCATTTTTTGTTTTTATTTTGTAGAGACGTTTTTAGTAGTAAATAATCGATATTTTATGCCAAAATATACGTTTATAAAATGCCAAAACATTCGTTGCCATTAAATGCCAAACAATCGGTGACAGAAAATTGTTGGGGTCAGTACGACCCAGTGTGCACTCGTAGGGTTAATTACGTATGTATTTTACGTTCAACTCAACTATTTGGACGATGATTCTCGTTTTTTAACCTGTCCGATGATTTTTACTAATTATTCATGGAGTAAGTAATTTTTAATTTGTCGATGTTACTTTCAACGAACATTGCAGATGCTTTGGCTTCCCATCGTCATATACGTACCAGCACTCGCCTTCAATCAAGGTAAACGAATATTTTCGCTTGTACTTATTAAGGGCTTTCACGAGACTTTCGAGATTTTTCCAAGACAAAATCGACGAATGTGAAAGTTTGTCGGGTCCAGAGATCGGCCAAGTAATTTGGAAAACTTTTTTTTCAAAACTTACTATCCGACTACCTTAATGAAAACCGTTCACTGTCAATACCCCCTTTTGATTACCGTCCCAAGTGGTCGTTTCTTTATTGACCAAACTGCCTTAATTTTATGAACTTGGTGCACGAAAATTGTGTCAAATTTTTAATACTTTTTTATAAATCCACGCCATTTGTCGAGACATTTGTTTTCGGTGAAAATTATCAAACTCCCGATTGAACAACGATAGCTCCTCATGAGTCGTTATCAAATTTCTATCATTTTTAATGTCACGTGTGACATAGTTTAGATTCCATGAAACAGAAAATTAATGAGCAACGTCCCAATGTAACAAAATTCTCAAGCGTACATCCGATTTTCGATCTTCCATCCTGGTGAATCCCCTTTAATTAACGTTGGGTCATAAATACATGTTTGGAATTTGTCATTTTTTAGTAACCGGAATAAATATACATATCGTGACGCCTTTCGTATGCATAATTTGCATATTCTACACTTGTGTGGTTCGTATCGATTTACCTTAAAGAACGAGCATGATTTTGAAGCTTTTTTAAGGACGTTGTATGGCGACGGTCAAATCTAAATGTTTGTTTGCAGTTTTTCTTAAATACAACAAAATAGTTTGCGGGCCCAAGTTCATTAAAAAAAAAATTTATTACAAATTAACTAAAGAACAACATACTCTAAATTCAAGATTTTCCGAGGTAATGTGTATTTGTTATATAATAAACAAAATTTCGAAAAAAATTTACGAGCAATTTTTTTGAAAAACTAAATAAAGCTTCTTTGATGTTACATAAAAGTGTATGCAAAGTTTTAAGAGGCTTCACCATTTAGAAATCGAAATATTTAATGTTGAAAATTGCAACTTTTAACACACGCTCTTATGAGAAACTACGGAAAATTGTGATTTTTATAAATAAATATCTCGACTTCTACATGGTGAAACCTCTTAAAATTGTGCGAGTTATTAGATATCACTATTCTCTTTGTGTGGTGCAAATTTGAAGGAATTCTATCGATAGAAAGTTTTGCATACAACGTCCTTAAAAATCAATTTTGTGCTATAAAAATGCTTATTGTTTTTTGTCTCTGTTTCTTTGTTTTTTTTTTAATATTTTTTAAAATTTATTATTACAAGGGAGGATTGAAAGCAGTGGTATGGACAGATTTCGTTCAAGCTTTCGTAATGTTTGGGGCAATGTTACTGATAAACGTGAAAGGTACCTTGGATCTCGGAGGCCTGGATGTGGTTCTGCAAAGGAATCGCGATTCCGGAAGACTCGAGCTGCCATTGTCAGTAACAAAAAATATTGAAAAATTAGTTTGGCAGTAGATGAAAGTTGCTCGTTACACATAAGTGAACAACTAGTTATGAACAAGAATGAATATTATTGCATCAGGACCGATTGGCACTTATCGACGAGACACACACTATGGTCCCTCGTCATCGGCGGCTTCGTTCACTGGTTATACATCGCTGCAATGAATCAAAATATGCTCCAACGGTACATGGCACTGCCGACCCTCAAAGCCGCTAGAAGGTACACGCTTTAACAAAGTTATCGAAAAAACCAAGAGGCAATGAAATATTTTGATTTTTCTAGAGATGAGGCAATGTTTTGTTTAGGCAATTAATTCCAGGGCACTTTGGGGCTTCATCTTCGGAGCTCTCAGTCTCGTTGGAATATGCGGTTACTCCGGAATGCTCATATATGCTTGGTATCATACTTGCGATCCTCTCACCACGAAGGTAAAGTAAAAAACAAAGATATCGAAAGAATAAAATGAAATTTCGTCCAATTGAAAAGATCCTTCATCTCTTTTTCACTCATTTCAAAATTATTGTCGATTACAAAATCTCGAAGTATGTTCAACTTTAAAACTTCAGTTTTACTCAAAAAAATTGATATTTCTTGCCAAAGTTAGTTTCCAAGCAGATTTATTGAGAAATTTGTCAATTTTCTACTTCATTTTTAATTGGAAATAAAAAAAAAGTCCAATTATCGCGAGAAGCTTAATAATAGAATTTATTTTTTTAGTTAGCAGGAGCAAAAGATCAATTATTACCACTGCTCGTTATGGATATCCTCGGTGACTTTCCAGGACTACCGGGACTCTTCGTTGCTGGGGTTTTCAGCGCTGCCCTTAGGTACTTCTCTCGTGAACTCTAACAAGACAGAAAAATTTGTAGTGTTTGGATATTCGAGCGTTGGAAAATGATTAATCGATTATTTGCATTAATGAATTTTAGTTCTTTGTCGACTGGACTGAATTCCATGGCTGCTGTTGTGATGGAAGATTGGATAAAGCCTTTACGGAAAACTTCCTTTAGCAATAGAACGGCTGATATACTTATGAAGCTGACCGTCGTGATACTCGGTGCAATTTGCGTTGCTCTTGTCTTCATCGTCGAAAAAGCAGGTTCTCACGTTCTTCAGGTAAGGCCAGACAGTACTTGTGGTAATTGATCTTGAACAAAGAAATCAGTTGTGGATGTTGATTGATCGAAATTCTGAATTCTTCTGTTTCAGTTATCGATAAGCTTGAGTGCTATTCACAGTGGTCCATCTTTGGGAATTTTCACTATTGGAGTTTTGCTACCATGGATTAACGCGACGGTATGGTTCTTTTTGCAAATGATACTAAGTATTCTTCATTAATGTTTAGCCCTGCGTGATCACCAGGGGTCAAAATGACCCAAAGTACAGCTTTGAGCTAGAATTACTCTAGAGTTATTGGCGCCCGAGACGTTTGGCATCCTCTACTCCAACGATGCTTTGGGGTGCCCGAAGAAATTTTTTTTTTTCCACATCGCTTCCTTTCTGATTTTTTTCTCCATTTTGAAAATTGGATAAAAAATTTTTGGCATGATATTTTCATTCTGAAAGGTTCAAACTCATATCCTGAATTTTTATGTGTTGTTCATAACGATACTGGCAACGCGGCAAGCTTTTAAACATGGCTGGGGTCATTCCAACCCCCCGTGTGACCAGCGCGATATTTCTAGAACCTGTGATCGCCACGGAGAATTCATTTCTGGATATTTTTCAGAGTGCTCTTATCGGAGGACTCAGTGGATTAGGATTCATGACTTGGATAACGATCTCGGCCCAGAGTGGCATTGCGAGTGGCTCGATCAGGTAAATATTACTTTGCGCACGATGTGGAAAAGGCTGAAACGAAAAATCATTCGTTCTACCATGATTTCACCGACCAACCATTGAGCACTGGTTGATGAGATTATGGATATTGAACCATGGGATTAAACCAATCCGAACTAATGTCTCTAAGGTCTCATTCTTGTTTAGAAAACGAATGAAAAATTCTTATAAATCCAAGAACAAATTTGTGTGAATTAATTGGTTATTCGATGTTTTCTCACATTTTTGGCAAATCTCACAGGTTTCAGGAAAAACCGATAACAACAGAAGGGTGCACTTACTGGTTCCAGCAAGTTGAAAACATGTTGCTTTTCATTCCTCCTGACGTATCAACGAACGGCACTGATTCGAGCAACATCGGGTAAGTTGTTCTAAATACCAATAAAACGTTGAAAAAGTATCGGTAACGAGAGGCCAAAAAAAAACTGCAATTTCGAAATAAAATAATAAAGATTTATTAAATTTGGCAATTACCAAAATACAGGGAATCATGGGCTCTCTATCGTATGAGTTATCTTTGGTACACCGTAACTGGTGCCATGGTCACCATCAGTATCGGTCTTATAGTGAGTGTATTTACACCGAGCAGAGTAGAAAAATTGGATCCAATGCTGGTGGCACCATTTCTACGAAAGTACATGAAGGGTCCAGAACCTACAGAGCTGTGCCACGTTATGGTAAAAATATATTCCACAAACTCTTCCATTTTATTTATCGATGGATTATTCATCCGGAAAATATTCATATTATAATATTTTTCACGTAGATTCGAACTCAGGGTACGAATGGAGTCGCGATTCCTTCAACGACAAATGTGAAGCCAGCAGCTTAAAATTATTCGTAACGGCAAATTTTAAATAATCTTGAACGGAACAGCAGGAGGCGAAAAGTAAAAAAATGACATAGTCTTATGTTCGTTTTATTTTTCATTGGCATGATTTATTTTCATCAGAATTACTTTTTACATTCACGTGTGCACTTATAAAAGGTGGACAAAAGCGGTGCACAGTGCTTTACGTCGTGTCTAGGATTATATTATAGAAATCGCGACAAATTTGTTCAACATTTATTTACTCACAGACACGCTGAAAACACAACGACTTCCACTTTTTTCCATATAGTGATAAAATTATATTTAGTACATTAGGTGAAAAAAAAACGTATTATCGATCATTAAATTCGACACGAGCTGCGACTTGGTAGAATCTTTTCTTATCAATACAAAATTTTCATAGCTCAAGGGAATAACGAAAACAGTCCAAGCTGCTCGTGTCCCACTAAAACTGGATAATACGTTTTTTCGGGTTTTACACAATTTTACTCTCGCTGAACATAGCGAGATAAATTTCGATCCTTAACTCGAACTCATTTTTTCTGTCACGCACAAGCAAACGACTTGAAATCTTAAGGAATCGTCAGATATGAATGTTCAGCTGTATTCGTTTCACTGTAAAGCTTGGCAAAATGAAACGCAAATAGTTTTCTTTTTCGAGATTGAAGAACCATGTTCAATTCCTCCAGATTCCATGCATTTCAAATGGCAATGTCATACGAGCTCGTATTTTTTGTTTTTCCGTCTGTTCATTTTTGTCTTTATTTCCTTATCGTTACTCCAACTATTGCATTGAACGAAGGTCTCCTGTTTCGTGAACAAAATCTTTGCTCTGAATTTCAAAATCGAAATGTTTTCAATTTTATTCATCGATCACTTAGAGAGGGCAGAAAAAGTAACGCAATAAAAAAAATGATTTCGGTAGAAAATAAAAAAAGAGGTAAAAACGTTGGCACATGTTAATATAAAAATTCCAGGTTCGTAATAACCAATGAGAGAATTACCGGGTTTTCCACCAATCCCATTTTTTCCAATGATTTTTTATCTACAAAGAGGCTTTGCTACATCAATAATAGTAAAAGTAATTAATATCCAAATTATTCAATTTCACATCGTTACCAGTATCCAGACGCTTTTTACGGATTCTGGTCTCCGAATAAACGAAAGTACATACGATTTTCCGCAGCAGAAACTAATTATAAAAAATAAATAAAAACAAAATTGTATTTATCGATCAATTAAATGCAAATTTGTACGCGACGCAACAATGAATGAATAATTAAAAACACAACGATTAGAGAGCATATTGGTGGAATTCGAATATTGTACAAATGTAGCTAATGAATAGTGAGTAAAAAAAAAAAAAGAAGGATTTTGCGTTATTTTTCACTGATCCAGACAGCAATTTCGAATTATAAATATAATAACAAGCACAAAGTTAATAGTAAAATATTTCACGTGTTTACGACGAGATAGATTTGTGTACTGCGTATATACGAGACATTGATCTATATTAATACATGATATAAAAATATATGATTCTCCATAGACAAATAGAGGGGAATGTATGTTGTAAATTTTCTGAGTATCGAGCAGTATCCTTTACGGGATGGAGTTTAAATGTCCTGAACATTTGTATATGTGGAGGAATGAGTTTCATTGATTGATTGGCAGTGAAATAATAAATCTGCATTGTTTATTTACTTGTTAATTGTTCAAACTACCTCGAGATTTATAAGTCGAGTACGACAATTCCACGAATGTTTGGAAAATCGTTTAATTGTCGTATTAATGAATAATCTCTTGGTTATTTTTCGAACGATCGGCAAGTCATGAACAATGTTCAAAACGAAAAGTACTTAGAAAAGTGTTTTTTTTTTCTTTTTCATCTTGGTCCCGTCTATTTCTTTGTTATGTATATTCGCTATGTGTTAAAATCGTTTGCGATTATTATACGAACGCACAAGAGTAATATACTCTGTGCAAGGAGGTCACTCGGTCAATTTACATGTTTATTTACACACATTTTATAATGTGGTTTATTCCTGACGTACAAATTGATTTTCCTATTTGAACAGTATGAGAAGGTGTTCGGTCTGATAGCACGGTTTCTGTCTGGCTCCTTATTTCTTTAATCTCCGTCTTATCGATCAAATTCTTTCTCAAAAACTCGTTGAATATGTATATCCATGAGTGAAAAATATAGACTCGATCGCAGCGTTGGAAAAGGTTTTTTGTGCTCATTCGAGCCTCAAGTTGAATCATAAATCTGATGTTTCGACTTGACGATTAATCAGAGCTCATAAAGTTGTTTTTCTTAGATTTGCGGGAAATTTTACTACTCTGCTCACTTTTTTAACCCTTCGAGTGTACACCTCCTATCATACCCCCCGCATATTGGGTCAATTTGACCCAAGACGTTTTTCAAATCGTTGTATTCCGGTAAATATGCATTTTTTATTTTTTTTTTGTAGAGACGTTTTTTGTAGTAAATTATCCATATTTTATGAACCTAAATTTATTTTTTGACGCAAACGAAAATTGGATGCCAAAACATGCGTTGGCATTAAATGCGAAACAATCGGTGACAGAAAATTGTTCGGGTCAAAATGACCCAGTATGCACTCGAAGGGTTAAAAAGAAATTTTAATCTTATCTCTTGGCTATGTACTACACAATTTTTTTGTTTTTCACGATAGATCATTACTACACGGTCGAATCAGATCTAACCAATCTACGTGGTATTTATAACCTTTCAGCTACGATACGTATCCCTTGGTATGAGTGACTCTTGCGGTTTGTTTCTTTTTAAAACGAATATGTCTTTGGAGTAGCTTCATATTTATCAATCAATGCAATACCGGATTCGTATTTACACGCAGAAGGTCTGCGTACAGAGAAAACAGCCCTGACGCAAATCTTGCCGTAGCTGAAAGGTCCACGAAGCTAAGTGGATCTTTTAACAGTATGCAGAAAAATAAATATCACAATAAAAGTTTATTTCTAAAATATTCGTTTTTAGTTACTAAAACCTCACTTAGGATCACTTCTCTCATCGACATTCTATTCATTGTCGAAACAGAGTAGATAATGCCGGCATTTTGTGATTTCTCCCTGGAAACACGATTTAGGTGCGTGGAAAATAATCTGTGCAAAATTTGGAGCAGCTAAATTTTTTCAATACCATCACGAGTTACTTTTTCTCACGAATAATATTCATCAAATACATAATGAACTTGGTTCAGCTGCTGTACAAAGTACCAGGTAAAAGATGCACTTTTTACCATTTTTTACGTAATTACAGGCCATGCTAAGGAAAGCATTTTTTAAAATGTTTTTTTTTTACATAAATTTCATGAATGCGTTCAAAACAACTTGTGCCTTTCTTTCGAAACTCGGAATTTTCCGTGGCTTGGCTTCGAATAGCTGATGTGCTTTCAAATTTTGTACAAATCGTTCTTGATGCATCCAGCTGAATACTCAAAAAATTGTAATGTCACCTATAGAGCAGCTACCCGAATAAATTATATTTTTATACAAGATATAAAAAGTGGAGGATCTTTGGAAAAACTCTTTGACTCATAATGCACGATGATATTCATCATTATCGGTATTCCGTAACTATATCTATCTGGCAGCCATTTGTTATTGAATTTCCGATTATATGCAGTAACCTGTGACATGTTTCAAGTGTTTATGACTATTTAACAGTTTGATCGATTATTTTTCCGACAGCGCAGCAGATACAGGATTTTACAAATGATAAGCCGCGATTATAAATATTTACCCAACATTTTTCACAATAAAAGTGCAATGTCACAAATAACTTTGAGTTCCACACAATGTCATATTTGTCCCGTACCATTTTCTTCATAACTAAAATAATCGATCTCCCTGTCTTCTCGATTTTCTCATAAGAAAGCTTTGGGATGTGTCGGTACAAGCGATTGTGTCCTCGAAACTCAAATCTATTGTTTTCTCGTAAAACAATGAAGAAAAAATTTGAGAAAATTGAGACGTTTGCGTGAAACTATTCATACTATTTGAAATATTAAGCAGGCGAGTAAAATTTTGATGAAATATCAAAATTTTTAACATGCCTTGAAAAAAATGTTTGAGTTCGATTTCATATGTGCTGTGTTGGAAGTTTTCTGTCCACGGAGATAGTCAAAATCGAAAAATTAGCGTCACGGAATAGAATCAGAGGACGACCATGAATTTTTGTCTTTTTTGACTCCGCAGAATTCAAGACCATCCCTCGATTACATTCCGCAGCTTTTCAGCCCAGCTCAATCCTTTCAATTTTGCTTTTCTCCTTGCAAGAAAATGTTGAAGAAATTCTGCGTTTAGAAATAAGTGACAAATGCTGTGCGTTTTGTAGGATAAATCTGAAGTGTCTTTGTGTGGGCTGATGTAACAATTCGTAACATACGACAAAAAGTCAATCAGCAAAGGGCCGATAAACTGTTCACAAAAGTATATAAACACGTAATGTTGTTACAACAGTGAAAAAATGTTTTAAAACGAGCCTCGAATTTGTATGGTTCAGACGAGATCCATCCGTAACATCAGCGAACTTGTGGCGCAAAAAACTGGGATAATAAGCGATGAGAAATAAAGGGGCCATATTTTATATTTTAGTTGAGCACTCGCTCATTTCAGTCGTTGCACCTAGTCCCGAGATCGCCTGGAACTTTTATTGTTTTGAAAAGAAAAAGTGACTAGAGCGAATACCATTTGCGATATACCACGAAATTACCATGTAAATTCGACATCAATTAAGCATCATATCGACAAATAATCACTACATCGATGTGCAGAACACATAAATACCATCTAGAACGGTTCCGTCCATCATCTAGAGACTCGGCAGAGTCTCGGGCCAAAAGTATATACATTTGACGACTCTGTTGTCTGCTGGCCCGAGCCTCACTCGAGTGTATACATATATATATATATATATATATATTATCTCTGAATAAAGCGAATTCGACGGTGGGGTTGACATTTTCTTGAATTACGAAGCCCAGGGGTAATCTGATAATCTGAAAATCGGACCAGAAGCTAATTACGTTGCTCCCCATCGATTGAGCCATAAATCATCACGATTGATGCCGTAATTGTTAAGAAAAAAATTTGCACAGACAAAATTGTGCAATGATCGAAGTGTGCGTGCGTGTGTCTGTACGACACAGAGGAGGCATCGTGTTTCTGATTGCTCGCGATTGACGACAAATCCCTGTTCCCATTCGACGAAAAGTTTTTGGTTACGAATGACACGATGTTTTCAATTACGTCTATACTCTGTACCGACTTTTCGCCCGCTAAGTACACAAGCTTTCTTCTGTACCGAGCGAGTGAAAAGTTTTTGGTTAGCAGTTCTCTTGAACGGAGTTAAAAAAAAAAAAATGCAAACTTTTGGGATTAACAAATGTACTTGGCCGGGCTTTTTCTCCGTGAAGGGGATTTGCCATGATTGCATAAATTCGTGTCATATTCTAAATGAAAATGATCAGTTTTGTTAACTTTTAAATTTGCAAGCGTCGTTGCTGCTTAGGAGAATTGAAACGACGAAGAAAAAAAACGCAGTTGACTGATTGATTTTTCTTTGTTTCACAAGTAATCTTGGAAAATAATTTTTCTTTCTGTCTTGAAAGGCAACGGATTGTGGCTTTGCGCGGATATTTGTTGCGACCAAAGTGCCTCGTCGTATCGGACGAAAGATGAAACATAACGACGCCGCGCTCGTTTAAATCGTGGCACGGTTAAAAAAAGCCAAGGTTACGAAATACTTGGACATTGAAACCGACAGCGACAGCTTCAGCGATCACACAAGTTAAGCAGCATCGACTCTGGTCAGTAGTTGGTTGGGTGACCGTTTAGCCATGTACCGGCTGGCGTATCAATCACTGAGCGGAAGGCAGTTTTCGCTGAGTTTCTGATGATGTTAACCAACTGAAACTCAGTGAAAATATAACTGGCCAAGGTTTTTCACGGTTTCCCTTGGTTCTCATGGGAATGCGATACAGTAGTGCATTAGGAAAGATTGGCTGTGGGCAACACTCCGGGGGACTCAAGGAACTCAGAAACAGTGCAGTGGGGATTAAGTGGGAGGGAAGGGATCGTAAAAACCCGCACGGGTATACGCCGGAATAATAATAATATACTTGAACATTGAATTCCTTCGGTTTTCTCTCAAAATCGAACCTCGATCGTTCGATGTACATCGATTCGTCGCACACCGTCGTAGGACGATAGCACATAACGACGTTCTTCGTGGTGTCATCTTTGTGAAGCGCATTTAGCGTCATACAGCTTCAGATTTTAATCACTGCTTGTTATAGTTTCGTTTAGCACCTACGCGGGGCGCTTCACAGTATCCTCTCCTAGTCCTGCGCCTCCGTTGGTTCCGCTTTGACTCATTTATCATGTTATATTCTTTTCAGGGTTTCAGTTGAAATTCTTACCCGAACAAAACAGAAAGAGAATCGATAAGTTTCTATTGTTGATGGAAACATGTAGAAAACTAAATAATACGACGTTTTACAAAAACGATTCTCGAAACGTAGACGTTGCCGCGTCTCTAAATAAATATTTATGCTGGATCCAAGGACACTGCGTTTTCTTCATCGCCTAATAATGAAGCTCATCTTTGCTGGTTTATTGATGGCCCTCCATTATTATATTATTCAGCTGGAACCGAGAAAGGAAATGTCTTTTTTCTTTCGCGTTTAATGTTGTTAAAAATGTTCGAAACTTTGTTTTTAGGAAGAAGCTCAACACTGAAACAAATGAAAATATATTCTGTTGGCCGGTTATTCATTCCGACGAGCTCCGTCCGGAATAGTTTGTGCACTGCTTGATCCGTGAACTTATTCTTCATCTTTCTCTTTATAACTTTTTTCAACGTAATCTAATGTCGAGCACAATTCATTGCATCTCCGTCGCATCCTCTTATGTGGCGACCTCATCTCTTTCTACCGGAAATACAACACACTCCACCTTTTCAATATACGTTTTACATTTTTAACCTCAGAAATAAGAAAATTCAATGTATCATTTCGTTTTGTCGTTTCGACACAGCACGTTAACCTCCCATTCACAATTTATTTTCTGCCGTATATAGACTTTCTCTTTATTATGAATGGAATGCTCCGATCTATTCTCAAGTATAAAACCACAAAACTTTGGACAAGGAGTTTCTTCAATAGAAACTCAGCAGAACTGTCGCTCTTGGGAATAACAGTTCGCAGGAATCAACGAGAATCACATTTGAACCCTTCGAGTGCACGCTGGGTCGTTTTGACCCCAGCCCTTATCATCGCAACATTATTGGCAAAAAAAAAAAGCGGGAAACATTCGGAAACAAGCTGGGCGTCAAAACTTGGAGGAATCTGAACGAATTTATCAATCAATTTCCAAAAATGTAAATTCATGACTCGTCATGTTGTTCTGACACAGTTTCAAAAAATTCTGAGTTTAAAAAAATTGTATACCGTTGGCTATTTAAGCCCAAGAATTTGACACAACATTTCCGAAATGTTGCACAAGAAATTAACTTGTAAAAAAACGATTTCTTCAAACATGTAGCCGAGTGTAACTCCCAGGGGTAATAGAAAAATCAGTGGATGTTTTTCAAGAGATATGAGGAAAAATATCTTTGTCCTGGCTTTTTATGAAGCACTGACTATGCCACAAATTCTTACCTCGACTGGTGTATTAAGTTGGTCAATAGCGCTGTTCTCGCCCTCACTATTCATCGATGCGTCAACTCCGCAAGACATGAGCTTTGCGAGGAAGTCAACTTTGCTGAGCCCTATGTCCGAGCACATTTGTGCCACTTGATCTCTCACCATGGACGGCTGTGTAACTTGTCTCAAGAACTCCATATCGGCTTCAAGCACTTCGTTCAACGGCTTCCGAGTTAATTGATAGCGATATTTCAACTGATCGGTTATTTCAATGCTTTCTTGCCACGGTGGTCCTCTTGACAGCTGATCGATCTGCATCTCGCCAAAACCCATGCAATTCGGCAGAGTGCTCTGTATTGGAATAGAAAAAGATTTACATCCCGAACAGATTGGCGGATGAAAAAGGTGCGGAAATTACAACAATTCGAGACTTTGATTCAATTCAAACGAAAAGGAAATACATGATCGTTCGGTTTTACACGTTTGGAATGTGTTGAGGGAACTTTTGTCATGTATGAATCGATCAAACTTATTCAGAGCTCTTAGCTGATAAAGTAATCATGCAATAATTCCTTTAACTCCAAATTGTCACTTTTATATGTGGCAAGAAAGGAATAGGGGCGAGGAGCATATTTATGAACAGTTGCATGACTTGCCTGCTGCATCAATAGGATTACCTCAAGAAAGTGTTAAATAAATGTAGGCCCAAAAATATGGGTACAGCTAGCTTAATATGAAAAGTTAAAAAAGATTTTTTAAGTCTTCAAACTTGGATTTTACGAAAATCGCTATAATTTTTTTTTTTACAAACTAGTACTCCAGCTACCGCTCATTACATTCGTTTTCGAATGATCTATGAATTAGTAATTAGCGATTTTTGATTTATTATTATGTTTTAGTAGCTTGTGAACTTTGAAAGTGGAAAATATAACGAAAAATGTGATTTCTTGGTTCAGGTTCCCAAAAAATATAAACTATCGGAATTCAATAGAGCCTAAAACCTATTCCAATGTACTACAAAAAAAATTCTCTGCAAAAAAAAAACAAAAATGCATATTTACCGGAATACAAGGATTCGAAAAACGCTTTGGGTCAGATTGACTCAACATGCACTTATAGTGCGTGTGCACTCGAAAGGTTAAACGAACTCAACCTGCTCCGTTGGTCTCACTTGATAGAAGCTTCGCGATGGTCATTCTGGCTCAACGGGACTAGGGCGAGTTAAATCGGACGTAGGAATTTGATCGATTTGAAATGAATCATGTTCGCACAATTTTTTGGCAGCATAACAAGAAACGGAATTGAAAATATTTCAAACCTGTTGATGTTGCGCAACGCTTTTTTCATTTTGGTCATAACCAGTTTCGCTGTTCGTCGACAAGAAGCTGCTGTAAAAACTCGAGTCACTAGAATCTTCGAGGCTCGAATTGAGTTGATTGTTGGTATCGATTTCGCGGTTAGTGTTGGGCAGGAGACTCGAGCATACGCCGCCGATGCTGATGCAAGACGATAATCGTTCGCCCAAAAAGACTTGCTGTTTTTCATTTCGTATAAAAAAAAGACAATTATTGATATCTATATAATAAATTGATGTTCCAAAAGATGTGAAAAAGTATCACTCACTTTTTTCGTATCTTCGGACAATGCCATTGAACTTCCAATCTCGGCTTTGATACTCGTTGCCTGCGACGCAGGACGTTCGATGGATTCAGACAAATTTTCTTGTCGCGCATTTGCAAAATTCGTTTGTGCTGTTTCTTGATGAATCGGCGCTGGTCTCGGTATTAAGAATTGATCGTACATTCTCGTCACCGGTTCAGGATCACATAATATTGGAGGATAAATAACACTCGCCAGCGCTGCCGGAGTGTAGGAAACTTGAACAAAAAGTAATGTTGAAAATACAAAAACGTGATCGAGCATAATCACAGCTGGAGAGAATTAAATGGAAGGACGGTGATTGTCTAATTTCTTTCCAAATTTGACGATTCACTTTACGTCAACAGTTCAACCTCATTCACGCGAAAAGATTCTTCTTGGAGTTGACCTTTACATATTCAACGAATCGTAAATTATAATGGATTACTGTAAATATCGTAATTACCATAAGTGAGCTGCGGCGATTGGGTGACGTGCGGTGATTGATTAGCGATGGGTGCAACGGTTGGAACGATATGGTTATGAATTGGTGGCACCGGAACGCAATAGACTGGAACTAAAGGCGACAACACAGGATATTGGGACTCTGTTCTCCTTCCATTGCTGTAAAAAAAAAAAGACGAAAAATTAATAATGTTGAAGTTTGCATCGTTGGAATGTAACAGGATCTTTTATTTTATTCTCTTTTTTGAAAGCAGAACCAAAAATTTTCATGCAATGTTCGTCTATGACAATTATTGGCAAATGAAAAACTGAATGGCATAGAAAAATGAAGGAGATTCCAAAAATCTTAAAAAATGTGAGTGGATTAAATATTTTCCGTTGGGCTCCAACGATGCGAATTTCAATATCGTAAAAATGATGTGGTTTTGAGGCCCAAGTGGATTTTTCAAGAGACATGAATCGAGTTTCAGGAGAATCGGTACCTCGGAGCTGCCATGTAGAAATGAGATCGGAGTGGTTGCGAAGGTACGGGTAACGTGACAGGCGGCCGACTATTGACATTCTGAGTTAGTGCTTTTTCAAGCGTTGTTTTATCCTCGGAATTGACTGGTGCATTTGTCGTACCGAGGACCGAAGGTACGATGTGCGTTCTGGCACTTTCATCGTACTTCGGAATCTGTCAATTCATACAGAACCATATGTGATCAACAGTCCATGAATACATTTTTTTTATTCTATAAATAAACATGTTTCTATTTCGAATCGTTCGAAATGGATTATCAACGAATTGACAGCAGTATCCAGTGATTATCGCTCTAGTACTCGTTTTTCGTCTACTTAAAAAATCAATGTTACATCTCGATCACGTGTTGAAACGTATCCAGTAAAAAAAAAAAAAGTTGTATGTAAGTAACGTATCGTACGGAATCGTATCGTTCCCGTGCAAACTCTTAGCTGTTCGGAAGTTATTGAAACATTTATGGCAAATCAATAATAACGATGATAATTGAATAATTATAAAAGATAAAGATTTAAAAAAAAGAGTTATCCATCTATAGTGCGCCACGAGCGTGAGACGTACCTTGCACTGTTCTCCTTCGCAATGCTCATCGGCCTTGCGTTTTTTAGGCGAAGAAGCCTTCGCTTGATTTTTACTCGGTTTGTCTGCGGAATCGTTATTCTTTGAATCCTTGTTATTCTTAATGTTTTGGTTCTTACATTGGCGCTTTTTGGGTTGCTGTAGGAACAAGTTTTCCATCTCCGAATTATGTTTCTTCAAGACTGATTCCGTGAGTGTCGGTAGTTTCAAATCTATTACAGGTGTTGCGTTGGTGTTGTTCAAATTGTCATTGTCATCGCGGCTGTCACAACTGGTACGATTGTTCGACCCGCTGCTCAGGTCCTCTCCGTTGAGAGTACTTTTTTTCGTGCCTGTGATCAACCCGTTTTCTGTGTGGCTTTCATCTGGAATAGCACTCATTTGTTTTGTACGTGCACATACTTCGTAATTCGTTCTATGAATTGTAGTTCTTGTGCCTTCTGAAGCCGTCCATGGCAAAATGGACAGATCAATCGATCAATTAATCTCTTACACTGATAACAAAATTTTGTTGGAAAAGATCGATATTTAGTTCGATACGTTCAACTAAACGTTTTTTCGAATAATCTCAAAAATTGTGCCATCGCAGCAAGAAATATTCTAGAAAGTCTCTTCGGAAGCACATTTTTGTCGTTCCAATCGTAAATTTTCCTGACAATTCCATTAGAAACCAAATATACTGTTAATAAATGTACTATTAAAATAATAAATGTACTGTTAAATATTTAAAAAAATTAGTAATAAATCTCAAAATGTGCGAAAGTTAGAGCGGTTACACCTTTTTTTTGAAAATTTAAAAATGTCGTAGAATTCGTATTTTTCTAGCAATTCCAACAAAATTCTCAGAAAATGAAGAACTTGTATAGATTACAATCTGTGCAAAACGGGAATCCTGTATCTCAAACCGTTCTCGAGTTATAAATGTTTGAATTTTGCGGTGCCACACATACACATAACACACACATCCTGACATTTTTTTCTAGATATGATTTTTCGATGTTTTGGGACATTTTAAGCACATTGTCATTGAAAACTGGAAATGTCACCGTCACATTGCTTCCTCTGTGAGGAAGCAAAAAGGAATATTATACGAAGTAATGACACCCGGAAGGACAAGTAAATAATCAGCATAGAAAAATTGAAACTTGTGTAAATTGGTACAAAGGAGAAAACTTACCGGTCGAATTCGAAATCGGTTTGCTATCATTCTTGTTGCTTGGCACACTCGGATTCATGTTATCCTCATAAGTCCCATAAGCTTTGTTTATGACGAGATTGCTGTCGAAGTATCTCGTTATTTTGTCAATGAAATTAAGCTGACCGTAACTTGGAGGAGACTCGGTACACGAATTGCTATCGCGATCAGGTGATTTAGCGCCTTTCATGGCGGTGTCGAGTTTCTGCAACAAGGGATTTTGTGATCCCTTCACACGTATATTGTAGTGATTCAGGGATAACCCTTTCAACCCTCGAAGGTTCTTAACTCGTTGTATCTGTGTTCATCAACTTTTTGTTTAAAGCAGTGCATCGATTAGAAAGCTTAGCAAGGTCATTGGTCGTCCGGTGATCACCGACAAGAGTTAATCTACTTGAATACGTTAAGGGCACGTCAGTATTGCTTTCTTTTCAACACTAACGAGTTACATTACGTTTTTTTATTCCTCCGCATCGAGTTAATGAGAATGACGTTGGAATTTTGAATCTCGGAATGGATGCAACTTTTTTTTTTATAGTGTTTTTCATTATCTCGTTAGAGATCTAAAAACCCAGCAAAATACACATTTTATCCCGGAACATTAAAAAACGAGCACAAGCGAAATAAAATTTTCTTTACGTTCTAACGATACAAACTTCGATACGATACATTTTAAGGCGCTGTATCAGTTGCGCGAATGCGAGAGAAATAACTAAGAAGCAGAATGACGTTTTTCTCAGACGCGCTTAATATTTCGAGAGAAACAAAATTTCGACTCTGTTCTTTGATGAAATCTGAACAATGTGTTACTTTTATTTTTCTTGAGATATATCAAAGCCTCTCCGAACAACAAACTTACAGCAGGATTTCCTCTGAACGTAAAACTGATATAACACCTTAAGGATGTATAAGCACGAGGCTTCGTTTCAGACAGAACTCTGACTTTGCTTCGCATTCCAGCAGACGCAATCCCTGCCGTTCGACAATTTTTTACATCGTTTATCGCGGCAATGACTTTGGCTTCGGTACAACTGATAACTCTGACTTTACGTTTCTTGCGCCTGCACGCGCTTCCTTCGCAGTCCCTCGCTAGTTTCAAAACCTTGTAAGCGATGATTCCATTCTTTGTTACGTTCACCGTTCAACGGAATGACTTTTTTCTAACATGAAGTTTAAAGTGCAGAGCTTCTTTGACCGCATTTGAATAATAAGCTTCACCGAAAAAAAAATGGAACTTGGTTGCATTCCAACGATGCAAACTTTATCGTCATACGTTTTGTTTGTATTTTTTCGATTTTCCCGAGCACGCGATAAGCAAAGAGACTACGAATCTCGCATCGTACTCCGGGCCATACTTTCTTTGTTTTTTAATTTTTTTTAATAAACTAAATTATAATCGGTGGAGTAATTTTTAAATAAAACTTACAAATAGACGAAAAATTCCTTCTCCCTCTCAGATATTGCAACGGTAATATTACGTTCAATGTGCAATAGATGCCGGCATTGTTGACGAAAAAAATAAATTGAAAATGATAGACTTACCAACCAGTTGCCTACAAGGTTTTGAAATTGTCAGTGTGAATCCACTCGCAGCCCTGAATTATTTATAGCTCTTTATTGCTCTCCTTACGTTCGAGGGTTCCTCGGCACACGTCCATGATTAACCCCCGTACGTATGGGCATGCTAGACCCGTCAGAATTGGTTTGTTTCGCTACGGGCCTTATTGATCACGAGTTATCATTATGCAGCAAACCCATATCTCTCTCTCTCTCTCTCTCTCGCTCTCTCTCTCTCTCTCTCTCTCTCTCTCTCTCTCTCTCTCTCTCTCTCTCTCTCTCTCTCTCTCTCTCTCTCCTCCCGCTCATTTTTTTCATTACCTCTTTCTCGCTCGCTTTACTGAAGCAAGCCTTCTACGTGTGTAAGAAATTCTCTTTACCTTACCAAAATTTAGAGAGAAGTCAGGAAGCTGCAAAGATTTACTTAATTATTGTTATTTGACTAATCGTTACTCACCGTTATTTCCCTCTCGATAAATTTCTAAAAATCTTGCCCATTTTGCCCGACATTGAAAATATAACTATATAGACTAATGGAAAAGCATTATTCACAAACAGCCGAAGTAATGTTGTAACAGAGCATCCTTGGAAGCATAGAATTCGATTCAAGGCGAAATGGGCTTCTCATCGAAATATCAAATTTGCGTGAACGTACAAACGATGAGTATTTCTGCCAATCAAGACTTTTACGATGACAGAGACTCGGATTATCGAAATTAATGAATAATGGAAAAACCGCGGTCTCGTCCAGTCTCGAATCTCCACAATCTCACGCTCTCGGAGCAGGCAAAATCTGTTTCGAAACAAAATAAATACTTTGTGAAGGAAGAAGCCAAAGAATCTCAAAAGCCTGATCCCGATTCTGCGATCTCCAGGATGCTCTCTTGCAGCGTTCTACTTAATCGTTTGATCGTGCAAATACGCTGCTCGTTTCTTGTTCGAACAGACAAAAACTGTTTTGCTAATGCTTGTACATACACATTGTATCCGATTCGATAATTCGAAATAACAAAAATCACTGATAACATTGATTTTAAAAAAATAGTCACAGCTGCGTACCTCATCGAAAGTCCAACATGTTTATGGCTTTGGCTTATGATCTATCGTTTCACAACGAGGCAAGATTGTCGTTGTAGTGAAAATATTTAAGGCTTGTACACTGCGCACGACATCAAATGAATTTGCAAAATAGTTTCGCAATAAAAATTTGTTAATTCCTGAGTAAAAGTTTCACCGAATGAGGCAGAATACTTATTTCCAATAGCTGAAACGAAAAATCTAAAAAAAAAGCTTGCATACGAGTGCTCAGGATTGAGAGGATGTCAACGTAAAGGCGAAGCAAATGCGATATTGTTCATTGCCAGCGTTTCTACACAGAGAAAAATGCCAGCCAAGAAAATTGGTGAAATACATGCAAGGTTACATTTAGCTGTACTAATTATTCTCTTAATAAGATCGTATGTACTTTTAATTACGATTGCACAATTTTCAATAAAGCAAAATTACTTCTTCGTAGTAATATATGAAAATGATTAACCCTTTGAGTGCATATTGTTTCGCATTTAATGGCAACGAATTTTTCGTCATTTAATTTTCGTTTTCCTCTGAAAACAAATTTGGGGCCATGAAATATGGATAATTTACTACAAAAAAACGTCTCTACAAAATAAAAACAAAACAAAATAGTATAGTTAGCGGAATATAACGATTTGAAAAACGCCCTGGGTCACATTGACCCAAGAGATGCACTCGAAGGGTTAATACTCCACGAGGTCGTTTAGTTAACTTGGCTGAATATTTTTCTCAACATACAACAATGAAATACTTAGGATGGCAGTGGGTTGCAAAGATTGAATAGTTGATGAGAATGCAAAATGAAAAAATCTGATTGTTTGGGTTTGTTTTTTTCGTTGATACTAAAACGAAGCTAATAGTCACCAAAAAGCTCTTGTCTTCGGATGTGATATGCTTTTTGGAGACTGGAGCTGGAGGCATGACCTTCCGCAGCAGATTCTTGACGAACTTGTCGAGATTTAGAGAGCTAGAGGTTATCTCGCAGACGTCGTGGTCTTCGGTTCTTTGGTATTTCTGCATCATCGTCGATATATTTCAAACAAAATAAGAGAAAACACACAGGCTCGTATGAAAAGAAATATTGTTTGTTTCATGTTGTTGGCGATCGATATGGGGGGAGGGAGGGAGGGAGGATCGTTGCTGATGATGTATTACCTCATTGAGAATAGCACGAATTTCGTTCTGTATGATTTCCGACTCTTTACTGATATTTGCCAGCAAACTTCTCTGACGATCGCTCGGAGCTTGAAAAACGTTTGGGTTTGTCGGTCCACGGAGTACTTTGTGAAGACCTACGACAAATTCTATTTTTTCAATCCACGGGTTGAAAAACGCCGACCACTTAGTCTCCATTAATACGTAATCGCCGTTCTGTGTTACGAATCTGTATGGTGTTGAGCGAAATGGCAATCCTTCAGTCTTAACAACCTGTTTGTCAAAAACAAAGTGTTTCAAGAACATACTATACTCTCTGCATTCTTCTGCAGAACCTCACTATATAAATTTCAATGATTATGTATTTCAGGAGTGATAACTGAAAACAAAAAGCAGAGCAGCATTTCTTATTTTTTGTTATTGACAAATGTTATATGTCGCTTTTGTTAAAGCCTCGTCCGAATCTCAACCGTTATCTTTGTCTCTCAATTTCGGCTGAAGAACACAAAAGTGCTAAATTTCAATATCGATTACCATCGAAAAATCTACATATACAGTGGCGTGCAAAAGTTTCGGGCCATAATAGCCATAAGAGACCATAATCAAATTGCCCCGAAACTTTTGCACGCTACTGTATATAAAACTACTTCAAAATTGTGTTTGTGCCCTTTTCACGCAAAAACGACTGAATCAATTTTGATGAATCTTTTATAGGAACGAAGCTCATGAACAAAAGAATAGGTTCTAGGCTATATTGCATTCCGATGATGTTTTTTTTTTTTTTTTTCAGGAACCCGAACGAAAAAATCACATTTTTCGTCAAATTTTCTACTTGATAAATGATAATAAATCAAAAATCGCTAATTACCAATTGAAAGATAATTCGAAAACGAAGATAATGAGCGGTAGCTGGAGTGCCAGTTTGTAAAAAAAAAAGTTATAGCGATTTTCGTAAAATCAAAGTTGGAAGATTTAAAAAAAAAAATTTTTTTTATCTTTTCATGTTAAGGACGTTGTATGCAAAATTTTCTATCGAAGGAATTCTTTTAAATTCGCACCACACAAAGAGAATAGTGATGTCTAATAGCTCGCGAAATTTTAAGAGGGTCCACCATGTAGAAGTCGAGATATTTATTTATAAAAATCACAATTTTCAGTAGTTTCTCATAAGAGCGTATGTTAAAAGTTTCAATTTTTAACATTATATATTTCGATTACTAAATGGCGAAGCCTCTTGAAACTTTGCATACACTTTTCTGTAACATCGAAGAAGCTTTATTTAGTTTTTCAAAAAAATCGGGCGTAAAATTTTTTCGAAATTTTGTTTATTATATAACAAATACAGATTACCTGGGACAACCTTGGATTTAAAGTATGTTGTTCTTTGGTCAATTTTTAACAACTTTTTTGAACGAACTTAGGCTCGCTAACCATTTTGTATGTAAGAAAAATTGAAAACAAAAATTTCGATTTGACCGTCGCCATACAACGTCCTTAAGCTAGCTGTACCCTTCAGCGCCAATTTGGTGTGCTGCAGGGCGAAGCCCCCAGGCACAGCTAGTAATTTATGAGGTGCATGCGTGTAAATCTATTTTTTTTGATTAATTCACATCTCGATCATACTGCTCGCTAAATCATTATTTTTCCTCTCTGAAAATAAAACCCTTGGCCGAAATGAAATGATTGGAGTAGAGTTATTATTATGCTCACGGTCTCGTAGACTCCTTTGAGGAGAGGCAGGTCATCGGGATGATAGAAGTCGAACAACGAACGACCTATCATATCCTGTGGCATATAGCCGAAGTATTGGACCACGTCGACTTCGACGTGGGTCAGGATGCAGTTGCAATCATGACGAGTTGAAAACATCCGCGATAATATCATCGCTTCGGGCACTGAATCGCATAAATCAATGGATAAAAAGAAAATCAAACAACTTAAGCAAAAAAACAAATCATCGAGTTAAAAATCTTTCTGGTCACTGTATGCCAGCGTCATGACTGTAAAAAATATTCCACTGAAATATACTAAGTTACTTTGAGGCTACTTCGTTCGGATGCAACGAAAATTCTTCGATCGATATTCAGAATTGTTTCATCGAAAACTGTCACATTTTCATTACGAATTATTTTTTCTCCCACAAAAATGTTGCGTTCCTCAAGGCAATGAGAATTCTTCGATCGAGATATTCAGAATTTTTGAATCGAACATTTCGTCACACTCTCATTTCGAACTATTTTGCCCTCGACTAAGCTTTTTCATTTTTTAAGGCAATCGTGTAAGTGAATAAAAAGTCGATAGAAACATAATTTTCAGGATTTTGTTTTCAAGTAAGCGGATAATTGCTCTTGTTTAAAGGTCCGTACAAATTCCATCCAACGAAGCAAAAATTATGAACGAGCTTGAAAGTTTTGAATTCTACTAAAACCAACAGAAGCTTTCGTTCAGGCATTTTTTAGAAATTGACAAAACTCCAAGAAACAGTATAAAAAATGGAAAATTATCGGGCTGGAAGGTAAGAGTGACATTTTTGAAGGAAACCTTGATAATTAGTTTGCAACAAATATGGTTCTACCATCTTCGCATATCTACCTTTGTAGATGGGCATAATAGGCTCGGCTCTGACAACGAGAAACATCATTTGGAGTTTATCGGAACCAGTGAGTTCACGGAAAACTTTGATGCTCGTTTTCAAATCAAAAGGAACATAAAGATTGGACGTTGTGACACAGGAACTCCTTTCGTCGTTTTCACTCCCAACGCTTGATTTTTGTTCTCTGTTTTCTCGTAAACTGCAAAATACGTGTTTCGGATGTCCATGGAGACCTAAGATAAAGTTTATAGGAGAGAAAGAAAACAAGGCTCTAGTAATCAATCGTGAGGTTGAATTTCGCAATATTCTGCAAACAAGTTTCTAAATTGAGATCGAGTTTTTGATCCTTAATGAAAGTTGCCATCGATCGATAGATGGATTTAGAAGATCAAACTGTTCGATAACGAGTGTCTTTGCTACAGAGTTCATTTGACACAAAAACTATACCAGAGCAATTGTTAAAAAATATTTCCCTTCGGGAGAAATCCCTTCTCCCGTTTTTTATTGTTTTACCGCATTTTTGACTAATTTTTAAAAGACTGAGCCCAAATTGAACCCTTTTCGTTAAACTTTACCAGAGATATGAATTTTTCAAAATCGGGGTCATTTATGACCCCATGTTAACGGAATAGGTAAAAAAAAAAAAGGTTACCGTTCTAGGGTTAAATAAGAACCATCAAAGAATGGAAGAATAACCGATAAAGTTACTGGATTGTTGTGTCGTAATAAGTGTTAATTAATCCAGTCCGCACGCAATCGGTATACGACGGTATTTAATAATTTTTTATAATCATTAAAGAAAATCATTAATACTGAATTATATGGATTGATAATTATTTCATGCCATGGTTTTTCTTACCCTTGTCACGACCACCATAGGGTAGAACGATAGTCTTGGCGAGATGATCGGCAAAGGTTTGTTTGTCCTTTGGGTGTACGAAGTCGATGAATGAACGATTGATCCACGATTCTCTCGTGTAACCAAGTGTTGCACTCAAGGAAGGTGTGACTTCGACAATGAGACCGTTCTTCATCGAGATGATCGCGCTGAATGTCGCCTTTATGAAAATGGCACATCGGAAATCATTACATGAAACCGTCACGTTGCAAACAATCGTCACGTCAAAAAATCAAACACAAAAAAGAATGAGTCCTGAGCCAGTAAAATGTACTAAGTAGAATAAAAGATGTGATCACAGACCTGACAGCCATGAAACCATGAACAATATTATTAAATTAATATTTCTTTCAATATTCGAGTGTTAAGAAAAAAAACTGCAACGATGCGACGACGACGAAACTCGGCTTCGAAAACCAATTAAAAAACTTGATTTTTTTTTTTAAACTTATTTCTTTTTTTCATAAAAATCGTAGCGGTTCCTTGTGGTCAATTGACAGTTCATTGAAACAAAAAAACAATTTTCGGAACATAAAGGATTGGTGCGATTGTTGCATGTGCATGAAATTTTTTTTTTTTTTTTTCATTGTCCATCGATAAGAAAATGCAAAAATTTCGGTGAACGAGGTGATATGTTTAGAAATCGCATATTTCCAAACATTCAATTGCAAAGCCGCTCGTCGTCGATCGTTTATGGAGATGAGCAGTTTCAAGTGAAGCTCGACAACGCTGCACCCTCCTGCGTATATAAACATAAGCTTCGAGGCCTCTTTCAACTCCAGGGAATTGACACGTTTTTTTCCTTAACAAATAATCATTAAATTCTGAACACGTGTTAACACTCTCATGAATATACAACGTTGTCGGCTCAACATAGAAATTTTGTAGAACGAGTCGTCCAAAGTACTCAAAGGATTCTCAACAAATTGTTTCAATTTGAATTTACAATTTTGCAATGGTGACGTGATTTTTTTTTCCTTTTAGGATTAAATATCAATTATTATTTACCCAATTATTAACAACAACTTTTATATCTTCGTATGCAATAAAATTTATCGAGTGAACGTAAGAAAATTGAGAAGTTAAATTTTCCACGTAAATTATTCGTGAATCTTTGCCCTTTTGTTGGTTTCTTATAAATCGAGTATTTAATCTACAGAGATTGATAAAAAAAAAAAGTGTTTATTTGTCGGATGATCGAGCGTCCGGTACGATCTTCTTAATCCATCGAGCCACCCACCTTACCCCATGCACCAACAGCTATGACAATTTACACAGACCCGAGTGAGCATTCTGGTGACAGAAAATTCCGAGTACTTTAAGCAATATTCGTTAGTATTTATTAACATACAGACCTTTTTGTCATTTTATTATTTTCTCTATATTCCGTATTTAGTTTTCGCTCTAGATCATTGTTTTCTCTTTCGCTCTTTTTCTCCCGCTCTCTCTCTCTCTCTCTCTCTCTCTCTCTCTCTCTCTCTCAAGTCTCATTGATTTTGCCGTGTCTTTTATCGGCATTGTTTGTTTTTTGTTCTGTTTTGAAAACTCGTTTTTTTTTTTCACTTTCGTGGGTGTAAATACACCATCGCCACATCGCATACTTTTTCTTTCCCACGACACGAACTCCGGTGCGGGGATGAAAAATATACGTGTCTTTTCTACGCTTAAAAAGAATACTAACATTGATGTTAGATGTCGTATCTTCCAGAGGGTTAGTAATCATACCAATTCCTCTCTCAAGTTCTGTAGAGTTAGTGTCGCCGTTGTGCTCCTCTAGTTCGATGTCATCGGCCAACTCTACATCATCTATTTCTTCTTTAAATATTCCAACCAAGAAAATACACAGGTTACACCTAATTTTGGCTTCTGTCAAAATTAAGTCAATTTAATTAGATTCCGTTTCAGGTATTTTCTACTTCTTGCTCTACGCGCGTTTGGCCCACTGGATGTGAGAGTTTTTTTGTTTTATCAGACATTGATTATCTTAAAGGTAAATATAGCTTTCCAAAAGGAGCTATTACATTCCTTGGACCTTCGTCCATAGATAAATCTGTTACGTCAACCAAAAAATACAAGATCCGGCTAATTATATAAACAATCTGTCTGTATACAACGCTTCGACCAAATTAATCTCGAACACAAAGAATCCATTGTGCACTGTCAGGTAAATTCGTCGTAGAGCATTATCTGTAAAACGTGATAAATGTGTGCATAACGATCCTTGGCAAAGGGAGGTCTTTCCCCTGCGCGCAAAGGGTGATGTTCATAACGCGGATTACTAACGGATATAGGCCGTTTATATATAGTCTCCAGTTGAAAATGTTACAAGTTGGATGAGTTTCTTTCAGCCAAATTTTAAATATATCACATATAAATTTTATCTCTTCTCTCTATATATAAAACCCTTCTACAAAATTATGTTTGTGCATTTTTCACGAAAAAACCACTGAACCAATTTTGATGAATCTTCCACAGGAATGGAGCTCATGAATCAGAATAGGTCTTAGGCTTTATTGCATTCCGATAATTTTTTTTATTTGGGAACTCGAACCAAAAAATTACATTTTTCATCATATTTTCCACTTACAAAGTTCACAAGCAACTGAAAAATGATAATAAATCAAAGATCGCTAATTACCACTTCGGAGATAATACGAAAACGAAGATAATGAGTGGTAGCTGGAGTGCCAGTTTGTAAAAAAAAAAAAAGAAAGTTATAGCGACTTTCGTAAAATTAAAGTTTGAAAATTAAAAAAAAAAAAAAATTTCAACTTTTCATATCAAGGTAGCTGTACCCTTCAGCGCCAACCAGGTGTGCTGCGAGACGAAGCCCGCAGGTACAGCTAGTCATATATAAATCATGATGCTTGAGAAAGCGAACGGAAAAGTTTGATCGTAGTAAAAGTTCAAGGAAAGCCCAAAGTATTCCTAATGAAATTCTACGATTCGAGTCCCTGATAACATTTGCATTTATAGGTTCGATAGTAATTTTGGAAAAAATCAATTAAACCTTGAAAAATTCCAGTAGGAGAAACCGAGAAATAACGAGAAATTTCGGATTTTTAGAAGCCTAGAAAGATATTTTGATAGAAAAGAAACGCAAAATTGATTATTTTATTCGGCATTCGAAATTTTTTCATTCAAATGCGCTCGTTATCCAATTCGACTTTGTCAATTCAACGAACTTGTAGCTACCGGTTGAACAATCACTACCAAACTATTAATGAACAATCGACTCGGATCAGAATTCATTTACATCAATTGGCAGAAACATTATTGAAAAAATTCCATAATCATGTTATGCTACGCGATCTATATCTGGGAAGTGGAATTATAATAATCGATCGAATAATTCTAGGACTTTGAACTATTCCCTTGTCTATGTATTTATCCGGTAGTATGGGACTGCAGTAAGCGTGAAATTTTTTGTGTAATTTCTGTGAATTAAGAGTTAATTTTTGTCCAGCTATTCGAGTTAATGAATTTATCGTCATGTATCAATGTTACTCTCTGTCACAGTAGTGCCTCTCGCTTGTTTAGCTGCGAAGGAAAAAGTGGAGCCGGCAAGGTAAAAAAGGGCACTGGGAATGAAATTTTGTTAAAAATGGTCGATATTTTGTTGAATACGGTAAACAAAATATTTTTTGATAATTTCAAAATTTTCGTTATTTTGACAGTATATTTGGTTTCTAACGTAATAGCCAGCGAAATTTACGAGTGGAACGACAAAAATTTGCTTCCGAAGAGATTTTCTAAAATATTTCTTGCTGCATTGACACAATTTTTGGGATTATTTAAAAAAACGTTTAGTCGAACGTATCGAACAAAGTTTTCGTCTTTTTCAACAAAATTTTGTTTTCAGTGGGGCTTTGTGGAAAGATAACTAAGGATCCTTGTTGACAAACCTCTTTTTTTGCGACGAGTAGCAAAGTCGGGAGAACTTCCGTTGGAATCGTATGTTCCGGCGTCGTTCTCTCTTCCAAACTTGATCCACGATCGAGGCTGGGTATTAACGTTACCGGTCGACGCTCCTGTCGACGGTTCCGATTGTGTCGTTTTATGGCCGTCCTTGTTTTTCCGCCTCTTAATCGGTTGAGGTAAGGCGTAATTACTGCAATTTCAAACAATCATTTATCCCTTCGCTATATACATTTAAAGTATTAGAAAGAAATGTTCGAACTGACAAGGCAAGTTGGGCCGCATGCCTATACATACTCGAGATTGGGCCATTTTTCGTTACGTTCAAACTTACAGTGGTCGCCATTAAGGAGGTTGGCAATATATGACAATATGATAAGAATTTAATAAAATTTGGTGATAACATTCTTCAGCATCAAATACGATGACACAATTTTTTTCAATTTTTTCGTCTACGTAGTTGTCGAATAGTTGGAGTTTACAATATACAAAAGTTATACCCATATATATCTGAATCCTATGCTTATGCATGTAAACTCTAGTGTTTAATTACTTGAAAACAATGTAGAAGAAAAATCTTAAAAAATGTGTATATTCATATTTAATACTAAAGAATATACTCACAAAATGTGAGTACATTCTTCGTGAGTATAGTCTTTTAACATAGCAACGTTTTTAAAAAACGCATCGCCTTATAAAAAATGTGACTAAATAAAAATCTACTCTACAAAATTGTGTTTGTGCCCTTTTCACGCAAAAACCACTGAACCAATTTTAATGAATCTTTCACAGGAATGGAGCTCATGAATCAGAATAGGTTTTAGGCTACATTGCATTCCATTTAATTTTTAATTTTTTTGTTATGGAAACCCGAACCGAAAAATCACATTTTTCGTCATATTTTCCACTTTCAAAGTTCACAAGCAACTAAAAAATGATAATAAATCAAAAATCGCTAATTAACAATTGAAAAATAATTCGAAAACGAAGATACTGTGCGATAGCTGGAGTGCCAGTTTGTAAAAAATAAAGTTATAGCGATTTTCGTAAAATCAAAGTTTGAAGGTTTTCCAAAAATTTCTTAAATTTTTCATGTTAAGCTGGCACCGCCAGTTATTAATGAAATTAAAAGTTTTTCCTTTTTTTCACCCTCTCTTTCTCTCTCTCCCTCTCCCTCTCATAATTAAACTATTTTAATTATCTCCAGGCAGAAAGATCAATGATGCGAAATATTGTCCCCGAGCCCGTTTTGATGTCAGGTGCCAATTTTCTTTCATACCTTCTGACCGTAACTTCGTACCTCGAGATTTTGGACCTTCACATATTGACGAGAGTACATGCCAAAAATTTTAAATGCATTAGTCTCGAAATTGGAACAATTCTAAGGACTTAGAATATTTCCATAACCAATTAAGTACTCAGGCGCTAATTAGCAATAACACTGAAGTTTGGATATTTGTACGCCCTTAAATCTTGTACAAACAGTTTCTCTTCATCGTCTTTGTATAAGCCGGCCCTATTTAAAATTTATTTTATAACGAAAGAACACGTTTATACGAAAATAGCTGCAGAAAAAATTTACACGTGCAGCTCTGTCTCCTCGTCTGTACAATACGACCAATACGTAACGATCCAAAAATCTCAGGTTTTTCTAAATGCGAGAGTATGCACGATGTATCCACAATTACGTTTGGCGATAAAAATATTGAGTGACACTTTAAACGTCGTAATCAAAATACTGTAAAGTCGCAATTTTTCAATCGATTTGGGAAATCAAAGAATTTATTGACGAAGATTGCTAAGTGACATTAAAAAATCGTTGATTATTTATAGTTTTCATGAGATCGATATTTTCTTAGGCTTTTTTATGTTGTTGGAGTTTCTTTCATTCTTTCCGCACGTTGGTATTATTTTTGCTTTTTTTCCTGAAACCTCGTGACTGGCCATGTGCCTCGGTTCTACCGACACAACGCACGAATCGAACAGGCTTCGGTGCAACGATGCACACACGCACAACCGAATTAATATGCAACGCGAGCAGCCCACGCGACAACTAAATCTCAAAGGCACAGAAACAAATGTTCTTAACCCCTTCTGTCTCACCTTATGCGTCATATTACGACGGACCAGCCATTCAAAAGCAACCAGCACTCTATAGATTTGACATTAGACGATAATTCAGAAAAAAAAATTCATAATTTAAATGCGAATACAAAAAACGCTGCAAATTGAAATTTGCAAATTGCTTCCTCGAAATGCTTAAGATGCACGACGCTCAAAGCTTCCTCTATGAGGAAGCCAAAATTAAAAATATTGTTCCTCATAAAAGAGAATTTGAGCATCATGCCTCTTTTCCCTGGCAAAGTTTGTGTTAAAAAATGACAATTTGTTTACTTAAATAATCGTGAATGTTTATTTAAATAACCGTGAAAAACAGTTTGTCGTCGGTTCCTGTTTCTTTTACTCTCTAATTATTAAAACAAATTCAGTTTATCGAAGGGCTTCCTCAATGATAACGGATTGGTCGAGGTATATTACGATTACTTTTTGTCGATTAACTTCGGGTTTTCGGCAAACTTTTGTTCGTCTCGGACCACTTTGAAGAATCTTGAAGGAGCGAGCTGGCTCGCTCGCTCACAGAATCCGTCACTCGATTCGAATCAAATGAAAACTTGAAGGAATTTGATCAACTTGTGAAGGCAATTAATCGAAGCAATTAACATCGATTAGTCAAGAGTTCGTATTAATGAAAATGAATCTGATAAATTTAACGAAGTGCATGTTTAGCATGAACTTTGGAGGCACGACAGTTATTTAATCGCAAAAGAAAGGAGTGACTGCTAATTTTTTACAAAATAATATCGAGAACTTCCTGCTTTCTCCACGTGACCGGATGACGAGGGAGAAATACATTAAAAATTTATTTTCTCTCCACACTGTTTTTCAAGCTTCCTCATTGTTACACTTAGCAATCGAATTCCACGATCGCGACCTACATAAAAAATTTAAAGCCTAATTTAAAACAAAGAAGAAAATAATCGATTAGAATTTACGCTTCCGGGACTATATTTTGCAGAATCTTTTTGTGAAACTTTCTTTGTCAATTGTGATCCGGGAGATTTAAGAGACACGAACGACTGCTGCGTTGAGAAAAATTGCAACGAGAGCCTTTCAAGGCCCATGCAGATCATAAATGAACACACTTTCGCGATCTGTCCATAATGTGCTGACTCACACATTGAAGAATGCTAACGACGATATTGCATCGTACATGCAAAGAAAAAGAGGGAAAGGTCTTTTATAAAAACGAGGTGGCACGCGGAGATACACGTGCCACGTACATCACGTGTGGATGTTTGGCATCGTAAGAAAAGTTCCGTCTTTGAACGACGTTAAGAGAACTGCATGCTTTTTAAAACAATAATCTAGAAAAAACCCGAGCATCGGAATAAGTGTAATTTACAGCTCGAGCTAATGATGATTATTGTTCATGACAATAATTAAAATTTTTCGAAACGACTAGTCAATTGTTTTTTCTCGAATTTCGAAAATTTACATTCGAAATTGACGCTAATCACGCCGCAACAACAATTCCAAACGATGTTTCGAACACGAGGATCCAAGTTCGATATCAAAGCGGAATTGATCAGAAAGGTTTTGATATCCATTCAAAAATTTTCTGTTGTCCATTGAACCTGAAGAAAAATGTTGGCTCATTAAAATTTTCTCCTTATCTCGAACACCCTGGAAAACCAATTCTCTTGAAAAAGGTTGACATTCCGTTGAATACCGTCAACTAAACTGTTTTTAGATAATAACAGAATTTTTGTCACTTCGATCGTGTATTTCGATGGCAGTTTTTTCGAGAAAATAAATCTATTGTTGGAATGACAAACAAATCGTTGAATTATCAAAAAAAACATTGAATGGACCGTATTAAGAAAAATTTCGAGAAAATTTTGCAACATAATGGTCGAATTTCAAGTCCCAGCGAACGTCGAACCGTACCGATCAATTATTCTAAAGACCTTGGAAAATGAAAACTTTTGAAAAGAAAAGTATTTCTCGCTAATATATTACAAACCGCTATGCGATCTCCTCTTTGAAATGTTATAAATAAAAATACGAAAATCATTAACATACCGATGTTTTGCGTCAGAAAATAAAAAAAAGTCAGACTTATACACAATATCTTACAAAATTTACAAAAATTAAAGCGGTTAGACGATTTTTCGAAAAACTCAGATTTTCGTACTGTTCGAAAAATCATAAAATTTAAACCGTTCAACCGATATTTCCCAAATTCAATACCAACCTTCCTATTAGGATACTCTATTTATAAAAAAAAAATTAATTATAAATCTTGAGATTTGCGGAAGATAGAGCGATTACATCCTTTTTTTGAAAATTTCAAAATGTCGTAGAATTCGTATTTTTCTAGCAATTCCACCAAAATTCTCAGAGAATGAAGAGCTTGTATAGATTAAGGACGTTATTGTATGACGACGGTCAAATCTAAATGTTTGTTTTCAGTTTTTTTTACATACAGAATGGTTTGCGAGGCTAAGTTGATTAAAAAAAGTTGTTACAAATTGACTAAAGAACAACATACTCTAACTCCAAAATTGTCCGAGGTAATCTATATTTGTTATATAATAAACAAAATTTCGAAAAAATTTTACGACCGATTTTTTTGGAAAATCTAAATAAGGCTTCTTCGATGTTACATAAAAGCGTATGCAAAGTTTTAAGAGGCTTCACCATTTAGAAATCGAAATATTTAATGTTGAAAATTGCAACTTTTAACACACGCTCTTATGAGAAACTACTGAAAATTGTGATGTTTATAAATAAATATCTCAACTTCTACGTGGTGAAACCTCTTAAAATTGCGCGATCTATTAGACATCACCATTCTCTTTGTGTGGTGCAAATTTAAAGGAATTCTATGGATAGAAAATTTTGCATACAACGTCCTTAACATCTGTGCAAAACAGGAGCCCTGTAGCTCAAACCGTTCTCGAGTTTTGAACGTTTGAATTTTACAGTGCCAGAACATACACACACACAAATATCCAGACATTTTTTCTAAATATGATTTGTCGATATTTTGAAACATTTTAAGCACATTGACATTGAAAACTGGAAAAAAAAAATGTTCACCGTCACATAACTCCCTCTATGAGGAAGCAAAATGGCAAAAGCCCTTGTTTATAAATGTATAAATCGTTCTCCGTCTCGCACTGGATATTGATTGCCATCCTGACTAAATATAAACGGGACGAGGGAACCTCGTAATACTTGAAAAAAACCATCGGTGATTGTTTTCCTCTACTAATAGATATCCTTGCGTTTTTAATCCATTAACATTGTTATTTATGCATTTTACGTGAATATCAAAAAGAACGTCAGCATAAATAAACTCCGTTATATAAAAGTAACAAAATATGTTAGTACTTTACAAAAACACGCAATAAGAATTGATATTGTTGAGAACTTAATTATGCAAACGCTTACCGTAAGTCGGATGACAAAGCGGTTCCACCAGAAATACCGCCGCTGTCGGACTGGTTAGTGTTTTTTCGTCCCAACGATGAGCTGTCTCTACTGTTAACAAAAAATCAAAATGAAATTTACTTGTCTTTTTTCTTTGTGGCGTATTCGCAGAAAAGTGATTAACGAAATAATCAACTTAAACTTGAAAAATTCGTGCCATCAAGACTGAGCTCTATAACACGGCAAAAAGGTTGATAGCAATTTTTTAACAATAATTACAAACGCTCTTCCCTCGCTACCAATCCAATGCTTTTTTCCCTTTTTCACTTCATTTTGTCCTTGAAGATAATTCGTTTTTTATCCATCCCCCGAGTTACTTAAAAACTCTTGTTCCTCCTCTACGATCAAAAAACCAAAAAAAAACTCAAAGTATCAATAAAGTGAGCGACGAGTTGCCAGTCTCAAAAATTTGCCTAATAGAGACTATACGATTCAGTAGATGAATTTTTGTTATTTTTTTACAAATCCAACATGCACCGAGTAATTGCCGTTGGTCCATCTTCGTAAATAAATTTTTATACCCATGGAACCTGCGGCTCTCGATTTAATTAATGTTTGAATGCTCGACCGAGGACCAATCGCAGCTTGCGATTCATATGATCATAAAATCAATCCCATGCCGATAAACAGACAATCTCGTACTTATAGATCTGTACATTTTGTCACGAGGCAGAGAACTGTGTACGAAAATTCTGATTTCATTCATTCATATAATTTCGTTAATGCAAAACTCATTCGAAATCAGAAAACGTGAAAAAATAGGCAGGAAGCCCATTTTTTAAAATAAAAAATTTGTATCTTTTCATCCGTCCAACCGATCGTTAAAAAAAAAGATCGTTAAAAAAATCGAAAAAATGTACCGTCGCCATACAGTGAAAAGAAAATTTTGTTGAATACGTTCGACTAAGTCATAATAACTAATAAATCATTACGACCTCGAGCACTAAAGAACCACCGAACGTCCGGACGTCACCTTGGCCAGCAAAACAATCCCCAAAGATCGCCAAATCACGAACAAACGGCGTTGTTGCTTGCAAAATGGTTGCTACGAAAAAAAAATGAAAAAGAAAAAGCAAACGAATGCCAAGACAGAAAGGAGCGATTGCTCTTGCCTTGAGGTTGCTTTTTCGTTGGAAATAACCTCTGCACCCTTTTAGGCTCATTGATTTTCTGCTTTCCAATACGTTACAGGCGATAATAATTGCAACAATTAAAAACAATGCTACAAATAATTAGTTTGTCTTTGGACGTGCAACGGTTTGCTACTTCTTTCAACGGTGCTTTGGCGTGCCCGAAGAAAATTTTTTTTTACACATTGCCGCCTTGCTGATTTTGTTTCGCCATTTTGAAAATTAGATAAAATTTTTTTGGCATGATATTCTCACTCTGAATGGTTCGAACTAATATCCTGAATTTTTGTGTGTCGTTCCTACTACGATACTAGCAACGTGGCAAGCGTTTAAAAATGGCTGGGGTCATTCCGACTCCGTGGGACCAGCACATTATTTTTACAACTTTCATTAATTTTGGCTGCTAGAAAGAATAAACTTCGAACCTTTATAAATAAGCAAATTTTAAATTGTACAAAATTTTATCGTTATTTTTACATGCCACTACAGTGAATACAACTTTCTATTACGAAGTATCATCTAATAAGATAGCTTCCCTTTTTGCTCTTGAGCAACAGACGTCCAAGAGTATTATAAAATAAATGAGCCAGCAGAAATGCAATGAATGATATCACAAACGTATGAAAAATCTTTTAGACAGCGAAGGAAAACAAATAAGTGAAATCTGAGCGTTTCTAGTCGTTGAGAATTTATCATTCCGAATTAAAAGTTAAGGGATAATGGTGAATGAATTTAATGTTTAATTTTGGAATATTTCAACTGATCGAAACGAATCAAACAAATTTAATAATCGAGCACAAGGAAATAATGAAATGCGAATTTGCTGGGAATTTTTCTGTGAGATAATTGCGTTTAAGTATATAAAAATTAATGACACGCTGTTCTCCTGGCATTGCAAAGTAAGGCGTAATTTTTATTTTATTTTTCGGAATATCTAGCTTTCGTGAAAAATGGTCATTTTTTTCTTTCTTACAGCTCTAGCCTTTTCGCACTCATGCAATCAATCGGACGCCTGAAATTTCTCCGGATACGTAATACTCTGACTGCATAAACGACTGCTTTACACACGTGACATTCTGCAGGTCATATCCCACACATTGTTATCGATACGTAAAGCACCGAGCAGTCAGGAAAAACATTGGATAAGAAAGGCCTCTCGTTCACGTTCGAAGCCCCGTGACCGTGGCTCTGACATCGTAAAATACTCCAATCATATTACTTTGCGAAATCGTCGTATTCGTCCACGTGACGATTTTTCAACTGTGTTTTTATTTATCCATGCAAAGTGACAATTATAAATTTTTTTAATAACAGCAATGTGGAAACATCGTAATTTTTTATTTTCTTGGCTTTCTTCTTGCATGGTTTCTATTTATTGAAATTTATGAAATGTACACAACATCATAATTCCCACTTTGAAAAATGAACTCCCACTGAAAAATGTCAAAGCACTGCCTAACGTTGAAACAATATGATGTTGAAGTTTGCATCTTTGAAATGCAACGGAATCCCTCATTTTATTCTATTTTTTGAAAGCACAGCCAAAAATTTTCATGCAATGTTCATCTATGGCAATTATTGGCAAATGGAAAACTGAATGTCAAAGAAAAATTCAGGAGATTCCAAAAATCTAAAAAATTGTGAGCGGATTAAATATTTTTCGTTGGACTCCAACGATCCGAACTTCAATATCCTTCAAACAATTTTAATTCCCAATATGGACTTCACTCTACCGCATTCGAAGACTTGCTCAATACATCTTTTCACTATACTTTGTGAATTATTGATGGATCAACAAAAGTCTTTACGTTATACATTTTTTTGGGTATTCTTCTTAAGGATGTTGAGATACTTATGAAACTTGTTAACGTTAATTGTTGAATAAATAGCTTCTTAATCGTCGTGAAATTTTTACACGACCTCTATAAATACTTCATAAAAACCAAATTTTCAGAATTTTCTTATCATTTGCGATTTGGGACTCAACATCCTTAATGCGAATCCCATCACCAACCGTTCGTTAGTAATAGCGACGTGATGCCATGAAAATCACATGCTTTAATATTTAATACAATTTTCTATCGTTAAAATATTTATAATTCTGTCGAACTGTTCTAACTTTGGTATTGGAAACATAATATTAATCCCTCCGTCGATATTTATACATTTCTATCATTAAAAGTGTCTGTTTACGACCGCGTTCGTGATAGAACGAAGGAAGCAACGTGCTATGGACGAATCTATATTTAGGGAGCGTGTCACTATCTAAAGACATTGATGTAACCAGTTGGATTAATGGATTTACGTCTCACTAACAAATCTCATGCTAAATCTGCCAACGCAAAATAATTTTCGAGTCTCATGGCAATATTGCGTCAATTAAGGACGTTGTATGGCGACGTCCAAATCCAAATTTTTGTTTTCAGTTTTTCTTACATACACAATGGTTTGAGAGAAAGAAAAACGCAAGAAAACGCGAAAAGAGCAAGAAAACACAGAACACACATCGATGACAAGAATCTACAAGAGACATTTTTGCGATAAGTAGACTGCACAATAAATTGGAATCCGGCAAGTCATTTTTTCAATTTTCGCTGGAGTTCGGAGTGACATCAAAATTTCTAGTGATGGTTTTAAGGTATTATAGCTATCACAAAACGACTTTATTTAGGCTTCTTTCAAAATTTTGTATAAAATTGTTCTCTTTATAAAATTGTATAAAGTTGTTGTTGGCACCAAAACTAACAGTTTGCTCCTACGAAGAAAATTTTTCTCACGTTAAGAATTTGAGATATTTAATTTCCAATTTTTTATGTTCCCCATCCAAACACGCGTGTAAATTGAAGTCACGTGTGTACGTTTCGTTATAAAGAGTTGAAAAAAAAAATGTTTTTACGATTTTTTTTGCAAATAATCAGAGAGGCCATGAGCCGACATTTTTAAAGAAAAATTGTAAACTCAATTTCTGCAACTTCAGTTTACACGCGTCTAGATGGGAAAAGTTAAAAATTGGAAATTAAATATCTCAAATTCTTAACGTCAGAAAATTTTTAGTTTTGGTGTCAAGAATGTTCATACTTAAAAGAATCCTAAATAAAGTAATTTTGTGATAGCAATACGTTAAATTCATTTCATTCTGCATCCTTAGAGAATACTCTCAAAACTAATGTCCCAATATTCAGCAAAACGTGGAGGAGTATTTGAAAAAATAATTCATGAGCATCGATCAAAAATTCACGGAGAAAACGACAAATTTTTTTTCACTGTTATTATAATTGTTGTGTCGTTAAATTTGAATAATAACTCAGACATGTATAGTACTCGAGCATGAAATGCTATGCAATATGCAGAAAAAAAGTAAAATGAAATGATCCGTTCTGCAAACATATTTAAGGATGACGTCCTTTTTCTTTTTCTGGATCATTGCACAGCAAATTATTTGAATAAATATTCTAATTAATCAATCCATTGCCGCAAATTTTTCCTGTTGGATAGGATTTTAATGAAATATTAGAAAGTGCAAATTTTCATTAAAACGAAATCCTCGTCGTGAGAAATATATGATTTCCCGTTTTTCTTGATAAGAGCTCAAGAAAATGTGCTCAACAAAATATTCAGATTTCTCAAACTTTTTGCCGTTTATTTAAAAATATTTTTCTCTATTGGAAATTGGAAGCCCATCGGCCAATCAGTCTCTTTGCTCCTGAATTATCTTGAAATAAAAATTCTCCACGACTCATGAGATTTTCAAGTTGGATGAAAGTTTTAAATTCGTAATTGATTTCTTGGCAATTCTAGAAAAGCTCTAGAGAGGCTTGGTAACTCGAAGGAATAAATTTGTTGACATTGACGTCCACCGATTTCGAAAAACGAACCAAAGAAAAAAACAAATATTGACGAGAGGTCATCGTAGATTGAAAACTTTTCAAGTTTTCACGCAAAGTTTCACGCGACGCTGTACGCGAACACATAAATAAAGGAGACTAGAGAGACAAAGGGCGCCGACACCTGTGTCAATTCGCCCAGCGCTCCCGAGCAACTCTGAAAAGCTTTGAACACAACGGACTAACACACGGCGCGGGCATTATAAAGATATTTGTCGCGAATAATAATGATAAGTGCTCCACCATAACTTTTAAGATGATGCATCAGTCACTGAACCTCACTTCGAATTTTCGAAATGAAAATTCTTCGATATCGTTTGACTAATTAAAACAAGGCCCTGTCAGCGTACACAGAACAATGGCAAAAATCCGCTGACAGCTCATGAATCAGAATAGGTTTTAGGCTGTATTGCATTCCGATAATTTTATTTTTTTGGAAACTCGAACCAAAAAACCACGTTTTTCGTCATATTTTCCACTTTCAAAGTTCACAAGCAACTAAAAAATGATGATAAATTAAAAATCGCTAATTGGTAATTCAAAGATAATTCGAAAACGAAGTTAATGAGCACTGGCCAGAGTGCCAGTTCGTAAAAAAAAAAAGTTATAGCGATTATCGTAAAATCAAAGTTTGAAGATTTTGAAAGAAAAAATGTAAGCTTTTCATATTAAGCTAGTTGTACCCTTTAGCGCCAACTATATCGGTGTGCTGCGAGGCGAAGCTCTAGTTTCTCAATAAAATGCTGCAAATCAATCAGTAAAAGAGGAAAAAGGCAAAAATCATGTTTTTACTGCATTTTTCGAATCGACGAGCTGTGATGGCACGAATATAAATTTGAAGCTAACTTTTTCATGATAAAATAATTCTTCCAAATATAAATGTGATGCATGGTTAACCCTTCGAGTGCATACTGGGTCGTTTTGACCGAAACAATTTTCTGCCTCACCGATTGTTTGGCATTTAATGGCAACAAATGTTTTGGCATTTAATTTCGTTTTCGTCAAAAAATAAATTTAGGGCCATAAAAATGGAATTATTTACTACAAAAAAAGTCTCTACAAACAAAAAAAAAAACAAATAATACTTATTTACCGGAATACAACGATTCGAAAAGCGCCTTGGGTCAGATTGACCCAACATGCACTCTTAGGAGGTGTGCACTCGCAGGGTGTTTGTCAACGAGCGAAAAAAAAACGAAAATAGGAAATATAAAGTGTACAACAAAAAGTTACTGACCTGCTCCTCATTTGCGAATGACTGACGCTCGTATTAGCGTATCCGGAATCGTAGACCTTGCCATTATCGTTTGACGAGCCCTTCATGATGTTGCGCAAAAATTCTATAGTGCAGATATCACTTTTTTCTAATATTGAATTCTCATAAATTCTCAAAATGCATTTACTATTGACCGCTTTTTCCGCTCGGCACGGTTTAATCACCGAGTCGAGAGGAGCGTTTATCCCCGATTCAAAAATAATAGCAATATTACGAAAAATGTTCTAAATCGCACCACGACTTAAAATAAAATAAAGACTAATTTCCGCGTTGGAGAAATATAAAAATAATTTTGCGAAACATAAATTCACTGACGTTTTTAACTGACTAGGAATTATTTTCAAAATTGATCGAAAAAGACAAGTGATTTAGCGCGTAACGCGTCCGACCTCATCGAAATTCGTATCAATAATGATTTACGAACGAGAATCTGGTTTATATACTCTCTTGCCAGCGTCCACGCAATCGCTTGTCCACGAGGTTCGCCAAACCCCCACTATATTCACAATTTCGCAGCTCCATGTAATCCGCCGCAACAGAGTGAAGCGTGTGTCCCCTCCAAATTTCTTACTCTCACGGAAACAATAGACGCGCGAACAAGGACGAAGGCTATGGAAATAGAAATCAGTTTATTATCAAAATTCGAGTAAATGCATTACGAAACAAAATTCGCTATTGAAAATTTATTGTTTCTCGATTTGAGTTACTTGCTACCTATAATTATCATTTCTTACGAATTCACAATAAATTAAAATATCGATGATATTTTCGTATATACCTCGAGCCTTCGAGTTCAAAATATAAACCGCTGTGAATTTCGAAAGTGCAATTTTCTGAATAGTTCATCTGATCGATATTAGAAAATTCTCGAACCATATATTTACCGTGAATTAACCCTTCGAGTGCACACCTATAAGTGCATCTTGGGTCAACCAGGCCCAAGGCATTTTTCAAATCCTTGTATTCCGGTAAAAATGCATTTTTTATTTATTTTTTTTGTGAAGACGATTTTTGCAGATTTTATTTTTTGTCGAAAACGAAAATTAAAAGCGAAAAAATTCGTTGCGATTAACCGCCAAACAATCGGTGACAGAAAATTGTTTGGGTCAAAAAGACCCAGTGTGCAATCGAGGGGTTAATATCCAACATATTTCGAATTTTCGACCAAGAATGGAGATAAAAACTAAAAACTAGCATTTTATTGGAGGCGAACAAGGAAACGTAAAGCTTTAAATTCGAGCACTTTCCAAAAGTCGGAATCGTGTTTGACATTTTTTTACCAATAACTCCACGAAAAAACGATGTCGCAAACCAAACGAACAATTTTTATGTGAAAAAATGAGAAATCGTTAGTTTCAGCTTAAATAAGTTTATCCTTGATGATCGTTATTAAAATTGCAACGAACGAAAAATTATTCGTTTATTATACAACGTATAAAAATTCTAATTTATGTTTTATAAATGCGTTACATCCATCTGTAGAATATTTGTATAGAATATTTATTTATATAAGACCAAAACAATTGTGGATGTAAGCGATCTGGCAGGGGCGATCAGTCCGCTAAAATTAACGAGACGGTAATAGTATCACAGTCTTCAGGTACTTTGTTGTATGCCGTTTTCTACATCCCGAATTATCCTGAAAACAAGAAAGAATTATGTACCGCTTATTCTATTACATAATACAAATATTAATCAACCAGTTATGTTATTCCAGAGAGAGAGAGAGAGAGAGAGAGAGAGAGAGGGAGAGAGAGCATCCACTGTGGATGCTCATCCAACGTAATGAAGTGTTCTTCACAATTCGTGTACTTATTAATGAACATTCCGAGACTGGCAGGTCGATGGTAAGTATAACTTTTAAATAAAGGCAATCTGTAGCGTTTGCGTAACATGGACAATGTGACATGAAAGCGGAATCTTGATCGATGAATCAACATAGGATGGTCCAAAACTTAATAATTTATCGAGTATCACAGTTTTTGTATTTTCCTCCAATTCTAAGAATTTTTTATGCGACAAACCATTTTGAGAAAAGTTCAAATGAAGAGAGTGTTACAAACTATTTTTTCCGTTTTCTTTTCGATAGTCAACGAAATAGTAAACGTTATTCACGGGAAAATTTCGTCCTTCGGTTTCATGCGAGATGAGACAAGGGACTAGATATTTAGTGAATCTGTTAGTCAAATTTGTAATGCGGCGATACCGGCAATTTGAATATCTAAAAAAAAAAAAACAAACGTTTCGAAGAAAGATTTTGAAAAGATTTTTTATCCTTTCAGAATTGTATTTTCATTCTGGACTCGATCCAAACGAAATTTTCTTCGCATAATTTGTTCCGACATTGTGAATCAACTGCGGAATAAGAAATTTACAGAATAATGTAGCAGCTCCATTCCGATTGCGAGGAGCTATGAACCGAGAAACAATAGAAAAAAAAAACGAAGAAAAATCCCCATGAAAAACTATTAAGTTTTGGAACATGCACTGCAAATGCTACTGCAAATTCTTCAGTACAAGGGCCTGAGAGGAACAACACCGGTTGCCATAAATCCTGTATAAACGTAACTAAAGACAAGAACAGTATACGAGAGTGAGTGAGAGTCAGTGATTTTTTCGTACAGCGTGTGTATTTGATTAATTCAGGCCACAGTCTGTTACAGTCACCTAGCATAAATGCTGCGTTACAGTCAAAAAGTCGAGCGCACATGTTAAATGGTGTACAGTTTAAATGATAATTTGTTCACTTAGCGATGACTGTATTTTTTTCCCTTTTTTTTCGTATTTTCTTAATTTTTTTTTGTTATCATTAATCTTTCTCGTATCAGAGATTATGAGGCACGGGCTTTTTGCGTTTCCTTTAATGTGATGTTTTTGGACGTTGTCGTTATATGTGACGTGTGGATGTTTGTTTTTTTTTTTTGTTTTGTTTTTTTTTTCGTTTGATTCAAGGTCTATGATCCCCATAAATAATTAATATGGGCACACACATCGTGAATTTACAATTCTCACTACCCGGAATTTACAGGAACTTGCAATCTATACTCGTTTTATTATTATGCAAACATTGTCGTGGCGAGATCTATTTCGTACATGTATTTATACCCAAAAACCTTTTTCACAATCTATAGTCGCTCATTCGCATGTATTCTGTTTCATTATTGAAAAGACAAAAAAAACAACTTGAGGGGTCCCAAGATTTCTGAAACTTTGAGATCTCGATTGTTTCCTGCTTGCCTATATTCTTGTGAAACAAACTGATGGAAATAAAGATCGAGTCGTAGCGTCTTATTGCGTTTCGTTATGACGATCGATAGGTTTTCTTTCTTTTTCAATTTTTAATTATAATATATTTTATATATTATGTATCTTATTAGTGCGACGCGAGAAACATACTTTTTCCGTTATCACGCACGAGGAGCGTGAGCATTCGATGAGAAAGTATTTTTACACTAAATTGCTCTGAGTTGAAAAAAAAATATTCAGAAATTATGCGAACAATGCGTTCGGTGTTTCTTTCAAATTTGTCCAGAAATCACGATACAAAAACGTCGATTTTTCAGTGTCACGATGAAAAATAGGAGTAACGGTGAAATGAGGTGATCTTCACGAAATTTCATTCCGCGAGATATTTTTACATTTTTTTCATAATTTTGGTTAAATGGATGATGATTATTGTTTCGTTTTTCCATGATGTTTGAAATTTTATTTCTAGCAATCAAAGATTCTCTGTGATGGCAATAATTATCTTTACAACCGACAATTCAGGCGATGGTGAAACTGATTTTCTTCAATATCAAAGATGAGTTCATTTCGAAACTTTGTAATCGAAATTTTATCGGTATCGAAATAATAGTGTTTGAAAATGTCGACTCATTTATCCAAATTCTAGACAATTGCATCAAATACTTTTTCATCAAATGTTAACGTTGCATGGCAAAACAAATATCGTTTTTTTCTGCATCACACTAATATTTGTAACGGATACTTCCACTTTCGGCCTGCAAATTTAGAGTTAATTATGCACACGCGAATTTTTGCCCTCGATAAGTCGAATGGAAAAAACCGAGGGGAAAAGAGATTTGTTGAGTGATTATTGATTGTTGGACAATCGTTGCTCTATTTTCTACGAAACTGTCAACAATAATTGAAAACAAATAACCATCGTAATAACGGATATAACAAAATTCGGTCAGAACGAAGTATATGCGGAGTGAAAAACAAGTAATCGAAAAAAATAACATTTCGTGAGTCGAAAGAAAATGTCCGAATTGAAACAGGACTATTTATTACAACTATGATTTTTAAACGTTTTTCAATTTTCATTTACAAATAAATGTTGGAGATTGACTTTCATTTTTTCGTTCTCGACCTACCGAAATATTTTTAGCGACTTCTCGTAATTAAAAGCTTTGCCCTCGTCCCCCTCTACCCCCCGTTGCTAGTAGTCGTGTCTCCAACTTAAAAATGATGAATGGATTCTTCGTATTTCAGTAGCTTCGTAATGAAAATTCATTGCTCTTATTTCGTATCCGTGATTTGACCACCACGAGACCCGAGGTTAAATACTTTTTATCATTTTTTTCTTCGAAAAGAATGCAAAATGAATTTATCAATCGATGTGTGTCGATTGCCTTAGAAATTCTAAGGCACGATTTGTTCCTAAAAGCCTGTGCGAACAGGATATATTAATATGTTAAGTTTCTATGCATATTTATGTATATGAATATTTTTTTATTCGAGAACGAATTTACGAGATTTACTTTAACGTGTATATTGCGAAAAATGTCGTTTTTACTTTCGTTTCTTTTTTTTCTTGTTCGTAGAGCGAAGAAATAATATTGAACTCGTTAATGAATCTCGCTGAAGACGAACGCACACAGCCTGTAACATTCAGTACAAAAATATAGATCTTTCGTACGCATCTCGTTTTTTTTTCTCCATTTTTATTACTTTTCTTTTTTATATCGTTGCTTCTTTTCGAGCTCCCATCGTCAAACTTTTGAAAATACTTTCAAAGCCAACTTATCTTTCGTGTCTTTTCATCGTTTTCTGTACCTCGTTTCGTTTCTTTCTCTTCCGCTTTTCGCTCACAGTCCAAATGTTTTTGTAACGTGTCATTCAAGTTGACTCTTGTTTTGTTTGGTTGTACCGTCGTTTTGTGAATAAAAGCTGCGATCGCTCTTCGCACAGGCCTATCTCAAATGATTATTGAACGAAATGTATGTCTCGAAAGTATGCGCCTATGTACGTGTATCGATGATAAGTAAAGAATGAAGTAATGTAGCGTTGAAGTTTCAGTTAAGATGAAGTTTCGCGAACGTAAACGATATATAGGGTATGTTTTGTTTTGTTTTTTTTTTTTTAAGTAGGTAGTTGGAGTAGTTTTTCCTCGGTTGCAGGCCAACGATGTGGTCAAGTGAGTCTTAAAATTCGTCTCAATTGTTGCGTGCGTCCAGCTTGTGTGTACCAGTCAGTCTCTGTGAAGACAAATAGAAAGATTACATTTTTTTCTCTCCTTGCCCTAGTTAACTCGGTCGATACTTTTTGGCTATCGTCGAAATTTTTTTTTCCCTCACTGATGTCCCAGTATGATTTAAAAATGTGTGAAATATGTCTCTTTTGCTTTCTTTCTTTTCTGTTTGTGAGGGTTGTGAGTGGCTTACTTACGAGACACACGAAACAGGACTAATTCTCGTCTTCGTCCATTCTCAAACGTTTTCGTCGATCGTCGCCAACGTTTCTTTCCTCGGCCTCCAATACTTTTAATCGGGAACCGTAAATCTCTTGTCCATGAAGTATCTGCGGAATAAATAGAAGCAATCCATACATAAAAATCGATATTCCAACAAGCTGCACCGTGTTTTCATTCAAAATTACAAATCGTTTCAACTCCAGGTTTACATTATTGCCTCGTAACTCGCGTTAAAACTCTTTTTTCAATTATTTCAATAATACACATTTCTTAATTCCTGCATCATGATAAAATGGAGTCATCGCCACTTGTCCCAACGTTTTGAAAATACTCGAATCGATGCTCTTTAGAAAGAAATTCGCGCGAATTGGCTTCTTGCCAAAAATCCTATGTTAATTGTGAATTAAAGTTTAGACAAGATTGAGTCTCGCTGTTGCGTCATAAATTGGCCAATATATTGTTTAACGCCGACGAAATCGTCTGCGAAACATTCGCCTTTTCTTATCTCGGTTTTTGCCATTAACTTTACGTTTCCGAGCTAATTTTCGTTGACAGTAGTGAAACACTATCCGCCGTCGATACATTTCTATTTTGGAAATCAGCAGAAAAACACTTAACTATTCATTATGAACGTAAACAACTTTCCAAATAAAATATGAAACAGTCGGAAGCTCTGATCATTGATTAGGAATTTTTTTCTGCACAGTTTTACTGAATAGTACGAAGCTATGACATGCAACAGTTTAACTTTTTTTTTTGTTCGAAAATTTAATTCTTCCCAAGTACAGAATTGTAAAAAAAAAAAAAAAAAAAAACAGAGAAAAGTTGAAATATTGATCTGGCGAGAAAATCAGCTCTGAAGATGACATTTTTAACGACAAGCCTCAAGCCTGTTTCTATACTGAACATACCTCGATCGCTCTGTTGGCACTTTCGGCGTTGGCGTATTTAGCGTATCCACAATTTTTTCCCGGTAGCATATACACGTCAATGAGATTACCAAATCTACAAAAAGCATCCTTCATTGCATAGATCGGTGGTACGGGGGGTCCACAAACGATGAAACATCGTTTCTCAACGTCGGCGTCAATGCTGGCCATCGGTTGAACAGGGGGCAATTTAACGGTCATTGTCTGCTCCAAACCTGAACAACCAGTTGTCGAAAAGACACGAAAGGTTAAACAGTCGTCGAGGCAGCTTTTTTTTTCGTATCCATAGTTCTCCCCTCCATTTGTATTTTAAACTGGTTGAAAATAATATTTCCCCATGCTACCTTTTTCTACTAAACGATACATGCTCTTATTTTAAAAAAAAAAACGAGCCCAGCAGATCGAACCTAAAAACTGTTCCGAAAAATCCAAAAACAACGCTACTAGAGGTTTCCGAAATTTGTGCTATTCTGAGAGTTCGAAAAATTACCTTCATACTCATTGATAAAACGCAAAAATTCTCATTTCGGAAGAAAGAAAAAAAAAGCTCAAAAAAGTTTCGTCATAAAATCGACCATAAAAAATCTTTCAAAGCAATATTAACGTTGGGAAATAAAGTTCTGTAAGTTGAACAAGACTAAAAAAAAAAGCTATGCTCGTAGCAGCGCCTCACTTCCTGGGATAATTGCATTTCCAAGTCAGATATAATTTTCTTTTTATACAGTAAAGTCACATCGAACTAACCATATAAAACAATTTTGATTCCAGTTTTTATACCATTTCTTGAATTTCATTATATCAATGTCATTAGCAGGCATACCAAGAAACTTGTCATTGGAATCGTGAATAGTACTTTACGCTTGACGTATTCGAATGGCTGATTTGGCTTTGACAGTAAAAACATCTTTATATTAGATGGAGTATAGAAATTACCTCGTCATGGATATTCAACGTATATTTGGAAATATCGTGCTCGTTAATAAAGTCTACGCCGGATGTATTAAATCGGTAAAAATCCAGTAAATGAGATTATTTTTCGATGTGCCACAGTTACTATGGAAAAATTGTGTTGCCTCAAAGAAACGTATGCTGTACTTGACACTGAAGTTCGCAACGTTGGGGTCCAACGAAAAATACATTTTCTATTGACTCTTTTTTTCAATTCGAAAAACCATGACAATTCTTGTACCGATTTTGTGTTTAGATTCTAAAAAAAAATCTTTTTATTGTCCGGACGAAGTATTGAATAAGAATCATGAGCTCTGTTCAAGAAAAAAACAGACATTCGCTGCATTCCAACGATGGAAACTTCAACATCGTACGTATTTCTTTCACCGAATGAAGAAAAAAATTGAGTTGACTACTGAAACGAGTTGATCACATAAATGCTGATTTTTTACCATGATTTTAGGCCAGATTTCTTGCACAAATTTATAATTGTGATGATGACTTTGTGTCTCTTTACGTCTTATGGAAAAAGAAAAATATTAATACCAACAATTTATTAAGCCATTAACTAATAACTGCAAGTTTGTCGATGGCACATTTTCATCGAAATTTTCCAAAGAAAATTCTTCATTTTTCAATCAATTCTCATGCACCGCGTCTTATTTTCTTTCTTGAGACATTACCTACGAATCGCAATGTAGATATTTCAGTAATTTGTTTTTTTTTTATTTCAAGTTGCAACGATTTTTAAACAAATAATATTTTTCGCAGCAAAATGTGTGGAAATTGATCGGAAAATACGAATTTTTCTTTGGGAAAACTTAATGCGAATGTGCTATTGAAAAATTTGCATTCTTCGGTTTATCGTTTCGGAATCTGCTGTTATTAATATTTGTCTCATTGAGATACAAAATTCTCCTTGCTTTGCCCAATTTTTTTATCAGACTTGGCATTGAATCATTGTGAAAATTCAACACTCATTCGACTAGCTCATTGCAGCAGGAACCTGAAGATGGCGTTTACAAAACCGTAGAAAAAATAGTTTGTTGAGCGCGCACACTCGTGTTGTTCCCGTTAACGTAGCAAAGAATATTGATGATTAAAGCGAGCTGGAAAGTAGTATACTTGTGCACTCGATTACACAACGTATAATACATTGACTTCTGCAATATAAATGTGCAGAATAGCGAAGGTCAGCGAGTTTTAAAGAAACAAAGTTCACGGGCTTGTGAAAACCGAACATTTGTAGAAATCATAAGAACAAAATTGACTGTAAGAAAAAACGACAACGCATGCTTTTCGCTTACATTGAAATAATTGCTTCAATCACATAAAACATCGCGTTTAATTGTTAAACCGATTTTTTTGACGTATTCCGTTTATGAATTTTTCTAGAAACAAGTTCGAACTGGTCGCGGAACGAAAGAGAATTTTTATTCTACGCTAACGAAGGACGACGTTCGTGAAAAAAAAAAATGAAAAAAGAAACCTCCTCGAACGTGGCTGACTCTTCCCAAGAATCGTGATTGGACTCGAGAAATGTCTTTCGTTACTCAAACAAAGATGAAGCTTACTCACTTGGTGCCGTTAGTCCAGCGGCCTGAATCAAGGATGTCGCTTGAGCAATTGTTTCCGCCAGATGGGCTAGATCCGTTCTCGCACTGTTGATTCCAGCAACGCTAGTGTTGAACGGCTTGACCGTAGTTTTTTGTTGAGTGACACCCGTCAAGTCCGGCTTGACGATCATTCTGTGTCCGGGTGGATATTCAAAACCATGAAATTTTTCACGCGCATAAGCGGCAGCGTTTGCATTTGAATAAACTACGGTTGCTTGTCCACGTGGCATCATTCTGTATCTAACGTCGGTCTTTAAATGACAGTAATCCATACCAGGCACTATGTCGAAAAGTTTCCACAATTGATCTTGATTCAAAGCTGGATGTGCGATTACTTGAAGTCGCGTATAACCCTCGGAATTGGGATAATTTGTCGCTATCTCGAGACTTATACTGCTTTTTCCAAAATTTGTATTGCCGAAATTACTGCTCAGATTCTCGTAGGGAATCGACAAACCGTTGCTGTATTTAGTTTCGGTATGCTCTGGTTTTGGCTTTTTAGGCTCCGCGAATACGGCTTTGTACTTTCTATCACACTCTTCAAACGCTTTCGCTGCGCTCGATACTTTTCGAAATTTCACGTAACCGAAGCCCTTCGATTCGTTCGTATTACGATCCTTTACCACTGTCGCGTATTCGATCGCACCGAACTTTGAAAATTCCTGTTGCAACTCTCCATCAGTCATGGACTTTGGCAACACGCAGAATAGACGTACCCATCTCTCTTCCTCATTCGTTTCACGCACCGAACCCTGATCCCGGCTGAAACCAACATATTTTCTCAACTCATTGTTTTTTACTCACGATAAAATACCAAAACTCATTAAATCGACTCTCGAACCTCTGCACCACCAATTTTTCAATTTCAGGCTCGCCCGTTCTTCATTTTTTCTTCTATTATTTTTCTTTATTCAAAATATAAGTTGTGAAAGTTCCAACGTTATTTCCAAGCCTTATAAATTATACACAATTTGTAATTAAGGTGAGGGACCAGTCGGTGCCTCGCGACTGTGAGTGCGAGAGATAAGCTGTAATTTTTTTAATTGAAAATTTCCCACACGGTTTTATCGATTACAAAAAGCCCCTGTCAGCGAGCCTTTTTGTGATTAGTAAAACGACATAAAAAAATCTTAATTTCCAAAACTCCAACCGAGGTTTTGTAACTGATCCCTCATCTTAATGGTTACAGATGTTTTAACAAAAACAAGTTTACGCAGCAATAACTTGTGCGCTGGAGATAAGAAAAAATTCTCTACGGAACATTTTTCAACGTGTGGCACATTCTCGGCAGCTCACACTGTCCAAGATTCGAAATTTTCAGAAAAACATATTCCCTCATTCTGACCCAAGGCATTTTTCAAATCGTTGTATTCCGGTAAATATGCATTTTTTTTTTTTGTAGAGACGTTTTTTGTAGTAAATTATCCATAATTCATGGTTCTCAATGTATGTTTTGACAAAAACGAAAATTAAATGGGAAAACATTCGTTGTCATTGAATGCCAAACAATCGGTGACATAAAATTGTTGGGGTCAAAATGACCCAGTATGCAATCGAAGGGTTAATTGTTGATACTATAAAAAAACATAATTTTGAATTTAGCAACAATACTTACTTGGAGGCTATCATAACCTTGATCGGCCTGCCCACAGAGCCGAGCATCTTTCCATTCATCTCTTCCAGCGCAAAAGCAGCCTCGGATGTTTTGGAAAATTTAATGTAAGTAACTCCTGAGAGACGGGAAAAAAAGCGAGTTTTTGAAGAACCAAAGAATTATGTACATCCTTTATTTGTCATGAATTTTCAAGCAGTGGTGAGTTGACAATAATTTTCGTAATGTAACTTCATTCAAAGGTATTCATAAATGTCAACAAAACGTTCGAAACAGTTTGGAAGAACACAACAAAAGTAGGTATTTGGAATTGGCACCAAGAAATTAAAGCGATATATTAAAAAATAAGATTTTGAAGTAAAAAAAAAAAACTAAACGTGCACTGTTCGAGCGATGTTAAGTCGCAATCACGCAACAAACTCTCGTGTCGACGAAATTCATGACTTATAAATATTCATGCATAGAGGGATTGGGTATAAAAAACATGTTACGTGTGGAGCAATGTCGACTGTAATATGAAAAAAAAAAAATAATCGATCATAGATGAAAGAAAAGGTCCATTCAGCGAGAGGAGAGGACACGTACGAAAGATATAGACAGAGAAAGCAAAAGAGAGAGAGAGAGAGAGAAAGACTTACCTTTATTTTCACCAGTATTACGATCTTTGACGACCCATATATCCTCGATTTTACCAAACTTCTCAAAAGCTTTTCTGAGATCATCTTCGTCCAAGCTTTTGTGACAAATAACAAATAAACGTGAATTTGGGGGATCGTCGTTCTTTGATCGAGGATCATGGATCGACGGGGAATAGTACGTGTCTCGTTCTCTGTGATCAGCCATTTTGCAAATGAATAGGGTGATACTGGACAGCGAGAGACCGAGAGAAGGACAACGCAGCCGGCTCTCTGGCACGAGAGGTGCACGAGAGACGTTCGTATGGCTCGTAAAGAAAAGCCGACGAACCTTAGTACCGTAGCAGTCAAATGATGTCGCCACTTTTCAATCGACCAAAGTTTCAATTTTTTCACCCCGCTCTTTTCGGAGTTCAATGCTTATCAAAATATTTGATCACACAACAGGTACTCTGCTTCAGAAATTACGTAAAGTGGACAATTGTAAATGCATCATTCAAAATGGATAATTAATATTTTAAATGAAAAAATGCATTTTTACTGACATATCAATGAACTCAATGCCCCATAACAATTCACCGAACCCTTTTGCTTGAACTCTCTATCATTGACCCCAAGGAATTAATGCATGCAAGCACTACGTCCGGTGAATCCTTGTTGGCATCGAATGAAAACTTAAATGAATTGAAAAATCGGGCAAGTTGGAAATTAGATTAACACTCGTAACAAGTTTCGTTCCCTGCACCACTCCAATATGCAGGACGATTTTCCATAAAAACAGCAGAATATGTGAACCAAACGTGTTTTCCTTTCGTAACCCTTTAACCTGCTTCGAAGGATCTTCAAAGTTTCGAGACTTTTTTACACGGAAAAGTTTCTTTAATAATTGGGAGTGAGCAACTTGCTGAATCGTGGAGTATCTTCGTCACATTATTTTTGTCAATCGATGCGGTTGAAAGGAGGGGGAAACGAGGATATATTCGTCGAACAGGTTTTTCCTTAAACTGGAATGACCCGTTCGATTGGGCCATTTATGACAATGAAACACAAGGTCGAATCAGTTGAACAGTTGTTTATGTAGATCCTTGTACTAAATATAGATTATAAAAATAATTTACAGTGTATAAGCATCTGTGATAACTCTGTACAAGTTAGAAGTTAAAGAAATGTGGAAAATCTTACGACCCGCGTTTGTTTTCAACAATCGCAACAACAAAACTTGTTGGATTGGAGAAAAAATAATGGAAATGTTTGGAATTATTGGGTGTGAGTTATTGTCACACTCGCGAATATGTACCCACGAATTTTCTATCTGTCCCCTATTATGAAATTTGAACGTTGGATGAATCCATGGCAAAAGGAAACATTCGTTCGAAAATACCAATTAGAGTGGGAGAAAAAGCTCCAAGAATTAAGCGTCGTATGTCGAAGCCGAAACGTTCCCACCCCGTCCGGTCCAATTGGTGTGAACAAATTTTCCTTCTTCTCCAAGGAGCTCGTAAGTATGTGCGCCAAAGTAATCTCTTTGTGCTTGGAGCAAATTCGCCGGTAAACGAGCGGTCCGGAAACCATCGTAGAAAGCGAGAGCGGTCGACAATGCCGGTGTGGGAATTCCTATTGTAACTGCCGTTGATACGACTGTTCTTGCACTGCTTTGGCAATCCTTCATCGCCTTTGCGAAGAATTCATCCAACAATAAATTCGAGAGTTTTGGGTTTTTATCAAAAGCTTGCTTGATATTGCCCAGAAAAACACTGAAACGAATGAAAAAGAAAAATGTTACAAATTTTTAATCTTTGTTTTGATGGTTTTCATAAAATTAGATTCTCGTTTTGACCACAGATCAGATTTTTCATTGAAAAACAGCCGTTTACCCTTTATCAAATTTCGTTTAGAATTCTGTAGAGAATGATTTTCTTTCCATAAAAAATTTTTCAATTTTTAACATAATCTTCGTTCGAGAAGAAACGAAGAACGAAAAGAGAGTTTATAAATTCATTGAACGGTAGTGTACAGTCGCGTCGAGCATATATCTAGGCCAGGGTTATTGCGGTGATTGAAATTCCGAGTATAATTTTTTTCACTTTTCTCGTTCCTCGAGGCAAGGGCTTTAAAATCTACTTCTCTACGAGCCACGTTACAGTTCACTAGTTGGAACGCAATGGAAATGTTTTTTCAATGCTTCTGAAGCGTGTGTTGCAGTTTTGAACTCCAGAAATCCGAAATTGTCGAGAAAAATCGAGGCAGCTTTTGAAACAAGGTTGAATGAAAAAAAAATTGTTTTTCAAATGGACGGTAGAAGTTTTGGGTTTGAAAAAAAAAAATACATCACCTTCTGATGATACATCCTCCTCGCCACATGAGAGCAATTCCACCGTAGTTCAAGTTCCATTTGTGAATTTTGGCAGCCTCTCGAAGCAGCATAAATCCTTGAGCGTAAGAAATGATTTTCGAGGCGTAGAGAGCTTTCCTCAAATGCTCAAGGAATTGTTTTTTGTCGCCCTTGTAAGTTTCGTTAGGACCGGAGAGGACCTTACTCGCTTCGATACGTTCGCTTTGCAGAGCCGAGAGACACCTTGCGAATACGGATTCACCGATTAGGGTGACCGGTACGCCATAATCAAGGGCAGAAATGGCAGTCCATTTTCCTGTACCTTTTTGTCCAGCGGTATCACGAATTCTCTCCAACAAATGGCCTTTGGAATCTTTGTACTTGAGAATATCTCGTGTAATCTCAATGAGAAATGAATCGAGTTCTCCTTTGTTCCAGTCGTTGAAAACGTCACTCATCTCGTCAGGACTCAGGCCCAGGCCGTCTCTCATTATGTGATAAGCTTCGCACGTCAATTGCATGTCACCGTATTCGATACCGTTATGTACCATTTTAACAAAGTGACCAGCGCCTGTTTCGCCAACCCAATCGCAACAGGGCTCTCCACCTGCCTTGGCGCATATCGCCTGGAATATTGGCTTTATGTGCGGCCATGCTTTTGGGTTACCTCCGGGCATCAGAGACGGTCCGTATCTGGCTCCTTCCTCGCCGCCACTCACTCCGCTACCCACAAACAGAATTCCTTTCTTTTCAAGCTCTTCGCAGCGTCTCTGTGTGTCCTGGTACTCGGAATTACCACCGTCAATGATAATATCACCCGGAGACAACAGAGGCACCAACTTGTCGATGAAAGCATCCACTGCCGAACCAGCTAGAAGAATTGTTGCTTTTTTTTAACATTCTACAGGCTTTTAAAATTTTGGTTACCAAAAAAGCCAAAAGCTAAAGTTGTTTTTTAGCATTCAAGGTCGCGAGAATTCGTTGCTGCATGTTACAAGAAAATAAATTCTAATATACGGGGAAGCCTCAATGGTACTTGACGATTACAATCTTCCGTTAATATAAATTATTCTACAATAATTGACCCTAGAACGGTAACCTGGACTCAAAAACAACCCCAGGCGACTTCAAATCCCACGCCCTTTCTCTCTTCGTTCTCCTGTTTTTTAGTTTTGTAGTTTTTTCTCCTGTTAGGTTCAAAAAACGAAAAGAATGAGCCCAAGTTGAATTCTTTTTGTTAATTTTTACCAGAGATATGAATTTTTGAAAATTGGGGTCATTTATGACCGCAGGTTAACAGCGTAGGTGAAAAAAATAAGGTTACCGTTCTAGGGTTAACATTAGTTTACAATTTTAGAGTCTCAATTACCTTTGACCAGCATCATGACTCGTTTGGGCGCTTTCAACTTGCTAACCATTTCTTCGAGGCTGTAAGCTCCTACAACTTTTGTTCCCTTGGCTTCGTTATCCAGAAAAGCTTTGACTTTGTCCGTTGTACGATTGTAAGCGCACACAACGAAGCCATGATCGTTCATGTTGAGAATCAGATTTTGGCCCATGACAGCCAAACCGATTAGTGCAATATCAGCCACTCTGGTGGATAAAAAGAGGTTTGGAAAATTGGAAAAACTTATGTTTTTTTATTTATTCTAAAAGTGTAGTTTATAACGATTAAAAATAAAGAAAATGTATGAAATTTACGATAAACAATGCGTTGAATTTCTCACGCAAGATGATGACACAATACTAATTATTTTTTAATGGTAACTTTCACATTCGGCCAACAAGATGACTCGACGAATCCGGTAAAATAATGGGCGATGTCCAGGACAGTTTTTCATAAAAAATTGCGAATAATAAATGCGACGAAGGAGTATATTTTTATCTACTTACGGTTTGCTCATGGTGCGACGATATAATGCGAAAAACTGCGTGAATATTTCGTCGGTTCTAGAAGACCAAGGTTGAGGTTCAAGCAACAAGTAGCTTCAGGAAAGCTTGTGAAGTCGTCAAAGAATTGGACGATAGTGAGCAATGCTAATGAGCGAACGAGAGGATAGTACTCACTCGACAAAGTCAGCCGACTGTCTGTAAACCAATCGCGTCGCGCACATGGTCGATCGCTCTTTTTCATTATCACGCGCACGATCATTGCGTCCAGTCACGACTGTCGTGACGGAAAGATTTCGGTTTGCATGGGTTTTTTCATGTTCCAGACGATTTTTTCCCCATGTATTTTCGTACTAATAGAGGTTATTAGTTTCCTATTACGATAAAAACCTTTTATGTAATTTTTTATTGATTTATTTATCTTCTGTATATGAACATGCGGCCCCATACCATCTGTCCTGACAATCAGTCGACGGAACGCATTACTTCGAACCTTCAGTTAAATACATTGATGGAATCTCGATCTTTTTACTAGAATTATTAGCGAAAGTGCAATGGAAATCGCGATTCAGTTTTCAAAATGATACCGGATAGTTTATTTAACTCATCATTTTATTGCTTGCACAATTTTCGCCCTCGAGCAACTTTCGACCTTGATCCCATACCAGAGGACTAAAGAATTATATTACTCGACATTTACATACCTATTCGTTGTCGGTTTTCAGATAACACGAGCGCCAAAAGCATATAATACAAAATTCATTTCGAATGCACAAACATTTCAAATGGATGGACAAATCATCTTTTCGATAAATCTTCGTTCGAGCCCGGATTTCCCCGTTGCAACTAATTGGTTTCGGGCAATTGAGATTTTTCGTAAACATATTCGTATAATGATTTCGTAGGTTATACCCTGTGACACCACGTTTCATTGACAGTTGAAACGCCATCATAGAATTTCATTAACTGATGAAAATTTAGGATAATTCAAAGGACGAAGAGCGTGTAATCATCTAAAAACTCTAAAAATACATGAGAGTTTAAATTATGAGAGTTCTCAATGTGGTTGCATTTTGTGATCCTTATTACTATATGGGACTGCTGTAACATTTTTCATTTTGCCACGGAATTAATTTAACGAGAGTACTCAAAAAACATGGTTTTGTTTAGCACGATAAGTGAACATTGTTGTGATACAAAACGATGGACTTGAAACATTGGGGATTACTGTAGCAAAGTACCAACGACAAATTCCGTTGTCGCAAGAACAATGCGAAATCCCGAGCTCCCACCCTGCAGAGGTTAAGCTGCGTGCGCACGCGATCTGTCAAAACGAAGCAGCGGCGAGTGAGGGAGGAGGTAGATTGTTCCGCCAATGGACGTTTCGAAAATTCCTCGTGACGTCATTTGGCTCGACTGTCAGTAGGAGCTATTGGTCAAGCCGCGTCGAACCTCGGGATCTGTTAATGGAGCAAGTGTGCAACATGTCGCGTATCCCCGCTTGATTAGATTATAGGGCAGGTCTGCGTACACTTTGTACTCACGCTAAAATTCTATTCAACGTTACTATCGTGCGTGGACCATATTTCAAAAATTGTTTAAAGAAGATCTTGAGTTCGCGTATTCGGTGACAGAAAAACGGTTTGTTTGATGCACTTGGTCAAGTCGAAAAAAAAAGAACGACCATTCGTAATGTCACGGTTAACATAACCCCCTTGGCGCAGCTATGACATGTCCTCGATTCGACGCACGATACAGTTTCAACCTTTTTTTTTTATCGTTACGAGATCATTCGTGCGATAAGCTCAAGAAACAATAAAAAAAAAAGTGTCTCGTGATTAAAGTGTGTTGAACATCATCATCGCTTAATAATGGGTCTTCTGTTTTCGAAATTATGGAGTTTGTTCGGGAACGAGGGTAAGTTGATCGTGATTTTCCACTCAATGCATTTTCTCTCATCTCCCCCTCAAGTTGTTTGATATTTTGATGCGGGTGGTCTCTTTGTGAAATTTCATCTTCTCTTCTTACCAACATCGCGAAGGAGGAACACACTCCGTGCCAATCGTGAGAAAGCTTCGAGTGTGCATTTTTTTTTCTCTTTTTCGCGTCACATACGCTAGCCATATGTTCTGACGTCATTATTATCATTATTTTTTATCCGTATATTTTTCCTTATTCGAACAATTGAATAAATTCGCGCCGTCAATCCGTTATTTCACGTCGTAATTTCATCAAGTTTTTTGTCATAATTTACCAATTCAATGCAATCTATCAATTGTAATCGAATATCGCAATACATGGTTATACAACGACACACATTCTAGAGATACTTTCACTCAGAGTGAAAGTTAGAATAAAAAATATTATGGTGCTCGTAACTTAAAGCCTTCGAACCAGAGTAATCAAAGATTTGGACTGGAAATTTAGACGAACATGATGCTGAAGTTTGCATCGTTGGAATGCAACAAAATTCTGTTCTTCCTTTAGCAGAGTTCATAATAATTATTCAACATTTGACATGATTTTTAAAATTCAATAAATCATTAATAGAAAAAATATTTTTCGTTTAATGTCAACGTTGCAAGCTTCAGAGTGATAGACCAGCAACCATTCCAACAAACTCGTGCTGTTAACAATTCCTGCCATTTTCATCATGTTCTACCCACATACGTCACTATCACGTACTCCACAATCGAAATGTAAACACTGGGAATTACATTTATATATGTCACTTGTTCAAACACTAAGAACAAACGTTCCTTTCACACTTGTAACAATCAACTTATCTAGCAAGAAGATTTTGGTGGGATATTTCATGAAAACGTCTTGCTATCTGTCGAAATTTCCGGAAAAAATAATTTGAAAATATGCTATGGACATTTTTGACTGAAAAAAAAAAAAAATATGGAAAAAAGGACAATCCAAAAATCTATGTTTCCAATTACAACATTTGCAGAACACAAAATTGTCATGGTGGGATTGGACAATGCTGGAAAAACCACGATTCTCTATCAGTTTCTGATGAACGAAGTTGTCCATACTTCGCCAACTATCGGCTCCAACGTCGAGGAGGTAGTCTGGAAAAATATCCATTTCATAATGTGGGATCTCGGCGGACAACAAAGCCTCAGAGCTGCTTGGTCCACTTATTATACAAACACCGAATTCATTATCATGGTGATAGACAGCACCGATAGAGAAAGACTCAGCGTCATACGAGAAGAACTCTATTCTATGCTCAATCACGAAGAGCTCAGCAAAGCCAATGTTCTTGTTTATGCCAATAAACAAGATTTGAAGGGGAGCATGACTGCTGCGGAAATATCCAGACAGTTGGATCTCACCTCGATCAAGAAACATCAATGGCACATACAGAGTTGCTGCGCTCTCACGGGAGAAGGGTAAGCATGAGAAACACGATGTTGAAGTTTGCATCGTTGGAATGCAATGCAATTCTGTTCTCTTTTCAGTAGATCTTATAATTATTATTAAATATTTGGTCTGAACATTAAAACGATCCTCCCTTGCGACCTAAAAACTCAATCGACATGAAAAATTGCCATGATTTTCAAAATTCAATAAATAGTAAATACACAAAATATTTTTCGTTAAATCTCAACGTTGCAAACTTCAGAGTCATTGAGAAACAGCGCACGATTCCTTATTTTTTGAGCCGATATTTGTAAAAAACAAAAAACATTTCATAACTGGGCACGTTATTATAACTGGGGACGTGTTTTTGGAATTTCATTCAGTATCTCGTGTCCTTTTTGCAAAAAAGTATATGATTTCCTTAAATTTCCGAAAGTTGATATAATTTGATTGAAAAAAAATGAGTCAATGGAGAAACGAGTGAGCGATGTCTGATTTTTGGGATGATTTTATTTCACAGACTTTATCAAGGGCTGGAATGGATCGTTGGTAGATTGAAAAAAACATGACGCACGCTCTGAGAAAGGAAAATGAAATAACCAATGACTTCTCTCAACCGAATATCAACGATGTAAATTAAGTTACTTTTTTAGGAAATACGTCACTCTGACGGTTGTGCAGTCGAAACGAAGGGCTGAATGAACAATCGACACTTGATTTTTAAATTTATTTCATTTACGTTGAAATTTTCCGAGCTCTAAATACCGACCGTCGGAGTGTAATTTGCATATGTGAGAGTATACAGGAAAACTTGAATCATGTATAGTGGGTGGACGGAAATTTGTTATCGCAACTCTTCATAGCCACAGCGCCAGCAAGCCAAGCATCAAAGGCCCGGAATCAGATTTCGCTTAAGATATATTTAAGTCTGACCTTTGGGCTATCGAGAATCATTTTTTCCTCTTAATTTTGTACACAACAGACAAAAATCTTCCAAGTTAGGTTCGAACAGCCATTATTTTTCATTCTTTCATAAATATGAAACTAACCCGTCCACCTTGCGTAACTAAATAGAAACTTGAGAAAGGTGGAGTGAGACAAAGAGAGTGCAAGCGAGAGAGAGGAAGAGAGGTACAGAGACAGAGACAGAGAAAGCGGAAACAAGGCGTTGTACGAAATGATCGAATGGTTTGGCTTGTTGCGTAACTGCGAACGTACTCCGTTGTATATAGTTTTTATACTTCCGCAAGAATAGTAATCCGCTGTACAAACAACCGCAATTTTTCCGACAACTAACAAAATAATGAAAAACGAAAAAAAAAAAGGAAAGGCTCTTGAAAAACCGGTAACTCGTCACCAGATTTTCTATCGACCTACCGGGTATGCACTCGCTCTCCCACTCGTCGTAATAGTTTAAGCAGATTTATTAGCAAAAAACATCTTGTAAGACTTCGTGAGACAAGGTTACCCAACAGGTCCCAGTCGAGGGGATGTAGAAAGAGAAAAAAAGTGTTTACTCGAATCGAAGTACAGAATACTCTGTGATAAAATGTGGTAATTTGGAACGGGATTAATGGATTTATGTGCGAGGGAGAAAAGTCAAGTGCCGACGATTTAAAAAGTAACCGAAAGTTGCGAAATAAGCCAAATTTTATTCACTATCTCATGCTTGAGCTGATCATCTGTATGCTTCTTGTCGTACCACATTATCGAATGTACGTTATTGTTAAGAAGTTAGGCTACTTTAGAGCAGAAAAAATTCAACACACTTTGAGCATCTTTTCTTTTGGCGCAATTATTGAATCAACTGAACTCTGAGGACGGTTCTTCATTGAACGATCAATGAACCACGAACCATCGATTTTTTTACACCGATGAACCAAAAAACAGCGTCCTCGCAGCATTTTTCCAATGGCAACTTGTTTTCATACGTTTTGAAAGATTTTTCAACCAAGAACAAAATATCAACACCTTTTCGGTCTCGTTTGAGAACAACTACGGAAGTATGGAAGAATTTTGCGTTGCGTTCCATGGTTTTACGCTATGAACAATAATCTACTGATTTTTTCATGAAATTCTTCCTTTTATTATTCACCGCGACAGTAATGTGACAATATATGTATCGATAAGATCCAAGGCACTTTCGTAGCTGTTCTTGAATGTGAACGAAACGATTTTGGTATCACAAGTGCTTTTCTAATCGCCCGAAAAAGTCGTAACTGTAAAACTGCTCTGCCGACGCTTTTTTTATTCAATTTTTATCAGTGCGAGAAAATAACCCTCCATGTCTCGTTTTACAGTTGAAGAAAGAACTTTACACAGAATTTCGATTCGTCTAATATGTTCGCTAAAAAAAAACACAAAGAATGCCGATGATTTCTGCTCTGGATGGCGTAACCGCTTAATACGAATGAAAAGTTCGTAGTAATCACAAACCACATACAGTTATGAAGAATATGAGAAAGCGTGAATTCCATCGACCTTACCATCAGAAGTCCCCCATCATTATATCTTTTGCATTGTATATGTTCATTGCCAATGTCCGTAGGTTAAATTGTAATACTCCGATAGTTAAAAAAAAAGTAAATATTAACACCGGCTGAGGATCATTGAGTATTGAAATGGAGACTAATTTTAGCGGTTGTTAATTGTGTCACGTGTGCGTGTGTGTTTGAGCAAGGAAGAGATGGCGAAAGAGAGAGAGAGAGAGAGAGAGAGAGAAAATATCTGCGCGATGTCAGAGTATCCACGACGTATGTAATTACGGTCGAAAATGAAAGCAGAAAAATTGTTGTTTTTTCTCATATTGAGAAGTGGTCTGGACACGAACGAAGTAAACTGCGAATATCGTTTCGTCACTTTCTTTTACTTCCTGCAAAAATAATTTCGTCTCGATACAACTAAATGAGCGATTTGTGCAATCATCAATCTTTTGCATTCGCTATTTTGGATCAATAAATCAAACGAGCATAATTCCCACGAAAACAAAAAAAAAACAAGAAAGTGAAACAATGTCACATTGCTCTTTCTTGCTGTAATTAGAGTAATAAAATAACTGAGCATGAATTAAAACATTTCGGAAAGAAAAGATGAGGACGTGCTAAATTTTATCTATTAATGATTATTCATCATTATTTTCAATAATAATTTATCAATGTCACGTTGTGACTAGTTTTCGAATCGCTTCATTTCTGTTTGAACGTTGCTCATCAATAAATTATACGAAACTCGATCGGAACTGGTTCATTCTAAGGAGCGAGACATTTTTCTGTACAAATTTGTTAAAATATTTGAAATGCGATTTTCGAGCTGTACAATAAAGCGTAATTCTAAATTAACGCATTTCGTACTTGCCACCGCATCCCCGGGTCCTTTTATCATTTGCAGGAATATTGACTATTAGCACAAAAAAATTCAAGCTCAACGTAACTACTGTATTGCGCTAACCAAATGAGTTATAAATTTTATATGTTTTCCATGTCCAGCTTCTGCTCATATACCGCAGTAAAGATTTGTTTGCTTCCCAGCAAGTCATATTAAGGTCGAAAAATACTGATCAAATCCTCGGGTGAGTCTCGGGCCAGCAGATGACAAAACTGTCAAATTTACTTGTCCAGAGACTACCGATTTTCTTGATAACAATAGCTCGTCAAACCATCATCGAGACTGATGAATACAAATTTTTTAATTAAGTCAGTTTTATCCGATCCTCGAGGACTCTACATCGTAGATTTTCACTTAACTAGATCGCTGGAGCCAGTAGATTAACTGATGGAAACAAATCTCTCACCAACGAATCGTTATAATTAAATAACAAAACTAGTCCCGGAAAAGTCTGCGGTACGGATTCGTCGAGAATATCACCAGGAATAAAATAAGATTTTATGTGCATGACAACTTGAAAACCTCCTTGAAAAATTTTAATTAAAATATACCATTAGAAAATGTGCATTTGCCGGTATGTAAATGGTTTCGCAATCAATCATCTTTAATATTTTTCTGTAATGGACACGATACTGACTCTGATTACGTTGCTATATCAATCGTAATTACTGAACACCTGATTATTCTCCGTCAAGGTTTCCCGGTTGATTGGAATCCAGCACTAAATGGAGGTTTTACAATTTTTAAATCGTACACTTTCATTTTTTTTTTTTAATTTTGATTCCAAGTGGAGGAAGCTATATGACGGTGAAATTTTTTTTTTCCAGCTTTCAATGTCAATGTGCATAAAATATCTCAAAACATCGAAAAATCATATCTAGAAAAAATGTCCGGATATGTGTGTGTTCTGCACTGTAAAATTCAAACTTTCATAACTCGAGAACGGTTTGAGCTACACGGCTCCCGTTTTGCACAGATATCTATCTATAAGAGCTCTTCATTCTCTAGGAATTTTGTTGGAATTGCTAGAAAAATACGAATTCTACGGCATTTTGAAATTTTCAAAAAAAAGGATGTCCTCGCTTTAACTTCCGCAAATTTTTAGGACTCGCACTGATCCTTCCTTCCGTCACACTTAGTACAACATCAAGAACAATGTGGTTCGAAGAATAATTTGAGATACAATGAAATAACGACGAGTTATACGATTTTGGGATTTCTATTTATTATCATTTTGTTTTTCATTCGTTTATTATAAATTAGATATCTCAAACGCTCATTCACACTCATAACGATGGATCTACCACCGGTCATTCGCTTTTGTTTTGTTTTTTTAATGTTTCGTTTTTAATTTATACAAATCATAATGACTTTACGTAATGTTAAATAACCATGATTTATTCGTCTCGGAGGAGGGGGAGGGAGATCTACACGGTAGATGCGCGTTAAGCACATATTTCTTTAACAATTCGTTAGTTAAGTATTTTCGTGTGTCCTGCAGAACGAGCGAACTACCGGATTTTTATGAGTGTATGATGGAAAAATTGGTAGCTCTCGGAAAAGAAAAAGAAAAAAAATTTGAAGGATCCCCTGTGACGATGGTAACGTTATGTCTTAAATGACGAGAGTCTAACGTCGTCGCACGAGACTAGTTTAGCACCAAAATATGTATATATTTGGCATTAGTGCACGGGGGCAACCTTCCGACCACATTTATACTTTTATTTTCTTTTTTACTTTTCCTACAACAACGTACTGACGTAATTATTGTTCGCTATATCACGCCCTTTCGGGACACTTGTCTATTTTTTTTTTTTTTTTTCTTCGTTTTTTGTGACGAATACCGAATTTCTGCCTGAGCATCGAAAGATTAATCGGTCTTCCAAAGAGACTGGCTCGTCCGATCAACACTATTTACGGTTTTTTTTTGTTTTTTTTTTTCATGATTAAACAATTCGTCTACAGCTTCATTGAGCGCCACAATCTTCGACGCTACGTCACGATTCCATTTTCTCGTTTTTTTTTCAGTAATATATACACATCGTAACGAAGATCAATTCTGAGATCCGTTGTCGCAACAGTTTCGAATGTACTCTGATTCAGTATCCGATTATACACGAATTAGTGACTAAAGGCAGTTTTGGTAACTCGTCTTCGTACTATAAAATCGCGATAAACGACTGAAATCTGTTTTACCGACGCTTTCCTTATTTTGTTTACTCTCGATACCCTTCGGAATAATATTTTTCTCCCTCTTCAATACCTGCCTACGTAATTGGCACAGGTTTACATGATTTTCTTTACAAATGATTATTTCCACCCTGATCTCTCTGTTTCTCTTTTTACAATTGTTCCGATCGCATAATGCAACAAATGTCAGTATTAAAAAAGGGAAAATAAGACGAAGGTGTTCGGAGTACTTGTCGAATGTTACATAATTGCTTATCGATTTCGATGGTTTTATATATTGAACTGAGCAATACGAGATTATATCGTCCATTTTTTCACTGTGTTTTTTTCTTTTTTCCTCGTTCAGCTTTTTCATGATTTCGCAGGTTATTTCTTTATTCGTTCTCTTTGCTTTCTAATTGCTGTCGATTTGTTGCTTTGCATGAATTCGTGGTGAGATGAGAGATTTATATTCATTTAGGCAGCTTTGGTAGCTTTCATGAGGAGATCAGTGCTGAGGGATTTTGGTCTTTCGATCGGCAGACCAAGCGCCCGATCCCAAACGAGGGAAGAGAGCACACCAAGAGCTCGGGACACTCCGAACAGGACGGTATAATAATTCATCTCCTTCATACCATAGTACTGGAGAAGAACGCCCGAATGAGCATCTACATTGGGCCACGGGTTCTTCACTTTGCCGGTCTCAAGAAGTACAGGCGGCACAATTTTGTACACTTGAGATACGAGCTGCGAACAAGGAAAAAAATTCGGATAAATAACAATATTTTTTGCATTACATTAAACCGTGCAACACAGTTCGAGCACTCGTTTGAGCCACTGGGTCAATTTGACCCGGGTATTAAGCCGTTTTTCTTGAAAAATTGTTTTTCAACTTTGAGATATTTCTTCTAAGCGACGCGGACATGTTTATCATGCTTTTTTGAATTTTGAAGGAAACGGTTTTTGAAAAATTGAAAAAAATGCTCGCAAAACTTATTTGAGTAGAATTCTGACATTTGGTGTGACTTGAAAATATTTGAATATTATGCTTTTTTGAATATTGGAGGAAACGTTTTTGGAAAATTCAAAGAAAATGCTTAAAAAACTTAGTTGGGCAGAATTCTGAAATTTGGAATAAACGAGTGTATTGACAAGGAGTGTGCGGCGAATGGAAAACAAAGACAATTGCTCACCTTGAAGAGAGGATCGTTCGGCAAGTGTTTGAGAGCGAATTCACGCTGGCAAGTATAACGAGGATCAGTTTTTCTGAGAACAGCGTGTCCGTAGCCCGGTACGACTTGACCACTCTTGAGGGTGTTCCAGATGAATTCTTTGAGTTTTTCGTCGCTGGGGTTGTCACCGACTTGGGAACGAAGTTTTTGGAGCCAGATGAGCACCTCCTGGTTGGCGAGACCGTGAAGAGGTCCGGCAAGTCCGTTCATACCCGCCGCCAAGGACAGATAAGGATCGGACAGGGCAGAACCAACGAGATGAGTTGTGTGAGCAGAAACATTGCCACCTTCGTGATCCGAGTGGATGGTCAAGTAGAGCCTGAGGAGTTCAATGAATTCGGCGTTGTCGTAGCCGAGTTGATTGGCGAAATTCCAGGACCAATCTTTGCTGGTATCAACCGAGCCAAGACCTTTGCCATTTTTATAAACATTACGATATATCGTTGAGGCAACAGCAGGTAATTTGGCAATCAAATTCATAGAATCTTCGTAAACGGTTTCCCAGTATTTCGACTTGTGTACACCGGAAGAATACGCCTTGACGAATTCACTCTCGCTGTTCAGAAGCGTTATCGCCGCCGAAAACTGAGTCATCGGATGAAGCGACTTGGGAAAATCATTCAGTGCTTTCGTCACGTGACTGGGTAGGGCGCTCCTCGCCGACCATTCTTGCGATATCGCTTTCACTTGAGCATCGTTCGGTACGTCTCCGGTTATCAACAACCAGAAAAGACCCTCTGGCAATGGCTCCGAACCGCCTGGTGCCTTTGGCAATAGTTTTTGACACTCCGGAATCGATTTACCGCGGAATCTTATTCCCTCGTCAGCGTCCAACACTGATGGCTCCCACACCAAACCTTTGATTCCTCTCATTCCACCGTACATCTACAAATGGAAAAAATTATGTAAACGTTCATTCGTCACAAGAAATGAATCCAACTATTTTACAAAATCACTCCAACCGATTTTATCGCTTCGATTTTCAGAAATATTTACCACTGTTCTATCCAAGGGTGTATTAACCCTTCGAGTGCACACTGGGTCATTTTGACCCCAAAAATTTTCTGTCACCGATTATTTGGCATTCAATGACAACGAATGCTGTGGCATTGAGTTTTCGTTTTCGTAAAAAAAACGTCTTTACGAAAAAAAAACAAAAAATTACATATTTACCGGAATACAATAAATTGAAAAACGCCATGGGGTCAGATTGACCCAATATGCACTCATAGGAGGTGTGCACTCGAAGGGTTAACTAACTAAATAGAGTAAATAGTAAAACAAACTTATGTGGATGCTCCAAAAATACAAGAATATTTGTTGTAGTAACATTTTCAATTATTTTGATTTCAGATTTATTTTCCATGATTCATTTGAGATTGCGGAAATTGAAAAGTATATCTATGTTTTTAGCAATCAGTGACGATACTATTCGTTGCTTTATCTGGAAAATCATTAAATAAAATTATTTAGAAGAGAAAAAGAAAAAAGTTCGTGGAATTTACGCGCTCTTCGAGATAAGGGGTCGAGCGGGTCTCTGATTGATCACGAAGTGCGTATACACTGTGCGTGTATCGACTCACACGTGCATGGTTTGTGAGAGCTAATAGCTAATAGCAAACGACTCTGTTGTCAGTATCGAGCTGGGAAGATCAACCGAACATTGATGCAGTGAGTTTGAGTGTCGAAAGTGATTTAAGGGGTTTCGCTCTAGTCAGATTCAAAGACCAGATTTTTTGTCAAAGTTGATCTCATGCTACCTGATAATTTACAAACAATTTTTCATTTCATCATAAATTATATTCTGACGAGATTCCCACGATTTTTTTTTGGAAAAAAAAAAAACCCCAAAAAACAAAATCGTCTTGACAGTTCTTTTGTGAATGAAAAATACTCTTTGGGTGATCGATCTTTCGCAGATTTGGCTTATCTCAATGGAAAGAAATCACAAGAACCCAGATAATATTTTAACAGCAACAATTTTTGAACGGGCGCATTTTCTTTTTGCTTCTTTTCCGATTTCGACGAACCAAATCTAAACAATCGCTCTCGGCGCTCAAGCACTTTTTTTTTATCACGTTATTCCAAAATATTCAACTCAAAGATATTCAAGGATTCTTTTCAAAAATACACTTTTGAAAAAAGCTCATAAAATAGTTAATAAAATACCACAGTTTTCGTGTGGAAAAAGATGGAAAAGTTTCTTTGGATTTTAACCAGACAGATCTATTAAGCTCTTACGTTTGTCAGCATACACTTAATGAATAAATCTGCGATATAAACGCTCGTAATGAACTCTATCAGTGCTTAGGATAAAAAAATCTTATCACATATCCAACGTCGATCCGCGACAAAAGACGTAGTTGTATTTGATCTTGCTTGAGATACGAATTTTTCCAAAACTCTTTTCATTCAACGATTCCGTTATCTCTCTTCCACACGTTTCCATTTTTCTGTTTGTATTTTATTCCATTTTTTGACTTACCATGTCGACAGTAACCTCGCCGACCTTGGTCGCTCCATGACTCTTACGAAAAGCCTTGACACGTTCCTGCTCTTTGGGTATCTTTTCGGCGAGTACCTTCTTAAGATCGGTCGACGCATCTGACAATGGTCGGAGGGCTATGGATGTCGTCAGTTTCTGCAAAACAACCAGCGGAGGAATCATTAGTAAACATCAAATGGTATCAATTTTTGCTTCCTCATACAGGAAGCTATGTGACGGTGATAATTTCGTTTTTTTCCACTTTTCAATGTCAATGTGCTTAAAATGTCCCCAAACATCGAAAAATCATATCTAGAAAAAATGTTCGCGGATGTGTGTGTTCTGGCACTGTAAAATTCAAACGTTCATAACTCGAGAACGCTTTGAGCTACAGGGCTCTCGTTTTGCACAGATGTTAATCTATACGAGCTCTTCATTCTCTGGGAATTTTGTTGGAATTGCTAGAAAAATACGAATTCTACGGCATTTTGAAATTTAAAAAAAAAAGGGTGTAACCTCTCTAACTTGCGCAAATTTTGAGATTTATTACAAATTTTTTTTTTCTAATAAATAGAGTATCATAATAGGAAGATTGGTATTGAATTGGCATTTTGAAATTTTCAAAAAAAGGGTGTCGATTCTCTAACTTCCTGAAATTTTAAGATTTATCACTATTTTATTTTTTTGTCAAATAGAGTATATTATAATAAGAAGGTTGGTATTGAATTTGGTAAAAATTGGATGAACGGTTTAAATTGAATGATTTTTTGAATTTTACGAAAATGTGAGTTATTCGAAAAATCATCTAACCGCTTGAATTTTTTCAAATTTTGTAAGATATTGTGTATAAGTCTGTATTTCCTCTTTACTTTCTAAAAAAATTGTCGAAATTATTTTGAAAAATACGAATTTTGCGATATTTTGAAATTTTCAAAAACGTCCGTCATTGCTCTAGCTTGCGTAAATTTTTGGATTTATTATACTCATGTCTTTTTTACAAATAGAGTATCATCATAGGAAGGTCCGTATTAAATTGGAAAAACGCTGCAAATTGAAAGGTGCAACGTGCAATATTTAATTTGCAGCGTTTTTTGCTCGGGCGAACGAATTGGCTGAAAAAAAATCTGATGGATATGCAAAACTACGAGTTTCTGAGCCAATCTCAACGATTTTAATGAACAACGTTGCCAGTCGTTTTTATCGAGATATGAAACAAAAGATTGCTCTCAACGTATAAATCTGTGAAATATTGAACGGAGCTATCGTGATAATAATTAAAAAAAAAAAAAAAACATCAGTAAATTTGTCTCCATTTTATTCTCTCTCTCTCTCTCTGGCGTCCTCACTCTCTGTCTCCAAAGATATTCGTTCATAAAATTATCGAAGGGCAACAACGAGAGGTTTTTCAATTGATATTCGAATAGTTTCTTCATTCATCACCGGATAATAGCAAGAAGAATTATTTCTGAGAGTCAGCCATCAAAGTGACAACGAATCGATGGAATTTTTTAGACTTCGAGATATTTTTTTGCCTCGAGATTTTTTAAAGAATATAATAACCAGAGGGCTGCTGATGAAGATGAAAAGCGGAAAAATTCCGCTCCGGGTCAAATTGACCCCGTATGTTAATACGGTAGCCAAATAACAATGTGCCAACGGAAAGTTAAACTTCTTTTTCTCTTTTTCCGTTGATCCCTTTTATAGGCAGATCAAATTGTCTCGTCAAGCTCGTTTGTTTTAACGATCCACAATCGAGTTAGTTCTCATTTGACACTTGAATGCGTATCTATATGTCAAAAGCTCAGTGATCTTTTCCTCGACTCCCTGTTCGTGCGGTCGACTCGATCGAATTGTAATAATTCGTACTTTCTTTTGCTCGCATCGCCAACGTACTCAAGTGGAAAATAAAAAAAATAAAAATGATCATACGAGCACGTATCTTGCGATGTATTATCGCTCATACACATCAACACACTCTTCTGTCTACGCGATCGACTTCCGTAATGACGGCATGGTTTCGTAATCATCAACACACAGATATACATCCTCATGCATATATTTCATAGGCACATATGTGCGCTCGAATATATACGCGCGAATGGATTACGTTAACCCTGCGGGAACCTTTCACGCGATCGACTTAAGAAAATTACACTTTTTGCATAGATTCCAAGCGGAAGTGGTATTCTTTTGAGATTCGGGAAAAAAGAAGAACCGCGATCACTCGTATGTTTTCTACACTGAGAAAAAAAATTTGTAGATTCAACAAAGCCAGGGCGAACGAAATCCATTTTGTAAATTTGACAAAACATTTTGTCTATTTGACAGATCCGCCACATTGACAAAAAAGGTAATGAGGCGGTGAGCGCATATGTAGTTGAGGCAATAACTTGTTTTGTTAAATTTACAAAATGGATTTCGTTCGCCCTGGCTTTGTTGAATCTACAAATTTTCTTTCTCAGTGTACAAACTAAATAATCAAAGCAAAGCCAATTTTTATGGTTTTTCGCTGGATTTATTGGTGTGTCATAAAAATAAGTTTCCCGAACATGGAAAAAAAAAAGTTGTGGTCGCACTCCTTCGAAACGGCTGGACCGATTTTTATGAAATTTTTTTATGTACTCGGGAAGACTCTGGAGTTTGCAACGTTGAGATTCAACGAAAAATATTTTTACTAAATGGTGTTGAAGTTTGCATCGTTGAAATGCAACGGAATCCCTTATTTTATTTTATTTTTTAAAAGCGGAACCAAAAAATCTCATACAATGTCCGTCTATGACAATTATTGACAAATCAAAAACTGAATGTCCATATAAAAATTAAGGAGATTCTCAAAATCTTAAAAATTGTGAGTCGATTTAATATTTTTTTGCTGGGCTCCAACTTCATTATTCATTATTCAAATTAATTATTTATTGAATTTTGAAAAACGTGGCAATTTTTCGTGTTGATTGAGGTTTCAGATCGCAAGAGAGAATCGTTTTATTGTCCAGACCAAATATTGAATAATAATTTCAACGATGAAAACTTCAACATCATATATTTGTTAGGTATGAGAATAGGTCGTAAAGTATATTTCCTGCAGCTGGGCCACGTTTTTTTATTATTTAACGTTGAAATGTTGACTAGAAATAATTAATATATCAAAACAACGTTCGCCGGGTCAGCTAGTGATTTAATAGAAATTACAAAAAACAATGTACAACATTTGCCCTTCGTGACAAAAAATGAAATATAGCGAAATGGAAAAACACCAGAAATCGAATAAAAATGAGGTGAAGTAGAAATAAACAGAATGTGGGTCAAGGTAGGATTCAGCATGTGAGATTGGAACGTTGCTGTCTCGGCGATGATATATTTTTTTTACCTAAGAAGCCCAATGGATTCATTTTTGCAAGCTTTCAAAACTCATGTTCGTCTCAAACGGAAACAGGTTTGAAATAATCACGAGAATCAGGATTTTTATCCTGTTCACTGTTTTTCTATGACTCGTTCATTCTGATTACGAGAAAATAAATTTGAACGACACATTGACGTACCAATTTCAATTGGATTAAATGAGATTGGCTTTTTAGTGGATAAGAAAAGTCGTTTTTGTGTCAATTCAGACGTAATCGTAGTGGTATTGATTGGCCTGTTCGCACATACATCGAGTCCGAAGGTCACATGTTTCAAGAGTCAACTTCTCGCCATGCGGTTCCTTATCGTTTGTCGTTTTGCCGAATGCTTACGTACGTTATCTCTGAGTAATCTGGGTGACTATAATTGTTAATAATTGCATAGCTCGTATCCCGTTAATTTTCCAATAACTTTGACATTTGGGAAATTCAGAAAATTGCATTAAGGAGATATGTTCTTCCTGTGGGAAATTTTTCGTTTTTTCTTCTTCGAATTGGCATTGTGCTCGAATTGCAAATAAACTTTTCCACGGATCCGTCCAATAGATTTCACGTGGAAATTCGCTCGCCACTTTAATCGTAATCTTGCAGTTACAGCTTTCGTTAAATAAATTTGCATAAATGTTTGTATGGCCGAGTTTCTTGTTTCACAAACTCGTATATCGTTCGGCACGTGTAGATTTCGATTTCTCGCGTCAGGTTATAGCCAACAATAGATTATCGACCCGGGTGGTTCTCCATTCGTCAAATCAACGGTCGTCAATAACCTGCATGATGTATATAATGCATAGATGTATATAAAAAAACTTTCTGACCCTTCGTGCGAGCAATTTATCGAAATTTCATAAAAACTGTTTCTTTATTTTTCAAAAATCAAAACCGGGCTTTGGAAAATGTTAGACAAAATTCTGTAAAGTCCTTTGGATTGTTTAGAATTCCTATGAGAATTTTAATATTTGTAAAAATTTTATGAATACTCAATTTTTTACGATGCAAAAAAAAATCGAAAGGATTAGAAATTTGGAAAATATTTTTTCCGTATTTAAAAATGTCACGATTCACAATAGTAATAAGATGGCAAGTTTGCAGTCATGCAGTGCAGGAGAGATGGAATAAATGAATTGGAATTACTCGCAAAACCCGAATGCTATTGAAAGAGTGTTAAAATTTTTTCAAGTGCTATCATTGAGCATCGGGTAAGCCGAAGGTTATTTTAACCGAAGGATCGTCTAGTACGCACAAAATTTGGAAGCAGGCGTGGCCCGAATAAACCGAAGGTCAATGTCGAAAATAAACGTAATTTATCTGCAATTTTTTGCCTCGAGGTGCTCCATCAGACTGTTTGTATGGATCCAGACAATATTTACTGAATTAAGCGCCTTCGCGCCTTGCAAATTTAATAGAGATTAACGGATAATCGGATGACGAAGTTTTGATGGCTCATGACATTCCATAACTCTTTCCACAAGGTTTCAACATTGGTGGGCTAAGGAGGAAACAAACTTCAGACGCGTAACGTATTTCAAGCTCATAAATTCCTCTCGACCTTCATTTTTTCGTAACGTTATCATTTAGTTATCGTTTCATCGTAGCCGCCGCAAGCGAATCGTTCTTTACGGAAATATCCTTGGAAAGCAATGACTCTGAAGTTTGCAACGTTGAGATTGAACGAAAAATATTTCGTATATTTATTATTTATTGAATTTTGAAAATCATGGCAATTTTTCGTGTCGATTGAGTTTTTAGGTCGTAAGAGAGGATCGTTTTATTGTCTAGACCAAATATTGAATAATAATTATGAGCTCTACTGAAAAAAGAACAGAAATTCGTTGCATTCCAACGATGCAAACTTCAACATCATTGGAGAACAAGAAAAAATTGATGCTCGACGTCTCAAGAACTTTTTACGAACTCGCTTCGATTTAAAAAATTCGCAACATTGAGTAATAGAAAAAAATCTTCGTCTGCATCGATCAAAATATTAAATGAATCGTCACACATGCTCTTCTCTTATCGGAGAATTTAAAAACAACAAAAAACACAAGGTTCTCACTATAGATAAAAATTGTTCACTGAACTGAATTCATTTTCTTGGATGGGAAACGATGGATCCTAATATCGTTGTTCGAATAATTAGTGCCAATTGGTATACTTATGAAGCATACTTTTTAGTCACTGAACGAATAAGTACATTTAGTAAAATGATAATTGGCAGATGTTGGCATCCCACACTGAAAAAAAAATTTTGTTTGGAAAAGATCGATATTTTGTTGGATCCGTTCGACTAAACGTTTTTTTTTTTTTTTTTTTTTAATAATCTCAAAAATGTTGTTATTGCAGCAAGAAATATTCTAGAAAGTCGCGTCGGGAAGCAAATTTTTGTCATTCCAATTGTAAATTTTGCTGACAGTTCCGTTAGAAACCATTTTTAAAATAACGAAAATTTTGAAATTAGCCAAAAAATATTTAGTGTTCAATAAAATATCGACGTTTTTCAACAAAATTTCATTCCCAGTGCAATGACGTTGTTGCGACCACCGACTCGCCCAGTATTTAATTAATCCTTCGAGTGCACACGTCCTATAAGTCCATATTGGGTCAATCTGACCCAAGGCATTTTTCAAATCGTTGCATTTCGGTAAATATGCCTTTTTTTTGTAGATTCGTTGTTTGTATCAAATTATCCCTATGTTATGGCCCTAAAATGATTCTTTGACAAAAACGATAATTAAATGCCAAAGCATTCGTTGCCATTAAATGGCAAACAATCGGTGACAGAAAATTGTACGCACGCGAAGGTTTAAAAACTATTGCGTCTACTCTGAAAGATGTTGGAAAGTTTCAACATTTTTATTTTAATGCTCAATGCCTGCTGGCCGAAAACAATTTTTTGTCTAAAAAATGATTTCAAGCTCTTGAGAAAACTTGGTTTCGTTACCGAGAGTCTGGATTTTCCTTGCTAGCCACTGCGATTAAACTTTTGACGTAAATAAATGTTGGAATGAAGGATAATATGGCAAGGCCGTTTGAGCCAAACGATGAAATAGGTTATTAAAAAAACATCGTCGAGCGGAACGGAAAATTCTTAGTAACAATCTTCCAATTGACACGCTCAATCAACCACATATCCTGATGAAATGAAAATTCCCATAAAGTAACGATTTACGAGCATCCCTATATACACGGAGCTTTGTGGCAAAGCATTCAGTTAGTGTGTGTATGTGTGTGTGTGTGTGCATGATATATATAAAATCATCGACTTTAATGTCACAATGTACGTTCACTCTGTCATCCTACATCTGACGTCATGGGCAAGGAAAGAAATCCAAGCACATGTGAGGGGATCTAGCTGCTCACCGAAGCTTTAAGGAAACAGCTAGTACCCGGCGTTTACACTTGGTTTATATTATATACGTCTACGCGGACACATACATCTGTTAATTATAAAAATATGTCATGTTAACGATGACTCGGTGCCCGATGATGCGGGCTGACCCTGGACAAATCTTTTTCTAAGGTCAGTCATTTTGGAATGTTCCGGATGATCATCACGTGTCCGTATCAGCCGTTTGAGATGATATACTATCACGAACTTGATTATCAGATGTAGTGAATAATTTTTATAACACGAATAATCCGAGGGAACGAATGAATCTGAAGTTTGCAACGTTGAGCGAAAAATATTTTTTCTATTATTTATTTATTGAATTAAAAATTTTGAAAACCATGTCAAATTTTCGTGTCGATTGAGTTTTTGGGTCGCAAGAGAGTTTTATTGTCCAGACCTAATATTGAATAATAATGATGAGCTCTGCTGACGAAGGACTGTCTTTCTGTCTTCTTGCATTTTTGTACTACTCGAGAAACTGTGTTAATATCTTTGAACGTTATTGTTCGTCCTACGAAATTTAAGTGGCTCTCGATCAACGTGTCATTGCGAAAAGAACGACGTTGAAGCTTGCATCGATGGAATGCAACGGAATCCATTATTTTAATTCATTTTTTCAAGGCATAACCAAAAATTCACATGCAGTGTTCGTCTATGAGAATTATTTGCAAATGAAAAACTGAATGTCAAAGAAAAATTGAAGAGATTTCGAAAATCTAAAAAATTGTAAGTGGATAAAATATTTTTTGTTGGACTCCTTTTAACACCTCCCTAGACACACATGGGTCTGGGGCGTCCTACCGTTTTTTAATGTACTCTCGGACTCGTTTAAAAAATCTGAAAAAATTCAGGAAAATAGTTTTGGATCTATAGAAAGAGAGGCTGCACTGGGTGATGAATGAAAATTCTTTTTTATTATTGTTATTTATTGGTAATCGATACGAAAAACGAGAAACTCACGGCATTCGAATTTTATTCTTATTTCCTTGTTGATTCTTGCATTTTTGCCGTTACGTCAAATTCAAATGGCGCGAAGTATTCTCATAGGCTGTGTAAATATTGACTCGTAACTTTCGTCTTTATGTTTTTAATTCCTGGCGTCAATTTTCTGCCTCGCGGCTTCAACTTTGTTTATTCACTAGCCGTGCCTGCGAGCTTCGCCCCGCAGCACACTTCGTTGGCGCTATTCCGGGTCAAAAAAGTTTAATTTTTTTTTTCAAAATCTTCAAACTTTGATTTTACGAAAATCGCTATAACTTTATTTTTTACAAACTGGCACTTCAGCTACCGCTCATTAACTTCGTTTCCGAATTATCTTTGAATTGGTAATTAGCGATTTTTTTATTTATTATCATTTTTTAATTGCTTGTGAACTTTGAAAGTGGAAAATATGACGAAAAATGTGATTTTTTTGGTTCGGGATCCCAAAAAAAAAAATTATCGGAAAGCAATACAGCCTAAAAGCTATTCTGATTAATGAGCTTCATTCCTGTGAAAGATTCATCAAAATTGGTTTAGTGGTTTTTGCGTGAAAATGGCACAAACACAATTTTGTAGTAGAATTTTAACCATTCGAAAGATAAAAAAATCGTAGGAAATTCAAATCTAATGTGAAATTTTTCTGTCGCCTCGTTTTCTCGTAAAAACGATTTAAAGTTTCTGTGACGTCATAAAACGCCTATTTTACTGTATATGAGAGTGCGACGGGCTCGCGCTACGCTTTTTTTTTTAATACTTGGCGTCGAGCCGCTACCGCGTCTCTCGGTAGAGATGGAGAAGAGTAATTCTTGCAGCAAAAATTGGGAAGTCTCAAAAACCATATAAATATAGGGTAGAAAAGAGACATCGTCGCCACCAAACAGAATGAATGAGAAAAATAGAGATAAAAAAACACGAAGAACGTGGTCGCTGTCCGTTGAAATCTCCTGGTTCACGTTCCAACGAAATATGAGAAAAAATCTCAAGTGTTTTGTACAAACTCGACGAGTAAAAGGTTGGCTTTCGGTTGAATCTTAATGAAAATCGATATCATTTATAGTTAGTGGAATGTGTACGGTACTAGACCGAACAAGATAAACTTGAATTGGTCCGAGGAAGGGGAAATGTTCACTTCGTATAGAGATAATGGGAGAGAAAAGAATGAAATATATGGAACGGGGTTCCGAGCTCTCGGAGCTTAGGAAACGGGACTTTTTCTAGTAAATCGAAAGGTTGAATATTGTCCATTGCTTTGCTCGCGTCGAGAGTACAGGGGGAAAACCGGAATTCTATCGAAACATTAAACGTTCGTATGTGGACTCGGCTTCCGTGTCAAACTGCTGAATTTATTCATTTTACACTTTTCCGTATTATGGCGCAAAGTTTTCTTTTTTACTTGTCCGAGGAAACAGCTGAGACTCGTCGAGCAGTACGAAAAAATCCGCTGCGCTGGCGCCACCTGCGCCGCGACATCGGCCATACGCGCGTAGCAAATTTTTTTTTCCATAACTCGGTTCACTAGACTGCGTAGGCGAATCGTTTTCGATATTTCTTTATATGATTCTCCGCGATCTGGTTTGCGATTCCGATGGAAAATCGTCATTAGGATATTCGTGAAGGCAGTTTAACTCTTCGCGTGCATATTGGGTCAATCTGACCCAAGACGTTTTTCGAATCGTTGTATTCCAGTAAATATGCATTTAGAAAAAAAAATTTATTGCAGAGACTTTTTTTGTGGTAAATTACGAATATTTTATGGCCATAAATGTATTTTTTGACGAAAACGAAAATGAAATGCCAAAGAATCGGTGACAGAAAATTGTTGCGGTCAAAACGACCCAGTATGCACTCGACGGGTTGAAATCAATGAACCTGATACAATATATAATGAGTATAGTGTATCAAATGGCACATACGATTGGAAGTTATTATGCTCGAGTCCGTTCGAAGCATTATCCATATCAAATATTGATCGCCTATGGAGACTTGAGAATTAAAAATAAATCGATAAATCCAAATCGGCGACATCTTTCGAAATAAATTATGAAAAACGCATGAAATCATGAAATTAATGGAAACTAATAAAAAATTAATTCCGTCAACCTGCAGCCTATTTCTGATGTAAAAGCGCAAGCTTTGCTTGGAAACATGTTTTCGAAAAGTCGAGTGTATAGAATAGTGAGAAGCAAGTTTAGAAGTTGAATGATTACGTGCTCGAGACATCGCTTTGCAATACACGAGACTGCGAAACTCTGAAATAGTGTGTTACGCGATCGGAAGGTCAAAACGCGTCGATTCCGTTAGGTAATGATGCCTTTGTCGCGTGCTCGTTGTTTTATAATACAGAAAATAAAATACTTCATTTTTTTAACGATCGCTACTTCGGCCCGATCCTAATGAACATGTCGCGGATACCTGTAAACGAAATGGACAAAAAAACAACAACTTGGTGTGAAAAATGTTGTTTTACTGGGTTACATAAGTCTCGAATGCCAGTGTTGTCGAAGATGTCACGTTAAGCCGCCATGTCATCGAACATAGAATTTGGAGGTTAATCTGAAAGAAGGTCGAGTTCTTGGCGCGAACTCAACCCCGGCAGAAGCTTCTTGATCACAAGGTCAAAGCAAATGACCTCTGTTAAATGTTGTTTCGTTTAATCTCCCATAGGAATGACAACCTTCGATCAGCGTAGACTTAACGTCGTTCTTTTGGCAACAAAAGAATGATCGATCGTCACGAAGCAGGCGTTGCAAATATATAAATGTCAAACTGTTCGAAACAGGAAAGTTACCTGTCACGAAAATTGATTTGTGCGAACGGATCGCATGATGCATTGCGAATCGATAAACAAGGTGAAAAAATTCAGCAATCGATCAAACATAATGAACTGTCAAATTCAAGGTTTTAGAACATTTTTCAATTTTTCGTAATTATGAGAGACAAAAAAATGTTCGCTGGTTCACGAACTCGCCACCAGGGTCCCGTGCTAAACTTAATATCGTGACGAATCTGGTGCATATGAACGGAGGTCAGGACGAAAAAATCGATAATAGAGTTTCGCAGGGAGATGCTAATTGGCAAACGCTGAGTGCACACAACGACACATATGTGTAAGTCTGTCTAAGGTGAGTCTGAGGGTGGACAAGTGTTATGTAGATCGAGAACGATCTACATAACGACACTCTCGTAATGTAATAACGTATTTATTTTATCCTCGCCCTCGAATCTCCTCGCGTGGCTAATATTAGTTTCGATTGCTTGCCAAATCTCAATACAGTTGCGTTTATTCAATGGACAGTAGGCTATGAATGTACGGGAATGACTTTTTATCGGGAGATCTCTGTCCTCGAGTCCAAAGAACTTTTAACGTTTCTTCGAGACGATAATACACCCTCAAATGAGCCAATAATGAGAGAAGAGATGGGCGTTGCTCGGACGACAACCGGTATCGAAGTTTGCATTATTGGAAGGCAATAAAAAATGTTGTTTTTTTTTTATCGTAATTTTTTTTCTGCACATTTCGTTGCTGCATAAAAAGCGTCAAATTTTCATTACATCGAAAATGTACGATGGGGTTCAGAAAAATATACATTTTCACTCTTTTACAACGGACTTTTCATGGGGATCTTGTGGGGATAAATTTCAAATCAAACACAGACATCGTTGGAACGTTTAACTTGTTTTATTCAGAGGAATCCAGGTTTAAGTTTAAAGATTCGTCTTCTCGTAGTCTCTCGTTATTTGAGGTACTGATTAATTGAGATCTTATGGTTTTAGTGTTTTTTTTTTTAATCATTTACGATAAGACGGATGCAGGCGTGTGGCCTCGGGAAAAAATTCACGTTTTTGTGTGCATAAACGCGAGAGTACGAGAATATACATAACTGTTGCGAGTGTTACGTAATTATTGACAGTCGGCTGTCACTGAGAGAGCGCATGAACAGAGCTCGGTCGCGCTTTCCCGCGAGGTCTGCGATTTTTCTGAATAAATATTCTAGAGGTGAGTATTGTCTGAGGAAAAGTGTTTTCTAACGAAAAACTTGACGCGGACGAATTTTTTTATCCGACTTTATCGGAACTGGGGAGCCAGGCCGAAAAATGATATATTTCGAAAAGAAACTGGGATTAGAAATTTAGGTAATGGCAGATTTATTTTCTTGGCACGCTAGCGCAGAATAGCACAAATTTAGCTCGGCAATTTTTTTTCGTGAATACAGTGCTGCCCTCTTGAGTATTCGGCAGTCGCGTGCAAAATCCACTTTGGCGTTTCCCGCACCCCGGAGTCTTCCGATTCGAGCCTAAAGGGAACGAGGGCAGGGGGGCATAGGACACGCGCTTCAAAACCTCTCTCCGGTCGATAAGGTCGGGCCTTCGATCGCCACGTACATGAAATTCTCCATGTATTGGGCTCCCACGCTCTCCCTCTTCTTTTTTCATTTCAGGTACATTGTGGAATGTTCAAACGTTGTCTTGGTCAAATGAACTGGGTAAAAGGACTTTTGAGTTTTTTGTTGGTGGCTAAAAAGCCAAGGGAATAAACGTACAACAGCCGAGCACGGAGGGAACCCTCGGAAAAAATACTCACACCCAGAAAAGTTGAAAATTTCAAGGGGAATTGAAGAAAAATTCAACCGCGTGTGTTTCGTAGATAAAATTAGTTTGGAACGTGTTCGAAACCAAGCGTGGAATGCTTAACATGCGTGTGTGTCATAAATAGAGTTTTATACATTAGTCGATCGAAACTTTCCTACGAATTTTAAACTTGACTACAAAAATTGGCTTTCTCGATTCCATCTCCTCTTCGTTGGATCGGAATATAATTAAATGAAGAAAATATTGAGTTGAGGAATGGAAAATCGGTTAATAAGTTTCCCTTCACTCACCTGCACTTCCAGACAACGCGCTGCGCTCAATCGAAACAGTGCCATGGTTCGTTGTTGTTTTTATTATTCCTACGATTCCAAACGGATTATACAATCCTAATGTCGATGTACGTTTTTATAATTTATATTTCTGTATACGTTGGTAGATATATATATATATATATATATATAATTTTTTTTTAATGCCGAACCAACCGAACGCGCTAAACTCTGGCGCCCAACTCGAGCTCGCTGACTGAACTCTCAAGTCTCTCGTATCCTCTTTCGCTGTGGAAGATAGGCACCCCCTACCACTACCCCGACCGTTGGCGTCACACGCTCGAACCGCGCGTCGATGGCGCATGCGCCTCTCACGAACCTCATCCTCGAATCATGCCCACGACATCGTCGAACGTAAAATGATCGAGCTATTTTTCATTCTCATATTTTCACCGCGTTTCTTTTCTAGCTCTTATCACGAATAATTCTTCGTATTCTAACAGTTGACACTCGCGTTTTATGTTTCCCAGCCGGCTCGAAAGACAGCCATTTTTTTATTCGTTCCAAGCCGTGAAATTGCAGGTTGAGGATAAAAATGGGCAAAAATTCGTTTATAGACTTGAGCTTTGATAAGAAAAGACCTTTCGAGGTGATTTTCTTATCCAATTTAAAAATTATATCATGAATTATGGATATAGGCAAATCTACAAGATATATATAGGTTTTATTTTGAAATTGGAAAATCGTGCCGTAAAGTATGACGCAATGAGGACTAAATAAATTTAAATCAATCTTTTATAAAAGAAATGTGTCAATTTTTCAAAATTACGTGTTCACAGTAAACTTTTTATTTGCCAAGAAAAACTTGGTACATAAATAGAACATTGAACATGCGTTGTTTGACCACGGCGCATTGACGCCCCTTGCCCTTCGGATGCGTATGAACGAAACGTTTTCGCGCGTCAAATGTTGCTTTTGCGCAGGCGGCGCAAGCGTCGAGCGAGAGATAAAGAGAGAGGGAAATTTATGACCTAGTGGATCGGCGGTATCGCTTCGGCCTCTATTGACAGTGCCACATTCTACAGGACGAAGCAAATCGCCGAAAGAGAAAAACTAAATTAGTTTTAAAAATTGTCATTTATTTTCATCTCGCTGTTTCATCGGGAAGCTAAATGCTGGATCCGAGTAACAAAACTATAGTCACGTGATCGAATTCCAAAGCTCGGCATTTTGTGGAGGGAAAAATAGCCTCAAATTCGCTTTCACGCAAACAACGTTGGAATCTATACAACAAAATACCAATCAAATTGTTCCACAGATTGATCTTTGATGTCTTGCTACCCGATAAGATTTTGAACCTTCGAATTCGAAACTCAGGCAGAGAAACGAAAAAAACAGATGAGTTTTTACTTTCCTGCTGATGCGCCACGTGATCATCAGCTTCGACTCTGGGTTTGTGAGGGGGAGAGCACGTGGCACGTGGTGAAGGAAGCTGGAAAATTTTGTTAATTGTTTTTGCTACAGCGGCGTAACGAGTTTTTAATCAGTCGTTGATTTATCAGAGATTCAACTGATTTGAAAGGAAATTTCACGATAATTCAAAAAGTTTCATTCATAAAGCATATTAATCTTTATTTTACTGGGTCATTTTGACCCATACTGATTTTTCGTCGTTAATTAACCCTACTTCGGCTACAATTACTTCCCCGACCTTTCACTGAACTTTCGTCATGGTACACATTTTTGCAAAAAATAATATTTTTCAAAAAGTGAGAAAAATTTGAGGAGGGAAATTCTGACTTTTCCAAAAATCAAAATATTCATGTTCCATGCCATTTCCGAATGATTCTTGGTTTATTCATTTTTATTCGGTTTTTCAAGTTTTTACTGACTTTTCAGAGTTTCTGACCTTTTTTTGGCTCCCGGCCAAAAACAATGTACAAAATATTGAACATATCAAGAAGAATTTGTAACCGAGCCGAATCCAACTTCTCCATCCTATGAATTGACAGAAAAACCGATTCCTTTTCCTTTCAGAGATGTTCCTCTCGCATGGAATAATTGAGGGCCACAGTGAAAATTTAATTTGACAAAGCGCAAGAAAAAGTGCCCCGTCGAGAACAATGTTTGTCATTTCTCTGGATTCCAAATTTTTTGGCACACATCCAACGCAACAGAGGCTCTAAAACAACGAAAAATTACGGACATAATGGAAATATCAAAATATTATTATTTGTTGCAGTTTGGCTGAAAATTGGAATTCGCATTTACCTGTTCATGGTAAACAAATGAAATCCATGTGCCACGTGGCCTTGGAAAATTTCGGTTATCATTTTCCAAGCCAATTTGATGCCATAATCGTAAACGTCCTCATCGTTGTCCTTCAATGGATTTATATCTTCCAACACATTTTGAGGTATTTCCAAGTTGCAGGATTCAGCTAATCTCATGAGAGACTTGAAATTCGTTATCGGAAATATTCCAGGTATTATGGGAACATTAATACCGAACTTTCTACAATCTCCAACAAAATTCACGAATACTTTCGACTCGAGAAATATTTGACTTATTATAAAATTGGCACCTGCATCGACCTGAAACAAACAAACTCATGATACACGTCGGTCGTTACGAGTTGTGTAATAATCGACGTTCAACTTGGTCGCTCCCAACAACAAAATAACGTAACAAAAAACGAAGCATTTCCGCTTGCATTCTTCATTTTTTTGAAATTCTGAAAGACGTTAAATTATTCTTGGGGGCGAGGAAGATTGACAAATTTTCTGAAATATTGTCATTTGGTTTCTTCAGCTCTTGAGCAATCATTTTCCTCGTATTCCATGCACTTTTTATTTGGAAGTTGGACATTTTTGGGCCAAGTAGTCACGATTCTGAACATGAAATAGAAAAATTGATATTTCGTTGTTTCTTCATTTCTGTAAGTAAAAACAATTGTTTGGGAAATTGTTGAACAAGTTCTGTCCTTTGGGGTAAAGAATTCTTTGGATCGTTCTGCATTTTTTTATGAAAAAGGGGGAAATTGGATGATTGATTTGTTAATGTGGTATTTCTAGAATTAATGAATCGTTAGCATTTACCTTTTTTTTACGACTCTCTAAGTCCCAAGGACCGATTACAAAAAAATCTGGTATTGCTTGTTTAAAAAATGGAAAAAAGACTGAGGAACACAGTCTCCTTATTTTCGTCAAATTTGATTCTTTACTGATCGAAGGCTTTTACCTTTTCTTTCAGGTACAAGAGATCCATTTCCTTAGAACTGGATTCCGGATGCATTTGCGGAAAACCAGCCACGCAAATGACGAATGCATTTTGATAGTTATTCCTTATAAATTTCACCAAATCAATCGCGTGATGAAAATCCCCACTTCCGGTATTATTATCTGGTTCACAAAATAATCTCGATTATGTATGCTAATTTATTTACTATTTAAATTTATTTTATATTATTAGAAATTCATTTAATTCATTTTATTTTAATGAATTTTTTTGACGTAAGCGAAAATTAAAAGTCAAAAGATTCGTTGCCATTAAATGCCAAACAATCGGTGATAGAAAATCGTTGGGGTCAAAACGACCCAGTGTGCCCAGTGTGAAGGGTTAAAATACTCAAATACTTTTTAGACAAATTTGGAAAAGGGAAATCTTTGGGTTTTACTCGTGTCGTAAGAATAGCAAAAATAGTTTTTCTTATTGCGGTATTGGCGATGAATTGATAAAATTAGTCACGTTCCTCATTATTGAAGATTAATTTGATTTTTTTAAACTTTCACAGTCTCCGAAATTTTTATTCTATTTTATGATGAATCGCGTTTTGATAAAATATCTTATTTCTTGTTAATTTGTCGTTTTTCCCATGACGAATGGCAATTCATGAATTGACGTTGCATTTTCATCGTAACGAAAAAATTCTGCCTGTCGTTTTAATTTTACCTCCACGTAGGACGAAAATATTAGTTTTCCCACGTTTGAAAGCGTCGTCCAAGATTTTCCGAGCTTCGTGCTTTTTCAACTTGTTTGCAGGTAGGTGCAACAGCGTATTGTTGGGAAGAATTGCCAAAGCTTCGAGAGGCGGATAAGTCGAGTTTATTCCACCCGAGTATTCATCGTGCCATGCTGTTGTATAAAAAAGAGGACGTGGACAAATGGCCTTGATTTCTGAAAGAAACCTGTGCGGAACAGAAACATGCTTTTTTGTTGTTGTTAAGGTATTACTATTACAAAACGACTTTATTTAGGGTTTTTTTTTTTTTAATTTTGTATAAACGTTCTTGGCGCCAAAACTAACAGTTTTCTCCTGTAAAGAACAATTTTCCGACGTTTAGAATTTGAGATATTTTTAATTTCCAATTTTTTATTTTTCCCATCTAAACGCGTGTGAATAGTCACGTTTCATTAAAAAGTTGCAAGAAAAAAAAACACAAAAAAATAAAAAAAACTTCTAAACGTCAGAAAATTTTTCTTCATAGGAGAAAACTGTTAGTTTCGGTGCCAAGAACGTTTACACAAAATTTTGAAAGAATCCTAAATAAAGTCGTTTTGTGATCGTAATACGTTAATTCTGGAACGAAATTACGTGATGCTACCAAAAATTCAGTGCGATCCAAGTTCGAATAAACAAATTGTCTTCGTTGATGTGGAACTTGAAATTTTCGAAGAGAATTTGGCAGCGTCATCAACGCTGCCAAATTCGTGAGAAAAGTTGCGAAAAAAACCATTATAATCTTCGGTCGTATTTTCATTGGGTCAATCTGACCCAAGGCATTTTTCAAATCGTTGTATTCCGGTAAAAATGCATTTTTCATTTTTTTCTGTAGAGACGTTTTTTTGCAGTAAATTATTCATATTTTATGACGCTAAACTTATTTTTTTACGAAAACGATAATTAAACGCCAAATCATTCGTTGCCATTAAATGCCAAACAATCGGCGATAGAAAATGTTTGGGGTCAAAACGACCCCACACGCTCGAATATGCTCAAAGGCTTGAAAATTCATTTTCCAACACTATACGTGGTTCAGTGGAAACTATAATAAACACTAAACAGCTTTCCATTTGTTAACTGAGCCAGTCGTGAATAATTTTCATGGCAGCAGTCACGACGATACGTTTTCTGTATGCTAATTCGTTACAGTGACGTCAGTCATTCCGTAATGAAAACAATTAGGTACCTATGTGAGGATAACTTTCGATCGAACGCAAATGGCAGTTTTATTATTTGAGGTTAAAATCGGTTCCAGAAGAAGCCGAAGAAACAAATCAAAGAAATGCCTGAGTTTCGAGAAAGTCTGTGAAAACAAAAAAAGAGCGTTACTTCGTTGACAAAAGGCCTGCTCTCTCTGCTGTAGTTGAACAAGCATGGCAGAGGCTAGCGGGACTGGACAAAATTAATATCGATTTGGCTTCGTGTTATTGAATGAATTTCCGAAGGCCACAATGCATATCAATACGTTATAGAAAGAACGTGATTTGTCTGTAGAATGTTGAAAAAAATGAAACCAGAAAAATATATTAACGAATAATTATTCTGCATTAAATTCACCTTTTGTAAATTTCATCATCGTTTTTTTTATTCAAACATATTTCGAGACTAAAAAACTTGTCTTTCTGGCTTAATTTTGTACCGATTAATTCTGCAACGTCGACGATATCTCGATCGACCGAGACTAGCTCTTCGCAGCGCTTCGTATTGTAATTTTCCTCAAAACTCCGCGAGGAAGGAACTAACAGCGGTGTAGAAGACATTTTTTTTTTTTTCAGAACAACTCAACGGAAATTGGACGGTTCATAGTTGTCAAAAATATGAAATTATCATCCCGACGATATATACGTGACGTAGACGAAATATACAATGAACGTAATTACTCGGAGATTTTGGTTATTTATTTTCGAAACTTTCTATTTTAAAATATATGAAGTGACTGGGTAATATGATTCTCGTAATGTTGCGATACACGCACTAACAGCGTTAGAGCTTACTAAACATTTCATCATGCAAAACATTGAAACGTGAAATAGAACTAATACAAGTATCAGTTTTGTTTTGGATAATTGTATCACAAGCTTTCATTCCCTAAACATTTGTATCATAAAACATTCGTATTTTATGATGTTGAAGTTTGTATCGTTGGAATGCAACGAAATTCTGTTATTTTTTTAGTAGAGCTCGTAATTATTATTCAATATTTAGTCTGGGCAATGAAACGATCCTCTCTTGCGACCTGAAAACTCAACCGACATGAAAAATTGCCACGATTTTAAAATTCAATAAATAATACATATTAAAAATATTTTTCGTTGAATCTCGATCAACGTTGCAAACTTCAAAGTCATCGTATTTTTGACGTTGACGAAAACGCTTCACTATGGCGATCGTTTATACGACTTTTTATGTCATTACGCCATTACCTCATCCTAGACGGTTTATTGTTTTTTAGTTACTCTCATGATGACAAAATATGACGTGTGACCTTGAGAGGAACAAGAATGGGCCGATGTAAAAAAAAATTGTGTGCATCGGTTTTTATGAAACTGGGCAAAATATTGAAAATGTGACTTCACTTATTTCCTGAAAATGTTCGAAAACTCTTCGATTAATTTTTACAATTATTCTCATAATTATGGCCTACAGGACCTACGTAATGTGACCGGTAAAATAGCTAAAAGAATAATTGACCAGTGTGATTACGTCACGATTGGGACGGGTTCATAGTCCGCACTCCATGTTCACTTCGTTCCTAACCTAACCGCGATTGCCTGTCGTTCCGCAAATCCGCATGTTCCGTTCCTCACGCGGCACTCGTGCACGTGAGCATCTCAAAATCACGTACGAGACGAGCCACACGAGTATCTCGTCCGCGTGCGCGTTGACGACAATTTTTTTTCAATTTTGTGCGTTAATAATCGAGTGACAGTTTGAAAAAATAAGATGTCGTGGTTACTGGGATATCGGAATACTCAACAACCGCCGGATTTCGGGCAATACGTCCAACCACCACCGGCATCAGGATCCGGAGGTGCCGGCGGCGGTGATCAGCCACCCTCCAAGAATATAACCAAATCACAAATGGACGCTTATAGATTCGATTCTAGCGCTCTCGAAAGAGCTGCAGCTGCTGCCAAGGAGCTTGAAAAATCCAGTAAAATCCTTTCCTTTAACTATTCTCATTTATAAGACCGGCACCCTCGTTATGTAATCTTACGTAAGCAAAAAAAATCGGGTAACTTTCAATTTTTTGAGGTTAGAAACCACCATGAATCTACGAATGGTTAGCACTGCTTCGATGTTCTTACGTTGTCGGGTGATGCAATGTCCATCGTGCATTAAATGAATTGAATCTTAACAACTACGTTTACCTTAATGTTGAAACATTTCTTGATGAATCTAACAGCAACATTCGGAAATAATTGAGCATGTTGCTAAAATCGAGTCGATTGACGAATTGACGAATTTCTCCGATTTTTTTCGATCGAAATTATTAGCATTTTTACTGGAATACAGAGATTTGAAAAACGTCTCGGGTCACATTGACCCAATATGTACTTTTAGGATGTGTGCACTGGAAGGCTTAAAGGAATCGTCGATGAAATCAATATTCCAACAAACTTCATGACGTTGAAGTTTGCATCGTTAAAATGCAAAGAAATTCTATTTTTTCTGTGGCAAAGCTTGTTATTCAAATGCAGAATGTAGTTACGAATGTAAAACGATCGATTTTTGCGACCTAAAAAGTATATGGTGCAAAAAATTTGGATGAATTTGAAAATTAAACAAATCGTTAATAAAAATAAATATTTTTCGTTGCATTCCAACCTTGCAAAATGCAGCTTCAACAAACTTCATGCTGTTGGGAGAGGAGGAGACTGAATGTATTTTGGATATTTAGGCGGAATTTTGGATTAATGATTGAATTTGTTGGTCCGTAGCCCATGCCAGCCAAGCTCTGGAGCTCTCGAAGCTGCAGGAGTCAACGAGACAAGTGGAGATGCAAAAAGAGCTGAAAAAATACGAAGCTGCGATCGAAGAGATGAAGGTTGAACAAAAGCGAGTGGATGGGGACGAGCGTAGAAAAACAATGCAGGAAGAGACGAAGCAGCATCAGATGAGAGCTCAGTATCAAGACCAATTGTCAAGGAAAAGATACGACGAGCAGTTGGTACAGCAACAAAGAATGAACGATGAGAATCTGAGGAGACAAGAGGAATCTGTTGCGAAGCAAGAAGCAATGAGAAAAGCAACGATCGAGCACGAGATGGAGCTTAGGCACAAGAACGAGATGAGGAAATTGGAAGCAGAATTGAGAGCGAAAGCGAAAGTTGACAGAGAAAATCAAGATTTGAATTTGGAGCAGATAAGACTGAAAGCTTCGGAAAAACGTATCACTGTACTGGAATCGATAAAAACGGCTGGTTCGGTCTTAGGCTCGGGAGCATCAGCTTTGTTGCAAGATTGGGACAAAATATTAGCTGCGGCTGGGGGTTTGTCGCTCTTGGCTTTTGGAGTGTATACAGCGAAAGGATCAACGGGTGTAGCGGCTCGTTACATCGAAGCGCGTCTTGGTAAACCTTCTCTCGTGCGAGAAACATCGCGTTTTTCTCTTATCGATGCGGCTAAACATCCAATCCAGGCGGTGAAGAAAGTTCGTGAAAAACAAACGGACGCTCTATCGGGTGTCGTTTTAGCCCCTAAGCTCGAAGAGAGATTACGCGATATAGCCATAGCGACGAAGAACACTAAACAAAATCGAGGAATGTACAGAAATATTTTAATGCACGGTCCACCCGGTACAGGAAAGACTATGTTTGCCAAAAAGCTCGCTCAACATTCAGGCATGGATTATGCCATATTAACGGGTGGTGATTTGTCTCCCCTTGGACGTGATGGTGTCACAGCATTGCACAAAGTCTTCGATTGGGCATCGACCTCCCGTAAAGGACTTTTACTTTTCATTGACGAAGCAGACGCCTTTTTGCGGAAGCGATCGAGCGAGCACATATCCGAGGATCTTCGAGCGATGTTGAACGCTTTTCTGTACAGAACCGGCGAGCAGAGTAACAAATTTATGCTCGTACTCGCGTCCAACACACCCGAGCAATTTGACTGGGCGGTAAATGATCGTCTCGACGAAATGGTCGAATTCACACTGCCTGGAGAGGAGGAGCGCGAACGTCTCATTCGTCTATACTTCGATAAATTTGTCCTCCAGCCAGCGACTGAGGGCAAGAGAAGATTGAAGGTCGCTCAATTCGATTATGGGGCCCTTTGTAGTAAAATGGCTAAATTGACGGAAGGCATGTCCGGTCGCGAATTAGCCAAGCTGGGAGTGGCATGGCAAGCAGCGGCTTACGCCTCGGAGGATGGCGTGCTCACTGAACAAATGGTCATCGATAGATGCATGGAAGCTGCCAAACAACACAGACAGAAGGTAAGATTCTTATTCCCTCTCGATGCTCAAGAAAAGTCCTTTGTTCTCCGAGCTTTAAAAAACTGTATTATCCATTTTTGCATTGTTTTTCAGGTTCAATGGCAAAGCGAGCAAGAAAGACAAGAATCCAAATCAATTTACGCCGGAGAGGACGACGCGATGATGGCTCAAAGTCAGAAACCAAAGCTACCTGCGATAGAACCCGCCCCCGTGCATTCATTAGGAACTGCCTGAAACGTATCTACCGACTTAGTTGTTACTCGCCATTAACTGAAGCATCGAGAAGAAAAGTTTGAATCACACCGATGGGTGTGATTGAAGAAAAGTACAACTGAAAGCGTGCCCGCATGAAAACCCTGACGAACCGTGTCACGAAGCACATGTTTTTCAAAAATTAAATTCAACTACAAAGATAAGAACTTAATCGTTCAAAAATTGGTAGGAATTAAACCTGTTGATTCCATTATTCGTAAGTAGACCGCGTAGTTTCATTGTCGTTGCAGCATCATTTGCTAAAAGCCAGCAAATCTCATGAACTTGTGCCCCCGACTACGAACGTGTTGAGATGAAAAGCTAATAATTTTATGATCGAGTCAAATATAGAAAAAATGCAATCCTCGATGGAAAAACAGGACCTCAGGAATAAACGTCATTGCCATAGTGCGAAAATTAGTTCATACGAGAAAAAAAAAACGAATAAAAAGACGCTCCCACCGTTTTGAGTGTCCCCAGTGAAAAAAAATCGCCAATGCAATTCAACCGACACCCAAACACCTTCGGACTTCAAATTAGCATTGTACATAAAGACTTACAATGAAAAATATTTTGTAATCACGCTTCCTTATTTCCTTCGTTTGTCGTTTCTTTTTTTATTATTATTATGTAATCGTAAAAAAGTTAATAAAATATGTATTTGGTTGAGAAGAAATGGGAATCAGAGTTGCACAGTTCAACAAAACCTCAAGGTTTTTACAAGACTATTTATTTTCCTTACATCTCGTACTCCTTATCAGTAAATTCGCAAACTATTAAATTAAACCATCTTTATCATTGAGAAGATAAGAAAAAAATATTCTCTTAACATAAAACAACTATCTTGCCTTTAATTCGATGTTATATTGTTAAGGATCACAAGAAATACGATTTTGTGTGGATATACACCGTGGTATTCGATACATTTACAGAAGGCACATTTGGTACGACGTAAAACTCAAAACTCCAATTATCAAAATCTTCAGCTACTAATATCTTTATAATTTCATGACTTTTTCGATAGAGAATAAAGATTCAAGTCGTTAACTGAAAGTGATGATTTCTTATGCACGAAAAAATCCCTAAACAATGATTTTCTTAAATATATATATAATTAAAAACTATGCATTAAGTATAGGTGGGGAAAGTACATTCAACCGTAACGACTCGAGTTGAACAAAACAAATGTTTATCACGCGCGAACTAGAAATTTGAGACTGTAATGGACCATGATTTACCTTCCATACCTCGTCGCACATGGAAGATACGGATGTGTACAGTGCCGAATAGTGCAAAAGAAAAAAAAACAGGCGTTATTACATCGCAAATAATTTTTCAACGTTTTTTTTTCTCGAGCAAAGACGAGAAAACCCACGCGAAAAAACTAGAATTATATTTTCATATATTTATGTGTATAGTTTTCGCACAGCCCGGTTAATGGAAATTACTCTGCGGGAAAATCAAGGTTATTTACAATTAACTGTTATCTTTGCGGTCATCACGCAGTAAAATTTCAATCAAAAATTCGATCCGTGAATATGATTGGCCTTTGTAATACGGGTTGTCGCGCAACTTGAAAATCGAACAGTGATAGTGAAAATATTTATATATGTGTATATATATCTTTTTGTTTGTTTTCTTTTTGTTTTCAAGTCTATAATTCACCATATCAAAAAACGGTTCAGTCTCAGACAGCAAAAAATTTTAGCGAGCGTATCCGAGCCACTGACGCCTCGGAACAAGAGATCACTGCTAAACTTATTTTGTTCGTGTTTGCTTGTTATCTCTTTTTTCGGAGGAGGTGGAGTGCAATTAAGCTCGATTTAATCCCTTACTCTCAGTCCCCAAATGCTCGTCCTTCTAACGCCAACAGTCGGTCTAGCAACCGAACTGAATGGGAACTTGTTAATTGCAGTGCCTCCGCAATTTGCTCGAAGTGAATTCAATATCGCTTCTCCCATGAGACCAAATACGTCGAGATACAAAAGCGAGGGCATGTATGATAATCTCAGATAAGCCGCTGGCGGGATGCTGTAACACCGACTCAGCGATAAATGTTCCAATTTCGTGAGAGTTAGCAAACTGTTGATGCTGTACATCGTTAGAAGTGTACAATCACTCAAATCCAATTCGACCATGGTAGGACAGGATTTTACGAGTTCCTTCACATCTGCAACGATGACAATAATAAACATGAACGATATGAAGACTGAAAACTCGATAAAAACAATATACACCACGATTTCGTTTCCTCATAGAGGAAACTATGTGACGGTAAATTTTTCATTCCAGTTTTCAACGTCAATGTGCTTAGAATGTCCCAAAACATCGAAAAATCATATCTAGACAAAATATCAAGATGTGTGTGTGAAGAATTTTGTTGGAATTACTAGAAAAGTGTGAATTCTACGACATTTTGAAAATTTGAAAAAAAAGCGTGTTGACGCTCTAACTTCCCCAAATTTTAAGATTTATTACTAATTTTTTTTTTTTATAAATAGAGTATCATAATAGGAAGGTTGGTATTGAATTTGGGAAATGTCGGTTGAATGGTTTAAATTTTATGATTTTTCGAATTTTACGAAAACCTGAATTTTTCGAAAAATCCTCTAACTGCTTCAATTTTTGCAAATTTTGTAAGATATTGTCTATAAGTCTGTGCTTTCTCTTTACTTTCTAGAAAAGTTGTCGAAATTATATAATTTTAATGCAAATACAAAAAACGCTGCAAATTGAAATTTGCAAATTGCTTCCTCAAGATGCTCAAGATACACGATGCTCAAAGCTTCTTCTATGAGGAAGCCAAAATAAAAAATATAATTTCTCATAGTGGAAGATTTGAGCATCGCGCATCTTGAGCATCTTGAGGCAGCAACTTGCAAATTTCAATTTGCAGCGTTTCTTAGGATCATGTCGGTTCCGGAGATCCGACTTTTGCGATCGGGTGGAAATGATGGATTATTATAATCTTACCATCGTCGGTTATCGTTTTTCTGCATCCAGCAATGTTCAAGCGAGTTATTGACGATGGTATGGTGTCGCACAACAAGGACATTGCGGCAGAGTCCAATGAGCACCACGCCATATTGAGCGAGTTCAATCTGCAAGACAGAAACGTGATAATTTTCTTAGTTCTCAAAGTTTCACTTTGCCAAACAATATTCAGCTCTTTTTTATTTTTTATACCTTGTTAACTTCATGAGATCCGTGACACCGTCGACGTCGATTCCGTCGCACATTGTTAAATTGAGCACCGTCAAATCGACGTTTCTACTAATAGCTTTGCAACAAGATTTGTTCAGTATACAATTCTCAAGTGACAATTTCTTCAAGTGTCTACAATGTGACAATAAAGTCGCTAAACCATCGGCGGACATGACTGCCATCGAGAGATCAAGATATTGGAGTTTACTGACGTAATCATCGGTCATAACTTCCGAGTTCACTTGGAAAATTGGATCCGCTATTTCAGCTTGAGCTAACCGGAGAATTTGCACTCCGCGAGGTAAAATGTGTTCCAGCGTGCCTTGGACGAGTACTTTCCCACCCAGATCTAAACGACTCCATAGAGCTTCGTCACGAGCTATCTGACACCATCTTTTGCAAACAAGCATCGAACGAACCTGGACAAGAAAAATTGCTCATTCAGAAAATTACTCTTAAAATCAAATAAAAAATAAAAATTGAATTCAATAGATCTCCCGAAATTTCTTGAGAAAATACGAGAAATTTTCATGAAAACGTAGGTATATAATAATTTTCAAGAAACGGAGAATGTATAACAATCGAACCGTTAGACTGACTTAACCTTTCGAGTGTTGGGTCAATCTGACCCAAAGCGTTTTTCAAATCACTGTATTCTGGTAAATATGCATTTTTTGTGTTTTTAATGTAGAGACGTTTTTTTGTAGTAAATGATCCATATTTCATGGCCCTAAATGTATTTTTTGACAAAAACGAAAATTAAATGCCAAAACATTGGATGTCATAGCCAAACAATTGCTAATAGAAAATTTTTGGGGTCAAAACGACCCAGTATGTTAAGCATGATTTTTATCGCTGGAGGTACATCGAATATCCTAAATCCATAGAAATAACTTTCAACCAGGCACGTTCGTCCACGATTGGGTCTTTTCATTATCTTTAAAGTGATCATCCCTCCATGGGCCAGTAAAAATTCACGTGCACGTATTTTCAAAGAGCCTTGATATTTTGCGAGAAAAAAAAGTTATGCATTGTCCTCCTTTCGTGCAAGATTGAGATGCAACTTTGTTTTTCTCGAAATATTAATCGTCTCTGAGACAAACGTGCATCTGGCTTTCAGTTATCTCTCGCGTACCCACAAACCCGATAAACACCTTGATTCTTATGGTCGAAATTTACAAGATAGAGGATACTCGGATAAACGTTTCCAAAATTCAAATCTCAACAGATAATGTAACAATTTTATGGAGATACGCGGAAATGTAATACGTCAACGGTTATTTGTTTTTTAAGAGTATGAAAAATAGAAAATCTTAATAAATACTCCGTTTCTTCCATGAGTGCTCGAAATTTTAGGATTATCAGTGTTGATCGTGAAAACATGATTGCATGTCGTTATTCATACCAAACATTTCTTCGGGAGCCACTTCAGTATCGACAAAATCATTTCGTCCGACAATTTGTTGAATATATCTTCTCCGGAGATTGAAGGTTTTTTCTTTCGCCTGTAAAGATAAAACTGATCGATGCCGGTCCTATCTGATATCAGAACGGACTCGTCCTTCGCGAAGCTTTGTTTTTCATCCTGAAAAACTTCAGGCTCCACGCGTGACGAATAGCCCGATTCGTTTCCCATTGTCGCGTAAATTGCTGGATCTTCCATTTCAAACGTTCGATGTTCCAACCTTCACGAAAATTTCAACTCAATTTTCACACGACTATCACATTACTCCACAATGTTTTTTTTTTCTCACCCAGTGACCCGTGTCCCAAATCGTTTTTTTTTTTTTCAATGTCTAAGCTGAGGAAATATTCGTGTATCTCGTGCTCAGACTTAGAACACAGCATGCCTTTAAATTTGTTGAACTTTGAATTTTCAAATCGAATGAGAAATATTCAATTAGAATCGATAAAAAAACAGAATTGAGTGAATATCGACGTTTCATTTTTCGAAAGGTATGTCGAGACTGCAAATCTGATAATACTCAAGAACAGATTTTTCAATATTTATCATGTTTGACTCAAGGAACGCATTTGTTTGAAAAACTCGATTATTTATTATGGCAGTATGAATTCAACGAATCAAAACAATTACCAAAGCATTGATTACGTCTCAAATAATTCTCACCTCTCCAGTACCACGGCATCAAAGTTTGATGACCTAAAACTTTTTTCCTGCTTCTCCAATTCCACATTTTCCGATTCCGGTAGGTGCCTGCTGCTTTCGGAACTAGTGAGTGATATTGTGTCCTCGTGCGATTGTAATTTCTTTGTACTTTCTCGGCTGGCGTCTTCATCCTCGAGCATACTCACTCCCATGTCCTCCAGAATTTCTGGTTCCACGAGACTCGTGTCGCCTGGACATGGCCATCTTGCGTTATTTTTCGAAGCACTATTGAGAGTGCTGTTCAAGTTATTGTTGCATCCGTCATCAAGGCGCATTCGCTTGCTGAAAATGTAAGACGCAGTCGCAATGAAAAACTCGGTGGAAATAATTGATTGAAACTCTCTTTTCATTTTGCCAGTAAAGACGGCCAATTAAAAATCAAGAGAATAAACCTGTTCCACCAGGGTGAGGCTTGAACGTCTTTCCCCATGATCCAGGCTGTTCAATTTTCGTCTAATAGTTCGCAAAACAATTAAATTCTATCCTACCAAAATATCAGGTTTTCAAATACGGAGTTTTCAGCCTCGTGGCGATTCCAAAAATTTTCCATCTCCATGTGCACGCGAGAGAAAAAGAAAAAAAATGCAGCTCTAGGATTTTGTTAGGGAGTAAGGAGGAGTGCTTGGCTAGAAAAAATAGAAGATTCACTCCTTGAAAGCAATATTCCATTGATCCTGTCTCGGCCGATGAATTGGAATATTCTTGACACCGCGATTGCATTCACAGGATGTAAAAATATTGCTTGATTTTGCCAGTGTTTCGCAAAAACGAGTACCTTTTCCATGCTCAATGGGAGTTTAAGGAGTTTTGGAAATAAAAATTCTCCAGCAGAACTGGGCTCAGAAAAACTCCAAAAACTAGGAAATACGTGAAAGAACTTTCACATCAACGACCGCGTTCCATGTGTGAATTATTCGGAGTATTTTTCGAAAGAAAATGGAATCGGAAAAGCACGACATGAAAAGCGACGCGCACTCGAGAAAAGTCGAATTTTCTCACGAAATGGTTAATTGCTATTGCCTTACGAGTGTGAAAAATCGGGCATTATTAAAAATGCAACGAGGATGTGAATAAAAGTTTTTTGGAGGGAAATACCTTCGATACCAACAAGTTTCCGGCAAAATATCCATGGTTCGGTTGGAGAAGAGTGCAAGCCGGACTTTCGGAAAATGTCGGAAGAAGAATTTTCCTTTGTGGAAGGCGACGTGGGATTTTTGTGGGGGAGGGGGTTTGTCTCTTTTTATTTTCGAGAGGGGTGAAAATAGTATACCGGAGGGGTTTTTCTTAACCTTAATGTATACCTGCGCGCGCGCACCTGCGCTCACTTTGGAAAAGAGCAACAGGTAATGAGAGAAACGCAGTAGAGAAAGAAGGAAAAACGTATTTATTCCGCACCTCAAGAAAAAAAAAACAAACTCACGAGCACCGCCGATTTCCACGGCAATGAAAGTATTTTGAGAAAAACACTTGCTTACCTCTCTGGTGGTGAATATTCCTCAATGTCGTGATAATCATCGTTCACTATCGTGTTTACAGTCCCGCCAGAATTCATGTTTTTGGTTTAACGTTTATCACTCGCGCAAATTTCGTTCGCTACTGGTCGACTGTGCGTGCCGCATTGGAACCGTCCAGTGGCGGGATCTCAATTTACTCTGGGCTCCGTCGTGATTCAACGAGATCCACGAAGCTATTTCGTTCTTATTGGGCCTCCGATAATAGTTGTTGACTCCAAGGAAGTTCATTGGTTCCCCACCCCCGTGGCTGTGTTTCGAGACCACAGATTTTGCGCGCGCTCAAAGCCCGCGCAGTGAAGCGCCAAATGTCTTGGGAGGAGAAACGTCGTTAGCGCGGTAAATGCACAAGGCGAAATATTTTTTTTTTCGATCCATCTAGCAAATTATTCTTTTCGTTCTGACTTGATCGTACTGTATTACTTTCAAAATGGTTGGTACGTAGCAATCGTGACTGTGTGAGCGTGATACTTTTACGATTCGGACCAAATATGTACTCGTTGAAAATCCATATGTCACAATAAATTCCATATGTCGTGATAAGTGTGCGAGCAGAAAAAATGCAGACTATTGAGCCTTCGTAATTCATAGCTGCATCGGCAACGATGAATCCTTCGTTTTCTTCGACGTGATTCCCACTCGTTTTGTCATGAATATAAGCAGCAGCGTTGCGCAAAATACATCTCGTAATAAATTATCACCGCATTGTCGAAAAGGGAGAGGGGAAGGCGTTGCTTCCACGCCCGAACCCTATTTTTGGCAGACACATTGGATTTCCAATTCCACGCCGATTTTTGCCACCGACGAGAACAAAGTGCAGTAATAGGTTGATTTTTTGCTACCGTGAAAATGTCTTTTTTCCATTACGTACAGCACTGTGCGGATGGTTTAAAAATACATATAACTTCTCGGCACCATTTATTCGAAAAAAAAAGAACGTTAGCATAGTAGAATGTTTCCATTCGGTTTTGTTCCCTAACCTTACAAAACCGCAAACGCTCCACATTCGGCTTTTTGGGTTAGGCTTCCGGACTAAAAATGTACAAAAAATTCTCATTCGTTCGACTGATTCTTCATATTCTACAAAAGTAAAAAATTCTCAATTCGATTTACGAAACTCTTAACTAATGGAAAAACAATATTCCCTGAAAAGTTAGTTGAATTAAAATTCTGTACAAGGAACTGGCCTCCAAATAAAACAATTTGCAGTGGATCATAATCATTTATTAATTGTCATAAATATAGTTTTTCCCAAATTGTAATAATATGTTCAACGATCTCGCTCCGGACACAAGATAAATAAATTCCATTTATTGATGAATTTCGATAAATAATTACCAATAAATTGCACGTTGTGTTCCTTTCACAGTTCCTCACTTTTTGGAAGTGACGCTAGTATTTTATACCAGAATATATTGACATTTGAGCACGGTGGCTTTGAAAATACTTTCTTAAACTTCTATTACTGTTTTTTCTAGTGTATACAATAATAATAACGCTACTGAATATTACACAAATGAAAAATACTAGAAATTCATATCTCTATGTTCAAATTTTTGAGACAATCGTAATTTTTCTGGAGAGTCTTCATTTTAGGACCTAAACAACAAAAGTGGCAAACAAATGAAAATTTCCAAATAATTTTTCACAGAAAATGATTTTTCACTGTGTTCCAAGGATGCACTTGGAAGTGAATCATTGGCATGTGAGAAACGAACTCTTTGATTAAGTTACTGTTACTAATGAAGAACTTTTGAATCTTTCATCTTATACAGGATCAATCGTTAACTCTCTTGAGTTGTCTATGGAGAGAGTAACGAGTATTTTAAAATTATCATTTCCATTGGATGTTGATAACTGCGGAGCGGTTCGTAGCGGTTTGAGGAATGGGAACACAATGTTCAATGACAAAGTCCTTGCAGTTTTTTATCTTGCCAGTGTATCAGGTTGTAAGATCGTACCATTTCTGAAGTATTCTTGTGATGATTAAATCTCTTATCTCTGGTCCCAAATCTTCGATCGTACCACCAACCGTAGCTGCAAAGGAAGCAATAAATATTTGGTTTACACGGAGGGAAAAAATTGTACATGGTTAGACTTTAAGGGAAATTCGTCTTCGATTATAAGTTCATCCAAGTTGATGGAATGTAAAGTCTCACGGGATACCTTTGGCTGCTTAGTAACGGCCAGCGATAGACGTCTCGTGCTTTTTCATTGTCTTTTTTTATCATCGCTCTTACAGTGTCGTCAGGAACGAAATTATCCGCAAATGTTACTTCTTTGGAGTAAAACTTTGGTGTTACGAAATTGGCTGGTAATTATTATAGATTGCTGAATAACCAGGGAATTGAATTTAGAAAATATAATTGTTAGCAAAATCGCAAGGTTTACTGTACTATCGATATTCGATGCATGAACGTCCGAACGACCACTCATCCGGTGACTGGGAAAACACAGTTTAAAAGGTGGTTTCTCCGCTACTTTCTTTCCAACGGATTCGGACTGACCACTGCCTCGAAATTCCGCAGTCTCCGCCAGCATCTTTTCTCACCTCTCGATTCTGTAGATCTCGGAAAATTATTGAATTTAATTAACGAAATCGACGATACTGAAGTCCAAATGGTTGGACTGCAACGAAAAATATTCCATCGATTCACTAGTTTCAAACATTTTGGAATTGCCTTCATTTTTCGTTCATATTTAGGTTTTTATTTGCAAATTATTTTCAATATGCAAACTTCAATGTTATACGAACTTGGAGCAAAACGGATTTTGGGCATTTCAACTTTATATCAGTTGTTGATAGAAAAACACTCGAAACATGGAGTCTAGCACTTTCTCCCAGTGTGCTAATTTTCATGTTCGACGATTTGCTCAATTTGCGATAACACTTTATCAATTATAAGTTATACATCGCAAATTATTATCGTGCAATCAACTTTGCATTTTCTCGCAACAGAAATGAGCAATGCGGAAAATTTCCGACGAGATATTGTGCCAAATTTTGTAGAATTTTTACATTCGGAAAATAATAACAAACAAATTTCACTTCGAGGCCATCTCATTACGAACACGTCATCGTTAGAGAGATAAGTCTGTTGTTTTTTTAGGTTCATCTTGAATTATGCGGTTTAAAATTAAGTTCTAGGTTTTGGAAATCGTGAGAAAATAAACAAACATAATTAAAAGTCTTGTTGTTCATTCAAAAGTCAGGGCAAGTTCTTTCAGAAGTTACAGTCTTTCTCCAATTGCTTTCCCAGCTTGGCCAGCTTCTGAGCACCTTTAAGAAATTATCTCCCACCACAATTTGGCACGACCCTCAAGATGATCTGTCGGGTGTATTTGTACACGCTTTAATGGAAAATTTGTGAAATTTTCTTCTTTTCGCTAGAGGAAAGACGTAGACATTTATTAAGGACGTTGTATGGGGACGATTAAATCTAAATTTTTGTTTTCAGTTTTTCTTACATACAAAATGGTTTGCGAGCCTAAGTTCATTAAAAAAAGTTGTTACAAAATGACTAGAGAACAAGATACTCCAAATCCAAGATTGTCCGAGGTAATCTGTATTTGTTATATAATAAAGAAAATTTCGAAAAAATTTTACGACCGATTTTTTTGAAAATTAAATAAAGATTCTTCGGTGTTACATAAAAGGAATGCTGTCGATAGAAAATTTCACATACGGCGTTTTTAATTAATTTTTTTTATATCAATAATGTTGAGAAAAAGGTATGCCCACTTTTGATTGTATTTTTCGAACGGACCGTAACTTAAAAAAACAAAAATATTACGAAAAAAAAAAAACCGATACACGTTCGACCATGTTAGTCATTCCACATCGTAATGGGAAAACTATCGAATGAAAAAAATTCTAGATATCACCATAATACATGCTCATTCAATCATTTACTTTCGTATTATTAATAGAACAATATCGAAATTGATTTGAATAGACTCGTATAATGTGTGGTGTAGGAACGAACATTCGATGGGGCGAAATTTTCATCGACGCGATAATCAATTGTTTTTGAAGGAATCTTCAAAACACAGCAGATTGAGATGGAGTTACAAGGTCACACAGGTCATAAGGTCTTGGTACGTTAAAATCATTGAAAATTCTACAGCGAATTGTTGTATTGTTGATTATTTGAAATTGGTCGCACTCACTGTCAAATAAATAGTCAATAAATCCGTAAGGATCTGTTGCGACCTAAAGTTCCAAATGTAGTTAATTGGGATAGCAAAACGTACCTTCAAGATATTCAGTTTTCGCAAAGGTATAATTTTAACCGAATCGAGAATGCAAATCGTAACAGACTGATGATCGACTTTATGAATATACGTCAGAAAATCGTCTCCAAGGATACCGCACCAACTTTCTTGTATATTGTGACGTCGTTTGTTTTTCAAGCACAGTTGTGTGACGTCTTTGTTTTGGACTTTCTGTAAGAATCAGGGTGGGGATATTCCTGTGATTGGAAGTCAAGTTTTTCCACTTAGCCACTGTTATCGAGCAGTTTTTTTTTCTCCTAAAACTGCGGTGGATAAAAGGGGTTTGAAGATTTCTTTACCGGCAGGAACATTGAAGCCATAAAATGAAGAAAAGCGTTTACAACGAAAGTCTCAGAGAAATTCTGGAACGAAATGTTCAAAAAGTTTTCAAATATTGCGTTGGATGATTTAAGAATTCGTTTTTTGTGAAAAGATTATTTCTGTTTTATAGTTTTAATAATGCATATGGTTGATTGCTATTATGTACAAAATTATCGATGATTCAATTTGTTGCGTCATATTACAAAATCGTTTAACGATAGGCTCCGTTTTCTCAATTATAGATTTTCAAGATGAATCATTACGATTTTGAAGAAAAAAACGCTCAATTTCCAATGAAGAAAAACTAGGAAATCAGCTGCACTGACAAAGGCTCGAATATTCAGGATTGATCCATCATTTTTTTTCTAACACGATTATCGATAAAAAAAAAAGAAACGAATCGAATGAAAAAATGGGTCGCTCATCGATGCACTTTAGAGAGAACTGAATGACAAACAATCACCAGTGGATTTGTCTAGGCCGGATGATTCCCCAATGATGAATCTCTCAGTGCATGATATGATGTCCATACCAGATCCATTTCCTCGAAGGTCAAGCCGAGTACGGTCAAGGTCATTATCAAAAGAGCAATGAAATGAAGAGTGTATCGGTACGAAAGAGAGTATATTACATACCTAGGCCAGAAAAATAAGAAAAGTCTCAGATCACATGTAATGTGGTCTGAGGCTTTACATTTTTTGGCCGAGGTGTGTATACTATTTTTCTGCCCGACGTAGCCGGAATGTGGCAACTTCGTTTAGCGCAGCGGCCCAAAAGTTGCCACTTTCCGGCCGGAGGGCGGAGAAAGGAATTTGGGGTAAGAAAATAAGGTATAAAATAAATAAAAATATGACACGTGTATCAGTGTATTTTGTCTTTTTTTTTTTTATTCTTTTCTCATCATTTGAGTAAAATGATTGTTTCTTTTTTTCTTTTAAATCTCGCTTGCGCGCTCGCACTTTGTTTTTCTCGTCTCTCACTTGCTTCATCCTCGTTTAAAAAAAGTAACGAAAATCTTGTTTTCATCTCCCCCGATCACTTGTCCCTCGACATATATATATGTATATATCCAACTCTCCAGTCTCTCTCTTGGTTCATCACACATTCGGCGAGACAACCAGGGGAAAAGTTTTGGTTCTCCATCTCGTCGATTATCATTATTGTTATCGTTAATATTAAGTATAATAATCTTTCTCTCAAATTTGTATTTGTTATGAAGTTGATGTTGTGTTATCGCGATATCTCTCTCATCTCTGTGATACGTTTGGTGTTTTCTTCTTTCGCTAGAAGTTACGGATTTCGTGCAAACCTCTGGAAAGTTTCACAAGGTTCAAAGAGAGAAAGTACGATTTATACACAAATATGTGTGTGTATGTGTATAGCCAACCACTGCGCAAATGAGCAAGTTTGTTTTTTTTATCTTCAATATCGTGCCAACGTTTACAATAAATCTTTTAGTTTTCGAATCAACGAAGACTATTTTGTTGTGAATGAATTCGAAAATTATAAAATACATGCCAAAATATAACGAGCCGTTTGCGCAGGGTTTCATTTAAAAGATAAGCCTTACGACGCTTCACCGAGAAAATGTTTGCTCTATTGTTTTTTTTTTTTCGATCCTTTCTCTTAACTGCTAATAGTAGTTAGTTTTATCATTTCTTCCTTAAAAACTTATAATTTCATATCTGCTCTGTTACTCTTCGCAAAAAGATCGTTTACGCTGTTTCCTTATGAATTCATTTCTTCTTCGCAAACACTCGCATCATCTTAAGGTTAACGCATTACGTTCGCAACTATCTTTATTATGGCCATTTTTTTGTGTACGATTCATTACTTTTTTTTTTCTCGTCGCCGTTTTTCAAAATTGTTTTTTCTGCTCGCCACATTCTTACACTCATACAGTAAAAACTACGTAACTTCTGCTTCCTCCTTTTCTCGATTGTATTTTTTTTTGTTATTTTTTCTTTTGTTTGTTGGAGAGAGGAAATTGCAAATTCGCATTCGAGATCGGACGATTCGAAGATTGACGCTATGAATGTTTGTTTTTCTCTCTAGAGACCGAGCCTGCGATGGCCTCGCTATTATTATCATTATTTCGTTTTTTTCTTTGCGCTATACAGTTGGATTATAAAATGTACATGTGAGATCCAATAATAATAAAAAAAACATGGCGTCGAACGCCTCGAGATTCGTCGTTGGTCGTTATTATTCGCGTTTTTTTTTCTTTTTTCTTTCTTTTATAAATCTTTTATGAGTGTGTGTTTTTGTATGTTGGTTTTCATCGAATATTTGCCATCCTCTTGATACTCGACGCTTACTTTCCATTATAACTGACAATGTTTTCTTCCTTTTTTCTATGTCGATCATGATTCATTCGCTCTCATCCATATTTACAAATAAAAAGTTTTTATATTTTTTTTTCTTCTACATTTTCCAATTTTCTGTTTTACTCTCTACACTTGGTAATATAACCGAGCCACGTCTTTCGTTCCGAGACGTTTTTAGAGGCAGGAAGGAAGAGTCTCCTTCGTTAAGATCGTTTGACCATGTTTTTTTTTCTTTTATCCCTTTTGACCAGCGTGTGTTCATGTGGCATGTTCGAAAGAATGCGACAAAGTAAAATCGATGAATACAGAACACGAAACCGGTGTGTCGAGGTGAGAGCGACACATACGGAAGTGACCGGGCAAAGACGGCACACGGTTACTTTTCCAAGGAAAGTTTCGACGTCAGCCACTGTTATGATTTAAATTTTAAAGAGGCCCCCCCAAGGAAGAACTACGAGAATTAATGCCAGTTTAATTTTTTTTTCTTTTACTTAGACCGCAATTTCGTTGCGGATTCCGAATGAGAGAGAAATACAGAATAAAAATTTGAAAAAAAAAATCAAATGAACGAGAAAAACCTCCGCAACGATCGTTTTTTTTTCTTTTGATAAAATATTTTCTGCCCACGCAAACATTCTGACGTTCAAGTAGCGTCACAATATTTGCAAACAGTAATATTTCCGCACGCGCGCGCGCGTGTGTGTGTGTGTGTCTATCGTTGCAAAAGGAGGGCAAAAAAAGGCGGAACAAGTTGAGACGATACGCACATTCGGCGGAGGGATTGAAAAAGATTGGGTCCATTCGGAGGATGAGGATCGGACCGACTCCTGATTGGATCGCTCTCGGGGTAGTTGCATCGCGAGTTCGTTGGCAACGAAAAAAGCTTTTTAAAAGAAAAACTATGGGTTTGATCTCACTCGCAGCTCATCGGAATACGGTATGAGAACAGACGAGGCTCGAAAGAAAAACGGCGAGACATCAAATGACAAAGCAAAAATTTAGCATCGCGATCGATGAACAACGGAAGAAAAATAGATTCTTATCGACGCTTCGTTTTCATCGAATGCCGCTAGATGCAGGGAGGACGAAATTGACAAAGAATTAATCAATTTCCACAATCCCAACAAGTTTTACGACTTTAACGTTAATGTTAATTGATCGAAAGAGTCAGACAAGAAATTTTGCCATTCACGTATCGATCTCGACTTCGGGTTTGGTTTTCCCCACAATATCTTCGTTTCATTTCATTTCATCTCCCTCCCTCTCTCTTTTTCCGTTTACTTTCTTAAAAACTATTCTCTCTCTCTCTCCGTCCATTCGCCTTATTTGCAAATATTACAGGTACTAATTTGTCAAGTTTTTCCTTCTTTTCGTTCTTCACCCTCCATTTCTTCTCTCCCACAATTTCAATAAATCTCGCGCGAGCTGCGTTCCACGAAGCGTTAACACATGTACATTAGGAGTTCCGTGGACCGAATAAGAAAGCAGAGGAAAAACCGCGGGGCCCGAAACGGCGGTCGGCCAGAGAACTTGCTCTGTGCCGAAGCATTTTCGTTTTTTTTTTTTCAATTTCCAAATAAAAAGTTAGCCGAAAATCGGCTCTGCCCTACGAACTAATGAGCAAATTATTTCCGCGCATCGCCGATGCAGGCCTCTTCCGAGGCAGACGTTATATCGGTCCACAAGATTTTCCAAGCTCTCGTCACATAATTTTGTCTTGCTTTTTATTTTCAACGAGTCCATGGCGAAGTTACTATTAAATCGGGAAATATACTGAAGAAAAATGCTGAGAAAAAACCGACTCGAGAGTGCGTAAATATACGCGGGTTGAAGCGACGGAAAAATAGTCCAAAAGACAAACCAAGGCCATTGAGAAACTTATGCGACCAATAAAAGCAGAAGTTACGTGTGTACACCACGCATATCCAGAAATATTTATATATATACGAATACGTCTCGGTAACGTCGTCAATGAAATTTGTTCGCAACGAGAAACAGAAATTCGCTATAGATAACGTTTTGAGCGACGATATTCGCTCGTTAAGTGTATATATATATATATTGTATGTCCTATGCGTCGTGTAATGATACACAAAACCGAGCTGTGCCCGATGCCGCATTATCGGCTTATGAAATGAAGAGAAAAAAAACGATTAAAAGATAAAGAATGATCGACTGATATTTCGCAAACACGTTTACTAAATACTGGACAAACGGGCAAAACCTGATCCGTGTCGAGAGGACAAAACGCGATTTTATTTATCACCGGATGGCGAGTGAAGTTTGTAATTTAAAAAAAAAAGAAGTAAAACTGGTCCGAAGATAATTTTGTGGACACAAGTGTTTTACGTCGGTAGAAGACGGAAACCGCCGCGTTTTTTTTTTTTTTCTAATTTCAAACCGAATAAAAATTTGATCGTGTTAGTGATAATTGGTACTGAATGCAAAAAAAAAAAAAGAAATGTTCGTGGTACGGCAGCTCGCGGTAACGCAAATACAATAATTATCGTGGCAATTGCTAATGTTATTATGGCGTTATTTTCTTCTTTCTCTCGTCATTGGTGTTTCTTGCTGTTGATAATATATTTTTGTGTCGTTTTTCTTCGTTTTCTTTTAATAAAAATTGTCACCGGTTGACATTAGTTGCTCCGTTGAGGCCAACAATTGGAGGAACGTCGAAGCGAGATTGGAGAAGTTGAATGCAGGCGGGCGCGCCGCTTATAAATCTCATTTGGATTTTCAACTGTTCAGCCACTCGGTGAGGCGACAATGGCTGGATTCTGACGTTCCAACAAATTCGAGCGTGCTTTAATACGACGTTGCATAAGTCTGCTCTCGCTGGGTGGTGACAAACCGTACAAGCTGTTCAACGAGTCCTTACCCAGAAGGCGATTACCACCGATGATTTTTGGCTCCGTACCGCCGAGCTCGTCGCCCGAATGAAGCGAGCAAGACTTTCGTCGTATGCCTGAATCGAACTCGCACGAAGAGTGTACAGCGCCGTGTTTGCTGTGCTCTGACAATTCGCTGCTCGAATCGGACATGTGACCGTACGGATGATTGTCGTCGTCGGTCGAAGATGTTGATAATCTTTGCTCGCGATATTCCGTCAGTTCCTCAAGATTCATCGAAAAGTGCTGATGTACGACGCGGTTTACGGCCATTGCAGATTCAGCAAAAGCTGATAATTCACGAGCGGAGTTGTTTCGTCTGCAATTATCAAACAAATGAAAATAATATTAAGAAGTCGAATGATTTTGAAGTTTGCATCGTTGGAATGCAACGGAATCCATTATTTTATTTTTTAGTGTACGACAATTATTGGCAAATGAAAAATTGAATGTGAAAGAAAAATTTAGGCGATTCCGAAAATCTGAAAATTTTTTAATGGATCATTTCGTTTGACTCCAACGATGCGAACTTGAATATCTTAGAAGTTGATGCTCCATTGAAGGAGTAAAACTAGAAATTGATCGATTTGAAAAAAAAATGTTTATTTCAAAAACGGATTGAAAGTCTTGATTTTTTTTGTTCAAATTCAAAGTTTTGAAAAGTTACGTCAATTACCGAATGATCTGCGGTGTATCGAGTGGCCTGTTGCCTGCGACAGGGCAACTCGGTCCTGGATTGATCCACGGATGATTGAGAACGCATTCGGCGCTGAGTCTTCGATGTGCCTCCTTGACGAGTAGGCCTTTGATAAGATCTTTCGCGTCATCGGAAATGGTTGACCATTCTTTATCAGGAAACTCGTATCTTCCCTGCTGTATGCTGGTGAAGAGTAATTCCTGACAAGCTTGGCAAGTCTCTCCTTTCTCCCAGCCGCATTCAGTGCCGCAATTACCATAAAACGGCGGATAACCACAGAGCAAAATGTACATTATAACGCCAAGACTCCAGAGATCGCAACGCTTGTCGTAGTAGCTCGTTTCGCCGATGAAAGCCTCGACGACCTCCGGTGCCATGAACTCAGCGCTACCAACGGGAGTCAAAAGCTGCGGCGTTGCTAAAGGACTGGACATTGTATTGTTGAACTTGATGCCCGAGCCTAGATCGAAGTCGCACACCTTGATGGGCGTCAGTTTGTCAGGATAAACGCAAAGTATGTTCTCCGGTTTTAAATCCCTGTGGGCTATGCCTGCGCGAATGATAAACAAATTATTAACGTGAGGATTCGAAACCAAAAAAATAATGGATTATTAGGAACGCGTAGTTTAAAAATAAAATTTCATGATTCATCATTTTTATACGATAAAAATGTTGGGATCATATAGATTTGCAAAGAAAAAAAAAAAAGAAGTTTAAATCGGAAATCTAATCAACCGGGAACGATAATAAATATTTACGAACCTTTTTTATGGATGAAATTCAAAGCGCTGGCAATTTCCTTGACAATTTGACTGGCCTCGCGCTCGCTGAAGTGCACGCGTTCCTCGATCCTTCGTAGCAATTGACCGCCGTTTATCTTCTCGAAAACGAGATAGAAGCGATCATCGTCCTCGAAAAATTCAATCAGATGAATGATGTTAGGATGGCCCTGGCAATGATGAAATGTCTCGACCTCCTTAAAAACACGGGCCCTTGCATGACCGGGTATCTTATCGATTATCTTCACGGCGTACTCCAGATCGGTATAAAGAGAGACGCACGTTTGTACCGAGGCATATGCACCTTCGCCCAGTACCTCGCCGGTCAGCTTGTACAGTTCTGAAAAAAGCAACAACAAAAAACATAAATTAAACAATCGAAGTTGGAAATCATAAATCAAGAAGATTTATAGATAAACACGATGCTCAAATCTTTCTCTATGACAAACAATATTTTCAATTTTCGCTTCTTCATAGAGGAAGCTTTGAGCATCGTGCATCTTGAGCATCTTGAGGAAGCAATTTGCAAATTTCAATTTGCAGCGTTTTTTGTATTTGGATTTAAATTATATAATTTCGACAACTTTTCTAGAAAATAATGAGGAAGTACAGACTTATACATGATATCTTACAAAATTTGCAGAAATTAGAGCGGTTGGACGATTTTAAAAAAAACTCAGATTTTTGTAAAATTCGAAAAATCATAAAATTTAAACCGTTCAACCGATATTTCCCAAATTCAATACCAACCTTCCTATTATGATACTCTATTTATAAAAAAAAAAAAATTGGTAGTAAATCTTAAAATTTGTGGTAGTTAGAGCGTCGACACTCTTTTTTTTGAAAATTTCAAAATGCCGTGTAATTCGTATATTTCTAGCAATTCCGACAAAATTATCCGAGAATGAAGAGCTTGTATAGATTAACATCTGTGCAAAACAGGAGCCCTGTAGCTCAAACCGTTCTCGAGTTATGGACGTTTGAATTTTACAGTGCAAGAATATACACACACACGCATCCTGACATTTATTTCTAGATATGATTTTTCGATGTTTTGAGACATTTTAAGCACATTGACATAGAAAACTGGAAAAAAAATTTTACCGTCACATAGCTTCCTCTATGAGGAAGCAAAAGTGTCCAAAACTTTGAGCAATTATCTAAAATTTGGACAAAACGTAAAAAATTTATCATGGCAACGAAATAATTTTCGAGTCCTCGATAAAAAATGTTGAGGACAGTTTCAAAGAGAGTATACAGCAGATGTGCAAAACCGGTTGAAAAAGACGTTCGTGAAATGTTTCCACTGATCCTCCGCATCGTGAGGGCTTCGTGTGGACTTTTTTTTTTTTATAAGACTCGTCGGCGCACCTTTAAAGAGAAACTGTTCTTCTTGTAACTCGCATTGAAGTGTGTAAATGGAGCTCGTAGATTGTACGTGATCAAACTGATTTATCCAACGTCCATATTCATCGGAGGAACTTTCTTGTTACTTTGTTTCATGGTTTCGACAAAGATATTTTGCGTTTTCCCACAACTGTTAACTCGGTGGTTTATAATTTTGATTTGTTCGATTTCGATGGAGCATGGCGAGCGTGTAAAATAAAAATATTTTATAAATCATCGAAAGGAATGGAAATTATCGAGGCTACATTTTTTCGGACCTATATACATGTGTATGAATCTCTGTCCATAGCCTTAGACCCGAATGAAAGGTTCCGCAGGAAACTTTCTGATTGCTCGTGGTTAAGCCAAAGGCACTGCAATCGCGAAAACAGAGAAATCACGATCTAGACAAATATACACACATTCGATTGAGCGTGTGGTGTTTCAGCAGTTGTAAACGCTTTGGAGCGACGAGCACTAAAATTCATCCTTGTTAAATGACGTTTGCAAACTTTCAATTTTAACGATCTGACGATGATAAAAACTGCACGATGCGACCAGAACAATAAAGACCAACGAACCATACTTTTCTCGACAATGAGGTGTGGTACAGAAAAATTATTTGCTCGAGTGACTTCATGGAAACGTGACGATTTGCAAAGGGAAATTTTATACATAGTATTAGGCAAATTGATGATTAGACTAATTAAAACAGTTTAGTGTATTATTTTGAAGAAGACTGTTTGATTAAGTAATTTGTAGTTTAAATGAATTACTAGGGAGAATATACGTGGATAGTTCAAACGTGGCGAACAATTCAGAATGAATAATTTCTGAGATTTATTCACCGGAGACTTGATTTTTTTGATCTCGTCTGTTATTAACGAAATCAGAGAGCTTTTCACTTGCGATTGCGCCGCTCGTAATAAAAGCAAGAAGAGCCAAGCAGCAGGGTGAAAAAAAAGATATAAGACTGAAACTCGGGAGCTCGCATCGATCGAACGAGACCTCCAGTAGCGTTAGTCCCGAAAGCTTGCTAAGCGTGACGTTCCATCGAGGTTCATAGTACCTCAATTTAGCTTCTTAGATTACCTCGACGGGTTAACCATTAATAGTGCATCATTTAATGATGAATGAATCACGTGAAAAGGGCAACGATCGACAAATGAAATAAACAGGAAAAAATGTTTAAAAAAAATTGGAGAAAATACAAATGTGTTTAATTTCTTGGCATAAAATCTGACGAGCAACGAAACATGCATGAGCAGCAGTCTTTAAAATCCGGAAAGAGGCAGTACAAATTCAAGGTCGCATGACAAAGAGGCAGTAAGAGGTTTTACCTTAAAAAGACAGCCCAGACTTTTGAGTACACGACAAGGGACCTAATTAATTCAATTTCAATGTGTTACGTCAGTCACGTGATTCTAGTTCGCACTGCCAGCCAGTGTCAAGGTCGAACGTTATTTATGGGGAGCTGGCTCTTCGCGTAGAGGGTATTCCATTGATTAACGGTTGCCAACTACGAGGGGTGGATTTCCCCTGCTACGTGTACCATTTTAACTGTACCTATCATATCTCTCTACGAGCCGACTGTTCCACCGCGATCAATTCTACGTTCATGATTTTGCCACGCGATTGCGCAATTTATTTATTCTCAATGAATTTTCTCGATGCATGCACAATCGTTACGATTCTTCTGCAGCGATTTGAAAAAAATAAAAAATTCTATGACTCGGAAGTTTGCAACGGTGAGAATCAACGAAAAATATTTTGTATATTTATTGAATTTTGACAATCATGGCAATTTTTTGAGTCGATTGAGTAGTTTTTAGGTCGCAAGAGAGGATCGTTTTATTGTCTAGACCAAATATTGAATAATAATTATGAGCTCCGCTGAAGATATAACAGAATTTCGTTGCATTTCAACAATGCAAAATTCGACATCACAAAATTCTTGTGTCCCTTTATCTTGTGATGATTCAACATCGATTTTCTCTATCGATTAGATTTCGTGAATCCTGCATAAATTTCATTTTCGAAACGTTATTTCGACGAATGAAAGAAATTGAAAATATTTCGTACAAACTCGTATCTTTATCGATATAACTATTTTAAATGTTTTTGCTACTGCGAATAATGATTGACATTTCCAATTAACAGAAGTAATGAGAAAATTTGAATTACTTTGAGGGAATAGGGAATAATCGTTGAAATCTAAACATTTAATGAGAGAGAGCTGTGTGTAGCATATACGGTGACTCTGCTCGAGCTGGGGCTCGCCGATATGGAGACATGCGCAAACAGCAGGCTCGTGGTTGAATGGAGAAAAGCAAAGGGAATATTGTGCGGTGTTAGCAACGCAGTCTTCATTCTCAAGCGCGTAGAACATTTTAGCAGTCGAGAAAACGTCATTGGCAAACACTGTCATTAGAGACAGCAAGATACTGGTCAGAAAATTTGCACAATTCGTTTGCTATCAATGAAGAAACGATGAAGCGAGAATACCAAAGAGTTTTTTCAAACTCATCGGCTTTTTTCGCTCCTTCGATTTTCCTTGTCCAAAGCATTTTTTTTTTTTTCGTTTACCAATGGAATCCCATGGGCTTCACAATATTTATTCTGGGAGCGTCAAAAAGTCACTATTTTCCAGGAATTTTTCCTATTACTTACTGCTTACGCGTCATTTTCTTTTACTTTGAAAAAAATCGCGGTTCGGGTTTCGAGAAAGCTTTTTTTTCCCCTTTTTTACCCTTGACTGGAAATAAAAAATTTAACACTTGCCTTGGAAGCAAGAAGATACGAGAGACGTGCCAGAACGCTTCTTCCTTCGTCTTTTGCGTCTAGCTTCTTCTTGGCGCACCTGTACGGCACTCAATGACTCGCCTGTTGATGTCACATCCCTGGCAACACCTGAAACATTCGACGATAAAATAAAATTAAATAAAAATTAAGATAAACCGAAGGGAGTGAAATAAATGTTCATTTTCGACCGAAGAAATTCGAAGTTGAAAAAGTTCAATTTTTGGCGGAATCGTTTTTTTTGCCTGAAGTCGTAAATCGTTTGATCGTAAGAGGAATAAAAAAAATTTCCATTCGTCCTCGACTACGCCTTATCAGTGTAGGTTTTGTGCACACGATGAAAAACATTTACAAATCAATAAATTACGAAATTTCACACGATTTTCATGTTATCAATTATAAGGAGACAGAGTGGCTTATCATTGATGATAATAGGCTATCGAGCCAAATCTTGATTCGAAAACCTTAAATATTTGACCTATTTTACTACAATATTTACTCATTCCTTTTTGTCCTTGTGTTCGAGGCTGGTGGAGGCAAGAGTCGTCGATGAATGGAAAAAATGACAAATCTGTCTTTTACCAGTTACGATCAATGTGAAAATGAATTTTTATCTTTTTACGTGTCAGTTTTTAATTGTAATATGAAAATTAATGAATTTTGGAGTTGAAATTAATACAATTGTCGTTTTTTGAAAATGAAGGGAAAATTATTGACGAAATCATTTCTACGAAGCATTTCTGATGCTGTTCTTGCTTCCCAAAGTTCGAATACAAATGATACCGTCGTGAGAGATCGGATTTCATTGCTCGTTATGTTTCAAGGGTCCACGCTTTGTCTCGCGTCTGAGGATTACCAAGACCGGCGCTTTGTGCTACGTGCGTAGGGGCGAAAACGGTTGGAAGCAGGAGTAAGGCAGGCTTTTGTCAATCGACATTTTAGGGGAGATTTCATTCATTTTGGGGTTGCAAAAATAATCCAGTCAAACCAAGATTGCAATGAAGGTGTAACGGTTCGATGCTACGAGTAAATTCATAAAATCTTTTTTCTTCTTCTGTATCGCACTAAAAATAAATTGTCTAAGAAAAATTAGGGGAATTGAAAAAAATATTGAATCGTGAACGAAAAACTAATTTGGTCGCGGTTCCTCGATGCAAACTCCAACACAATCATCGTCGTTAACAAAATAAAAAATAATGAAAAACGCATGATTGCGATGGGAAAAACGAGCTCATTTCGATATTCAACGACGCGTTGGTTTCGGATTTCTTCAAATATTGAAAAGATATTAAACGGAGAAAATATAATTAAAACAAAAATAATAATAAAATCCCAGATATTATGATGTTTAAGTTTGCATCGTTGGAATGCAACGGAATCCCTTATTTTAACGATGTTGAAGCTCGCATCATTGGAATGCAACGAAAAATGATTATTTTTCAAAGCATTTCCCAAAATTTTCATACAGTATTTGTCAACGACAAATACTGAGAACTGAATTTTCTAGAAAAATTGATTTTTCGAGATAGTGCAACTTTAAAGGAATTCTATCAATAGAAAACTTTGCATACAACGTCCTTAAGAGAGAGCGAGAGAGAGAGAGAGAGAGAGAGAGAGAGAGAGAGAGAGAGAGAGCGGTAGGGACTGACATAACGTCGGAGAAGGGAAAAAAGAGTATCGTAGGTAGGAAACGACCCCTTGTGATTGATGAAAGGTCAAAAGAAATAAACGAGGAACCCTAAGCGGAAGGTTCGTCTTTTCTATTTCCTTCCGCGATACCCCAAGGGATTTCTTCGAAGGCGAGTAAGAAAAAATAAACGTACATTCCGGAATGCAATCATGCGTCGAATTCCCCACTCCTCGTTTGCTTTTTATATTTCAGGTCCCCTGGAGGAATTTCCGTTGCGAGCCTCACTGTTGTGCTCTGGTATCACGTGAGCGAAATTTCTTCAATCCTTCGTTCGTCTACGCCATCATCGATTTTTTTTCCCCAGCATCTCAGTTCAGATTTCGATCGCAAAATTTTTTTCCTTCAGTTACAATCCCCGAACCAACCACGAGATCTTTATCAATCGATTTGTTCTTCTACTCGCTTGTTTTCATTTTGAATGACTTTTCACTTCACATTCTTGTTTGTCCAAATACTTGTTCGAATATTCGTACAAAAAAAAATTAAATCGACGATCGACGACGCATGCCGATCGCTAAAGAAATTCCTTTGCATTCGGACAAGACGTTGAGTGTTTCTCACGAGTCTCGATCGTCGAAACAAATGATAAGTAAAAACGGGGATAAACTGTCTGTCGAATGATGAAATTTCTGTGTCGCATTTCGCGAGGTTAAATGAATTTCTTGCATTGCGCAGTTCACCTTTGACCCTTTCTTCGCCTTGATTTTCATCCGTTAAGTTTCGATATGAAATTTCGTTAATTAAGCAGTTAATGAACTTGAGCATCTCAAATCCCGACTAATTTGATCGACATTTGCTTAAGACGGACGTCGATTCTCGCAAATACTGTTATAAAAAAAATTTCCCACGATTCATTCGGCTAATCGCTACTCCTCATTATATATACACACGAACAGCTTTGAACTGGTTTTCAGAACACTGAGACAATTGCGATCAATTACTGACCCCACTCGTCCCATTAATTGATAAATCTTGTGAATACAGCAAAGCAATTGTGCGTAAAATACACATTTATTCATACGAATTTTTATATACATTATTTACTATAATTTCAACACAAAATATCCGACGATATTGGAGTTCGCATCGTTGGAGTCCAACGAAAAATATTTTACCCTCTTACATTTTTTAAGATTTTCGGAATTTCCTTTATTTTTCTATGATGCATCGAGATAGCGATGCTTGTAAAAAATCTTTAAGGCGTTCGACGATTAACAAAAAATGTTGCAACGACCCTCAGCTTCATTGAGTACGAACTAAAAAAAAAAAATGACGAATATTATATCGTTTTTTTCCTCATTCGCGCATAATTTAAATTTTAATCATTTATAAATGAATTTGGAATCTCGCGTCGATAATAATCGAAACGCGGACTATTCGTAACATCGCGAAAAGCTAATGTCGAATTTGGCATCGATGAAACGCAACAAATTTTTGTTTTCTTTGACACCAGAAGTTGTTGACTCCGCTAATCCGAAGATCGTCGTCGTTTGTAACCCAAAAACTGAATCCACGAGGAAATTTCTAAACACTCGAAAAGTTTCAAAAATAAAAAATCGTTGATTCCAAAGATGCAAACATAATTATAATTTAAAGCGTTACTTGTTTAGAAATTTAATTACTTTTTAGATAATTAGCGAATTGAATAATCGATTCACAGAGCCATAACTTTTTTGTTCTTCATTCATTAATATTTCACATCAACAGCGAATACTATTTTTTTTTCAATTACAAGATTCATTCGCCATTCACGATTTATTACCGTTTCTGGTTTCGAAACGATTTACGTTCGAGACTTCGTGCGTACGTTTGAACGTCAGTGAGTTACATTCGCTGGCGCCGATTTGGTTTCTTATTTTTAATTCATTTTCTTTTTTCAATATCTGCTTCGCTTGGAGCACGGCGTTGACGCTCGCTCGTATAGCAAAGGTACGCATATGTATATGGACGTGGGTTTCTAGAGAAATCGGTCGCGAGCGAGACGTGACATCAATATACGGGTCTCGTTTTTCGAACGAGTAATGGATGCATCAACGAACTCGGTACCAACATTGTATCATTATTCATACGAACTCGTATTGAATAAGAAATTTTTTAAATCTTTATATGTGAACGCAAATTTTAATGCGTGAAATTTGTCAGCTCATGCGATCTGAACAGTGAATGGACGAGTAACGAACCTGCTGCAATACTTCAAAAAAAAAAACATGAAAATTTAGGATCCTGTGTTATTAATGACTCTGAAGTTTGCAACGTTGAGATTCAACGAAAAATATTTTTTTATATTTATTATTTATTGAATTTTGAAAACCATGGCAATTTTTCGTGTCGATTGAGTTTTTAGGTCGCAAGACTGGATCGTTTTATTGTCCAGACCAAATATTGAATAACTAGCCGCGTCTGCAGGCTTCGCCCTAAAGGGTACAAAATAGTAATCTTAATATGAAAAGTTGAATTTTTTTTTCAAAATCTTCAAACTTTGATTTTACTAAAATCGCTACAACTTTTTTTTTACAAACTGGCACTCCAGCTAGCGCTCATTATCTTCGTTTTCGAATCATCTTTTAATTGGTAATTAGCGATTTTTTATTTATTATTATTTTTAGTTGCTTGTGAACTTTGAAAGTGGAAAATATGACGAAAAATGTGATTTTTTGGCTCGGGCTCCCAAAAAAAAAATTATCGCAATGCAATACAGCCTAAAACCTATTCTGATTCATGAGCTTCATTTCTGCGAAAGATTCATCAAAATTGGTTCAGTGGTTTTTGCGTGAAAAAGGCACAAACACAATTTTGTGCATATAGAGATAATTGTGAACTCTACTGAAAAAAGAACAAAATTTCGTTGCATTTCAACGATGCAAACTTCAACATCATTCGTTGAAACGTGCGAAATATTTCGTTAATCCGCTTGTTTCGATCTCGTGTTCTTGGTGCGACGATTCCCGATTCACTCGCAATAAATGTGTCTTGCAATAAAACCCAAAGTCCCGCAATAATGGATGAAAAATATTCCTGCAACTGCTCGTCGATATCAATTTCTTATCGCGTGAATCTTATCGAAAAGAAAAAACACAAAATATACCGAAACCGACGTGTGAAGGCAGAACCGCCCACGCGATCGCTCCCCGCGGAAAAGACGAGGAATCAGTCTCGATGTAAACAGGAAAACGCATGTTTACGACCGAGTCGAGAGTCTCGACGCTATACTCAACGATTTCCGACGTTCATTGCTCTCCACATTGTTCCTCATGTTTTTTCTTCGTATTAGTGACTCCGCCGTGGGCTTGATTTTTGTGTTTTACTTCATAATCTAATTTTCAATATTTTCGAATTGTTTGTTTGAGATTCTGTAAAATAGCAAGAAAAATAATTGCCAGTATTTATAGCCACGACGATGATAATCGTTCTCGTTAACCGACAGCGATGGGTGAACCCTTGACCCTCGTGGGTCACCGGGAGTCTTATAGAAATAGGAATAGCGAAGTAGGGCAAGTTGCGAGAAGGGCTCATCGTAAAAACGTGCAAAGGTTTACGCAGGCAAAATTAAAATCGTTATTATATTTTTAATATTCGTTTTGGCGTCTGATTGAGAAATACGTTTTGCTCTAATTTTCGATGGAAATATAACGGACGTGTTTTCTTAATTTCAATGTATGAAAACTATGTGAAGTAACCGAGGAAAAATGTAAAATTATATGCTATGGCGAGGCTACTGAACGAACGGTGGAAAACAAGTTGGCCAATGGTTCGTGCGTCAACGGTGAAAGGTGGGAATTCAAAAAATGAAAAAAAAAGGTTAAAAAACAGTTGGTTATTGCGAGGGGCGTTCGTTCGAACGAAAGCCAAAAGAGAGTGAAGACTTCTGTGAGTTAAAACTGTATAATAAAATTTAAAAAAATGAAAAGTACAGCTATTCCGAAATCTAAAAACAAGACGATATTGAAGTTCGCATCGAGTCCAACGAAAAATATTTAATCCACTCGCAATTTTTAAGATTCTTTGAATCTCCTTAATTTTTCTATGACTATCAGTTTTTTACTTGCCAATAATTGCTATAAACGAAAATTGCATGAAAATTTTTGGCTCTGCTTTCAAAATATAGAATAAAGTTAGGGATTCCGATGCGTTCCGACGATGCAAACTTCAACATCATACAAAGCAAGTTCCGAGGGCCCGAAATCCCGATTATAAAATTTCGGACCAATTTGAAACATCGTTTCTATATTTTACGTTCCAAAACATCAAAATTCAACGAATTAGTAGAAAAAAAAAAATATTGCATTTTTCTTTTTTTAAATTTAATGGATAGTGCAAAGTTAGCGTGGCACAAATGCTGTTCTGCTGGATAAAGCGAGGTAAGAGAATACTGCATTTGCATGTTGCAAGGACCAACCTCCGTAACAAGATTCAGCTGACTCAGCAATGAGCATGAAACGCGGTAGACCGTAACGCGAATTATTCAGACTGGAAGAGAAGCAGAGAGAGAGAGAGAGAGAGAGAGAGAGCCAAAAAAAAAGAGAATATTATTTCCAATGAATTTTTCACCACTCATGATGGGACCGTGCGAAAATGCATTCTCCGTGTTTTTTACATTTTTTTTATTTCTTTGTATGCAATTTTCATCCGACGTATTCGCGAATACGGAGAGGAGGGGGGGGGGCAGAGAGAGAGAGAGAATGTAAATCTTATTGAGGTGAACGAACAGAAGGGTCGCTTCGAATGAGACAAAAAAATGAATTCACCGTAAATTCGAACAGAGTGTGAAATACTACCGCGTGAGTAAAACTTTGAAAGTGATTCTCGAAATATTCCTCACGCTGACAAAAAAAAACTTCGAAAAATGTTCGCGGAGAGAAAACCATTGGATCGAGGCCAAAGTTGATTCAAAGGTTATTGCACCTACGGATACGAAAAATAATCGAAAACTCAAGATATTTCGATCATTTTTCGATTTACGAAGAAACAGATTTTTTTTCAATACAAAAATATTCGTCGACGAATACTGTCGTATCCAGAAAGAAAAGAAATGAGGATTTTAACGTTTTTGAACGAATTTTCGAAACTCTGGCGTCACGAGTCACGAGAACATCCAACAATTTGGGTTTATGAAAATTTTCGCCATCCCCAGACCCCTCTCAGCGAAGAGTGTATTTTCGGGCGACAGTTTACAGAGAGACAGAGAGAGAGACAGACACCAAAGAACGTCTTGCTCGTTGGCCAATAGATTCATCATATACACATGCACGTACAGCTCGGCCAACGCGAGAGGGTTCATTGACTGGCACAGAAAAAGGAACGACGCCATCTTCGAGGCCAAGATACGCCTGCCTGATAATATTTCAAGCGAGGATATAGACCAAGAGAAATTACATATTAATTTTCTTGCATCGCCAATCCTTCGTCCAAACGATTTAGTTCCCACGTTGGTGCAAAAGCAACAAATTCTAATCATGAGCTCGAAATTACACGAGGAAACTACAATTCCCCGCAGAACCAAGTCGTTCATTTTCAAACTCCAAAAATTATTTACGAACTCTTAATAATTCCGCAGTGTGACGATGAAAAATATGCGTGAAAAGAGAAAGCTCCGAATTATATTCAACAATTGGGTTGAGCCCGTTAAAATTTCGGGAGCTACGAATAAAGAAAAAAAAACCTGGATTTGCATCACATCGCGTGTAAAAAAGTTTTTTTCTCCACAGTACCACCTGAAGTATTCAAATGCACATGTCTCAAGTATGCAAATTAGTTGCTGCGTATCTTATCTGGATATCAGGCAAAGAGAAACATATGATTTCATGCTTCAACTTCCTCAGTTCCAACGCAACAGTTTTTCATTTTTTTTCCACCTGCAGGAAGCCGAATAGTTGAAAATCTTCACACACCAAAAGCCTTCATCGTTTGGGCAGAAAAAGTGTTCCTTTTTGTTTCAAGAATTGAAACAAAAATTTGTGGAAAATGTTCTATTTTTTCGCACTAATTTAATCTAATTAATTAACCCTTCGAGTGCATATTCGATCGTTTTGACCCACACAATTTTCCGTCCCCGATTCTTTGGCATTTAATGGTAACGAATCTTTTAGCATTTAATTTTCGTTTTCATAAAAAAATTAATTTCGAGCCATAAAAAATTGACAATTTATTAAAAAAAACGTCTCTACAAAAAAAAAAAAACATATTTACCGGAATTCAACGATTTGAAAAACGCCTTGGGTCAGATTGACCCAATGTGCACTCGAAGGGTTAAATATTCATGATGGTGAAGTTTGCATCGTCGACACAAAACAAAAAATACTCATTTTCATTTATTTTTCAAATGGTTAGAATTTTTGTGGTGAATTTCTTTTCTATTTAGCGAAAATCGATCGTCTAATTGTATCGATTGAAACCGCATGAAAATGTTGAGTTTTGTTTACGAAAAAAAAACAACTTGGTCGCATACCAACGATGTAAATTTCGGCCCGATGAATATTCGTGCCGAAAGCTAACAGATTGCTTTCTCGAAGTGGATGAAAATTTGTGAATCATGGAGTTTTTAATATTCATTATTTTTTCTTCTACATCTACGAGAAATATCTAAATACTGGTCTCATGTGTGTATGTGTGTGTGTAGAAAGTAAGACACGGGAGTTCTATTTTGCTGTATGGATACAACGCTTGGGGGAGAAGTTTCGTGTTGTTGTGTATGAATGCGTATGGATAGTCGTTGAGAAGGGCAGACAAAGGAAACGCGTGAGGCTCGGGAAGGCTCGAAGAAAGGCCGAAATTCATCATAGCGAAAAGAGTATCAAACGTTGTTTTGCATCAGGAATTCCAAAGCACATAACGGACAGTTTTCGATGATGTTGAAGTTTGGATCGTTGGAATGCAACGAAATTCTGTTCTTTTTTCAGTAGAGATCATAATTATTCTTTAATATTAGGTCTGGACAATAAAACGATCGTCTCTTGCGACCTGAAAACTCAATCGACACGAAAAATTGCCATGATTTTCAAAATCCAATAAATAATAAATATACAAAATATTTTTCGTTGAATTTCAACGTCGCAAACTTTGGAATTCAACGATACGAATGTACACCAATGTGATCACCGAAAGAACTGCACAGGCATATGCCACAAAAATCGATTTTTTCGAAAGTTTTTGGGAGAGCTTGAGTAACACATTCATGAAAATCAACTGAGGATTGCAAAATAAACATTTCAGATTAGCACAAACGAACAAAAATTGCAGGTTATCGTGAATATTGAAAATCGACAAGTTTTTATTCTCCGAAGAGTCGAAATTTGATAAATGTTTTTTTTTAAGAATTAAATTCGATATTTCGCGAATTTTAATGGTGAACAGATATTGAGGAATGTTTTAAGTGTCCTCCTAATTTTGTTTAATAAAATGCAACCGGAAAGCTGCTCCTGGCAACAGAACGAAGTACTTCGGGTCAATTGGACCCAGTGCTGGGTCAATGCAGTGACCAAATCGCGTTTTACGCTAGAACGACGATAGTTTGAATCGGAAACAATATTTATTAAAGGAGTTTGTCGTCTCGTTGGCTAAGGGACGTTAAGGGAGTCTGGTCGTTCCGTTCGAAATCTCTTTGTCCCTTTAAGGCGAGTAAAATGTTAGCTTTAAGGTCCCCCCTCGGTTAGTAGCGCATGGGGGACAGTAGTGCTGGAATATATGTGAAACGACATGCGCAACAAGCCCTTAATCGATGTCTCTCTCGCACAGTGATCTCACGCGCGTTTTCGTTTCGTTCCCTTTGTCCTTTGTTTGGGCCAACTGCGCGCTGAGCATAAAGACGCTATAACGGAGTAGGAGCGTCGGTTTTTAACGTTCACTCGATCAAGGCAAGTATATACTATTTTGCCCGGATATATATATATGAGTACATCGTTTTCGCACCTAGCAACCAACCAACTAACCCAGTAGCGAAGCTCTCGAAAATAATTCGCATCGAACGCTTTTGTACTGCGTTGCCAACGACGTACACAGCGAAGAGAGAGAGAGAGAGAGAGAGAAATAGAAATATGTTCGTATATACATCGACAAACTACTGCGAAATTTTCAGTGTGACCGAGTTTCCACGTAACACGCCGGAGGAATTATAATTCACCGAGTACAAAAAAAAATCGAGCAAAAAACGTAGAATTTTTAATAATTCATGAAAATCCATGAAAAATATCGAATTTCTGCAAATTGTTGAGAATAAACTAGTTTTCCGCGTCCCTCTGACCTGTATTTTATTTTTTGTTAAACCAACAAATTGCTCGATAAATAAATAGTGTCGCAAAAATTCTCTGGATAATAATTTTTACATCAATGAATCGATGAACTTGTTGAAAAAAGATCCCGCTCGACGACGAACCGTTTTCTAATTTCGTTTACAAAAATTTGAAGCGAGTTAAAAAAATGCAGAGATTTTTGTGAGATTTTTAATTACGGTATTAATTTAATTACTCATGTGAAAAAAAACGTTTGCCTCTTGCTACGTGCTACCTTTTCGGGATTAACAGCGAAAGAGATAACCAGAGCTCGTCGCTGAAAGTAAAAAAAGCTGACGTAATAACGCGATAGTCCGTTTGTTTGGAAACAAAAAATGCCGGGTAGCGTGAGTGTGACCTTCGAGACAGTGAAAAACAGAAAGATGGCGGTCGCCGGTAGCGCGTATCATGTTCGCAGTTACCGGAGTGTTGCTGTTCGGAACGAGGATTCGTGGACGGAAGAAAACACGAGTGTGTTTCGAAGATACGTGCGAACTGAGTCAAAGTTTTGTAATGATTGAAAAAAAAGAAAAGAAATTTCGTGGCTCTTACCTCTTCCGACGTCCTGCCGTTCGGCTTCTTGCTCTTCAACGATTTTCTCCACCATCTTCGCGCGATGTTAATAGATCGCGCGACACGAAAGGAGAGTCGATTTGTTTGTTATATTTGGGGGGTGGGAGTATGAACACGGTGAACTTTCGATCGCGAACTTTATATTCTCTTTAAATATATATAATATATTTTAATTTCTTTTGTATTCTCTTTTATCGCTCCTTAACCGCACCGGTATCAATAATTGTAAAAAAGAGTTCAGTCGTATTTACAAAAAACGCCTAACCACTAAGGTTTACTGTTTACAACGATCGTGCTCTCTTCTCGCTTATCTCTTTGTTATTTACTTTCCCGTTTACGGAAACGCTTCGTCGATAATATGGATATTTTTTTTTCTTCCAGGTCAATGCTGACGAGGCGTTGGTGACAAAAATTCGTTTCTTTGCTGCTCCCGCGGCTCGAGGCCGGTCGATTTCTGATTTGTTTTTTTTTTTATTTTTTTTTTTTTTATATTTTCAGTTTTTTTCACGCTACGGACGAGCTTACTCCTTCCCTCCCAGATCGATGTATTTATCAGTGGTAGGTATCACAGACATAAATAAATATACAAAGTTTATCTAAACGATGTCGCACTCACGACTCGAAGGGCTGAGATGATTTTTTTCTCCCTTCTCGTACGATGTTCAATCCGAAAATCCGAAAAATTATCTTCGCTTATTCGTGAGCTGTATTCTCCTCTTTATTTTTTTTTCCTTTCTTCGTTATTTTCTTCTTTTTTGTTTATTTTAATTTTTTTTTTGTTTATTTTTATTTTGAATAAATACTATCACAGACTCTGACACTGCACTCCTCCTTCCCGATGGAAGGTTCTTTTTGTTTTTATTCTTCTTCTCAAAAGTGAATCCGAGATTTGCTGCTTACTTCGATGACGTAGCTTCGGAAAGTGTCGAAAAAAAGAGATGTAACGTTTTTTATTTGAAAAGTAAAATGTATGACTGAGAATAATTTATTTTTCTTCGTTATCAGCCACGAACGATTTCCGAAACACACTTTTCTCTCCTTCCACTCCAACTCCGTCCTCGCTCTTTTCTCTTTCTCTCTCTCGCTCTCTCTCCCAGGCTCAATTTGCAAAACGTTCGGTCGAGCGTTTTCTTGGTTATTGAAGCAAGAAAAAGCAACGACGTACAAGTCTCGCTACTACCAAATCCAAATTCCAGCGAAGGTTTCTTGATATATCTTCCGACGTATTAGACGGATCGACGCCAACACCTTTTGGTTCTTTCGCGAATGCGAAATAAACCACCTGATGTAATCGCAACGCTTTCGTTGCTGATTTAGTTGTTGTTTTTCTTGATGTCGATGTTGTGGATGTTGAAAATCCGTCGCTATCGCAAAGCCCGTTCGCACGTAGCGTTGATTCGGCTCGGAAGCTCATTAAAAATCCTTCGTGTTAACACATCTGGCCGTTTCTATCATTCACCTTCCCTCACTGCTCTTTACTCGGCAGCTGGTTTCCGACTGAAGCATAACAAGATGGCCGAACCAAGTATTAGTCTCTCGCTTCGCAGCGCTTTTTTCTACCCCCACTATCTCCCCCTTTTCGAGAGCATGGAAACACGGCGCGAGCTCTTGCGCGTCCTCCCTCTTCGCGCAGCCAGCTACGCTCTTGCCCCACTCCGCTCTCGAACATTCTCACTTCTCACGTGTACAATACTAGCGAAAAGTTTCCCCGACAAAAGTACGAAAATACCGAGTGCCTTGGTCTTCTCCTGACGCTTATTTTCCGACAGCTTCGTCAATTCATTTTCTCTTTCGCCAAACAAAGAACACGCAGCCATCTTTATCGCACATTATGCGCGCGCAGCCTCACCTCCCAACATAAATCTCTGTACCTCCGTTCAAAGCGTCATACGACGTGTTGACGAACGGCGAGATATACCTATTCGAGTGCTAGAGAAAAGAAAAAATAGAAAATATAGATGGACGTGCAAAGCGAAAATTGTTCGAAAGAACCAGAAGTCGGAAAAATTTAATTTTGTTTTTTAAATCCACTTTCGCTCGAAATTTCTTCCTGCATCAGGAAAAACAGAGGCTCAGAGGCATCTTGGTATAGAAGCTTGTATCCAAAAGCGATGCCGTGTTCGATAGAGTAATCCCAAGTTTTTAAGTTTTTACTGTGGATCTCGAACAAATAAGTGTCAAGTTTCTTGAAAAAAAAACACACACACAAAAAAATGTCTACTCCTCGTCAATGTTTCCTTATTCAAACTACTCCCATAGATCCCGTCATAATATTCGTACGAATGGAGTTTCCGCGTGAAAAATTCCATCTTTTTGAGGTTCAGTTTTATAGGTTTTAATGAAATAACAATCGTTCAATAATCGAGCTTTTGACGTTCGGCTGTCGCATGAATTCATTGCGAAGTTTATTGGCCAGAACAAATGTTTCATTTGTTACTAATCGGATGATTCGGTCAAACATTTTGTACGAAAAAGATAAGAAAATTGAAAGTTTAGGAATTTAGAGTAAGAAAAAGCTTTTGCAATGGATTATACGAGAAGCACTGTAGGGATACGCTCGAGGCCACGTGAAGCTTAGCCTGCGTCCGCAGTTCGTTCGGTAGATGCTCTGGTATGACTATGTATAAGAGCAATCGCCCGATATATTCCCACCGCTTGGTAGTAGCTTCGAGGAGCGAGAGGCTGCCGACGCCCTCTCCTTCTCCTGGTGCGCTCTCGCTGCTACCCGCTTCTTGTCACGTACGCATCGAGAAGCTGGCTGCTCGCTCATCGTTCGTCTCCAATCCCATGACTTTAACGATGCTCGATATAAACATAGCCACTCGGGATGACAGTAATTTACACGCTTTTATTTCTCGTTTCGTTTTACATCACGCCAAATCATTTCCGCGTAATCTGCTTTCGAACGTTTCATTACAAACGACAATTATTCGTTATCGATAGAGCAGATGATGCAAATACCGCTCGAAATGTCTGCGAGGTTGGTTCTGAGTCACAATCCACGATGTAATATGGCCACGTATACACGATAATAAAAGCTATAGGATATCGGTCGTGGTGTAGGATTTTCTTTATTTGGTATTGAAAACAAGGAGCGGGAGGGGGCAGCTGAAGCGTTGTTTCTGGGGGTAAACAAACCGTCTGCTTTTCCGTTGACTCCTTATGTTTACGAAGCACCTGTGCCAATGAAAATACAGTTCTCGAACCTTGTTGCAATAAATTTTGAAGAATCTTTCACATTTTCGATTTCTTGATCGCTTCAATTTTTCTCGCGGGCTACTGTCCTGGCGCTGGACGACCTCAAAATACTGGTCTGCGTAGCCTCAAGGTCGTTGCCGCGTCTCTTTCAAAGAATAGCTCAGATATGTTTTCAAGTTTTTTTTCTTTTTTTCAATTGCAAACTGGATCCCCTTAAAAAAAGGCGATAGAAACATTGAACACGAGAATTCGATATTCGTATTTTCGCGTCTGCGTGACAAATTGGAAAATTGATCGATTCGTCATTTACTCCAACGGCACGAAACATATCGTTGAAACGCAACAAATGACGTTATTCCGATTTTTTTTGCAAACTTAGTCATTAACTCCTAAAAAAAGGCAACTACGGAAGCAAAATACTGGATAAAAGTTTAGGGCTGTCGTAAAGAACGTGACAAAATTCGGCGCATTTTCAGAATGCAAAGAAACTTCATCATTAAAGTTTACGAGACTCGAAATTGTGCAAAACTTATTTTATGAGGGTAGGAATTTGTTCGTGAAGAATATTTGCTCGTTGAAGCCGAAAAAATTTGATTGATAAGCTGAGAAGGTTTATAGTCGTTCGGTTGAGAATCCCTGAGCATCTGGCACATTCGAAGGAACGAATCGCTAGAGAATATTTCCGTTAAATTCAACTGCGACGAACACTTTTGGCAATAGAATTTGACGGTACGAAAAACACAAGTTCGACCGCCAACGGCTTCTTTTTTTCTTCTCACCCAGAGAAAGATGGGACTCGAAAAATTATGAAACATCGCGACGTATACATTGTTGTGATTTACGTTTGAGCTGCGCGCGCAACCACGTTCAACTCACCGAACGGGCCACGTATACGCGTCGCTGTTTCTCACCGTTTCACACCGGCAGCGCTGCCTACCAAACGTCGACGAGGCTCATGGCGCGCGCCGCGCGGCGGAGGACGCTCTCACAGATGACGCTCGAACGGCACTGCTTATTCATGTCGTACGTCGTACGTTGCCATATACACTTGGACCTGACAGCAAGAGAAAGAAAGAGGACAACCACAGAGACGAGACTCTGTGTGGCGAACAGCCACTACTCAGCCTACCTACTCGGCGAAATATGATTTTTCTTTCTTCCAACGAATCAAGCTGTCTCGTGTATGAGTCGTTTTTTTCGCGATCATTCTTTTACTGCTGGAAGCTCGACCTTGGGCCTTGGAAAAATTGTCCATATTTCGAGGTTTCATTAGCTCAACTACGAAAAAAGATTCCTTGATACTTTTTCATTCCTATTTGCAGTAAAATTTCTCATCGTCCTACTGGCATTGACGACTAAATATGAAAAAAACATTTCCAGCACGCACTGCTCAAAAAATATGAAGAAATCCGATTTCGAAGATTGTTTTTCGATACGGGCTTCAATAATTCTTGTCAACAAGATTCCTTCCACTGTCATGCTCTCACTTACATCGCGCTAACTCGAATCACAGCTCCAAATAAATATCATACCTCTGACGAACAATTTATCGTTTCGAAAGATGTTTACTTTTCACGTATTTACGAAACCTATCAATTTCGACGTTGAATGTCATAAAGTTCCCAATTTTGATATACGTGGTAAACAAAATTTGAGGAAATGGTCTCGAAACAGAAAATATTACGGCAGCAAAGAAATTGTGAAATTAGTTCCAAGTCACTGAAATCTTCGTGTTATTTTCGGAACGACGATTATTTATTATAATTAACGAATTAATCATCGATTCGAAAACCCTCGAAAAAAACGTCTTTGTGGAAATGATGAAATTTTCACGATCGATTCGTCAAAAATGGACTTATCCCAGGAAAGTTTACTTAAATTTTAGAAAATGTTTCTTTTCATTTGTTTTATCGCCTTCGATCGACCATACGATCGAAAAATCGTATCGACTGAGCATTATCAACGTGTCAGACGAACGAGGCGATATTTTGATCCTCGCATGCGTTTGCATATAGTTTAGAATGTCTGCGCGCTAAATCCGATGCTTCGAAACACATTTACCCTTAAAAAACACTTTTCTCTGTTGAACTCGTGGGAAAGTATGCCGAGCGACTCCCGTCGAGTTTACAATTCGCGCGTCTTGCAGATAATCCACGCAGACACATGGTAGCATCCTATCGACTATTTCCACTGCTAAGCGCGACAGGCACACCGGACGATCTATACGTTGCATAATAAATCGAGGAATCTTGGTTCGACAAATATTTTCTTTTTCCTTTTTTATCCTTCTATCCTTTTTATTTTTTTTGGTATTCATTGTATATTTATTTTTCCAACAAAAATCAGAGACTGGAAAATTTTGAAAAAAATAGGAACAACTCGTTGGGGTGTATCGATATCTCAAAAAAATTAGCACTCGGCTTTTCATCATGGGTCACTAAAAATTTCGCTTTTCACGAAAAAGTACAAATTTCCATTTTTTTTACACGCCCCATTTTTTCAAAAATCTAAAACAGCACGTTTGTATTTTCCTTTATCCATAAACGACCCATCCACCATTTACGATAAAAAATTCGATATTTTTGTGATGAAAAAAGTTTATACATAAGCAAAAAACTGCGAGAACAAAAGGGAGTAAGTAACTCTCAGCATGGCTCGAAGATCAAGATTAATCACGTGCATCGAGGGTTGTCCATGTGCGTAGCAAAATGCAAGAAAGTAAAACCCATGATCATGTAGAATTTAAAAATGCGAATTTCAACCAATGTAAACAGAGAAAAACAATGGAAGAAAATTTACGTGCTCAGAGGAAAGAATCACGTGGCTGAACGATCCGAATTCGTAAAGCCAGAGACACTGGAAAGTCCAGACAGTTTTCCTTTAAGACGCAATCACCCTTTGTGCTCTTTCAGCGGATCATGCCTCTTGGACACAGCGTACAGAAAAGACAAGAGGTAATGAAAAGTATAATCGTGGGCTTCTCGACGACGTTCGTTAACTCGTTCAACTTTCGTATTTTTCGTTGTCCATTTATTTTCCATACGCAGATTAAAAAATTTTTTTTGTCGTTCGGTAAAACGGAGGGGCGAGACGGGCGAAAAGGATAGACAGATTTTACAGCAACTTTCATGCGTACACGCTTTTGTATACGCAGGACGGTCCGAGCCCAATAAACCGGTTTGTGACTCTCGCCGTTTTTAGCGATTTATTTTCTTCGGACTAGTATTATCGTGTGGGGTAACAAGAAACAAACTGGTCCAGTTTTTTCTTGTTGATATTTCACATTTCGATCGGAATATTTTTTCTACCGTGCCATGCTGAAAACTGATGAATTTCTTGCGATTGATCGTTTCGATTTTTTCAATCATTTGCGTATTGCTTTTGACCTGGAGTCGAGTTTTCAATTTTTCGTAAAAATGTTCAAATGGAGGAGAAAAGTAGAAAGTAATTTTAAACTAAATGAAGACTCGAGTGCGAATGAATTATCGAAGGCAAAAATGATTTGGAAATAAATATTAACCTTTCGAGTGCACACCTCCTGTAAGTACATACTGGGTCAATCTGACCCAAGGCGTTTTTCAAATCGCTGTATTCCGGTAAATATGCATTTTTTCTTTTTTTTTTTCTTGTAGAGTCGTTTGTAGTAAATTATACATATTTTATAGAACTAAATTATTTTTTTTACGAAATCGACAATTAAATGCCAAACCATTGGGTGACAGAAAATTGTTCGGGTCAAAATGACCCAGTATGCACTCGAAGGGTTAAAAGCGTAAAAAACTCAATAACGCCAAAAGTTTGGATAAGAATAAAATATTTCACGAAGAAATATGCAGGACGAAACGTCATTCGATAAATTGGGAACACGAGTCACCTGATGGATTCCAAAAATGGAATGAATAAAAACAAACAAAAAACTCAGCTCTTCGCAAGAATAAGTTATTCGCGACTTTGTGAATTGGGACTAGCTAGGTCAAGCCGTTCGCGACGTGGATTCTCGTTGAGAGACACGAGTAGGTGAGTGAGAGGAATTTTCCACTTCGAAGCTGTTACCGACATATCGTTGCTGGGAACATTCCATTACTGCGAAACCACGAAATAGAAAATACAGTTTTTACTATCACCACAGCAACGATGGATGCGTGGTTAGTGCCGTCTCAACGATCACTGGAGAGCAGTTGGGAGCGAGGCCACTACTTGGTTGGGTGACCGCTCGGTCATGCACCGGCGCGCGTATCAATCGCTCAGCGTGTATCCTTCAACGACCGTGGACTCGTATTAACGAGACAATCGCATCAAAAAGTCAACGAAATGCGGAAAATTTTTCTACCGAACAATGTCCCCGAGGCGGTTTTCAGAACGTTGTCGACAAGGAATCAATTCTTTTCATTGTCAAGTAAACGACTCGTTTATATTTTTTCTAATACCATTGATTTGTATAGAAAAACAATAAACGCCATAAAAATTAGAGACGATAATTAAGAGTAAGGGAGCACGTGATTTTCATGGAGAAAATGGATCGTCGATCCCTTTACGAGCTAATCGAAGGGCACGTGATCGATCATTCGGTTGAGCTGACCAGTTTAGGCCTTTGAACCGTGGGTTACCCGTATTTACGTACGACCTTTACTAGCCAGTAAAAATATGTAGGACGTTATTTTTAAGAACGATTATTATCGTCATGGTTATTTTCCCCCATCGGTTATTCTCGTCAGGGTCATTCAATCAGCGCAAACGTTCATTTTGCACGTTTTAACACTGGATATTCTAAACAAAGCTCATTCGAAGTAATTTCTTCGAGGAGGAAGTTAAAAACGTTGAGAACTGTAATGAGAATGGAAGTCGAGTTAATACACGTTTATAAAATATTTAGTTAACCATATCAAGACGTATCACCATCGTAAACACATATACACCGACGAAACATGTTCTGTGGTCGTCACTCGCGTTATCCGGTCGAATATATACAAGAGCGTAAAAATGTGACCACAATCATAAATTCATCCTTTGTGCTTCACAAACACGGAAACGTGCAGCTTGAAATAAATTATATCCCATTTCACTTCGACCAAGGAATTCGTCAAATTCAAGCATTGTTTTTGATTCATTTACTCATTTGCACTAGATTGCTGTTCTGATCGTCTTTTCTTGACAATTATTTGTTGCGACCCAATCCTCGTCCTGGAACGAATTTTAATCCCGAATTGGCCGCTGATTTAATGAATCTGGAATTTTGGCGAGCGGAGAAGCCGGCGACACAACAAGATTCAATCGGAAAAACCAAAATGTACAGCTTCGATGTGCCAATGAAATCGAATGTGCATCATCGAATACCGTGTTGATAATTTTATAAAAATAAAATTAAAGAAAAATCTTACTCGTAATAATGTGTTGGAAAAATATGATGTTGAAGTTTGCATCGTTGGAATGCAAGGAAATTTTTGTTCTTTTTTTCAGTAGAGCTCATAATTATTATCCAATATTTGGTCTGGACAATAAAGCGATACTTTCTTGCGACCCAAAAACTCAATCGACCCGAAAAATAGCTATGATTTTTAAAATTCAATAAATAATAAATATGTAAAATATCTTTCGTTGAATCTGATCGTTGTAAACTTCAAAGTCATGAATTTTTTTTTCTCTATTTCGGGTAACTATTGGTGTCGTGTGGAAAAATTAAATTAACATTTATATTTTATTGGACCAATTACGAACGAATTATAAAGTTTTTGTTCCTATTCGAATGTAAGAATGAAATTCTTCGACTGGACACCTATTATAAGAGCATATTGGGTCAATCTGACCCAAGGTGTTTTTCAAATCGTTGTATTTCGATAAATATACATCTTTTTTTGTAAAGACGTTTTTTTTAGTAAGTTATCCATATTTTATGGTTCTAAATTTATTTTTTGAAGAAAACGAAAATTAATTGCCAAAAGATTCGTTGCCATCAAATGCCAAACAATCGGTGAGAGAAAAAATGTTGGGGTCAAAACGACCGAGTATGCACTTGAAAGGGTCAACGCTGAAAAGGAATCTGTCCAACATTTCGATAAAGTGCAAAATGGTAAAGAAAAAAATAGTGGAAAAATTGAAAAGGCGAAAGCGTTTTCTTGCAACGCGTGACGAGAAGAGTTCTGCACGTATTTGCGAAAGAAGCTCATCGGAGCTCATCGAGACTCTGTTTATAGGTATAACAACAGCTCGAACCGGTTTACTACAATCTCGTGAGCCAACGTGTATAAATTTGTGGTAGTAGTCGCACTACGGAGTTATTATAATGGAAGTTGCAAAAGGAAGAGCAAGGCAAGAGTCTCCAGCACACCGAGTATACGTCTCACACCCTTCTTCGTTTCCATTTTATTAGTATGTTTGTCAATGTGTGTGTGTGGATGTTTATTCAACACGAAGTAGAAAGAGCAAACAGAGTTGGAGTCGTAATCGAATGGAAATTATTTAACCGATGCCATTTTCAAAGGCTTGCAACATCATCGTATTGTTTGAGATTTTGTATGATGAGAAAAAAGACGTTCGATCACCCTTACAATTACAACTGTTCCAGCTGATTATACTCGCTGAAAACTATTGTTCCTTCATTATGACTCGAGTTACTTATCACAATTATTCAGGGCAATTAACAGTTCGATTTCATTATATTTGTTCGTGTAGGTGGAACTGTCTGTTTTTATTAATTAGTATACTGGGCCAATCAGCATATTGGGTCAATCTGACCCAAGACGTTTTTCAAATCGTTGTATTCCAGTAAATATGCATCTTTTGTTTTTTTTTTTGTAGGGACATTTTTTGTAGTAAATTATCGATTTGTTATGGCTTTAAATTTATTTTTTGACGAAAACAAAAATTAAATACCAAAAAATTGGTTGCCATTATAATGCCAAACAATCGGTGACAGAAAATTATTGGGGTCTAAACGACTCAATGTGCACTCGAAGAGTTAATTAATTAGATTTAAATAGTGCGAACAAAATGGAACCTTTTCTGCACAAACTTTTGCTTAAATTGTTGAAACAAAAAAGGGCACTTTCGTGCCCAAACAACGAAGGCTTTTGGTGGGTCATTCGGCTTCCTGTAGGAAAAACTGACTCGTCACAATTAACGTATTCTTGTACGCAATTATCTGGAAAACGCTATAGAGCTGAATTTCTTGCGGAATTTCTAAGAGAAATACGAGATGTTGAGTTTTGGACGAGTTTCGGACTGCGGATCGTAACTTTTTACTTCGCATTCGAAATTTTCATTAATTTTCATGAAACTTGATATTCTGCGCTGTAGAAATTGCACGAAATTCGAGGGCGTTCCCGGATTCCATTCAGTTAGAATAATCTTTTGATTTCAATTCTTTTCGAGGAGTTTTCAATGGAGAGGTATTTTCTATAAGAATATTTAATACGACTAAGGGCAAGATTTGCAACGTTGCCTCACAAGGAGGTGGAAACTCGCACGCGGAATCCCTTGCGTGGCCGTTGCCATAACTCGACCCAACGAGCACCGGAAAATCAAACCGCACACGGAGCCTGCCTATCAACGCTATGGCAACAATGTTACGCTCAAAAACACCGCGGCCATTCTTTCATTCTCATGTTCGTTTTTATTGCAGCTGACGATACATTGGGTGCAAAAGTTCCAGTACAAGGTACTCACCCAACGATGGCGAGGCGATGACCTTCTCCTCGCCTCCACTTCCGTTCTCTTGTATCTCCGGGTTTTCCTCGACCTCCCCAACTCCCGACACCACGTCATACTGAAACTAATGATAAAACTTGCGAACTTCAATCGTATAGAAAAAAAAAAACTTTTCTTGTGATAAGAAACATTAGATTCACTCGGATCGATGATTTTGTAAATAACTTTCGATACGAATTTAATTTGTTTTTTTTTTTTATTAACCCTTCGAGTGCACACTGGGTCATTTTGACCCCAAAAATTTTTCGTCACTCATCGTTTGGCATTCAATGGCAACGAATGTTTTGGCATTTAATTTTCGTTTTCGTCAAACAATAAATTCAGGGCCATAAAATATGGATAATTTACTATAAATAACGTCTTTACAAAAAAAAAAAAAGCATATTTACCGGAATATAACGATTTGAAAAACTTCTTGGGTCAGATTGACCCAATATGGACTTATAGGGTGTGTGCACTCGAAGGGTTAATAGTTCCAATGACCCCTTCAATATTTTTCATCCTCCTCGTTGTTTTTTGCCTCCATTTATCTCTCATTCAAAAGTAAATGAAATTCCGGGAGGTTCTACTGACAGAAAAAACTTGAAGCTGTATAATTAATTTTATTTCTACCGTGAAATTGAATTCGGCACGATACGGTACGATATTGTTACAATGATTTTTATCCCTGAGTGTATCTACGTATCGGTTGGTACGATCAGTAGCAACTCGAGACAGGGTCGAAAAAAAAAAAGAAATTCGTAGCGACGTTGAAAATTGAACGTGATATCGGTTCCGTAATTTTCTTCGCTCGAGTCCAATTTAAGCTTTTAAGACAATGCTTGGCGCAGAGTAAACATCGCATCTTTTTTAGAGAAAAATTACGATAAATGGCGGGAAACGTGACTCACCACCGATAAGAAATTGATTGTAAAAATGATAACGTTGAGTTATAAAATCAGCAGTTCATTGATCTGGTCGTGGGAGCGATGCTTTTTCTTTTGAAATGTTAAAAAAAAATATATATTGTATACACGAATCGCAAAAGTTTATGAAAACAAAGGCTCAATGGCGATCGATGAGAAAATCGAAACCGCGATTACAATGCGAGCAGAAACAAATATTCCTAATGTGACTGATCGAGCCCGGGCGGAAGCTCCGAATGAAGGATCGACGATAGATACTCGAAATGGTTGAAAATCTAGATTTTTCGAATAATCTTTTTATCAAAGGCACCGATCCCACCGGATCTATGAAGCCAGACCTCCACGTGCACGTCCTTCAACTCTCGTGGAACGTTTCGAAGCTGCGTATACAAATTTTCGTTTATTCAGTCACGCGAGCTCCGTCTCGTGTAATATAATATATTAGAGATGAGCGCAGATATCGAACAGTGTGTGCGCTCTGAGATAAGCATCGGGATAATTTAGTACACGTGCCTTTAAAAAAGAAAAATTAAATGAAAGATACGTTTGTCATTTTTGCAAAATACGATCGGAGCGTTAATTAGTTCGTTAATTATAATCAACGCGTATAAAAATGCGATGATCGTTCCATTATTGTCGTCGTCAGTGGTGTCGTAATATTTCCATGATATGTTGAAGTTTGCATCGTTGAAAGACAACGAAATTCTGTTCTTTCTTTTGCAGAGCTCATAATTATTATTCTCAATATTTGGTCCGGACAATAAAACTCTCTCGCGACCCAAAAACTCAATCAACACGGAAAATTGCCATGATTTTCAAAATTCAATAAATAATGAATACACAATATATTATTCGTTGAATCTTAACGTTGCAAACTTCAGAGTCATATATTTCCCAACATTCCGACGAACCTATCGAAAAAATTCTACACACGAAGATCGAATCAGCATCGTAGCAAAATCCTTTAGCCTTCATTGTCCTATTATTATCCCGCGAAATATTCGTAAGTCGATTATTGATAAAAAAAATCGGTTCACGGGGATCAAAATTAATTTCTTGAATCCTGGATTTTTTAATTTTCCTTCCTGCATCCATTCCATGACCTTAAAGTTTCCCAAAATTTTAGACACAACCACTCTTTTCTAACCCTCCACCCCTCACGTTTTAAATTAATCTGTTTCATATTTTTTTAATCATAAGAGCGTTTCAACAGAAGTTTCATAATTTTCACGCCGGAGTTGCCCTTCGATCTGATTACCACTACAATTTTTAGTATTTCCTTCACGTCGATGAATTCTTTTGGTTCGTGCAAATTAAGGACGTTGTATGAAAAATTTTCTATCGATAACTTCCTTTAAATTTGCACCACACAAAGAGAATAGTGATGTCTAATAGCTCGGGCAATTTTAAGAGGTTTCAACATGTAGAAGTCGAGATATTTATTTATAAAAATCACAATTTTCAGTAGTTTCTTCTAAGAGCCTGTGTTAAAAGTTGCAATTGTCAACATTAAATATTTCGATGTCTAAATGGTGAAGCCTCTTAAAACTTTGCATACACTTTTATGTAGCATCGAAAAAACTTTGTTTAGTTTTTCAAAAAAATCGGTCGTAAAATTTTTTCGAAATTTTGTTTATTATATAACAAATACAGATTACCTCGGACAATCTTGGATTTAGAGTATGTTTTTAAGTCAATTTGTAACAACTTTTTCTAAAGAACTTGGGCTCCCAAACCATTTTGTATGTAAGAAAAAGTGGAAACAAAAATTTAGATTTGACCGTCGCCATACATGCAACGTCCTTAATGAGATCGGAGGGAATGAAGAAGCGTTTATCAGACAGAGCCGAATATTTTTTCGTCTCTCTCTTCGCTGTCTTCTCCGGCTCTGGCTCTTGTATTTTTTTTCTGACTGGGTTCTAGTCGCACGTGGTGTTTCGAAGTCCAAGGTCACTAAGGGGCAGATAGGATATCCGTCGCAAAAAAAAGCGTAATGCACAAACGTTTCGCAGACGGTATTCTGAGATAAGTTTGTGGGTCACCATGTGTACGTTTTCTTTTTTTGCGTTCGTTTATTTTGGTTACGGATTCTGTTGCTACATATTTTCACAGCGTTTCTACTGTTTATCTTCGCGTCAACTGAAGCGAAACGTGAATCCATTTCGGCGATTGAAGCCTGGGCGATTGTAGCCTCGTTGATGTCAATTTATTTTTACTGAAAACTGTCAACAAACGTATGCAAAAAAATTAAGTTAAGAATGAATATGAATCGAAAAATATGACGAAATCGCGTTGTCGATGAAATTCGGTCATCGAGATCATTTGAAAGGATCGGTTGCGCGAATGGATTGTAAATTCTTAGGCTAGACACTCGGGTCTCACGTACCCACAGCTTTAGATCATTTTGGATGAAAAATAAGATTCCATGGTGAATTATCTATCCAAAAAGAAAAATCCCATCGCCATGGCTATTGAAGTCAAAATCTCATTGTTTCCAATCTGTCGAACGTAAGTCACGCCGTTCACTTATTCTCTGTGTTTAGACGCCCCGTCCGCAGCTTCGATATTGTAAATTATTTTTAAGCAGCAGCCTTCATCGAGCGTCTGATTGCGGAGTATTAATAAAATCTCTTTCATAATTCCTTATCTAAAAAATTCGATCAGGTTAGCAGACACTTCGTGTGGAAATTAGGCCAACGTTTTAATCTTCAAGATGCGATATTGAATTTTGTTAAATAAATAATTATCGGAGCTAAAACAGAGCAACGGTGCTGGGTGTGCGGTCGGTTCATGGCCGTAGCTATCGCCAAAGTAAAGCAGCCTCGGGCGAGGCTAATATTTGGTTGGGTGACCTCTTAGTCGTGCACCGAATCTTATATATCAATCGTTGAATGTGACCGAGTTTTACCGAGTTCTCGATGTTGCTAGTCGACTGCAATTTTGCTGCTTGTATAAAGGAAAAGCAGCTCCGGGCAGTGCTACAGGGATAGGAAAAGTCAGTTCGACAAATGCCTCTAAAAACCCTCGGAGTTACACCCATGGAAAAACACCATGGAAAAAAAAAAAAAATTGCAAAATGAAAAGAAAATCGGAAGATAACAATGACGAAAAACGGAACGTGTAAAAAAAAATTTGTGGGATAAATTATTGCGTGCCTGTTCGTACGATTGACGACTTACAATCCGATAACTGCTCCACGAATTTCCATCAATTTTTCGGAGTCGGAAAACTCGCAGTAATTTTTTGTGCATATTCGTTTAATTATTATTTTAATTTGGAAGATTGCGTTAACCCTTCGAGTGCACACATCCTATAAGTGCATATTGGGTCAACCTGACCCAAGGCGTTTTTCAAACCGTTGTATTCCGGTAAATATGCATTTTTTGTTATGGGTTTGTAGAAACATTTTTTGTAGTAAATTATCCATATTTTATGGCCCTGAATTTATTTTTTAACCAAATTAATTTTGACCATTAAATTAAATTAATCAACTTAAATTGAATTATCAATAATTAAATTAAATGAATTATATAAATTTAATTAATTTGCCATTAAATGCCAAATAATCGGTGCGACAGAAAAATTTTCGGGTCAAAATGACCCAGTACGCACTCGAAGCGTAACCCATCGAACTACCGTATCTCATGATTGTGACATCCGTGAATGGCCGATGATGAGAAAATAGTCTAAACAAGAAAAACGGATCAAGGGGTATCGAACCTCCAGAAATCGAAGGATAAAGCATTGCAAATGAGAATGGAAAAGATTCCGTTGAATAAAAACGAAGTGAAAGGATTGCATGGCTGCGCAGTGCATTAGTATTTTTACATTGTGCTTGCTACACACTTTGCTGATCTCCAAGTTATTTCTGCCGAGGAGTTATTACGCTTGAACGAACACAATAGAATAATATTAACCATACAGCGATTATTAGTCTGTTAGTGTGTGTGCGTATACCAAAGTATGAAATTCCTAAACTGAAGCAGATCTCTTTCCAGAAAGAAAAAACAGTATCGTTGTGTTTTTTTATGTTAAAAAAATACGAAGCAAAAAGTGTCTGTACTCTTTCTTCTCTGTTTCAATCAATCCTGCGTTTACCCTCATGGATTTGAACGAAATAATTCCATCACTCAACCCTATTTTTATCCTTGCTGCATTGTTCCAGTTCCTGTTCCCCCGAGACATCCCAGAGTGTTGCCCACAGCAACTCTTCCCTGACGCACTACTGGAGTCTCAGTTGGTTGCCTGGATAAAACAGCCTCTTGGTCACTCATCTGTATACAAGATGGTGCATGCCCAAACGGTCACCCAACCAAGTATTGACCTCGCTCGAGGCTGCTTGGCTTCCGTGATCGCCCGAGCCACGCACTGACCGCGCATCCATCGCTCACAGCAGCAGCCGTTGTAACGCAAATTTAATTTTCATACAATTAACACGCGAACTGATTAAAAGTAATTAGATGGGTAAGAATTTTCAACTCATACCCATTTACGTGGTCGTTGATAACTTTCTCTTAATCGAACTGTCACGTTTGTGTGTGTATTTTGAATTTTTAAAGAAGCTTCATCAACATTCGAGGCCATGCCATTCTGCGGGGAGTGCGATTCTCCGCACTTTTGTTCGCTGTCGCCTTTCCATAGGAAATCGGACGTCACGTTACAACGGCGTACGAACTACGATTTATAATTAATTGTTCATTTTTCGTACACCACAGAATAAACCTTCAGGCATAACTAATCACTATACTCAACCCGTCGATTGAATACTGGGTCGTTTTGACCCCAAAAATTTTCTGTCACCGATTGTTTGGCATTTAATTATCGTTTTCGTCAAAAATAAATTCTGGGCCATAAAATATGGATAATTTACTGCAAACAACGTCTCAACAAAAAAAACAAAAAATTCATATTTACTGGAATGCAACGATTTGAAAACCGCCTTGGGTCAGATTGACCCAATATGCACTTATAGAATGTGTGCACTCGAAGGGCCAACTCAATCCTCCAAATTAAAATAATAATTAAAGGAATATGCATAAAAAATTACTGCGAGTTTTCCAGCTCCGAAAAATTGATGGAAATCCATGGAGCAGTTATCGAGTTGTAAGTCGTCAATCGTACGAACAGTCAGGCAATAATTTTTCTCACTTTTCATTCAAGGCAGTGACTTCAATATTTAATGATACTTATTACGGTATTTACAACCGTACGTCTCGTGTGTTGCTTCGACCCATATATATAGCAGAATGATTAAAACGTTTTTTTAAGAATGTGTAACGAGTGAATTTTCAAGAGTGTTTGAGTGAACGAAGAAGTAAGAGGTATAAAGAAAAAGACGAGAGAGAGCGAGAGAACATCGGTGAAAAAGAGCCAATGAACTTGAGTGACCCACGGGCACGAGAAGTCGCGCGATCTGTGGAACACGATGCGTTCTTTCGCTCGTTCGCGGTGTCCCAAACTAACCTCCACATCGCTAGGTGCTGGGCGCCATTCTCTGACATCGTTTCTCATCACGAGAACTCTGTTGCTTGATATTCGAATTCGTAATTTCGCGCTGCATATTATCAATAGGGTACACTGGAAATGAAATTTTGTTAAAAATCTTCGATATTTTGTTGAATACGGTAAACTAAATATTTTTTGATAATTGCAAAATTTTCATTGCTTTGGCAGTATATTTGGTATCTAACCGAATTGTCAGTGAAATTTACGAGTGGAACGACAAAAATTTGCTTCCGAAGAAACTTTCTAAAATATTTTTTGCTGCAATGACACAATTTTTAGGATTATTCAAAAAAACGTTTAGTCGAACGTATCGAACAAAATATCCATCTTTTTCAAAAAAATTTTGTTTTCAGTCTATCTTATGGTGAAACAGTCATAAAGTTAATGGAAATGGTGATAACTATAACAAAGATAAAAATAATAGTGACAGCACGTAATTTGTCGAAAAAAATAAATAAAAAAATTTAAAAAAATGATTCTTCAACATTGTTGGACAATAATAAATCGCAAGAAAAGATCGATGAAGCAAGAGTCACGTAAATTCGTGAATACGATGTGAGAATGCTGATTTAGGACAAGACTGAAAAAAAATCTCTACAGGATAACGAATATTTGCCTCCATGGAGTAAAGAGAATGATGGTTATCCGCAACAAAGGAGAAAACTCCTCTTTTTCTTCTGTAAGGAAACTTGATAAAAATGTAATCTAGAAAAGGGCTTTGGACTTTTTCCCAAATGTCCAAACTTCAACTCGACGTCATTGAAAAATGCGTCGTCTTATTAAAAAAGTAACGATAGTTCATCATGATGTGGAAGTTTGCATCGTTGGAACGCAACGAAATTCTGTTGTTTCTTTAGCAGAGCTCATAATAATTATTTAATATTTGCTCTAGACTGCAATAAAACGATCCTTTCTTGCGACCGAAAAACTCAATCGACACGAAAAATTGCTATGCTTTTTAGAAATCCAATAAATAATTAATAGAAAAATATTTTTCGTTGAATCTCAACGTTGCAAACTTCAGAGTTATCGAACTTCGGTGTCATATGTTTTTTATCCATCAATTTGTCTAATATTCATTCACCATCTCGATCACAACAACGATGGTGTAATCAGTCGATAAAAATAACAACAATAAAAATGGTAATAATCTGCCAAGTTATGGTGGATTCATGAATTTTTTAAATTCTTACAACAATCACGTTTTATCGAATTTATTGAAGACGCGGGAACTAGGAAATTAAGAAAAAAGAAAAAGTAATAAAATACGCACGAATTATACGAAGTATAAGGGGATAATATGCTCCGAAGAATAACGGGGTCCTTGGCGTAAATCTTCATTGAAATAACATCTGCGAACAATCGACTATTTCAGTTTGCAAGAAAAAAAAAAAAAAAAAAAACTAAAAAGATTGTTGAAGGAATACGAATTCTCTTTCGCCCACCTCGTTCCACCGCTCATTAAGACTTTGTCCTCGTTGTGCACGAACACAATCCCACGTTCGACTCGTCCGGTCGGTCATTGCCCGGCTGAGCCAGTGGCGAGTGTTGTGCAACATAGTCGCGTAAAATGCAGTGATTTCCCCGTATTTTGTTATATAACAATACGTTGCTGGAAAGCATTCAGAGCCCTCGAATAATTTCCTCTTTCATTTGCTCCGCGGTTTTGTTATCGCGCGTTTTAATGATGCAAAACATTGTGTACTTGATATTGGGAGAATATCATTTTTCATTGAAGACTGCAGCAAGTTTTCGTACGTACGAGTCGAGCGAAAAATTCACGGTGCTCAAAGCTTCCTCTCTACGAGGAAGTCAAAATAAAAAATATAGTTCCTCATAGAGGAAGATTTGAGCATCGTGCATTTTGAGCATCTTGAGGAAGCAATTTACAAATTACAATTTGCAGCATTCTTTTTTTTCTAGTCTTCTTCCTAACCCAACACACAATCGACTCGTCTCGTCATGTGCAGTGATAATCGAAAAAATGTCCACGACTTTACTTCGGGCCTCAATTTCATCCACTCACTTTCCACACTCTCAATGAGTTTTCGTGCATCGATACTTCTTGCAAAGTATACAGAATATTTATACAGCATATGAAAAGATTCATAAAAATGCGTTGAAACAGAAAATTAATAATGATTTGTTTTATGGAATTTCAAAATTCCATAATACTCACCATTACTTAAGGTCTTTGTTTTTTTTTTAACCTGAGTCTGCAATGACGTTGAAGTTTGGATCGTTGGAAAGCAACGAAGTTCTTTTTTTTTCTCATAGAGCCTAAAATTTATAAACAGGCTACGTTAATTGCACGATCGTTTTTTGCGAACTTGAAACTAAATCTACCAGAATAATTGGGACTATTTGAGAAATTAAAAATATAATTAATAACAAAAATATCTTTTGTTGCATCCCAACGATGCACATTGCAATATCATAGTTTTCATAGTCATACGTGCACACTGAAAACAAAATTTTGTTGATAAAGATCGATATTTTATTCGATGCGTTCGACTAAACGTTTTTTTGAATAATCCCAAAAATTGTGTCATTGCAGCAAGAAATATTTTAGAAAGTCTCTTCGGAAGCAACTTTTTGTCGTTCCACTCGTAAATTTCGTTGACAATTTCGTTAGAAATCAAATACACTGCCAAAACAACGAAAATTTTGCAATTACAGAAAAATATTTAGTATTCAATAAAATATCGACGATTTTTAACAAAATTTCATTTCCAGTGCATGCATATTTTTGTACAGATGTCGATAAACATATAGATATTCAAACTTGTGAGTGAAAGGTTGTTATGTATGGGTGTATGCGTGTGCGCGAGCTATTACGCTAACAGAAAACCTTGACTTTATTGCAGAGCAGTGCTCTCGCCCAGAGGGGCAATATACATGGAACAAATCTGTTCCGCTCACGATGGAAAGTGGAGTAGTAGCTATTTTTCTTCCCAACTTCATTTTTGCGTCGAAAAAAAAAAAAAAATATATATTAACGAATTCACTTTGGAGCACAAACGAAAAGGTGAGTTCGAATTCCCCGAATCTATCAATCGGGGGTTAAAAAAAAATAAAAATAAATCGTGAAGCTTCGTCATTGCCTTTTGCATTTAGGGACACGATTACCTTTCAACACGGTTCATCGAAGAAGAAAAGTGTTGATGCCAATACTTGGTTGGGTGACCGCTCAGCTATGGCCCGCTGATCAATCGTTTCCTTTAGGAAACGCGGTGAACATTCGGTTCACTCCCTTCGGTTTCCCTGGAAAGAAAGCTCTGCGCGCTCTTAATACGCGAACAGTCACAGCAATGATGGAATCAGCTCGTGCAAACCTCGAGGATAGACGCGGAAACGATAATCGTAGGGAAGTTTCTAAATAATAAAAAAAAACCTCGATTCAATAATAAAAAGAAAAAACATCGTGCTAAATCTTGAGGAAGCAACTTGCAACTTTCAATTTGCAGCGTTTTTAATAAAATTTTCACTCATTTAGCGATTTTATACTTTTTTTTAAAAATAATTTCGACAACTTCTCTAGAAAGTAAAGAGAAAGTACAGACTACAAAATTTACAAAAATTCAAGCGGTTCGACGATTTTTCAAAAAACTCAGATTTTCGTAAACTATGAAAAATCATGAAATTTAAACCGTTCAACCGATATTGCCCAAATTCAATACCAACCTCCCTATTATGATACTCTATTTATAAATAAAAAAATTATCAATAAATCTTAAAATTTGCGGAAGTTAGAGCGGCGATACCTTTTTTTTGAAAATTTCAAAATGCCGTAGAATTCGTATTTTTCTAGCAATTCTGACAAAATCCTCTGAGAATGAAGAGCTCGTATAGATTAACAACTTTGCAAAACGGGAGCCCTGTAGCTCAAACCGTTCTCGAGTTATAAACGTTTGACAGTGCCAGAACATACACACACACACACACATCCGGATATTTTTTCTAGATATGATTTTTCGATGTTTTGGGACATTTTAAGCGCATTAACATTGAATATGGAAAATAAAAATTTCACCGTCACATAGCTTCTTCTATGAGGAAGTAAAATGCATTTTTTTCCCCAAGGCCCGATTCAATTAGATCGCCAGTTACCATCAGTTGGTAATTCGGCACTGCAATGGATTTTTATTTGAGTGTTTATCCGATTCCCTACGATATTACTCCGTGACGATCTTTTTATCTATTTCTTATTTTAGCTCACGGAGATAAGAAATTTTGAAGTACGATACCCTGTGAACACGTAACGAGCTCTCGAAACAACAAGGACATGTGTTGGAGCCAAACACAGACGGATTTTTTTTGTCAGTCTTGCTACTTTCTGTTCCAATCGTCTGCGGCACTGACAAAAGTTAAACGACAATATCGTTCGATAGCCACAAATACCTCGCCCACTAACTCGGCTCTGCCAGGTCGTACGATCGCGTCATTGATGCACTCGCGGTTTCCTCTATTCATTAATAAGAATTTCTAGAATTTTCTTCTCGTTGCATCAATCGATAGAAACGTCACTAACGATTTCAATGTTTCCTGCTAGCAGCTCAGAGTTTCCAATAATTTGCGGTTGTTTATCCTCCATTTGCATCAAGTCGGAACTCATCAATCGCAGTTTCAAAAATTCATAATAGAAATCATTGAATTAAAAATTTATGCCAAGCATACCGGTGATCGGACGAGGAGGAGAAATTTTGTACTTTTTTCGCTTCAGCGATACGGGGTTAAAAAAAAAAAATTCCTCCAAGAGGTGCAACCAAGCAGGAGAAAAAAAATTTAATTGGTAGATTGTGTTTGATCATCAAAAGATACGAATAAAACGATTGATTCAAAGTTTTCGTCCCATTCCGGATGAAAGATCGAAATATCGTGACTCCGAGGCACTTTCGATCTGCGTTTCCGTTTCTCTGGAATCGTCATCAAATTAATGTTTTTCTAATCGATTGGAATGACTGCGGGGAGCATCTCCAAGTTATGGGAAATTATGAATACGTTCATATTTGTTTTCTTTGAACTTTCCGATCCTCGCGAACGTCATACAGAATTGATCTCGCGGTGAGTACGTAATTTTCAAGAATCTCTTTCTGTTATTCCTCGTTTTGCTTTTACGCAGTTTGGAATGGAACACGAAACGCTCGCGAGATAAAAGACGAAAAATACAACAGAATCTTCGAATTTATCGAGAGCCGAGACAGCAGCTTGTCGTTTAACAAACGATCACTTTGAATATATTTTCGATTTTTTGTTTGTTTTGAGGAAGAAAAAAAAATAGGACAATATTTTCGTTCGATCGATCGTTCCTTCAACTGGGACAATTGAGTCTCAATTTTCGCTGTGCAAGCGAATTAAACCGAATTGTTTTGATCCTTTGAAAAATCACAATTTCAATCGGAGTCCATTTTGGACTTTGAAAATCTTCAATTCATCATTTCCACGTTTATAAATTTTTCGATTATTAACAAGCAAAATAAAAAACATACATCGTGATGACTGCGATTATCAAGGTCAACACTTCTGCCTGAACGACTTAAGCAAAAACGGTGACCTAGTTTATTTTCTATTATCGGAAACTGACAACATACGAGCCTTTTTTTTTTTGTAAAGTGCTTGAAATTTTCGCGAAAAATCGAGAGTCTCGCTTCGACATTTTTTCTGCGGAACTGTTTTATTTCCGGTTCTTTGACTGTGAGCTCATTTTATATATTATGCAGAAATGTGTCGGATTAGCTATGCAGTGGAATGACGCACGTACAGTTTTTTCAGAAAGTTCGTGCTTTAACGTTTACCGAATGAAATCCGATCGATATTTTGAATTTTTCCAAAAATCTAGTCAGACCATAGCGAAAAGGAACGTAAACGACTGTACGAATAAAAAAATCCAAAAAAAGTGGATATAGAATTTAAAAAAACTAATTTGATGAATTCGAATATTGTTCAACTTGGAAAAACTGTCAACGTCAAGTGCACATTGGGTCGCATATTGGGTATAGAGAAGCACCGAGCAAAATGGCGAAGCTTCCCATGGCTCTCAATGCATTCTTCGTTCGCGTACTCTCCTCTTGGCTCGATTCCCTCTGGATGCTTCACTCCTTTCTCCCGACGAGCTGTATATGCAGTTTTCGAGTTGTCTACTCCCCCGTCGAAGGCATATACGAACGAGACAAGGAACTGTTGGTTGCCTGAGGCAGAAACCAGGAGTCCACGCACACAAACCCGTCCTGGAGGAAAGAAGCTTCGGTGCTCGTACATGAGTTACTATACGTGCTTTACGTACATATCGCGACGGCATTCTAATGTGATACAAGTCCCAAGAGCCTGATGCTGTCGCTTTGCGATATTCAGCTCGACAGACAAGAAAAAAGTTCAATGTTTAATGCTCACTTCGATTTTAGCTTTTATTTTTCTTACACAACGAACAGATGATTTTCATATTTATATCGTGTGGTTTTTGCACGCGATTTTTGTGCGTATTCAAGCTGAAAATAACTCAAAATTTTGTTGAATTTTTTCAACGATGCACTTCAACACGAATGAGTTTTGAAATGTACAGAGAACACAAATACTTCCGAATTCGATCAGTACTTTTTCGTATTTTCTTGAGGCAACGTAAATCTACTAAAAATAACGCTATTCCAACCCTTTTGAGTGTAGGAACTACTGTTTAGTAATCCAACTCATAAAAAGGACGTTTGGAAAGTTTTCATTGGTGGATTGCAACGGCACGAAATTTTTCGTTGGCTTCTATTCATTTTTGAAATCGATTCAATTTTTGTTTTTGATTTTGTTTCCAGGTCTCAAAATTAAGCAAAATACTGAATAAAATCCTTAGGGTGTTCCAAAAAACTTTTAAAAATTTGTTGCATTTCAATATTGGGAGCATTATCCAAATTGCACGATGTCGAAAATTAATTATTTCTTATTTCACTCAATTCTGTGTAGAAAATAATAAACAGTTTATGAGAAATTCTATTTCTCACACTGTCGTTCAGATCAAAAAGGCATTTTTCGAACCGTTTGATTTCGGTAAATATGTAGTTTTTTTTTTCTTTTTTTTTTTTTTTTCGAGACGTTTTTTGTAGTAAGTTATTTTTTTGCCTTGAATTTATTTTTTAACGAAAACGAAAATTAAATGCTAAAACATTCGTTGCCATTAAATACCAAAGAATCGGTGGCAGAATATTTTTGGGGTCAAAACGACCCAGTGTGCACTCGAAGGGTTAAGAAGCACATTCGATCGGATGAAGAAAAGCAAATTTCATTTTCGACGTAACAAAGTCAAAACTGTGTCAAATCTTCAGCTCGATGTCTGTCTTTTGTGCAGAGAAAATTCACATGCACACACACGAACGAAAGAAAAAGTCTGCGACAGAGCAATATCTTTACTACAACAAAAGTTTAAGTTTCTCATTAAGTCAAAGGTAAATTTAAAAAAAATGTCGATAGAAAAATATTGAAGCATCGGTGAACAGTTGTGCAGTGTAAATTTGATTTCCTCGTTGCCGACATTCGAAGTGTATACGAAAACAATGTATAGTCGTCCTTTTCCTAAGACGTATTGTTTGTTTCACCTTGCTCGTTAGATTTTCGGTCTCGTGACCTCGGGGAAAACGACAATATTTACTACGAAAGCATATCGAAGAGTCTTACTGTGCGGAACGTTCCTGGCAGACACGACGTCAAATGCCACCTCCTTCTTTCTCAAACGAACTAACATTTCAAAAGCAACACGAAGAATCACGAGACTCGGGAATACACAGACGCACGTTCGTCCGAGCAAACGTGCGTGCGTCAGTGCATCTGTGCTTCTCTCGATACTATACACGTTCAACTCGCTTATGTATTACTTAAGTGTGTATGAACAACAGTTTATTATCATTAGCTCAATGCCAAAGCTGTTTTCATGAATAAGTGCCATTTTTATTCGTACGCATGCGTCGTGAACCGACTATTTCGTTTCAAGCACATTCCTCAGTGCGAAAGACAAATCTTTTCCTGCTAAATCTCTAACCTATAAATTCGTTTCGTGTCTGAAATGGAATTGCTCATTGCATAATCGGGAAATAGTGACAAGTGACTGGATAATTAATTACAAGCACGATAACGATCCGTTCATTAGTCAATAATTTCGCCCATCAAGTTCGTTCAATTGGAACTTGTGAAAAAAAATCTCGTCACGTTGTTTTGGTGATTGAGAACACGTATGAATTTTCCTTGGCATCTTAGAAATAATGACGGAGTGTGAAATGGAAAACGAGCTCGACTGGAAATCATTTTAATTCGGCATACAAAATTTTATTTTATTTTTTATTTTTTCCCTTTGTGTTTCCGTTGAGTCGAGTTACTGATTTCGTATATTTTCTCGAAAAACATTGCTCGTTACCTTCGCGCAAATCGATCGTTGAACAAACATTGTTTTGAAGGATTTATTAGAAACTAGACATTTGAGCAAGCGTAGCAAGCAACTTTCTGAGTCTTCGTGACGGATTTTTCTATGGCCATAGTTTCTGATAATTTGGTTCCATGGAAAATCCCATCTACGCGGCTTTTATTCGTCTGCATATGTATATTAATAATAAAAATACACTGGGCAGCGACAGCTGTGTTCATGTTCACGTGACGGGCACGTCGGTTCTTTAATTAGCTAACGTTTAAGCGCGAGACGCCTCTCTAGTTGACGTTTCGTAGCTCGAATCGTGACCTGCCCTAACGATTCTTACGTTAGCGATCTCATCCAGCCAAGATGAATACATTTTTTTCTTCTTTTCATCGTGATCAAGGGATCGCGAACGTTAAATTTGGACTTTGTGAGCTCGTTAAAATGTTTTATTATCGTCAAAATGTTCCTTCGTCTTGATCGATCGGTATAAAACAATTTTTTAGTTCCTATAATGCTCCATCTTTTGTGTAATGATGAAAAGAAAGTTTGGACGTTTTCCTAAACGTCGTTATTCGATTGTGTCGATTATGGAACGTCAAATATTTTCACTTCTATTTACGAACGTGTGAATAAAAAACAAACGATAAATCTGATAAATAAAAAGCAGTCTTGTGAAAATAAGGATAGTAGGAAAACATATTATGCATATGAGAAGTGATCGGAGTTGGCGAGACGAAGGTTAGCAACGAGCCATTCGAACTGTATGTTCATATGGCGCGACACTCATTTACTGAGTGAGTGAAAAAATTAAACGATCACCTGAAACTCAACAAATATGGGTCCAGGACCTACAGGAAACTTTCGACGAGTTACCGCGGAAATCTCGAGTTTGGAGAGTAACGGAATATTCTGTTACTGTCAATACAGTCCAAGGATCATTTTATTTCCATCGTAAGAAAAATCAGTAGAAACTGGATCCACGAACTAAGGCGTTTTGGGCTTTATTTTTTTCACTAGCAACATCCGACAAATATTTAGTTCCACCAAAAAATGAAACCATGCGAAAAGAACAACTCTATACAAAGGTATTTACGAAATTATAAATATCAAAAGACAATGAGGTAAAGAAAGTGAAAAACATTAATTTTTGAAAATTAATGACGAGGAAAAACTTTGAAAGCTTAGAGAAAAACTCTCTCTTTCAACAGAGGTTCGTTTTCGAGTCCATTCCAAAGATTTTATCATGTTGAAGTTTGCATCGTTGAATTGCAACGGAATCCCTCATTTTATTCTATTTTTTGGAAGCAGAGCCGAAAATTTTCATCCAATGTCCGTCCATGACAATTATTGGCAAAGGAAAAACTGAATGTCATAGAAAAATTAAGGAGATTCCAAAAATCTTAAAAATTGTGAGTGGATAAAATATTTTTCGTTGGGCTCCAACGATGCGAACTTGAATATCGTAAGATTTTTTGGATGTGACCGTGAAAGAAAATTACGCCTTAAAATAACACCTCCAGTTGTTTGGGGTTTATCTAGACAACGTTAATGGATCGTGAGCAATTAATGATACGCCTTTAAGCCTCCGCGACTTGTCACAGCAATCCAACGTTAAAATTTTTTGGATCGTTGGAGCCCAAAGAAAAATATTTTCTCCACTCACAATTTTTAAGATTTTTGGAATCTCCTCAATTTTTATTATTGCGAAGTCAGGCCAATCGATGATCGAGGCTCGACGACTGAATTTTAGTGGCCCAAATATTACTACCCTGTTAGCAAAGGTTCATACTCTCAAGCTCTACGACTCGCACGAGTTCGTCAATATTATCGGGGCCATTATAGATTCGTCGTAGGAAAAAAAACGCTATAAAAAATTGAGTGGCTCAGTTGACCTTGAACGCATCATATATTTGATCCCCAACACAAGCAAATAAATGCCAACCAACGATTCTAATTATTTTACTGCGCACTTTACAAGCTCGCGAGATACGAGGCTCCTGGAATGTAAATCCATCGTGTGGTACCTACACGCGTTGGCAACGAGTATCGTCATTCAAAGAACGCGAAGACATGACTCGCTTGTAAATAAGGAGAAAAAATAAAAAAATAGAAATAATATGGCCTTGAAGGGGGCAAATAAAACGACAATAAGATAACATTTGTTTTCTATAAACCTGCGAAGAATCGATGTCAACGTGGTTCCTTCTGTAAACATCAAAAGTACACAGTGTGCTTAAGCGTTGACTATTTTTAGCACTCTGGAAACGTGGCTCACCTGAAAATCCACCAGCAATATGCGAAACCGAACCAAACGAGAAAAAAAAATAATAGGAAAAAAAAAAAAACTTTCGATAACATGTCCAGAAAACTTAAGAGACTTATTTACCATTCGTTTCAATGCACTGCGGAGTACGATGAAAATAAACAGTAAATACATTGCTAAATCTGAATCCAGCTCCCGCATTTAGTGACTAACGTTACTTAACGTGTTTTGAACCAACGAAGATTAGCCTTATCACGAATTAAAATTAGTTTCTTATCTCAACTCCTAACTTTTGTGCTTTTTATCATTTTCGTTTTTGTTTCGTGCTCAAACTTTTCTACATGGTGTAGTTGGCATAGAACTGTGTCATGTTCTCGCTTGCGATCATGATTACACAACGAACGGATCGTATATCTTTACATCATTTGATCAAAGGACACGCTACCGCTTTGTCAACAGTTCATGGTCTTGTTTTTCATGCTTTTTCTCCGCGAATCTCTCCTTTTTGAACCTAATTATTTCCTCTTTTTATCCGTTACGCTCGCCTCATAGAATATTAATTAAAATTGTTCTTTTAGTTCGTAGTCACTCGCCCCTGCGGTGATAAACACCATTGATAATACGAACAAGGATATTGATATACCGAGTCGTTTTGACCCCAACAAATTTCTGTCACCGATTGTTTGGCATTTAATGGCAACGAATTTTTTGGCATTTAATTTTCGTTTTCGTCAAAAAATCAATTTAGGGCCATAAAATATGGATAATTTTCTACAAAAAACGTCTCTACAAAAAAACAAAACAAATATGCATATTTACCGGAATACAACGATTTGAAAAACGCCTTGGGTCAGATTGACCCAATGTCCACTCGAAGGGTTATTAATATTTTTCGATGTTAATAAGACACGCAGTGATATAAATTCATGATCACTGCGTTTAGTTGGTGCATTCAGCTTGACAGAAAACCATTCAAAGAATTAAGCACTCATTCGACTAACCTTTACGTTGATTACCACAAATATTCAGAGATTTTTAAAATGCACGTCGTTGAGGTCAATCAACAACTTTTCTCGTAATAATTACCCAGAAACGAATAATTATATTTTTCGGCATACTGTAGCAGTAATCGGTCGAATATAGTTTTCGTAATTAAAGGCATACGTTTCGTGGAACGTTGATCAAAATAAACTGAGCAACTGAGCAACGCCTAACTTTTCAGAACAATACTGAAACTCCTTTATACAAAAATCTGACTTTTTCCAACAAATTGCGTTTTTAAAGGGATCGCCGCATATCAATTATAACGCATCTTTGGAAACTTTTTCAGATTTTTCTATCATCGAAATTTTGAGAGTGATTGAGTGTGCGAGGAACATTTGTACCGTATCATTGCCTCATGATATGATGATATTGGGCGTGCAGAAAACAGTTTCGATGAATAGGAAATTTCCAAGTTGCCTTAAAAAATTCTCTCAAAAAGTGAGAATTTATATTCGCGTCTCGTCGGTAGCGACAGTTGTCGATAGATTTTTGGAGAGGGTTGGCCTATGATATTTTAGGAAACATCCAAATATCAGACTCGACTTTGAAAGTTTCTTCATTCACAGGAATAAAAAAATTGTTTGAAATTAAAATCAGTCGCGATTTCCTGAATTCGTTAATGAGGCTGGAATGGCAAATGAAGATTCAGTACAAAATAACGAGCTAACAGTTCGATATTTTGGAAAATTCGAAAATTGTTATTAAAAAGCGCAGACAACTGTTCCCGAAATTCGATTTGGTCCGATACATAAAAAAATATCAATTTTTTTTCTCAAATGTCTCATTTATCGATCGAGAATCAATTTATCAGGAAATTCACTATTTCGTATGATGGGAACAAAGAATTTGTTTTTTACCATCAACGAAATTATGAATCCATCATTAGCAATATTTATACTTCGCAATGAAATTACGACACCCTTCGAAAAGGACTTCTGAGGTTTTCTTTCCCATTCACATTCAAATCCATGATATTGACAACGATCTTAAAATAAAATGTTCATTAATGTGTATAATCAGATAAAAACTGAAAATGCAAACTAAATGTTAAATAAAATTTTATGAATAATCGAAAAAAAAAATTATTATGTAATTCTACACCTCACGACGTTTGCAAAAAAAAAAAACATCGATTTTATTCGCCGGCGGATTTTTTTGTGGATTATTTACAATCGAATCGAACGCTCGTTCGCTGGAGTGGAAACATTTTAGTCGACGAACGGGTTACGCAATCTCAAGGGCATCTGGTCATCCAACTCGGCTCGTAATCGATTTCAGGTTTTTTCGAAGCGTCGTAAGAAGCCGAAAAAAATTGAATGAAGCCAAAATGAGAAAAGTAATTCTCGTAATTGTAATATTTTTAGTATGTTGACTAATTAAGGACCTTGTTGTTTCTAATATATAGAAAAATTATGATTTTTTTTTTTACCTTTTTTTTAATCTTTTCGACGCAACGTTTTAATGCTTTAAGGAAAATTTATTTATAGAATAGAAAAATTGAAAAACGGCTACGTGATTGCAAGCACACAAATCTCGATCAAAGCAGCCCGACGGCTACTCTAATTTTTATCTTTATTAACATTTTGTTGGCCAATTTTCGAGTCTCTCTAACTGATCAGCTTGTTGACTTCTGAAAGTTGCTGGCTTGACTCGCTCCATAAGCCGTAATCGCTGACTGGAATAACCTCCTAAACGTATTGTAACAATTCTTCATATACGAATAAGTCTTACGACAGTGTCACGTCGTATAAGGCCCAAATTTCATACCGTCGACTCTAGAGTGATTACCAAATGATGGTGTTTCGCTTTATCAATCGTTTCGATTGGTTTCGTTAATTTATTCAACTATTTTTTTTTACGAGCCCAAATTCTCGACGAATAACGGATTTTTCGCTATAATTAGGTGAAAATACGTCGCAATAACCTGGAAATAAATCAAAAGCACCGAACGTTGAGACAAGAAAGTTAACTTTTAAAAATTATGTCGAAGTTTGGATTTTATAGCGAAGCGCGAAATTCGCATGTATGTCTACGGCGGAAAAGGACGATCTTCCGTGGACTTGAAAAACTGAATCCACCGGAATAACTGGAATGAGTATCATAAAAAGATTTTTCGAATAATTCCGCGAAATTCGACTTTCTCGTTGTTCTCTCTGCAGCCAGCCCAAGGATCTCGGTTTTATGTTTTTTTCCCCCGAAAAATGTAGTGATTGATAGAAAATTTGAAATGCCTGAACAGCTATTTGTCTCGAGCCCATGGAAAATTTCGTGCGTTCCGATTTTTCCACATCGTTCATCTCGTCAGAATAAAAAAGGTTCCAACACATTTCTGCCTCTCTGCGTGGGCTGAAATTTAATTATTCCAATTGGACGAACCACCCGGAAGCATGTCACTTTCGAAAACTTGAAAGAAGTCGATGGCTGTCTATATTCTCAAGCGCGAAAAAATGACGTGGATTTCACGATACGACTCGGTTTCCGGTCGTGCATCTAACGCTGTTATTTTTTCAAAACACTCATCGCTTCTGAATCGATTTGTTACACATAAATATAAGAATAAACGGTAAAATGAAAAAAAAAATGTAAAATATATTTTGTTTTAATGTCCGCAATTATTTCGAAAAATTTCATGCAATAATCAGTTCGTTCGTGCGATAAATCGATACCGTGGACGCAGTGGATAATGCTCTTAAGCGACTTGCTGATGCAACGGATCTTCATGAGTCAAACTTTTTTCTACGGTTTCCTTGTTCCTATGACGAGGAAAAATAAGTGCGAGACAAAAAAGAGGCTCGGCTTCGTCGTAGAGATCGCGACGATTCTCAATTCCATCGGTACTCTTTCGATTCGACACGGAATTTTCATTTGACGTGACACCAAATTACGTCGATAAGGATTTACTGACGAAGGATTTTTCTTCCCTGAGTTTTCCAATTTTCTTTTGCGACAAAATTTATTTTCTTCAAAACGGATCGACGTATAAAAAAAATCGTTTTTTTAATATTTTTAATATCGAGGGTGCTCACAAATAATCAATTTTGAATCGTTTATGAAATCTATCGGTCACCAACTTAGGAATTTCATCACGAAAAAAAAAACAAATCGTACAATCAATCCAAACCATCAACTGTTTTGAAACGATGTTGCAATTCTTATAATTTTTTTAAATCGTAACAATATCTTTTGAACCGGTAAATTTTGGATTCTTGAAAAAAATTATCGAATTGCGTCAGCCCTGGATTATGGAAACCTCAACAACATGTTCGAGCATCTGATTAATTATTTTCGAGAGCCACATTTGCACTCAAGATTCCGACTCTGTTCTTGGGCTCATTTGTCCATAATTTTTTTCGAGCATTCTTCTTAGTTTTTTGTTTAAAAAAAACTACGAGACTTAAGTTTGAAAATCTTGAAGCAAACGTAACAAAAAAAAACAGAAGAAATTGACAAGATGAAAAATCGAAAAATTTAAAGCATCGTTATCGTAATCGACACTTTGAGCTTCAACGTAAACAACGATAGTTCGAGCTCGTTCACATTTTGATGAAAATATTTGTACAACCTCGATTCTTGATTTCTTCGCGATAACCATATAAACTCTGTTTTCATAACGCATTAATATCTTTAGTGCGACCCTGAAATTCTACGGAAATAAAAAAAAAAATCAGTCATTAATAGATTTTGTAAATTTACATTTATTTATACTCGAAGCTCGAATTTTGCAGTGTCTGCTAAACGCAAGTATTGAGTGATTTACTCTCAACGTGCACATCTCTGTATGATAGAGTATTTCATGTTAAGTTCACTCTGCTCTTTGTGCAATGAACGTCGCGCGACAGCACGAGAAGAACATTGAAGAAACCAGAACGAAAAGAAAAATAAACGAACGTACGAAAGATTAAAAACAAATGGGGAGGCGTGTACTGTCGTCCCTTGTTTCGTGAGCTATTTTGGCGCTTTGCACTTGGCGCCATGACGTTGGACAAGGAACCTCCCATCATGATACTTTCGCTTCAACGGTCATGCACACAAGGCATTTTGTCGTCCTATTTAACTCGACGTTGACGACTTTTTTTTCTCGTTTTTTCGACTACGATTTGACGTTGTGTGTGAGAATTTTGTATTTACAAATGCACTAAATTGTTATATATTTACACATGTATTTTTTTTTTCTTTTTCAATGTGAAATTTGCCACATTTTTATAAAATTTCTTAGGATTTTTGAGCCTCTTATTTTTCGAGCACAAAACTATGAGCTCAACGTTCGTTCATCCGTTTCTTTCGAACAATTTCGAGCGAGGGCGAAAGGGAAATGGAAAATTTATGTATCCTCTCGGGCCCATTCCATCCGGTAGGCAACTGTGCGAGCGACGGCTCCCTGAACGCGATCCCAGCGTTAAGAAAAATACAGATAAGGAGGGTAATTTTTTGCGAGTAGAAAAAAAAAACACGTGCAAGCTTTGTCGGAGAAAAACTACACCGACGAAAACGTATTTCCTACCGAGAAATGGAAAGGCGTACATCGTAGCTCAACTATCTCTTGCAGTTCGGTTCTGTGTTTTCTGCTCCTTTGTTCGTAAGCTTTGAAACATTGAGGAGATGCCACTGGTGAAAAAAAGAAACTCTAGTTCTGAGCATTTTTCATTGGCTCTCGCACCTGAAATATCGATTCGATTTTCGTGTTTTTTGGCGTCAAAATATTATGGAAATTCATTCTGTAATATTTTTCCTCAAGTTTCGCAATCGTTCTTATTTTTTTTATCTACATCTAGTAGATTTCCATGGGACTGAAAATAAAATTTGGCAAATATGTATCGCTGCATTTCAACGATGCAAGCTTCATCATTGTTTGAGCGTTTTTTCGACCATTTCCTCCAACATTGTTGCAATATTGCTACCGCACAACGACTCTCTAGTCCCTCGAAGACCTCGGAATTCGAAAACTCAACGCGTGAGTCATAATGAAATTTATAATTTATAATAAATTATTATAAATTTATTATTTTTATTTATTAATTTGTGAATTATTCAAAAATTTATTAGGAAAAAAAATTAAAATAATTCATAATCAAAGTCCCGATAAAAATTAGAGAAACAAAAGGAATATTTGGATGCTTAGATTTTGGCGATCGTTCGCAAAGCCCGAATAAAATTATTTCGCAAAATTTGGCAGATCGATTAATTAATAAAAGAATTTATTTTGTTTTTTCAGTCAGTGGAAGCGTGATGATCGTTTAAATTCTATAAAACGTGATCTTTCGCCTCGCCAGGAACGATTCGTGGACTGCGTGAACGGGCAGAAAGAACAGACGCACTTCGCGACCTTTTGTTTACATGCCAAACGGAATAAATCCGTGCGAATAACGAAAAGCTTTGCGGATCGCATACTAATAATAGAAACCCGGAATCATTTTCTCATACGTAGGTATTTGTGTTATGTCGAGGACAACGTTCTCGGCGTTGGATCACTGGAAATGGAATTTCGTTAAAAATCGTCGATATTTTGTTGGATACGGTAAACTAAATATTTTTTGATAATTGCAAAATTTTCGTCGTTTTGGCAGTATATTTGGTATCTAACCGAATTCTCAGCGAAATTTACGAGTGGAACGACAAAAATTTGCTTCCAAAGAAACTTTCTAAAATATTTTTTGCTGCAATGACACAATTTTTAGGATTATTCGAAAAAACGTTTAGTCGAACGTATCGAACAAAATATACATCTTTTTTAACAAAATTTTGTTTTCAGTGATGAAAAGACTCGAGAAACCCTCGATGAGTCGCGATTTTACAAGTTCTTTCTAATAATACGTTTTTTTTTTCTTCTTAATAAATACACACAGAATACTGAGCCAGGTCGCAGGAATATCAGAAATCCTTGACACGTATTCTCAAACTGCATTAAATGTTTGTCGCTACATGCAACCCCGATGAACTTTGAAGCGATCAATGCGGAATCTCGTAAAAAACACTTGCCCACGTAACTGAGATCCGTAACAATATAGAGCAATGTGGAGCAAAGCTGAGAGGTCGAGGACCACTGTCCGATCGATTTAACCCAGAAACTTTCATCAAAGTACGCAGAAAACTATTTGATAACGAATACCTATTTCTGTTATTTGCACTGATGAATTATTCGTAAGAAAGATTACCGCCGGAAAGTGACCAATTCCGACGTCAAATTTGCCACTTATTCTCTAAAAAAGGGACCGTACTCGTGGGTAGTAGGAGCATTCGCGCTAACTAATC